>CM066033.1:540567694-541209926 GCA_033557465.1 Ichthyophis bannanicus
GGCTGAAAGCCATGTCTCGGTGACACATAGGATATCAAGGTTATGAGCTGAGAGCATATCAGTTAGTGCTGGCCATTTTTTCCTTATTGATCGTGCATTTATTAGTGCATATTTAAGGTCAGGGGGATGGTGGGACTGTAATTGTCGAGATAGATTTTGCTGCTGAAGGTCCACATAGATAACATGTGGGCCTGGTGTGCGCCGAAGTGTTTCATATTGATGGTTGGGGGAGTCAGGAAATCTCCAACAAGATCTATGGAGGACTAGTATAGTGTTCTGAGGTGAAGTAAGGGCTAGGGTGTAAAAGGTCAGGGCTATTAAAATGTAGCACATAGCAAGGGTAAGGGGGTATGGGAATACCCAGTGAGATAACATGATGACTAATGTATATAGTAGATCCAGGAATGTTGTTAGCTAGTGAAATGTGCACAGTGTGGTGGTACTGGAAATCTGTTAAGCATCTGTGTAATGAGGCAATATGTACTCAGAGTAATTCACAATAAGGTAGTGGTATCTGCACAGAGTGGAGGTAAAGGATATCTGTTAAGAACTGTGTGGTTAGGCAATATTCACATCAGAGTAATTCACAATAAGGTAATGAAATATGCACAGTGTGGTATGTACGGATATCTGCTAGGCAACAGTGTGGTAGGTAATATGAACATCAGAGTAATTCAATAAGATAGGCCCAAAGGCCAGATGGCAAGTAGTTTGCAAGCAATTGGTTGAAGAAGAGCATAGATTAATATATACGTTGTATAACTAAATTGTTGGGGTGAGAGTCATGTGGAAGGGTAGCAAGACGCTGTGGAGTTATGTTACCAACTTGATTGATGGAGATGTGTAGACTGATGGTGGTTCATTCCTTCTCATGGTATTTAGGGAACTGGAGCTCTTCTCTTTTCGCTGAAGACAAAGTGACGGATGTGGAACCACAGTGGCCACGGACCACAGCCTAAGGGCCACGCCAAAGGGCCCTCTGGCGCGGGCCCACCAGGCGTGGGCCCGCCTGAAGGCAGCTGCTTTTCAAATGGAGCTGACTCCTCCCCTTCTCAGACAGCCCCAATTAGGCTGGAGTTCAATAAGCAGGACAGATGGATTTCTGCTGGGCTGTGTAACCCCAATCAGGGAGCAGAAGCTGATGACAGTTAGCTCTTTACTTGCCTGAGGGCAGCTGCTTTTCAAATGGAACTGACTCCTCCCCCTCTCAGACAGCCCCAATTAGGCTGGAGTTCAATAAGCAGGACAGATGGATTTCTGCTGGGCTGTGTAACCCCAATCAGGGAGCAGAAGCTGATGACAGTTAGCTCTTTACTTGCCTCAAGGCAGCTGCTTTTCAAATGGAGCTGACTCCTCCCCTTCTCAGACAGCCCCAATTAGGCTGGAGTTCAATAAGCAGGACAGATGGATTTCTGCTGGGCTGTGTAACCCCAATCAGGGAGCAGAAGCTGATGACAGTTAGCTCTTTACTTGCCTGAGGGCAGCTGCTTTTCAAATGGAGCTGACTCCTCCCCTTCTCAGACAGCCCCAATTAGGCTGGAGTTCAATAAGCAGGACAGATGGATTTCTGCTGGGCTGTGTAACCCCAATCAGGGAGCAGAAGCTGATGACAGTTAGCTCTTTACCTGCCTGAGGGCAGCTGCTTTTCAAATGGAGCTGACTCCTCCCCCTCTCAGACAGCCCCAATTAGGCTGGAGTTCAATAAGCAGGACAGATGGATTTCTGCTGGGCTGTGTAACCCCAATCAGGGAGCAGAAGCTGATGACAGTTAGCTCTTTACTTGCCTGAGGGCAGCTGCTTTTCAAATGGAGCTGACTCCTCCCCCTCTCAGACAGCCCCAATTAGGCTGGAGTTCAATAAGCAGGACAGATGGATTTCTGCTGGGCTGTGTAACCCCAATCAGGGAGCAGAAGCTGATGACAGTTAGCTCTTTACTTGCCTGAAGGCAGCTGCTTTTATAGTGGTGTACCCCAGGGATCTGTGCTGGGTCCGCTGCTTTTTGACATATTCATAAATGACCTGGAAAGTGGAATAACGAGTGAGGTTATCAAATTTGCAGATGACACAAAACTATTTAAAGTTGTTAAAACCCAAGAGGATTGTGAAAAATTGCAAGAGGATCTTGATAAATTGGAAGACTGGGCATCAAAATGGCAGATGAAATTTAATGTGGACAAGTGCAAGGTTATGCACCTAGGGAAGAACAACCCAAACTATGGTTACACGATGCAAGGTTCCACATTAGGAACCACCACCCAGGAAAAAGATTTAGGCGTCATTGTGGAAACCATGTTAAAACCCTCGGCCCAGTGTGCAGCGGCGGCCAAGAGAGCAAATAGAATGCTAGGTATGATAAGGAAAGGAATGGAAAATAAAACAAAAGATATTATAATGCCTCTATATCGTTCCATGGTGAGACCGCACCTTGAAAACTGTGTGCAATTCTAGTCGCCGTATCTTAAAAAGGATATAGCGATTTTAGAAAAGGTACAGAGAAGAGCCACCAAAATGGTAAAGGGGATGGAAGGATACTCCTATGAAGAAAGGCTAAAAAGGTTAGGGCTCTTTAACCTGGAAAAGATACGGCTGAGGGGAGATATGATAGAAGTCTATAAATTAATGAACGGAGTGGAACGGGTAAACGTAGATCGATTGTTTACCTTATCAGAATATAGAAAGACTAGGGGACATGCAATGAAGCTACAGGGTAAACTATTTAAGACTAATAAAAGAAAATATTTTTTCACTCAACGTGTAATCAAACTCTGGAATTTGTTACCGGAGGATGTAGTAAAGGCTGTTAGTGTAGCTGGGTTTAAAAAAAGGTTTGGACAAGTTCCTGGAGGAAAGGTCCATAAACCATTATTAAGAAGTGACCGAAGATATCAATGCTTGACCCAGTACAAGCATTGTGGAACTGGTGTCTCTTGGGGAAACTGCTAGGTACATATGACCTAGATTGGTCACTGTTGGAAACAGAATACTGGGCTTGATGGACCTTGGTCTGACCCAGTATGGCATATCTTATGTTCTTATGTTCTTATTGTGAACTAATATAAAACACTGCAAAGGTCACTGAAAATCTACAAAGTCAAATCTATCATAACATACCAGCATACACTTGCAAAACTCATACAATAAGGGGCCTACCCAGAAAAAAGCAGCACTACAAATACTGCAATGGGCCCCAAAACCTACATACACCTATTTGAAAAGCTGTACAAGTCAAATTACTACAGTACAGATCCCTACATACAAACTCCATGTTAACAGAACACCTGACCTTGGTCACAGAACACAGACCTTAACCAAGTACAGAATAAGCGACCACAACCTAAAGTAAAAATAAAAATATGTAGACAAAAATTAAAATGAACCCCAAGAAGCCAGACTCCGCATGCGGTGCCACACCAGATGAGAGAGGCAGTTCCCCATACTGTGTGAAATATAAAGATAGCGCAAAGTCCAGTCACTAAATTGAAAAAAAAAATGTTCTGCCTTTGTTGTCTGATGATTTTTAATCATGCTGGTCCTGATCTGAGGTTTCTGTTTTCCTCTGTCTTCTCTTAGCTCTTTTTCTATGGTCTATAGTCCATCTGCCATTTCTTGTCTCTCCTTTTGCTTTCTTCATTTTCTTCCATCAGCCTTTTACCAGTCCCAGTAACCTCCCCAGTATCAGCCCCTTTTACAGTCTCCCCTCCCAGTACCTTCCAGTATCAATCCCCTTGCATTCCCAGCACTGCCACTGGTGTCTATTCCCTTTTAGTCCCCCTCCTTCTCCACAGTCCAGCCCCTTATAGTCTAAATACCATCCCAGGTATCAGTGAACTTCCAGTCCCATTGCCCCCTCCTGTGTCAGTTCCCTTACAGTCACCCTCTCCTCTGTCCATCTGCCTTCCAGTGCCATCCCTGGGTGTCAGCTCCCTTCAAGCCGCCACTTTCCTTCCAGTCTCCTCCTTCCCCTCTTTTCCACTCCCTTCCAGCCCCCTATGTGAACTCCCTTCTAGGCCCCACCTTCCCCCGTCAGTTCACTTCCAACCCTCCTCTTATTACCCAGCCACCTTCCAGCCCCATCCCCAAGTGTCTGCTCCATTCCAGCTCCCCCCGTGTCTGCTCCATTCCAGCTCCCCCCGTGTCTGCTCCATTCCAGCTTCCCCCCGTGTCTGTTCCCTTCCTGCTCCCCCTGTGTCTGCTTCCTTCCAGTTCCCCCCCGTGTCTGCTTCCTTCCAGCTCCTCCCCATCTCTGCTCCCCCATGTCTGCTCCCTTCCAGCTCCCCCCCCAGTGTCTGCTCCCTTGTAGCCCCCCCTGTGTCTGCTGCCTTCCAGCTTCCCCCCCCGTGTCTGCTCCCCCTCATGTCTGCTCCCTTTCAACCCCCCTCTCCCCCCCCCATGTCTGCTCCGATTCATTCTTCGAAAAAGAAAGCAGCCACGGAGCAGCCGCAGGAACATTTCTCTGTTCCCGCAGCTCTGCTCTCTTTTAAACTGCTGGGTCGCGGAGTTTCTAAAGGCAAGAATAAGCATTTCCTTTTTTTTTTAATGAGAAACAGGAAATTCTTATTCTTGCTATTAGAAACTCCGCGACACAGCAGTTTAAAAGAGAGCAGAGCCGCGGGAACAGAGAAATGTTTCCACGGCTGCATTCTTTCTTGAAGCGGTGGTGGCGGGTGGCAGGCTTACTCGGCAGCAGCGGCCCTGCATTCTGCTACCTACAAAATACAGTTCAGAAGGCATTAAAGTAGGCATTTTTTATCACTGCCCAACAAATCGGAACCTGTACTTTCATATGAAAGAACAATTTTAGACATATTCAAAAAGTAATTAAGAATGGGGAGAGTGAACCGCAGCTGTGAGAGGACCCCCTGTGAACATAAAAGCTGCCAGTTTACCTTGTATCAACTGAACTTGGCTGGGAAGTGTGCTGGAGGCATCCGGGGTCATTCATTTGGCCTCAGGGACTGCTGCTGAGTGCAGCGTGCTGCATCGGGCGTTGGGGATTCCCCGGACTATCAGACAGGCAGGGGAGAGTGAACCGCAGCTGTGAGAGGACCTCCTATGCTTGTTATTTTTAAAGTCTGCCTTCCTTTTCCGCGGAGCGTGTTTCGCGGAGCGTGGTTCGAAGGGGCGTGTTCACTGCGACGTCATTGTAACATTCTATTGACTGCGTGCTCCTCGGACTTGGAAGGGAGGCAGGTTTGCCTAGTTAAGGTTTTACCTGGTTTCGGTTTGTTTTGTTCAATTTATCCTTTTGTCCTTTTGTGTTATGGGGAAACGGAAGGGTAAAGGTAAAGGTGCTTCTGAGGGAGACCCTGTCGGTAGTATTAAACCGACGGGCCCCTTAGATAAGCATTTTTCTTTGCTGCCAATTGCCCATTCGTCTCCAGAGGGCGCTTCCCTGAGTTCAGGGGGAAGGTCTCCGCCGCCGTGTCCCTTTGCTGCAGTGTTTCCTGTTTCTGTGGGGGAGTCTCTCGAAAAGGTAAGAGGTTTGGATGATTCTTTCTCCTTGCCTAAACCGGTTCTCTCTGTTGAGTCGGGGGTTGCTCCTGCACTCCCGACTACTGGGTCTGATAATGAGATTACCTTGAAGGATGTTTGGGGAGTTCTTAAGTCCATTGATAGTAAGATCTCGGGTACTTTTGACTCTTTGGCTAAATTTTCTCAAGAGACTGTTGTCTCTTTACAGCAGTTAGATGTTAGAACGGTTTCGTATAAGGCAGCCATTTCAAAATTGGAGGGACAGGTGGGTTCTTTGCACGCTGCTCAGGCAGTTGGTATAAGGGACTCACTGACCCTCCATACTAAAATTGAAGCGATGGAGAATGTAGCACGTTCCTGCAATTTACGTTTTCTGAATTTTCCTATTACCAAACTCCTCGCTCCTAAGATATTATTGGATAAGTACCTTCAGGAAGTCTTATTAATCAAGGAACCTATTTCAGTTTCTCAGATATATTATATATCCCCTAATCTTAAGAGAGTTAATCCGGTCGAGGGGGAGTTCGATCTTATCGAACCTTCCATTGCCAATCTCACTGCCTTTCTCGAGGACTCCCAGGACATAATCAATTCTCGTTCTACTTTGTTAGTGACATTTATGTCTAAAGATATTAAGCAATGTGTGTTGTGTGCCTTTTTTAAGCACAAGACTGTTAAGTTTTGTGGACATCTTGTAAATGTTTTCCCCGATGTTGCACGCAGCACCCAGCTTAGACGTAGGCAGTTCCTGGCCTTAAAGTCCCAGGTTTTGTCTTTGGGTGAAACCTCCTTTTTCCTTCGCTTTCCATGCAAATGTGTAATTACCTGGAAAGAGGTTTCATATATTTTTACTGATGTCACCCAATTGGAAAGTTTCTTGTCCGAGAAGCGGAAAGCACTTAGTGAAGTACAGAGCGCCCAAGAATAAGTTGTTGTTGCCCCCCTTTGTAGGCCTTATCTTAGTTTCCTGAGTATGACCTGCTGTTAAGGTTCAGTTGAGTTCCTTGATGTGGGCTTTATCAATATTTTGGGTTTATTTGTTGATGTTTATTCATCTGATGTAGTTAATATTTCTTGATTTTCCTTCATTGTATTACATGAATGTAAATGTTGAAACCAATAAAAAAAAAAAAAAAAAGTAATTAAGAATAAAAAAACAAAATATCTTAATTCCATAAGTCTTTACAACCTTTGTCATAGCAAACTTGAATTAATTCAGTTTACAAAAATTGCTTTAACAAGGCCCATAATAAGTTAAATTGGACACAGGTGGCATTATCACAGTAGCTGAACTGTTTCAAATATTTCTGGCTGGAGAATCAAGCTGTTTCTGTTCCATGAAGTGAATTTGAAGCAAAGATCTAAATATCCAGAGCATAGAACTGCCAAGAGAACTCTAAGGGGTATGTCTACTAAAGGGTATTAGCTGTTATTGAGGGGCTAACGCAGATTTATCGTCCTGCGGTAGCAGCTAATGCGCATGAAAATCAAACATTGCAGGCATTTTTCTGCGATATTAGTGTTTTGTGCGGTGTAGAGCTCTAGGGGTAGGATCGGGGTAGTGAGTGGGGGTGGCAATGGTGGCTGCCAAAATTTGGCTTGATCGCGGCAGCAGCTAATATCATGTTTAAGAGGTAGTGTTATCTGCCTGAAGGCCCAATAATGGGGCAGCAGCGGCCATCTGCCCTGAAGACGATTGGGCCTCCAAAAAGCAACTGGGTCCCCTCCCAACCAGGGCTGTGGTATAATACACATAATTTATGGTAGCTACGACTCAGACTCCTGTATGTGTAATTAGACTAATTAGATTTCTTATATTGATTGAAAGCACAAAACATACAAGACATTTCATCGCTGCCAATGTCAATCATCAGGCTACTTTGTAGTACCCTAACCTGTTAAAGTTTGGGTTTAAAGGCTATAGCTAAACCATTGTGGCTCTTTCATATTATTTATTAAAGAAGTTACAAACATGATTGTGTAACATTAAATATAAGACAAAACGTACAAAATTTAAAAAGAGGCTAAGAATTCTTACAGAAAGGTCAAAAAATGCCCATTTTAAAAGAAAGAAACGCAATAAGGTACATAACCCTTCCTTTGAGATTAAAGCATTGTTTGAACATAAAATTTAAATGAATGAAACATTAAAGATTACATTAAATGAAATAAAATTTAAATTGTAAAAGCTGGAAAAGTTTATCCCTACAAAATTTATTAAAGAAACTTTGTAGCTATAGAAATGGGGTTAAATCAAATCTAAATCCAAAATTTAAAAACAACTTGTTCTTAGAAACAGAACTGCTCCTTCCAGATCCTCCTTCATAGAATTAGTAACTATAAAATTGATATTATTAACACATTACCATTTACATTTAGTTGGAGTTGGTACATTCTTTCCCAACTCAGACTCCTACTCCAGTAACCCAATAATTGCTTCTGACTCCGACTCCACAACCCTGCTCCTAACAATACTGTTGGTGCTGCGGTATTATGATCTACAGAACCGACAATACACATAAAAACAATGAACTGCCTCCTCTCCCTGTAGCACTGCTCCCCCTGCTAAAATAATATCCCAGCTAGCCAGTTGGAAAAACCCTCTCCATCCCCACACCTCCGATCCACTAAAAACAGTCTTAGCTAGCCAGATGGTGCTCCCCCCTTCCACCCATGTAAAAATAATAGCCTAGCTAGCCAACCAGCAAACAGGAGGCCCCATCCCCCCCCCCCCCCCCAGCTGTGGTGGTCTAGTGGAAAGATGGGGCAGAAGCAGTCCTCCTCGCTCCTGCCCCCATCATTGAGACTTTCCAAAATGGCCACAATCATGGGGTGCTATCCTCTAGCCTCATGCTAGGGGGCAGCACTGAGATCATGGCCATATTTGTTAGCACTATTGAGGAGGGTAGGAGAGCTGTCTAGGGGGGAATGCTGCTGCAGGAGGGGGAGACAGCCTATTGTTTATGCATACTGTCAGTGCTGCTGATTGCAACACCGTGGCATTGACCATATTGTTGAAGGAGGGGCCCAATCGCGGCTGTTGAGGGGGCTACAGTGGCGATAGTGGCACAGAGCTATTGACAGCTCTATGCACCCAATCACTACCATTCCTCCCCTTGGATTTACCACAGGCGGGCAGGTAAAGCATAGTTACTCACCTGTAACAGGTGATCTCCAGGAACAGCAGGAATTTAGTCTTCACATAAGGGTATCGTCGGTACCGACGGAGCCTGCGTGGGAACACTCCCCAGCATCCAATTAGAAAGCTTTTGGGAGCATCCCACAGCGCCTGCGTGCTGCCTTCCCGCCTTTCCCAACTGCCTCTCTCCAGTTGAGTTTAAAGCTGAGACAGAGGAAAAGAGAAAGAGATAGAGAGATACAACTCCTAGGGGAGGTGGGTGGGTTGTGAAGACTAAATTCCTGCTGTTCCCGGAGATCACCAGTTACAGGTGAGTAACTATGCTATCTCCAGGAACAAGCAGGAATGTAGAGCTTCACATATGGGGACTCCCTAGCTTTAGATTCCAGGGAGAGACCCCAGAGGTTGTGTGCCCCTGTGAAGGACTCCACTTCCCCCCATGGATCTCTGGCATCCAACCAGGGATGGCGGGTAGGAGTTGATGAGGTATGGAACAGGTGTTGAAGAACAGCCTGACCAAACAAGGCATCCCGGCGGGAGTCCTTGTCCAAGCAGTAATGGGCTGTGAAGGTATGAACCGAGGCCCAAGTGGCAGCTCGACAGATGTCGTCAATAGACACAGAGTGCAGATGAGCCATTGAAGCTGCCATGGCTCTCATATTGTGAGCTGTGACATGGCCCTCCAGAGGAAGATTCTTACTCTGAAAGGCAAAGGAAATACACTGAGCAATCCAGTTGGACAGTGTTTTCTTGGAGACTGGAAGTCCCAAATGAGAAAGATCAAAAGCAACAAAGAGTTGAGAGGACTTTCTATGTTGCTGTGTTCTTTGCAAGTAAAAGGCTAAAGCTCTTTTACAGTCCAAAGTATGAAGATTCCTTTCTGCATTAGATGCATGAGGCCTTGGAAAAAACACAGGCAGGTAGACTGCTTGGTTTAGATGAAAAGGCGAGACCACATTTGGCATAAAGTGTGGATGAGTCCTAAGGATGACCTTGTCATGATGGAACCTTGTATAAGGTGGATCAGCTACTAATGCCTGCAACTCACTGATGCGGCCTGCTGATGTGATTGCAATGAGAAAGATAACCTTCCAAGAAAGGAATTTCAATGAGGTAGTAGCTAAGGGTTCGAAAGGTGGCTTCAAAAGCTGACCAAGAACCAGGTTTAAGTCCCATGCCACCGGTGGTGGCCTAATGGGAGGCTTAGTTAGAAGAAGGCCTCTCATAAATCTTGCTATAAGAGGATGGGAGGAAATAGGTTCTCCATTTAGAGGCTTGAAAGAAGCTGCAATAGCACTCAAATGGACTCTTACTGAGTTAGTTTTAAGTCCTGCATTAGATAAATGAAGGAGATACTCCAGTAATGATTCCAGAGGTATCGCAAGGGGGTTAAGACCCTTCTGCGAACACCATATGGTAAACCTTTTCCACTTGAAAGCATAAGAGCGTCTTGTGAAAGGCTTCCTGGAAGCATAAAGTATATCCTTTACTTGCTGAGGGAGGTTAAGATCATGGAGATCTAGGCCTTCAGCAACCAAGCCCTGAGATACAGAGACTGGGGATTGGGATGCCATAACACTCCGTCCTCCTGAGACAGGAGATCTGGAGCAGACCCTAACTCCACAGAGGGAGCTTGAGAGAGATGAAGAAGCAGAGGGTACCACACTTGCCGTGGCCAATGTGGAGCTATGAGAATCATACGGCCTCTGTCTCTCTGAAGCTTGAACAGGGTTTTGGGAATTAGGAGAATGGGTGGAAAGGCATAAAGGAAGTCTTGACCCCAGTGAAGGAGGAAAGCATCCCTGGCCTGAGAGCCCTGAGCTGGAATTCTGGAAGAGAACCGGGGAAGTTTGGCATTCCACGGACTTGCAAAGAGGTCTATGTCCGGGGTTCCCCAAATTTGAAAAATCTTGGCCACCTGGTCTGCATGTAGAGACCATTCGTGTGGAAGCAGAACTCGACTGAGTCTGTCTGCCCAAGAGTTTTGTATGCCTGGAAGATACACTGCCAGGAGATGAATCTGATGCTCTCTGGCGAGGGCCCATAGTCGCAAAGCTTTGTTGCAAAGTGACAGAGAGCCTGTTCCCCCCTGCTTGTTCACGTAGAACATGGTTACTTGATTGCCTGTATGAATGAGGACTGTCTTGTAGCTGAGCAGGGTGTGGAACACTCGAAGAGCAAGGAAGATTACTCTGAGTTCTAAGAGATTGATATGTAGATGAGTCTCCTGTGGACAAGTGCCTTGGGTGGAGAGGTCTTGCAGATGAGCTCCCCAACCCATTGGTGAAGGATCTGTTGTGAGAGTTGCCTGGGGTAAAGGTTGTTGAAATGGGGACCCCAGCAACAGGTTCTGAGTGGACTGCCACCATTGGAGAGACAAAATAAGGTGATTTGTGTTTGCTATTTTGTCTGCCAGGCACCCTGATGCCTGGGTCCATTGAGTGGATAAAGGCTACTGGGCTGCTCTCATATGGAGGCGAGCATAAGGAACCACATGCACTGTAGATGCCATGTGGCCTAGTATTTGTAACATTTCTCGGGCAGAGAGATGAGGCTTTAGCACTGCTTGAGAAGCTAACTGCACCATGCGAAGGCAACGGGTCTGAGGAAGATAGGCCCTTGTTTTTCTGGTATCCAGCAAAGCTCCTATGAACTCGAGACTGAGTGGGAGTTAGACTGGATTTTGGGATGTTTATGACCAGACCCAAATACTGGAGCATACGCATTGTGCAAGAAAGAGAAATCCTGGCCTCTGAATCTGATGGGGCTCGAATGAGCCAATCGTCTAAGTAGGGGAAGACGAATATTCCTAGTGTGTGGAGAAATGCTGCTACCACAGCCATGCATTTCGTGAACACCCTTGGTGCTGAGGCCAGGCCAAAAGGAAGCACCCTGTATTGGTAGTGCTTTCCTTGAAAAAGGAACTGAAGGAACTTTCTGTGAGTTGGATGGATGAGAACATGAGTGTACGCATCCTTGAGATCTAGAGAACAAAGCCAATCCTGACTCTGAAGGTATGGCAGCAGAGTTCCCAGAGAAACCATTTTGAATTTCTCTTTGAACAGGAATTTGTTCAATTCTCTGAGGTCTAAAATAGGTCTGTGTCTCCCTGTTTTCTTTGGGATAAGGAAATAGGGGGAGTAAAACCCTGTACCCTGTTGATGAATGGGTACTTCCTCTATTGCCCCTTGGGCAAGAAGCATAGTGACCTCTTGATCTAACAGGTTGACGAGAGAAGTCTGAGAATTGAACTGTCTTACCATTGTGGGAGGGGGCATGCTCAAAAAGTGAAGCTTGTACCCCTCTTTTATAATGGAGAGTGTCCAATGTTCTGCTGTTATCTGCCCCCATCTGGGGGCAAAGTGACACAACCTTCCTGGAATGCTGGAAGACTCTGGTCCATTGAGGGCCAGGAAGGCTAAGTTCTCTACATGAAAGTCAAAGGCCTTGTGGAGGCTGAGACTGCTGAGACGGTTGAGGCTTAGCAGTCTTTGCTTTACTTTGTTTAGGTGGTTGCTGACTCTTTCGGGCAGGCTGACCTGCAGAATGTCCCTGCTGGGAATAAGAGAGATAAAACCTCTTCTTTTTTTAGAAGAATGGTTTCTTGAAAGATTTCTTTCTTGCAGGATTAGCTGTGGCTTTGGATAACCTATCCAAATTGGAGTTGTCAGCATCCAACTCCTTGGCTTTCTCTTACCAATTTTTGCCAAATAGATTCTCACCTGTTCAAGGGATATTGCCCAGTATGTCCTGCACCCAGAGCTCGAAATCGGATGCCTGGAGCCAGGCAATTCTACGTGCACCTATGGCAATGGCAGAGGTTCTGCTTATGCACTCAAAACAGTCAAAAGCTGCACGATTGACAAACTTAGAAACATCCTCGGCATGTTTAACCAGTGTGAGAAAATCCTGCCTCTTGTCATCAGGAAGGAGAGGGCTTAAAATCTCCAAGTCTCCTGTGACTTCTTTAAGGAACATTCCCATATATAAAATATAGGAACTGATCCTGGCAGAAAGCATGGAAACCTGGAAAGTACGACGTCCAAAGGCATCCAAAGTTTTACACACGTCCTGGAGGATTAGAGACATGCCTCTTTGCACTCCTGATCCTTCTCATAGCTGATTCCACAACAATAGAGTGGTGAGGAAGCTGAGTTTTCAGGAAACCAGGACAAGAAGGGACTCGATACATGGTATCCAGTCTGCGAGAGTGAGGAGAGGTGGTAAGAGGTGTCTCCCACATTCTCAACATGAGATAACGTAAAATCTCATGGATAGGCAGAGTAGCTGCCTCCTTAGGAGCTTTGGGATATTGTAAAATCTCCAACTCCTTAGCTCTGGGTTCTGTTTCAGGAGCCACCTCCCTGATAAAATCCTGAAAGGAGATATCTTCTGGAGGAGACATCCTACGTTTAGGAGAGGAAGGCTCCTCCGAGAGAAGTATTCCAGTACCGGCAGAACTGTCAGAATCCTCGGAGTCCTCCGAGGATTCGAAATACCTTCTGTCCGGATGCTCTTGAATAGCCCGATACCCATACCGACCAAAGTCGGTACCGGGGGGAATCAGTACCGGTGTATCGGCACCGGAAGGCATCGCATGACTGGGTGCTGGCGAAGCAGACACCGATGTCGATGCTGATGCCATTGGTACCGGTACCGATACCGGCGTCGGTACCGGTTTAACTGTCTGACGTGGTTCCGAGGGTGTCGATGCCGCAAGGAGAGCCGCCAGACTGCGTTCAATAGCCAGGAACCTCTGGTCTATCGACGCTGCCGATGCCTGGGTATCGGTACCGGAAGCAGCCGGTACCCCAGAGCATGGCACCAGTAGTTCTGCCGAGGTCGAGGCCTCAAGAACATCCTGGAGCCCCGATAATGCTTTGGAAGCCAAAGCCTCCCGCCAGGGCAATTTTGCCAGTACAGAACCCTCAAGGGCAACGCCAGAGGCATCTCGATGCTTGGAAGGAGATCTACCCTTTGAGGACCGGCTGGACTTATGTTTAGTTACCTGAGATCCATGGGAGGAAGACGAAGCCCTGGAAGACGTCGATGCCACAGAAGCTGCATCGGAGGGAAAAAGGACGCTGAGTTTAGCAGCTCGGTTTTGTCGACCACTCTTGGACATCATGGCACTCGGAGATGGAGTGGTCAGGACCTAAACATTTAAGACACCAGTCATGGGTGTCGGTGACAGAGATGGTACCGCCACACTTGGTGCACGTTTTGAAACCCGAAGCGGGTTTTTCCATAGTGGAGTAAATTTTGGGCCTAAGGCCCAAAATGGTGCGTGCACCTGGGAAGAAAAGTTTGGAAAAAAATAGAATATATATATATATATATATATAATTTTTTTAATTTTTTTTTAACAAAAAGAGAACCGGCGGTACCGGTATAGCGTCTAGGAAGGCAGACGCGACCACAAAAAAGAAAGAATAAGGAAAATATTTTCTGCGGTGACAGGAACACAACGACCTGCTGGCTCCATGGAAAACGAAGAACTGGAGAGAGGCAATTGGGAAAGGCGGGAAGGCAGCACGCAGGCGCTGTGGGATGCTTCCAAAAGCTTTCTAATTGGACGCTGGGGAGCCTTCCCGCACAGGCTCCGTCGGTACCGACGATACCCATATGTGAAGACTACATTCCTGCTTGTTCCTGGAGATCGCGGGTCTCCGTGGTAAATCTAAAACTGCCACAGTATCTGTAGAGGCTAACCCAGAAACACTCCCTGCAAATCCTGCAGGATTTTTTTTTTTTTAATTTACCACGCAAGTTTTGGCAGCTAATGCACTGCATTAGTTGTCAAACTCTACCACAGTTTAGTAGACATGCCCCTAAAAAAGACTGGGGGAAGGCTATAAAGAAAGTTCAATGTGTTTGAATATACCTTGGGGCACTATCAGGTCCAGTTTGGCACCACCACGCCACTGCCTCAATAAGGCCTTCCTCCAAAGTCAGTAGCTGTGGCTTAGGGAAACTACTGAAGAAGGTCACTGTGAGACTTAAGATTAATTAAAAGATTTACAGAGGCCCCTGGCTGAGATTGGATTAAATTTTGGCTGTTTAACCACAAACACATTCAGGCCAGATTGGAATGAAGCATTTGCTATTTTGGTTAAATGCCAGTTAGCTCAACTCCATTATCCCCACCACTCTCTCTCAACACAACATTCGTTTTCACAAATCTCGCTATTATTGGTTCTCACAGAATCCCCAATCCAGAGCAGCAGCTCTCCTCTTCTCTTTGGCTCCTGTGGGTCAATGACACCATCTCTGCTGCTACTGATGGGAATCAAGATGCCCTGAACTAGTGACAAATTCCATTTTTCAAATGCTAATTATTGACTGCAATGAATTCCTTTTATTGGGTGATAGGACGGGGTAATTTTATAATAGGGTACTTACATGAGAAATCCAAAAAGGTACCTATTTTAAACCTATTTTACAAAGGCAACATATGTGACTATATGCCTTTTGTGATAAGGAAGCTTATCAGGACCTAGAAGAGAGGGTAAAAAGAAGGAACCATTTTAAAAGGTTCAGTACTTAAAACTCCATTTGCTCCTAGAAAGCAGGTAATTCCTGGCTACAATAAGGAACAGAGTGCCCCTAGTGGTGGAAAGGAGAGGGAATACAGGCCCAGGGTAACGAACCCTTATGTCACTGCATCCCCTAATCACTCAGCTGCCACGAGGGAGTTTGATCTCTCTCACCTGAGAGGGGAGAGGGTGGAGCAGGAGCCTGAGGGGTTTAAGTTTAGCTCAGTGAGACCAGAGAGCAGTCGAGGACCAAGACGAGGAGGGACAAGCAGAACACGTGGAGAGGAACTGGAAGGACTCCTGAGACCTGAGAGTGCTGCAACTGCTGACCAGAGAGAGAGAGAGAGCAGAAGTTTTGCCTACTCAAGAAGGAATGGAGCAGTAAGAGCCAGAAGCACTAACTGGAGAACAGGACATGCTGGATGGTGGCCAGAGCATGTAAGAAGTGAAGCTACTACAGGCTTTGATCAAGGTATGAGTCCCAGAAGCTTAGCTAATAAGGAGCTATGTATTTGCCAGAGACTGCTTTAACCATAACAAAAGGCAGTCAAGTAAGATATCTGAATCTGAACCAGAGAGTGAACCCATGGAATTGGGGGAGCCAGATTTACCTTGTGAAGAAGAGGTCTCATACATGGACTGCTCTGCATGCCAGTCTGCCAATTAAGAAGGGTTGCAAGGGATGTCAACCGTAAAGAGAAGCCTCCAGTGTCCAAGGCCCTAAGAGCTGTGTTAGCTTGTTAATGTTCTAAGTTCAGGAAAAGTGTGACGCAGTGCAAAGCTGAATCTTACTGATTATCTTTTGAGAAACAGCTGTGAGCAGTGCTAAGCTCTTTTTGATGCTGTTTCAACTGAAGGAAGTAAGAAATGCTTTTGTTTGACTAACTACTGAGAGAACCTTGAAAAGAGTTTTATCTGCTTGTGTGAATTTGACTATCTGTATGAAGAGCTGTGGTTCAGCATACAAGATAGCCAGGTATTTGTTCTGGACTGAAAAGGGAAAGAAAACCTGGTTTAAAGTTTCTTTCTGTATGTTTTGGACTGCATGGCAAGCTCTGCTAGGAAGCAGGTGCTGTTAATTAAGGCTGAGGAAAGCTGTTTTGTTTCAGTTCAAGTTATCCTGTAATGAGTTACAAGAATTCCTGGTGAAATATCTAAAAAGGTGGATCGGTGAACCTAGCGTGTCTTTCTTTTTTTTTTTTTGTATGAATAAATTCTTGTCAATGCACCTACTCAACCAAAATACAATGAAGGTGTTTTTTTTTCATCTGAGCCCAAATGATATCTAACTGAACTACCTTTCCCATAATGCATTTAAAGGCATCCAGTTAGAAAAAAGGCCAGAAAGTTGAAGCACCCGGATGGCAAAAACAAAACCACGCCCCTCCATACCAATGTAAGGGGCTAAAGGCATGACACTTTATAAAATACATTCCCAGTGCAACTCCATCTCCACCCTGCCCAAACTACACACCCGGGGAACCCTTATATGCAGATCACATAAAATAGGCGTACACATGTACTGTATGTGTACGTCTAATTTTATGTGCATAAGAGGCCTTTTCCATCAACAAGTAGGACTGAGTTAGACACACAAGTCAGTGATGTCATAGCAGAGCTCAGAACTCCTGCAATAGTCTCCTTAGTGTTTTTTTCTGCTCAGCCAAATGGATGCCGAACAAAGCTCTCCCAAAACAGTCAATCCAATGTTGTATTTTGTTGAATTACTTTTATTTCCTTTACTTTTTTGCCCTTATTTGCATCTTTCTTTCCATACTTCACCATCCCAGGAATAGGAGGTACCAGAGCTCAAAAATCCCAAAAGAAGTAGGAGTAGGATCAGCAACCACTAGGAAGCAAAGGGTAGTGGTGGTTGGTGATAACATTCTAAGGGGGGTATTCATCTGCTATTCAAACATATTGTCTTCCTTGTACCAAGATCCGAGATGTTATAGAGGGTTTGCCAAGACTCCTCTTATCTGAAGCTGTGCATTAAATGCTGCTCATCAATGTTGGCGGAAAGGATATAGCTAGGTTCCCACCTCAGCCTATCAAAAGTAAATTTGTGGCTCTAGAAAAGAAAGATGAAGCAGTTAAGTGCATTGGTAGTGTTCTCCTCCATCCTCCCTATCAAGGGTCAGGGCCAAAACCAAGGGGTGTGCAAACCTTAAGATGAAAGTACGGCTGCATGGATGGTGTCACCAAGAGCATTTTGGCTACCTGGACCAGGGCATGATTTTCCAAGGGCTGTTGAGCAGAGATGGCATCACCTATTGAAGAAGGGTATCTTCTGCAACAGACTGACTACTGAGAAGGGCTTAAAACTAGGACTGTTAGGAATGGATGAACAAAGCCTCCAGGTAAGTAAAAGCCCTCAAATAAGTAAAACATTAGATAGTACTGAAAACGGGGGAGGGAAGGGGGGGGGAGAAGGGGCAACATCTGGAGAGCTGCATATACTAATACTCATAGTATGAGAAATAAATTTCCAGATTTAGAAGCTGTAATGGAAGAGGCTGACTTGGATATAGGGGCAGTCATGGAGACATAGTACACAGAAAATGATGACTGGGATGTAGTAATGCCAGGCTATAATCTATTCAGGAAAGAAAGGGTAGAAAAAAGGGAGAACATAAGAAATGCCATACTGGGTCAGACCAAGGTCCATCAGTCCCAGTGTCCTGTTTACAAAAGTGGCCAATCCAGGTCACAAGTACTTGTCAGGTTCCCAAAAAGGTCCACAGGTTCCACAATATTTGTCTCAGGGTAAGCAGTGGATTTCCTGATCCTCTTTAAAGCACAGTTACTCACCTGTAACAGGTGTCCTCCGGGGACAGCAGGAAGCAGTCCTCACATATGGGTGACACTGATGCCGACTAAGCCCTAGTGGTAACCTCTCCCCAGCTTTCAAAGAAAGCCTTTGGGAGATATACCATGCATGCGTGGTCCCCTTCCCACCTAAGCGTGTCATCTCCCAGAGCTCAGAACATAGCACAGCAAACATATATAACATCGCACGGCAAAAAGAGAAGTAACTCCACGGGGAGAAGGGTGGATTGTGAGGACTGATTCCTGCTGACCCTGGAGAAAGCATAGTTACTCACCTGTAACAGGTGATCTCCGGGAACAGCAGGAATTTAGTCTTCACATATGGGTATCGTCGGTACCGACGGAGCCTGCGCAGGAACGTTCCCCAGTGTCCAATAGAAAAGCTTTTGGGAGCATCCCACAGTGCCTGCGTGCTGCCTTCCCGCCTTTCCCAACTGTCCCTCTCCAGTTGAGTTTAAAGCTGAGACAAAGAGAGAGGGAAAGAGAGAAAGAGAGAGATAGAGAGATACAACTCCTAGGGGAGGTGGGTGGGTTGTGAAGACTAAATTCCTGTTGTTCCCGGAGATCACCTATTACAGGTGAGTAACTATGCTATCTCCAGGAACAAGCAGGAATGTAGTCTTCACATATGGGGACTCCCTAGCTGAAGATGCAAGGGAGAAGGCCCCAGAGGTTGTGTGCCCCTGTGAAAGGGCTCCACTTCCCCCCATGGATCTCTGGCATCCTACCAGGGATGATGGGTAGGAGTTGATTAAGTATGGAACAGGTGTTGAAGAACAGCCTGACCAAACAAGGCATCCCGGCGGGAGTCCTTGTCTAAGCAGTAATGGGCTGTGAAGGTATGGACCAGAGCCCAAGTAGCTGCTCAACAGATGTCGTCGATAGACACAGACTGAAGATGAGCCATTGAGGCTGCCATGGCTCTCATATTGTGAGCTGTGACATGGCCTTCAAGAGGAAGGTTCTTACTCTCATAGGCAAAAGATATACACTGTGCAATCCAGCTGGACAGTGTTCTTTTGGAGACTGGAAGTCCCAAATGACTAGGATCAAAAGCAACAAAGAGTTGAGAGGACTTTCTATGTTGCTGTGTCCTTTGCAAGTAAAAGGCCAAAGCCCTTTTACAGTCCAAAGTATGAAGATTCCTTTCTGCATTTGAGGCGTGAGGCCTTGGGAAGAATACAGAAAGGTAAACCGCTTCGTTTAAATGAAAAGGTGATACCATCTTTGGCATAAAGTGTGGATGAGTCCTAAGGACTACCTTATCATGATGGAACCTTGTATAAGGAGGATCAGCCACCAATGCTTGCAATTCACTGATGCAACGTGCTGATGTGATTGCAATAAGAAAGATGACCTTCCAGGAAAGGAATTTCAAAGAGGTAATAGCTAATGGTTCAAAAGGTGGCTTCATGAGCTGCCCAAGAACCAGATTTAAATCCCATGCCACCGGTGGTGGCTTAATGGGAGGCTTAGTTAAAAGAAGGCCTCTCATAAATCTCGCTATGAGAGGATGAGATGAAATAGGTTGTCCATTTAGAGGCTTGAAAGAAGCTGCAAAAGCACTCAAATGAACTATCACTGAATTGGTCTTAAGCCCTGCATTTGATAAACGAAGGAGATACTCTAGTAATGATTCCAGAGGTATCGCAAGAGGGTTAAGACCCTTCTGCAAGCACCATATGGTAAACCTTTTCTGCTTAAATGCATAAGAGCGTCCTGTGGAAGGCTTCTTGGAAGCATAAAGGATATCCTTTACCTGCTGAGAAAGGTTAAGACCGTGAAGTTCTAGGCTTTCAGCAACCAGGCCCTGAGATGTAGAGACTGGGGATTGGGATGCCACAGCATCACGTCCTCTTGAGAAAGGAGATTTGGAGCAGATCCTAACTCCAGAGGTGGAGCTTGAGAGAGATGTAGGAGCAGAGGGTATCACATTTGCCATGTCCAACGTGGAGCTATAAGAATCATATGACCTCTGTTTCTCTGAAGCTTTAACAGGGTTTTGGGAATTAGGGGAATGGGTGGAAAGGAATACAGGAAGTCCTGACCCCAATGTAGGAGGAAAGCATCCCTGGCCTGACAACCCTGAGCCGGAATTCTGGAACAGAACCGGGGAAGTTTGGCATTCAGCGGAATTGCAAAGAGGTCTATGTCCGGAGTTCCCCAAATTTGAAAACCTTTGACCACCAGGTCTGCATGGCGAGACCATTCGTGTGTAAGCAGAACTCGACTGAGTCTGTCTGCCCAAGAGTTTTGAATGCCTGGAAGATACACCGCAAGGAGATGAATCTGATGCTCTCTGGCGAGGGCCCATAGTCGCAAAGCGACATAGAGCCTGTTCCGCCCTGCTTGTTCACATAGAACATGGCTACTTGATTGTCCGTTTGAACTAGGACTGTCTTGTAGCTGAGCTGGGTGTGGAATACTCGAAGAGCAAGGAAGATTGCTCTGAGTTCCAGGAGATTGATGTGTAGATAGGCCTCCAGTAGAGTTCAGGTACCCTGGGTAGAGAGGCCTTGCAGGTGAGCTCCCCAACCCACCTGTGAAGCATTTGTTGTTAGAGTGGCTTGGGGTGGGGGTTGCTGAAAAGGAGACCCCACTGAAAGGTTTTGGGGTGACTGCCACCATTGGAGGGACAAAATAAGGCGATCTGAGTTTGCTATTTTGTCTGACAGGCAACCTGACGCCTGAGTCCACTGAGTGGATACAGTCCACTGGGCTGCCCTCATATGAAGGCGAATCAACAAGAAAAAGAGAATCCCCAACGGTGATCAAATGAAAATCACCACAACCAGATACCGTGAAAACCCCTCTTCACCCTTTAACTATTTTTGTCGGGCATAAACCGTAGCAGGAAGATATGACAAACCTTCCCCACTAAAACACACATGTCCCTTTTATTCACTTTAAACAGTCTGAGGCGTAGTTCATCTTTAAAAGTTGACACTTATCTGATCATACTTCACACGACGTGCACATTTCGGGGTCAACTAAACCCCTGTATCAAGTGCTCCAAGTAGTGATCCAATGTGTCGCTCAGTCTTATGCAATCGCCAAAAAACGCCGAACAGCAGGTAGATGAAATAGGGAATGCTAACTCAGGATTGGCTACCTGTAAACCAGCCGTCACCGTAGAACACTACTCACATCAAAGGGAGATCCCACTCATCAGGGAACGCCCAAATGTGGGAGGAGATGTATCAAGTAAGTCCCAACCAATCAATCTCACGATTGAGTCCCAGTGGAGAAACAACACGTAACTGAAAAATCCACCGTTGTTCAAGACTGCGTAACTTCACCATTCGGTCTCCACCCCTAGGATCCATCGGGACATGATCTATGACAGACCACCTCAACTGCTCAAAAGTATGATTAAAATCCAAACAATGTTGTACCAGTGGGGCAGCTTGCACAAAATTGCGTAATCTTGATGCATGTTCACATAATCGTACTTTAATGGCTCGAGTGGTACTACCCACATAACGCAATGGGCAAGCGCACTCCACAAAATTAGACGTGTGCGTAGTTTGCCAGCGGCGGTAAAAAATCCGACCAGTACGCAGATCAACCCATGATGTCCCTGATATAGCAGTCGCACAATAACTGCAAGCATTGCATGGTAAATGTACACCCGCTCCCTTCAAAAGGCGATCAGGTTGATCAGCAAGCACAGCAGACTTAACCAACATGTCACGCAAATTGGCCCCCTTGGAATATGCCACCCGCAATGGTTTATTAAAACAAGGATGTAAAGACAACACCGGCCAATGTCGTTTCAAAATTTGAGTGACAGAGCGAATGGCTCATATAAGGCAAAACCCCTGTAAACATATCCTCATTGTGTGTTACAGCAGGCTGTGAAGAAGAGTTCAAAAGCCATTCATGATGAGTAAACCGCGCTCTGCGATAGGCCCTTAAAACCACTGACTTAGGGTAGCCCCTGTCAATGAGTCTCACAATCAGATCCCGTGCATTATGCTTAAATTGGTCTATTGAAGTGCAAAGCCGACGGATACGTAAAAATTGACCATAGGGCAATCCTTTTCGTAAGGGTCCTGGATGAAAACTGCCATAATGTAACAAACTATTACGCTGGACTGGTTTCCTATATAAGGTGGTAGACAAGGAAGTCCCATCGCGAAAAACCACCATATCTAAAAATTCCAAACGGTCCGGATGTATATGAGGTGTAAACGTGATGTGCGTTTTTAATGTGTCCAGCCAAGTGGTAAATTCACGTAAAGAAGCCAAATCAGACATCCAGACGAAAAAATATCGTCCAAATATCTCTTCCATAACAATACATGTACAAAATATGGTGACACATTAATATATCTTTCCTTCAAATCAGCCATATACAAGGTGGCTACCAATGGAGCCACCGTGGCCCCCATAGCGATGCCATATACTTGTTGAAAGAAATTCCTTTCAAACAAAAAATAACTACAGGTGAGTAGTATGAAGGCGAGCATAAGGAACCACATGCACGGTGGATGCCATGTGGTCTACCAACTGTAACATTTCCCGAGCAGTGAGATGAGGTTTTAACACTGCTTGGGAAGCTAAATGCACAATGCAAAGGCAGCGGGGCTGTGGAAGGCAGGCCATTGTCTGTCTGGTATCCAGCAGAGCTCCTATAAACTCCAGGGACTGAGTGGAAGCAAGGTTGGATTTTGGGAAGTTTATGGCAAGTCCCAAATATTGAAGAATGCGCATTGTGCAAGAGAAAGCAACCTTGGCCTCTAGCTCTGAAGGGGCTCGAATGAGCCAGTCGTCTAAGTAAGGAAAGACGAATATTCCTAGAGTGCGGAGAAATGTTGCCACCACAGCCATGCATTTTGTGAGCACCCTTGGTGCAGAGGCCAAGCCAAAAGGAAGAACTCTGTATTGGTAGTGCTTCCCTTGACACAGAAAGCGAAGGAACTTTCGGTGAGTTGGATGGATGAGAACATGAGTGTACGCATCCTTGAGATCTAGAGAACAAAGCCAATCCTGACTCTGAAGGTATGGCAGCAGAGTTCCCAGAGAAATCATTTCGAATTTCTCTTTGAACAGGAATTTGTTCAATTCTCTGAGGTCTAAAATGGGTCTGTGTCCTCCTGTTTTCTTTGGAATAAGGAAATAGGGGGAGTAAAACCCTGTACCCCGTTGGGGAATGGGTACCTCTTCTATTGCCCCTTGGGCAAGAAGTACAATGACCTCGACCTAACTGGTTGTTGAGAGAGGTCTGAGAATTGATCTGTCTTACCATTGTAGGAGGGGGCATGCTGAGGAAATGAAGCTTGTACCCCTCTCTTACAATAGACAGAGTCAAATTTTCTGCTGTTATTTGACCCCATCCGGGGGCAAAATGACATAACCTTCCTGGGATGGTGGAGGGTTCTGGGCCGTTCAGGGTCAGGAAGACAAAGTTCTCTAGATAGGAGTCAAAGCCCCTGTGGAGGCTGAATCTGCTGAGCCGGTTGAGGCTTAGCTGCTTTTGTCTTTCTTTGCCTAGGTTGTTGCTGCTGTCCCTTTTGGGCAGACTGACCTAAGCGAATCCCTGTTGGGTATAGGAGGGATAAAACGTCTTCTTCTTACTGAAGAATGGTTTCTTAGAGGATTTTTTCCTCGCAGGATCAGCTGTAGATTTAGACAATCTATCCAAAGTGATATTGTCAGCATTTATCTCATTAGCTTTTTCCTGCCAATTCTTGCGAAAGAGATTCTCTCCTGTGCAAGAAATATTCCCTAGTTTATCCTGTACCCAAATTTCCAAGTCAGATGCCTGGAGTCAGGCAATCCTATGTGCACCTATGGCAATGGCAGAGGTTCTTCTTATGCACTCAAAGCAGTCAAAGGATGCACGATTCACAAACTTGGAAACATCCTGAGCATGTTTGACAAGGGCTAGGTAATCTTCCCTATTATCATCAGGAAGGAGAGGGCTCATAAGCTCTAAATCTCCTGTGACCTCCTTAAGGAACATTCCCATATATAAGATATAGGAACCGATCCTAGCAGAAAGCCTGGAAGCCTGGAAGGTTCGACATCCAAAGGCGTCAAGAGTCCTACACTCACGTCCTGGAGGATTAGATGCATGCCTTTTTGCACTCTTTATCCTTCTCATAGCCGATTCCACCACCATGGAATGGTGTGGTAACTGAGTCTTCTGAAACCCAGGACAAGGAGGAACTCGATACATGGTGTCGAGTCTTCGAGAGTGAGGAGATGTGGTTAGAGGTGTTTCCCACATCCTTAACATGAGATCATGCAAGATCTCATGAATAGGTAAGGTAGCTGCCTCCTTGGGAGCTTTAGGGTATTGCAGGATTTCTAATTCCTTTGCCCTAGGCACTTTTTCAGGAGCCATTGTGATGGAAAGACATCGAGCCACATCTCGGATAAAATCCTGAAAGGACATATCCTCTGGTGGAGATATCCTATGCTGAGGAGAAGAAGAATCCTCAGGAAGAAGTACTCTGGTATCGGCAGAGCTTTTAGAGTCTTCAGACTCATCCGAGGATTCGAAGTATCTCCGATCCGGGTGATCGTGCAAGACCCATGCCTACCAATAGCCAGATTAATATTAATAAAATACAGTCTCTAAAATGCTTATATGCAAATGCTAGAAGTCTAAACAATAAGATGGGAGAGTTAGAATATATAGCACTAAAATGAGAGGTTAGATATGATTGCAATCTCAGACATGGTGGAAGGAGGATAACCAGTGGGACACTGATACCTCGATACAAATTATATCGTAATGATAGAACTGATCAAATTGGTGGAGGGGTTGCGCTCTATGTTAGAGAGGGCATTGAGTCAGAAAGGATTAAAGTTTTGCAGGAAACAAAATTTGCTGTAGAATCTCTATGGATTGAAATTCCATGTATGAAGGGGAAGGTGATGGCAGTAGGGGTGTACTATCGACCGCCTGGCCAGAATGAACAAATGGATGATGAAATGCTCAAAGAAATCAAGGAAGCTAACAAAAGTCACAGCAGAGTAGTAATAATGGGTGATTTCAATTACCCCGGTATCGACTGGGTCAGTGTCAGGGCAGGACATGCTAGGGAGATAAAGTTTCTAGATGAAATAAATGACTGCTTCCTGGAGCAGCTGGTTCATGAACCGACCAGAGGGGAAGCCATACAGGACCTAATCCTTAGTGGAACACCAGATCTGGTGCAAGAGATAAGGGTGTTGGGACCACTTGGCAATAGTGATCATAGCATGATCGTGTTTGATTTAATTAGTGGAGGAGGGATAGTAAAGAAATCCACAGTACTACCTTTTAACTTTCGAAAGGGAGACTATGATAAAATGAGAAACATAGTTAAGAAAAAACTAAAAGGAGTGGTTGCAAAAGTTAAAGACTTACATCAAGCTTGGGTGGTGTTTAAAAATACTATCCTGGAAGCCCAGACCAGCTGTATTCCACGCATTAAGAAAGGTGGAAGAAAGCCCAAAAAATTGCCAGCATTGTTTAAAGGTGAGGTCAGAGAGGCTGTTGCTGCCAAAAAAAGCATCTTTCAGGAAATGGAAAAAAGAGCCAAATGACGAAAACTGGAAACAGCACAAGCACTGGCAAGTTAAATGCAAAGCATTGATAAGGCAGGCAAAGCGAGAATTTGAGAAGGAACTTGCTACGGAAGCAAAAACACGAAATAAAGACTTTTTCAAGTACATTCATAGCAAAAGGCCTGTGAGAGAGTCAATTGGACCATTAGATGATAGAGGGGTAAAAGGGGCAGTAAGAGGAGACAAGGCTATAGCGGAGAGACTGAATGAATTCTTTGCTTCGGTCTTTACTGAGGAAGATGTAGGGATGTTACCCAAGACTGAAGTGGTATTTAAAGGTGATACTGCAGAGGAATTGAGAGAAATATCGCTACACCAGGAAGATATATTACAACTATTTGATTAACTGAATAGTAGCAAATCACCTGGACCGGATGGTATACATCCAAGTGTGTTGAAAGAACTGAAATACGAGATTGCAGACCCGCTATTAGTAATCTGTGAACTTTCATTAAAATCATCTGTAATACCTGAAGATTGGAGGGTCACCAATGTAACACCAATTTTTAAAAAGGGTTCCAGGGAAATTACAGACCGGTGAGCCTGACGTCAGTACCGGGGAAGATGATAGAAACCATCATAAAGAACAAAATTACACAGCATGTAGATAGTCATGGCCTAATGGGAGACAGCCAACATGGCTTTAGACAAGGAAGATCTTGTCTTACTAATCTGATATGTTTTTTTGAAGGTGTGAATTAACAGGTAGACAAAGGTGAGTCGGTTGATATAGTGTATCTGGACTTTCAGAAAGCCTTTGACAAGGTCCCTCATCAGAGACTTTTGGCAAAACTCAAAAGTCATGGGATAGGAGGCAATGTACTATTGTGGATCGGGAACTGGTTAAAAGATAGAAAGCAGAGGGTAGGGCTAAATGGACAATTTTCCCAATGGAAAAAAGTGAATAGTGGAGTACCCCAGGGATCTGTACTGGGTCCGCTACTTTTTGATATATTCATAAATGACCTGGAAAAGGGAATAACTAGTGAGGTTATCAAATTTGCAGATGACACAAAACTATTTAAAGTTGTTAAAACCCAAGAGGACTGTAGAAAACTGCAGGAGGATCTGGATAAATTGGAAGACTGGGCATCCAAATGGCAGATGAAATTTAATGTGGACAAGTGCAAAGTTATGCACCTAAGAAAGAACAACCCACACTATGGTTACATGATGCAAGGTTCCACATTGGAAACCACCACCCAGGAAAAAGATTTAGGAGTCATCGTGGATAACATGTTAAAACCCTCCGCCCAGTGTGCAGCGGTGGCCAAGAAAGCAAATAGAATGCTAGGTATCATAAGGAAAGGAATGGAAAATAAAACAAAGGATATTATAATGCCTCGGTATCGTTCCATGGTACGACTGCACCTTGAATATTGTGTGCGATTCTGGTCGCCGTATCTTAAAAAGGATATAGCGTTATTAGAAAAGGTACAGAGAAGAGCCACCAAAATGGTAAAGGGGGTGGAAGGCTACTCCTATGAAGAGAGGCTACAAAGGTTAGGGCTCTTCAACCTGGAAAAGAGACGGCTGAGGGGAGATATGATAGAGGTCTATAAATTAATGAATGGAGTGGAACGGGTAAACGTAGATCGATTGTTTACGCTATCAGAATATAGAAAGACTAGGGGACATGTAATGAAGCTACAGGGTAAACTATTTAAGACAAATAAGAGAAAATATTTTTTCACTCAACGTGTAATCAAACTCTGGAATTTGTTACCGGAGGATGTAGTAAGAGCTGTTAGTGTAGCTGGGTTTAAAAAAAGGTTTGGACAAATTCCTGGAGGAAAGGTCCATAAACCATTATTAAAAAGGGACCCAGGATATCAATGCCTGACCCAATACAAGCATTGTAGAACCTGTGTCTTTTGGGGATACTGCTAGGTACATATGACCTAGATTGGCCACTGTTGGAAACAAGATACTGGGCTTGATGGACCTTGGTCTGACCCAGTATGGCATATCTTATGTTCTTATGTTCTTAAGACACGGTACGGTGTCCTTTTACACTTTATTGTTCCTATTATTACAATATACATGTATTTTAGTCATTTTTCTTATTTTTATGCTTGTTCATGTTTTTAATATACATATTTTTATGAATTGTGTTATTTATATGTCATAATGTTATTATTGTTATTTTTGTTGTTTGCAGTCCTCAGCCCCCTGATGAAGGCATTTGCCGAAACGCTTTGGGGTTTGTTTTGAATATTAATAAAGCACCTGTGACCAATGTTCCCTCTAATTTTCTGTAGGCTGTGTGCGCATAAATATCAGCTGTGTGCAGCTTTTGAAGGAAGGTTACATTTTTGTGCGCCACATAACGACACTTGGAGTTATATACTTTAAAATTTGACTACACGTCAGAATACAGTATGTACACCACATTGATTTTAATCAAATTAAATGAAAATAGACAATTACTAAATGAAGCGGGAAATTTCTAGTAATTACAATCATAACTTTTAAATTTTAAGACGTCTGTGTTGTTTTCTATTAGAATCAGAGCCGTAATTTTTGTGCGCTCTGTTGTAAAGTATGTGCGCTCGCTTGGCGAGGTGTGTGCGCGCGCACATGCGCACAGCTTAGAGGGAACAGTGCCTGTGACTCTTTCTCTGCTCGCTGTTTGTGTTACTGGGCTTGATGGACCTTGGTCTGACCCAGTATGGCATATCTTATGTTCTTAAGACACGGTACCGATCGAAGTCGGCATTGGAGTGGTCCGGTACCGACCTGTCGATACCGGATGGATATGCATGACTCGGTCCCGGTAGAATGCCTGCCAATGTCGATGCAGTCGGTGCCAGCATTGGTACCGGTTGAATTGTCTGAAGCGGTTTCAGGGGCATCGAGGCCGTGAGACGAGCCGCTAGACTGCGTTCAATAGCCAAGAATCTCTGGTCTATCGACGCTGCTGATGCCTGGGTATCGGTACCGGATGAAGCAGCCGGTACCCCAGAGCATGGCACCAGTAGTTCTGCCGAGGTTGAAGCCTCGAACATCCTGGAACCCCGTTAATGCTTTGGAAGCCGAAGCCTCCCGCTGGGGCAATTTTGCCAGTGAAAATCCCTCAAGGGCAAAGCCAGAGGCATCTCACTGTCTAGAAGGAGATCTACCCTTTGAGGACCGGCTAGACTTATGTTTAGTTACCAGAGACCCATGGGAGGAAGACGAAGCCCTGGAAGACGTTGATGCCACAGAGGCTGCATCGGAGGGAAAAAGGGTGCTAAGTTTAGCAGCTCGGTTCTGTCGACCCCTTTTCGACATCATCCCACAGGCAACACACTCAGAAATAGAGTGGTCAGGACCTAAACATTTGAGCACCACTCATGGGTGTCGTGACGGAGATGGTACCGCCCACACCTAGAACACTTTTTAAAACCCGAGGCGGGTTTTTCCATTCTGAAGGAAAAGTTGGGCCTAGTGCCCAAAATGGCGGGTGGCACCTGAAGAGAAAATTACTGGAAAGACTCCAGAACGTTTGTTTTTTTTAAAGAAAAGAAAGAAGAACCACCGGTGGTACCGGTGTAGCGTCGAGGGAAGGCAGACGCGATCACAAAAAAGAAGAATAGAAGGGATTTTTTTCTGCGGTGACAGGATGTGCGACCTGTCAGCTCAGCGGAAAACAAAGAACTGGAGAGGGACAATTGAGAAAGGCGGGAAGGCAGCATGCAGGCACTGTGGGATGCTCCCAAAAGCTTTCCTATTGGACGCTGGGGAGCGTTCCCGCGCAGGCTCCGTCAGTACCGACGATACCCATAAGTGAAGACTACATTCCTGCTTGTTCCTGGAGATCACCTGTTACAGGTGAGTAACTAAGCTTTTTCCAGGAACAAGCAGGAAGTCAGTCCTCAAAAATGGGACTCCCCAGTTACAGGCTATTGAAAAAAAATCTGTAAAACGCCACGGATGACCAGAAAAGGTGAGCAACGAGAAGCAGCAACTGAGTTGAGAGACAACCGACCCACAAGTGGCCCAAGTGTCCAGTGAGGGACCAGTTCTCCGGTAGCCTGAACACACCGAAGGGCAGGAGTTGCCTTACACCCCAAACAAATGACTGAGTACTGCCTGGCTGAAAGCGCTGTCCCGGCAGGACTCCCTCTCCAGGCAGTAGTGTGCTGCGAAGGTATGAAGAGAGGACCAGGTGGTGGCCCAGCAGATCTCCGCCAAGGGGACGGAGCGCAGGTTTGCCAACAAGGCTGCCATAGTCTGGGCGCTCCAGTGAAAGATCAGCCTGCTCATAAGCCAGGGCAATACAGTCTGCCACCCAAGTGGACAGGGTACGCTTAGAGACCACTTTTCCCAGCCTACTCGGATCAATGGAGACAATGAGCTGTGAGGAGTGATGGTGGGCTTGAGTACACTTCAAGTAGAAGGACAGGGCCTACTTACAGTCCAAGGTATGGAGAGCCACCTCTGCCCTGTTGCCATGGGGGTGTGGAAAGAATGTAGGAAGTACCACCTCTTGGTTGAGGTAGAATGGGGATACCACCTTTGAGAGAAACTTGTTATTGTAGAACCTCATATAAAGGTGGGTGAGCCACCAGGGCCTAGAGTTTGCTGATCTTGCGAGCTGAAGTGAGCACCACAAGGAAGATCATCTTTGAGGACAGATACTTAAGATGGCACGAACCAAAAGGCTTGAATGGTGGTGCAGCGAGTTTTGAGAGAACTACACTGAGGTGCTATTCCGACACCGGGAAGGGGGGGGGGAGGGGAACAGGTTGCTTAGAGAGTTAGAGAGAAGTAGGCCCCGCAAGAATCGAATCACGAGGAGGTGCTCGATTTCCTACTGTTTTGTGCCTGGACTGTGCTTGATTGGCTCCTGGTGCCTGAGTCTGTACTGATTGGTGCAGGTCTTTGGAGGGCTATTTAAACAGCTGCCCCGCTGCAGGACGCGGTTGCGGGTACGTGCCCGAAGGGGCGTGAGCAAAGGGGCAGGTCTTGCCCCTTTGGCACCCCTTCGGCGCACATTGGTGCAAGGAAGCTGACCCTGTAATGGGGAAGCGGAGAAAGAGATACCCGCCTGCTGCTCAGACGAAGGCGGTCAGAGTTGTGGGCCCGATGGATGCCCATATTCGTGTGGGGGATTCTCACGCCACAGCCCAGACGCCTAATCTCGGTGGTGAAGAAACATCTACTGTGAGTACCTCTTCTTCCGCTTGTTCTCCTGATGATCGGGTTTTAGTTCCGCCCAGCCATGAGTTTAACTTTGGTTCTGGTGTAACCTCTCCACCAGATGTTGGGGAGCAGGGGGAGACCGGTTCAGTTCTGCTTCTTTCTTCGTTCTTAAAGATTGATTCATCTACGGTGAGTCTCCCACCTCCTCTGCCATCTGATTACATTTGCTTCTGTTGGAGAATCCCAGGTCCCGCCTTCAGAAGTGTCTTTGCGTGATATTTGGGCTATTGTTACGCGTATGGAAGCGACTCTTGGTGCTTCTCTACAGAAGGTTTCAGATTTCTCCAAAGCAGCTGTTGTTAAATTTTCGGATCATGAATGTAGATTATTATCTTTGGAAAGATCGATGAGAGTCCAGGAGTCTCAGAGTTCTTCTCATCAGGAAATATTGGCAAAATATTTCTTAGATTCTCATGCTCTTCATCGTCAAGATGGGCTTCTGGAGAACTCATTGCATTCAAAAAACTTGCGGTTTTTAAATTTTCCACGAATTCATTATCTTTCTCCTGTAATACTTTTTCAAAAGTATCTTAAGGAAGTATTATTTTTTAATGATGTTGATTCAATTGGTTTATCAAAAATGTATTATCTTCCTTTGGGGAAATTAGCTAAAGTGGAGGGGGATGGGGAGCTGGATGCTCAATTTGATTTTTTAGCTTCTTCTACCTTAGATATGTCAGGTTTTTTGGAATCTGCTAGTGATGATATACCATCAAGAGCTACTTTACTGGTTACCTTTATATCAGAGATGGATAAAGATAGAATCTTACGTGCTTATTTTGTAAAAAAAAGCTGAGAAATTTTGTGGTCAAGTTATTCAGATTTTCCCAGACGTTTCTAGGGTTACACAGGGGCGGCATAAGGCCTTTTTGGAGGTCCGCCCACGGGTTTTTGCTCTTGGGGCTTTATTTTATTTAAAATGTCCATGTAAGTGCCATATTATTTTTCAGGGTAAATGGCATTTTTTTTTTAGGTGGATCAACTGTTAGAATTTTTGAAGGGCAAGACGTAAAATTATTTACTTATCTAGAAATGTTGTTTCTCATGGCTTTGTTAATGGAGCTTAGTATTTATCAGTGGCCTTTCGAGCTTTTCTTTATATCTAATTGAGCATCTTCTTGATGTGGACTTGTTATGTTATCATATGTTGTGGAATATCTATAATGTATGTTTTTGATTTCTTCTATGTAATGTAAAAGTTTTATAAATAAAAAATTAAAAACAAAAGAATTGAATCACGAGGGGCTAGCCCTCGACAAGATGATGGTGCGTCGAAAGTGCATAGAGATGTACTCTGACAGAGTTGGACTTCAGTCCTTCCTGGTACAGGTGAAGTAAGTACTGAAGGACCAGTTGGACCAAGGAGACGGGATTAATCTGTCTCTCCACACACCAAACCAAGAACCTTCGCCACTTGACGGTGTAGGCCCGGTGGGTGGAAGGCTTGCGAGAAGCCAAAAGAACTGCTTCCACCTCGCTGGAGAGACCGAGGTGGGCCAAGGCTATCCTTGTAGCAGCCAAGATGTCAGAGACAGGGACCCCAAGTTGGGGTGAAGGAGAGAGCCGTTCTCCTGCAACAGTAGGTCCAGGTCACTCCTCAGAAGGACTGGGGATGCCTGGGAGAGGCAGAGTAGCAGCAGGAACCATGGCTGCCAGGCCCACTGAGGAGCCACCAGTATCAATGTGGCTCTGTTGAGTTGGACCTTGAACAGGATCTTGGTGATCAACGGAGTGGGTGGGAAGGCATAGAAGAGGCCAGATGTCCATGGGATGAGGATCACATCTGCCGCTACCCATGAGGGGTGCAGCTGCCTGGAGCAAAGGTGGGCCAGCTGGGCATTGGTTGGTCTGGCGAAGAGGTCCATCTGCAGGAGCCCCCAGAGACGGAACAGTCAACTGGCCACCTTGGGGTCCAGTCGCCACTCGTGCGGTTGGAGGACTTGGCTGAGCAGGTCTGCCAGGATGTTGTCCTGGCCTGGGAGGTAGACTGCCCGTAGGAGCATCCTGCTGCTGCTGCTGCGGAAGGAGCAGAGGCTCACCGTCTCTTTGCACAGGGGAAACGACTCTGTCCCTCCCTGCTTGTTGATGTAAAACTTCGCCACCTGGTTATCGGTCTGGATCATAACTACTTGATGTTGAAGGTAGTGTTAGAAAGTCCGGAAGGTGAGCATTATCACTTGGAGTTCCAGGAGATTGATCTGCTGGAGGCTCTCCTCTTGCGACCAGTTGCCCTGTGCAGAGGTTGTCGTCTCCCCAGCCCAGTTTGGAGGCATTTGTGGTGAGGATCCTCAGAGGGACGGGGGCCTGGAAGGGCATTTCATCCTGCAGGTGTTAGAGCTGCTACCACCAGCCAAGGGAGTCAGCCATAAGGCAGGTCATGACCACTCTGTTCCGAATAAAACAAAGGATATTATAATGCCTCTGTATCATTCCATGGTGCGACCGCACCTCAAATATTGTTGCAATTCTGGTCACCATATCTTAAAAAGGATACAGCAGAATTAGAAAAGGTAAGAGCACCAAAATGGTAAAGGGGACTGAAGGATAGCCCTATGAGGAATAGCCTCCTAGTGGAGATAATACAGACAAACCTTCCTACTGACAAACCTTCCTACTGCTCCACCTTAATTTATAATTTATATTTTTGTATAATATCTCCTCTTCACTACTATACCACATACTGTAGTGTGCTCCACTACTATAGTGTGCCTCATTGATACTAATTCTATCACATTGTGCCTCACTATTACTTGCTACCCTCAAAATGGCCCTCCAGTTCACCTCCCTCTTTAGCCTTTACCTCCTCACTCACTGGCTTGGAACCACCCAGGCCCTCTACACATCCCACAACAACATTCCTATCCTGAATAGCCATGGAAAAAGATGGTATGATCCACCATATTCCCACCCAAGAAGTGACGCCTACACGCGCCGCTCCCACCTTATCCATGTAGCACTCCAGTTATCCAATACACCCAGCCAGCAAAAACCTCTGAACTGCCGACCACTGAAATGTGCCATCATTAACGCACGCTCTATTCGCAAAAAATGGCCTGTTGTACTAGACACAATCTCACTTTACAACCTAGAAATACTTATGATCACTGAAACCTGGTTATCATCAGAGGACAACGTTATCCTCAATCAGCTCCTACCCCCCAATTTCTCCATATACACAAGACACAGAGAAAACAAAAAAGGAGGTGGGGTGCTTATAATCACCAAAACAGACCTCGACTTCCATATAACAGACTCCTCTAGCACAAGTAGTCTAGACATCCTCTCTATTGCAAACCTACATTGCTCTCTCAACCTGTTATACAGAACGCCTTCGGCTTGCCCAGATGACCTCCCAACCATTATTGACCTTGCGGCCAACACCCTCAGCCCCAATAAACCAAATTGGATAATGGGTGATTTCAATCTCCCATCGCTACCCCAAAACCACGCCAATGCCTTCCTTGGTGCTATGGAAGAACTCGCTCTCAAACAAATCATCAATCAACCCACACATATAAAAGGGAATATACTTGACATGGTATTTGCTCCCCAGCCAATCATCGAGCAAAACCGTAATCTACCAATATCAGTGATTGATGTACCTTGGTCAGACCACAAACTGATCATTATCCAGATACCCACCAACAATGAGCAGCTGCACAGAAGCCAAAATCAGAACACACCACGAGCAGCCTCAAGAAGCTTTCGCCCATTTAACAGGGAACACATTCTATCAGAGACCCAATCCCTCCTCAACAATACCACGCTCGACCTTGAAGAACTGATATCATCCTGGAACTCCAATTTAAATGCCATCGCACAACGCCCGGACGCCAACAACTCAGCAAAGTTGAAGAGAAGCTCTGCCCCGTGGTTCTCTCCTGAACTGCGATCTTCTCTCACCCAACTACGCAGACTTGAGCGCCGATGGCGCCGATCACTCTCTATTGAAGATCAGACCGCCTACCAAACTCACCTCTCAATTCATCGTGAAGAAATCACAACCAAAATGAAACAATATCACACCGACACACTAAAGAGATCATTGAATAAACCACGTGACCTCTTCAACTTGGTCAAATCCCTCTCGAAAGAACCATCACCCGATCAGCACAGCGTGATTCACCCACAAGAATACGCAGACTACCTGCAATCCAAGATCATTCAAACCAAAAAGGATTCAGCAATTCAGTTTCAGGAACCAACAGGCCTAACCCTACTTGACAAGTTCTCTACACCATCCACTAAATGCATTGAAGATATCATAACATCCCTCAACACCTCCACAGCACAGACTGACCCATGCCCAGCCTTTTGGATTAAGGAACTACGTGATGTGTTCAGTCCATTCATCGCAAACCTAATGAACCTCTCCTTCACAACAGGATACTTCCCCACAACACTTAAGCAGACATCCATTAGGCCACTATTGAAAAACCCCAAGCTTGACCCGCAGAAGGCCGATTCTTATAGGCCAATAGCCAGTATTCCCTTGCTAGCCAAGATAACTGAGAAAGAGGTACAACGGCAGATTCAAAATCACATAGACTCCGCAGCTCCCCTAGATCACTGCCAACATGGGTTTAGAGAATATCATGGAGTCGAGACCCTACTTACCAGCCTATTCAACGCAATAATCACAGGCATAGACAACATCCATCAAGGTTTTGTGCTCATCTTCTTGGACATCGCCGCTGCGTTCGACTCGGTGAGTCACGAAATTCTCCTGGGAAGGTTGAAAGAGAAGGGCATCTGCAACAATGCACTAGAGTGGTGTAAATCCTATTTGGAAGCAAGATGGCAATACGTAAAGTCTGGATCTGAGGAATCAAAACACTTCCATCAAAAACAAGGTGTACCTCAAGGCTCCTCCTTGTCCTCCCTACTATTCAATATTTACATGCAGCCCATCTGCAACATCATAAGATCATTTAATGTGAGCTGTTTGATATATGCAGATGACATTCTTTTATACATGCCGTTCTCCACAGCCCAAATGGACCTAACACCAGCAATAGACTGTTTCAATGCTGTCTCAGCGTGGCTTCAATCACAGAATCTACGCATTCAACATAAAAAGACAGAGGTTCTTTTCATCTCCAGAGACCCCAACTTTACTCCTCCACCCCATGTCAGTGTTAATGAAGCGGACTTACTAACCAAAGAAACAATAAGATACCTCGGAGTTACGTTGGACCAACGCCTGGATATGAAACACCACATAAACAACATTGTCAAAGCTGTATACTTCAAAATCCGCACTATCAGGCATCTGCGCTCCCTACTGGACCCAGATGACTTCCGGACCATATACCAAGCGCTAATACTGCCGCACTTCGACTTTGCAAACGCCATCTTTCAAGGGCTCCCCCACTCCACGCTGGCCCCTTTACAGCTGGCCATGAATGCTGCAGCAAGGGTCCTACACGGAGCCGCCAAAAGTGACCACGTGACCCCCATTCTCAAACAACTTCACTGGTTACCTATCCATGGAAGTATCATCTTTAAAACCCTTCTCCTAGCGTTCAAAACAATCAAAGGTATTTCATCCCCTTCACTCACAGATCTTATTCACATGGTGCCCCCCAACAGATCCAGAAGAGCAATAGCCATAAACCTACTAGTAAAACCAAAGGAATCATCAAAGTGCAACATATCAACCACAAACAGGGCGTTCCGCTACTATGTACCTAAATGCTGGAATGCCCTACCCCCTGACATTAGGGCGATTGCCGACCTATCACAGTTCAGAAAGGCACTCAAATACCATTTATTCCTCCAATGCTACCCAAACTCCAATGACACCCCCCTCTGAAGAGATGACCCACTCTAAGAAACAACCCTCACGTTCATTATGTTATTTCACCCACTCATTGCCATGTAAATATCTCATGCATATAATCAACCCTGTTATCCAAGCTACTCTTTACTATGTAAAAATCTCATGTATATAGTTACCCCTGTTATCCAAGTTTGGACCCCTGTTCGATGTAAAACCAAACAGCATGTTGTTATGGTTGTTGTGTTATAATGTAAACCGCGCTGATGCCAAATAGCGCGGTATATAAGAATTTGTAATAAAATAAATAAATAAATAAATAATAAGAACTCTATCTGAATTCAAGAAAGTATAGGGCAAACACAAAGATCTCTAAAGGCAAAAAGGGACTGTAAAGCTTAGTAGCTGGAATGGAAGGGCAGACTGGATAGGTTGAATGGTCTTTATCTGCTGACATTTTTTCTTTTTCGAGTTAGGTATGTTTGTGACAGGAGGAAGTGGAAAGGTGACAAAGTGAGGCTCAAAGGGGAGGAATATGTAAAGACTGAAGAAAATACAGCAGAATTGCTTAACCAATATTTCTGTTCTATGTTCCCAAATAAAGGGCTAGGAATGGGACCTCAGAAAACAAACACAAATAGGAATGGAAGTAAGTTAGATCTTAAACGATTTTCAGAAGATGGGGCTGGATGGGATTCATCTGAGGATACTGAAGGAACTTGGGAAAGTAATAGCAGCTCCACTGTCTGACTTTTTCAATGATTCTTTAAAGGCAGAAATGATTCCAGAGGACTGGCTGGGAAAATTTAGTTCCCGTCCACAGAAACTGAAATAAAAAAGAGGTTGGGAACTACAGATCAGTTTAGCCTGGCCTCTGTAGTGAGCAAATTAATAGAAATGCTGCTAAAGTAGAGGATAGTTTGGTTTCTAGAATCCATGGGATTATAGCGTCCGAGCCAACATGGCTTTCCTAGAGGTAGGTCTTGTCAGATGAATTTGATTGATTTCTTTGACTGAGTGACCAGAGAATTATATTGAAAGAGAGCATTAGATGTGGTTTACTTAAATTTCAGCAAAGCACAGTTACTTACCTGTAAAAGGTGATCTCTGGGAACAGCAGGAATAAGTCTTCACATATGGGTACGTCAGTACCGACGGAGCCTGCGCGGGAACGCTCCCCAGCGTCCAGAAAGCACAGTTACTTACCTGTAACAGGTGATCTCTGGGAACAGCAGGAATTAGTCCTCACATATGGGTACGTCGGTAACGACGGAGCCTGCGCGGGAATGCTCCCCAGCTTCCCAGGATGAAAGCTTTTGGGGCATCCCACAGCGCATGCGCGCTGCCTTCCCGCCTTTCCTAACCAACTCTCCTCAGTTCAAGTTTAAAGCTGAGACAATAGAGAGAGATAGGAAAGGAAAGACAGAGAGAGAGATACAACTCCTAGGGGAGGTGGGAGGGTTGTGAGGACTAATTCCTGCTGTTCCCAGAGATCACCTGTTACAGGTAAGTAACTGTGCTATCTCCAGGAACAAGCAGGAATGAGTCCTCACAAATGGGGACTCCCTAGCTGAGATGCCTGGGAGATCCCCAAGGGTATGAGACCCTGGAGGGTTCCTTGTCTTCCTATGGATCTCAGGCATCCATTCAGGGAAGGAGGGCAGAAGTTGTTCAAGAATGGAACAGGTGTCTGAGGACAGCCTGACCCAACAAAGCATCCCAACGGGAGTCCTTGTCCAAACAGTAATGGGCTGTGAAGGTATGAACCGAGGCCCAGGTGGCTGCTCGACAGATCTGGTCAATGGAAACAGAATGAAGATGAGCCATAGAGGTGGCTATGGCCCTCACATTGTGAGCTGTTACATGGCCCTCCAGAGAAAGGTTCTTACTCTGGTAAACAAAAGAAATACACTGAGCAATCCAATTGGACAGTGTTCTTTTAGAGACTGGAAGTCCTAAATGAGAAGGATCAAAAGCAACAAAAAGCTGGGAAGACTTTCTATGTTGCTGTGTCCTGTGTAAGTAAAAAGCAAGAGCTCTTTTACAATCTAGAATATGAAGGTTCCTCTCAGCACTGGATGCATGAGGAGCTGGAAAAAAGACAGGTAAATATACCTCTTGATTAAGATGAAAAGGTGAGACCACTTTAGGCATAAAGTGAGGATTTGTCCTAAGGACTACCTTATCATGATGGAACCTTGTATAAGGTGGATTAGCCACTAAAGCCTGCAGTTCACTGATGCAGCGAGCAGAAGTGATTGCAATAAGGAAAATAACCTTCCAGGAAAGAAATTTCAAGGAGGTAGTGGCTAAGGGTTCAAAAGGTGGCTTCATAAGCTGACCAAGAACCAAGTTTAAGTCCCATGCCACCGGAGGAGGTCGAATGGGAGGTTTAGTTAAAGTTAGGCCTCTCATGAATCTTGCAATAAGAGGATGGGAGGAAACAGGTTGTCCATTGATAGGCTTAAAGGATGCTGCAATAGCACTTAAATGGACCCTTACTGAATTCGTCTTAAGGCCTGCATTGGAAAGATGCAGGAGATATTCCAATAGAGAATTCACAGGAAGTGCCAGAGGGTCAAGACCCCTTTGAGCACACCAAATGGAAAATCTTTTCCACTTAAAAGCATAGGAACGCCTAGTGGAAGGTTTCCTGGAAGCATGGAGGATATCCTTCACTTGCTGAGAAAGATTGAAGTCTTGAAGGTCAAGGCCTTCAGTAACCAAGCTCTGAGTAGAAGGGACTTGGGGTTTGGGTGCCACAAAGTCCCCTCCTCCTGAGACACAAGGTCTGGAGCAGCTCCCAAGTCCAGGGAGGGGGCTTGGGAGAGATGCAGAAGTAGAGGGTCCCACACTTGGCATGGCCAACGTGGAGCTATGAGGATCATAGATCCTTGATCTCTCTGAAGTTTGAACAGAGTCTTGGGAATCAAAGGAATGGGTGGAAAGGCGTACAGGAAGCCCTGACCCCAATGAAGGAGGAAGGCATCCTTGGCCAGAGCTCCCTGACACGGAATTCTGGAACAGAACCGGGGAAGTTTGGCATTCCACGGACTTGCAAAGAGGTCTATGTCCAGGGTTCCCCATTCCTGGAAGATTCTGAGTACCTGATCCATGGGCAGGGACCATTCGTGTGGAAGCAGAACTCGACTGAGTCTGTCTGCCCAAGAGTTTTGGATTCCTGGGAGGTATACTGCCAGGAGATGGATTTGATGCTCTCTGGCGAAGGCCCATAATTTTAGAGCTTCGTTGCAAAGCGACAGAGAACCAGTTCCTCCTTGCTTGTTTATGTAAAACATGGCTACTTGATTGTCCGTATGAATGAGGATGGTCTTGTAGCTGAGGAGGGTATGAAAGACCTTGAGAGCTAGGAACACTGCTCGCAGTTCCAAGTGGTTGATATGAAGAGAGGTCTCCTGTGGGGACCAAGTGCCTTGGGTGGAGAGGTCTTGTAGATGAGCGCCCCAACCTGTTTGGGAGGCATCTGTTGTGGGGGTTGCTTGGGGTAACACAGGTTGGAAGGGGGACCCCAGCAACAGATTTTGAGTTGACATCCACCATTGGAGAGACCAAAAGAGACGTTTGGAGGTTGCTATTTGGTCTGAGAGAGCTCCTGATGCTTGAGTCCACTGTGTGGACAAAGTCCATTGAGCTGCTCTCATGTGTAGGCGAGCATAGGGCACCACATGCACTGTGGAAGCCATGTGGCCTAGTAGTTGTAGCATCTCCTGGGCAGTTAAGTGGCTCTTTGACTGAATCTGGGAGGCTAACTGCACTAGACGTTGGCAACGAGCCTGAGGAAGATAGGCTCTTGCAGTAGTGGTGTCCAACCAGGCCCCTATGAATTCTAGGGACTGAGTAGGGGTGAGCTGAGACTTTGGGAGGTTTACCACAAGTTCCAGATACTGCAGAATGCGCCTGGTGCGGTCCAGGGAAACTTGGGCTTCTGACAGATGGAGCTTGGATGAGCCAGTCGTCCAGGTATGGGAAGACAAATATTCCCAGAATGCGTAGAAATGCAGCAACTATTGCCATGCATTTGGTGAACACTCTTGGAGCAGAGGCTAGACCGAAAGGAAGCACTCTGTATTGGTAATGTTTTCCCTGGAACAGAAAACGTAGGAATTTTCTGTGGGATGGATGGATGAGTATATGAGTGTACGCATCCTTGAGATCTAGAGAACAAAGCCAATCCTGACTCTGTAGGTATGGAAGGAGAGTGCCTAAAGAAAGCATCTTGAACTTCTCCTTGCATAGGAATTTGTTCAATTCTCTGAGATCTAGAATGGGTCTGAATCCCCCTGTTTTCTTTGGGATGAGAAAATAGGGGGGAGTAAAACCCTGACCCTTGTTGAAGAAGCGGAACTGCTTCTATGGCCCTCTGGGCCAGAAGGGTAGTCACCTCCTGATCCAGAAGGTCGAGGGATGTGGGAGAATTGAAGTGTCTCACCCTGGTGTAGGGAGGAAGGTCTGAGAAATGAAGTTTGTAGCCCTCTCTTATGATAGAGAGGGTCCACTGCTCTGATGTGATTTGCTCCCATCTGGGAGCAAAATGAGCTAACCTTCCTGGAATGGTGAGAGGCTCTGGTTGTTGTAGAGCCAGAAAGGTTAAGTTCTCTAGTATCAAGTCAAAAACCCTGAGGGGGTTGGGACTGCTGGGTTGCAGCAGCCCCTGCAGGTTTAGGCCTGGCCTGTTTAGGTTGCTGACGCTTAGTAGCAAAGCGACCTGTAGAAGACTGTTGACCAGAAGTGGAAGGAAATCTGCCCTTTTTGTAAAAATACTTTTTAAAAGATTTTTTCTTGGCCGGAGTGGAGGTAGACTTAGAAAGCCTATCCAGAGCAGCATTTTCTGCATCCATTTGAGTGGCTTTAATTTGCCACTCTTTGCCAAATAGATTTTCACCTGTACAGGGCAGATTTCCTAAACCATCTTGAACCCAGGGTTCTAGATCAGAAGCCTGGAGCCAAGCAATTCTACGAGCAGCTATAGCAATGCCTGAGGCTCTGCTGGCACCTTCAAAAGAATCAAAGGCTGCCCTGTTGGAAAACTTTGAAATGTCTTGAGTATGCTTAAGCCAAAGAAGGAACTCATCCCTTTTATCCTCTGGAATAAAAGGGAGAAAGTTGTGCAGCTTTTCTGCAACCTCCTTCAGAAACATACCCATATAAAGGCTATATGAATTGATTCTGGCAATAAGCATGCTGGCTTGGAAGATTTTCCTACCAAAAGCATCCAAGGTCCTGCATTCTCTTCCTGGAGGAGTAGAAGAGTGTCTTTTGGTACTCTTTATCCTCTTCATAGCTGACTGCACCACAATGGAGTGGTGAGGAAGCTGAGTTTTTTGAAATCCAGGAGAAGGAGGGACACGGTACATAGTGTCCAATCTACGAGAATGAGGAGAAAGGGTGAGAGGAGTCTCCCACAATTCAATCAAATGTTCTTGAAGAATTTCATGAATTGGCAAGGTGACTGCCTCTCTGGGAACCTTAGAGTATCCCAAAATATCAAATTTTTTTGCTCTAGGTTCTTTTTCAGAGGTTACTGAAATAGAGAGTCCTTTAGCTACTTCTATTATGAAGTCTTGAAAGAACAAATCCTCTGGAGGAGACATTCTCCTTTTTGGAGAAGAGGGCTCCTCAGGAAGGGTGACAGATACTTCAGGGGACTCAACCGATGAATCAGAATCATCAGAAGAATCGAAGTATCGTCTGCTCGATTCCAAAGATCGATAGGCGTATCGATCGGTACCGACATCGGGTGTTCCCGGTACCGGATCGGTACCGAGAAAGAGCCCAGGACAGGGAGCCGGAATCGGTATCCTGGCCGATGTCGATGCAGCCGGTACCAGTATCGAAGTTGGTACCGGTACCGGTGCCGGTACCGACAACGGAGCTTGTTGCGGTACCGTCGGCGTCGCAGCCTTAATGAAAGCCAGTATAGCCTGCTGCATGGATTGCACAGTGTGATCCATGGACGCCACGACTGCCTGGATGTCGGTACTGGGAGATTGTGCCGGTACCCCAGAGCAGTCTAACAGGTGATCGGTCGAGGCCGTGCCATCGATGTCAACCTGTAACCCCATAGGAGGAGCTTTGGAAGCCGGAGCTTCCCGCCGGGGTTGTTTGGCTGGGGCAGGATCCTCGAGGGCAAGCCCAGAGGCATCTCGATGCTTAGATGGAGATTTGCCCTTCGAGGACCTGCTAAAAGTATGTTTGGTTACCTGAGACCCATCAGGAGAGGAAGACCTGGAAGATGTCGATGCCACCGCCGGTGCATCCGTGGGAAACAGCACATGGAGCTTGGCTGCCCGGTTCTGTAACCCTCGGTTAGACATTAGAGAACAGGACTGGCAATCCGGGATGGAGTGTTCAGGCCCCAAACATTTCAGACACCATTCATGGGTATCTGTGACAGAAATTGTACCGCTACACTTAGTGCATTTTTTGAACCCGGAGGCTGGTTTTTCCATAAGGGAAAAATTTCTTGTGGGCCTGGAGGCCTAAGAGGAAAATAAACCAAGTGAGGAAAAAAGATAGGGTTGTTGTTTTTTTTTTAAAGAAAAGACCGGCGGTACCGGTCCGGCGTCGGGGAAGGCAGACATGCGACGAAAGAAATAAATTAAAATAAAGAACTTCTTCAGCGGTGACAGGAACACGACCTGCTGGCTCCGCGGAAAAGAAGAACTGAGGAGAGTTGGTTAGGAAAGGCGGGAAGGCAGCGCGCATGCGCTGTGGGATGCCCCAAAAGCTTTCATCCTGGGAAGCTGGGGAGCATTCCCGCGCAGGCTCCGTCGGTACCGACATACCCCATATGTGAGGACTCATTCCTGCTTGTTCCTGGAGATAGAAAGCTTTTGGGAGCATCCCACACGCATGCGCGCTGCCTTCCCGCCTAAACACTTCCCTCTCATCAGCTAGGTTTGTAGCTGAGACCGAAGGAGGGAAGTAGACAAATTAGAAAGAGAGAGAGAGAGAAAGAGAACTCCTAGGGGAGGTGGGTGGGTTGTGAAGACTTATTCCTGCTGTTCCCAGAGATCACCTGTTACAGGTAAGTAACTATGCTATCTCCAGGAACAAGCAGGAATGAGTCTTCACATATGGGGACTCCCAAGCTGAGATGCCTGGGAGAGGCCCAGCATGTGACAAAAACTAATGGATGGGTCATGCTTTCCCCCAAGGACCTCAGGCATCCAAGGGATGGAGGGCAGGAGTTGAGCTAAGTGTAAAAGGGTGTGCTGTGGAACAGCTAGACTAAACAAGGAATTAGGGAAGGTGTCCTTGTGTAGAAATAACTGTTAGTAAGGAAAAAGGAAGTCCCAATTCTTGAAAAAAAAATGTTATCCAAGGATTGCAAAAAAAACCCTACACATATGGGGAAGTTAATATGGGTCTGTTGTAAAGAACCATCACATTTTCCTCATATGGAATTCCCTTACCGTGAGGAGTAAAGGAAATAAAGTTTTGCAATGTAGACAGAAATAAGAAATATTAATGTCTAGAGATAACCCCAGGGAAAAACTGGGGGATTTTATAAGAAGTTGGGACCTTGGAGAGAAGTTTAAACTTCTCTATAGTCCAAAGTGTAAAACATTTCTGTCCCTAGAGCAGGATGGTGCCTTGGGAAAGAAAAGAAAAGACAATCTGACTGGTCTGGAAGAAAAGGTCAAGATACCTTTATAGAAAAAGGGGATGGGTTCGTAGAACCCCTTCATCCAGACGAGAAAATTGTATTGGGTTGTTTAGTCCCCAATTTCTGAAGATCAGTAATGTGTGTTGCGTAAGTGATAGCACTTAGGCTAACAACTTTACCTAGAGAGCTTCAGATATAAGGTAACCTGATTTTGATAGAAAAAAAGGTTATGGTAAAGAAAAGGAGTTTCCTAACTTTACCAGATAAATTGGATGTCCATTCAAGAAGTTTATGGTATGCTGACAGCATTGATATGGACAGAAACAATATTTCAGGGTCAGATTGTATGCTTGTGTAACAAGAAGGGTTAAGACCTTATAGGAGATAGTTAGTGAGGATCACTTATTAGTCAAGGTATAAGAAACATATGCAAGGTTACATGGAAACCAGTAAGATGCTTCTTACCCGTGACAAGAGGTCTAGGTCGTAAAACGACTAGTCCTCAGATATTAGATCTTGAGACGTACCCGAAGGAGTGCAGAGGAGATTCTTAATCCTAAGACAGAGGATTCCTTTTATCACTTCAGAATAGAAGCTGGAAGAAAAAAACGCAATGTAAGGGGATACCATGTCTGTCTCTCTATGAGGGCAGTATGAGTATCATGCGTTCTTTGCTTCTCAAGACTTCAATGAGGTATTGGAAGTAGAAAAAATTGCAGTAGATAAGGATCAACTGCAATGATTAGGAATGCATCCCTGTTGTAGGAGTTCCCTTGAGGATAAGGAACAACTTAGGGAGTGGTGCTATTCCTTAAACTTGAAGTCGTCCAGGCCATGGTTCCTTCTCCTTGAAAGAATTTTAAGGAAAATGGAAAATTAGGAACAAACAGCCATGTGGGGCATGACTGGATAGAGACTGCCAGTCAAAGGTTCTTTAGCCGCCTGGAAGTTACCTACCAGGGGTGGACTACGACACTCTCTGACAAAGGCCCATAGTTGTAGAGCTTTATTGCATAGATGCAGAGAGTATGTTATAGGTTGCTTAGATGAGACCTGGCTGTTGGGTAGCCAGTGTGCAACCGAATCAATTCTGTTGAAACAGAATTGAGGATGGCAAAAAATGGTAGAGAGGCTTTTTGCCCTGCAATGATTAATTGAACAGGAAGTATTTGAGGGGTCTGCTCTAACAAACGCAAGTGGCGTAGAATAGGCAGAAACCCATGTGAGCTATCTGTTTAAAGAAGCTCATTTAACCAACTCGGTGGGTTATTCATATTTCCAGTATGGATGGTTTTAGAAGCCTTCTGAGCTGACCTTGCCCAAATGTATAGACTAAATCTGGTAGGGGCTTTCAGAATGCTGAATTGCATCCTGTAAAAACCCCAGTGCAGAAAAGACCCAAAAAGGAAAAAGCTCTGTATTGGAAAGATTTACTGGAGTAGGAACTCCTATAGCTTCAGTAAGAAGCTCTCCAGTTGAATAATATTCAGGTTGGAGACTAGATGTCCCAACTAAAGACAGACGTAATACAGAGTTGAAAAGCTTACAATTTAGTAAGTCTTTATGGATAGGGTCCTCTGCAGTTAAGGTCGTACAGGTAAGTGTCAAAAAGGTACCACTCAGCCTGTTAAGTTTCTTGATTGACCTTCCCTCCTGTTTTTGTTTTTTTTGTTTTTGTTTTTTTAAATAGGGAAGTAGAAACTTATTACCTGTAGGCCTGAGATATCTCAAGAGCTCTTGGAGCTAGTAGAATGAAGTTCTCTTGAACAAGAGATTCATGTCTAGAGTTAACTCAATGTTATCTCAGCATGGATGAGAATCAAGCCAGACGTCTCTGATAAAAGGTAAGTGTACGGGTCCTGAACCTCATACAGGAAGAAAAGAAATCAGAAACCCTGTAGTTACTGGGTTTGCTGAGTCCGTTGAGGTTTCTGTTTTGTTAGCCTGGTTTGATGCTGCCCCTGTTGGGGAACATCTGCCTGAGGGGAAGAAGATGGATAAAACTTTTTCCCCCTAGAGGAATAAAGTGTTTTTAGAAGATCCCTCATTAGCTGGGGCAGAGGAAAGTTTTGACAATCCTCTTAAGGTAGGCTTTTTAGTGGTTAACTGCCTAGCTTGAAATAGACAATCCTTGTTGAAGAGAAGTTCTCCAGTACAAGGGCAATTTCCCAGCTTTTCTTGAACCCATTTATCCAAGTCTGAAGCTTGGAGCCAGGCTAAACGTCATGCCCCTATGGCTATAGCAGATGATCTGCTAATAAATTCAAAAAAATCCATGGAAGCATGACAAAGGAATGTGGAAATATTATGAGCATAATTGACTAGTGATAAATAGTCAGCTCTTTAATGTTCCTAAAGGAAAGGGTTGAAAAGTTTTAAATCTTTGGCAACCTCTTTCAGAGAGAATCCCATATAGAAAATATATGAAATGATTCTTGCTGAAAGCATAGATGTTTGGAAGCATCGACGCCCAAAAGCATCTAAGGTTCTAGACTCACGACCTGGCGGATAAGAGGAGTGCTTTTTTGCACTCTTAACACGCCTCATTGCTGATTCTACTACTATAGAATGATGAGGGAGTTGAGTCTTTTGAAAACCTGGGGAAGGTGAGACTTTATAGACAGTGTCCACTCTTTTGGAATGTGAGGATACCGTTAAGGGAGTTTCACACATTCTTAGTAACAGATCCTGTAAGGTCTGATGCAGAGGAAGCATGATTGCCTCCTCTGGAAACCAGGGGGATTGCAGAATTTCTGAATCCCTTGGTATAGAGTCCTTCCCAGGTATAGAAATGGCAAGTATTCTTGCCATATCAAGCAGAAAAGCTTGAAAAGAGATTCCCTCTAAGAGAAATTCTCTGAAATGAGGAGTACAAACTGCAACTGTTGAAAATTCAGTTGCGGTACCGATGGATGCATCTCCGACATCGGGCTTAGAAGACCGGGGAGGATGAAGCATCGGATTCTCCTTATAGAGGTGTGATCGGTACTTCTCGATGTCAGTACCGAAACGGGTCGGTACCGAATCTTCCAGGCTAAGAACATAAGAACATAAGATATGCCATACTTGGGTCAGACCAAGCTCCATCAAGCCCAGTATCCTGTTTCCAACAGTGGCCAATCTAGGTCATACGTACCTAGCAGTTTCCCCAAAAGACACAGGTTCTGCAATGCTTGTACTAGGTCAAGCATTGATATCCTGGGTCCCTTCTTAATAATGGTTTATGGACCTTTCCTCCAGGAACTTGTCCAAACCTTTTTTAAATCCAGCTACACTAACAGCCTTTACTACATCCTCCGGTAACAAATTCCAGAGTTTGATTACACGTTGAGTGAAAAAATATTTTCTTTATTAGTCTTACATAGTTTACCCTGTAGCTTCATTGCATGTCCCCTAGTCTTCCTATATTCTGCTAACGTTAACAGTCGATCTACGTTTACCCGTTCCACTCCGTTCATTAATTTATAGACTTCTATCATATCTCCCCTCAGCCGTCTCTTTTCCAGATTAAAGAGCCCTAACCTTTTTAGCCTTTCTTCATAGGAGTATCCTTCCATCCCCTTTACCATTTTGGTGGCTCTTCTCTGAACCTTTTCTAATAACGCTATATCCTTTTTAAGATACGGCGACCAGAATTGCAGACAATATTCAAAGTGCGGTCTTCACCATGGAACGGTATAGAGGCATTATAATATCTTTTGTTTTATTTTCCATTCCTTTCCTTATGATACACCTAGCATTCTATTTGCTCTCTTGGCTGCCGCTGCACACTGGGCCGAGGGTTTTAACATGTTATCCACAATGACGCCTAAATCTTTTTCCTGGGTGGTGGTTCCTAATGTGGAACCTTGCATCGTGTAACCATAGTTTGGGTTGTTCTTCCCTAGGTGCATAACTTTGCATTTGTCTACATTAAATTTCATCTGCCATTTTGATGCCCAGTCTTCCAATTTATCAAGATCCTCTTGCAATTTTCCACAATCCTCTTGGGTTTTAACAACTTTAAATAGTTTTCTGTCATCTGCAAATTTGATAACCTCACTCGTTATTCCACTTTCCAGGTCATTTATGAATATGTCAAAAAGCAGCGGACCCAGCACAGATCCCTGGGGTACACCACTATTCACCTTTCTCCATTGGGAAAATTGGCCATTTAGCCCAACCCTCTGCTTTCTATCTTTTAACCAGTTCCTGATCCACAGTAGTACACTGCCTCCTATCCCATGACTCTTTAGTTTTGCCAAAAGTCTCTGATGAGGGACCTTGTCAAAGGCTCTCTGAAAGTCCAGATACACTATATCAACCGACTCACCTTTTTCCACCTGTATATTCACACTTCCAAAAAAACATAACAGATTAGTAAGACAATCAAACTAAAGGTAAAAAGTGGACCGTTGTAGTTGTTGATATGGAAGGACAGACTAGATAGGCCATGTGGTATTTTTCTGTCATCATGTTTCTATGTTTCTATAAAAGATCTTCCTTGTCTAAAGCCATGTTGGCTGTCTCCCATTAGGCCATGACTATCTACATGCTGAGTAATTTTATTCTTTATGATGGTTTCTACCATTTTTCCCGGTACTGACGTGAGGCTCACCGGTCTGTAGTTTCCCGGATCACCCTTCGAACCCTTTTTAAAAATTGGTGTTACATTGGCGATCCGCCAATCTTCAGGTATTAGAGATGATTTTAATGATAGTTCACAGATTACTAATAGCAGGTCTGCAATCTCATATTTCAGTTCTTTCAACACCCTTGGATGTACCGATAGCTAGATAGCGATTCCAGACTCGACATCGAGGAAAGCGAGCCTGTTGAAAAAGGTACCGAAAACATCGATGCCGGTACCGATGTCGATACCGGCATCTGTAACGATGCCCAATTCAGCACCGGGAGCAATGCCAATGTCGGTACGCATACCGACATGACACCGGTGCTAGCATCGAAGCCAATACCGGTACCAGCGTAGACGCCGATATCGGTGATCGAAGAACGGTCTGCGGCAACTCTGTTGGTGAGAGATGCGCCAGACTGCGTTCCATGGCGAGGAGTTTTTCATCCAACACCATAGCCAATGCCGAGGTATCGGTACCAGTTGACATAGTCCGAAACATCGAGCATGGCACAGGTGCATCCACAGAGGTAAAAACATCGGGAGCAACCTGAAATCCTGATAATGCTTTGGAGCCCGAAGACTCCCGCCAGGATTGAGCCATAGTGTCCTCGAGGGCAAGGCCAGAGCCATCTCGATGCTTAGAAAGAGATCTACCTCTCGAGGACTGGCTAGTCTTAACAGACTGTTGTTTGGTTACCTGACCGTGGAAGGAAGAAGAGATTCTGCCTGGTGACATCATGGTTGATGTAGATCCGGTACCGAGTTGTGCTCGGTTCTGAAGACCTCTTCTGGTTAAACTCCTACAAGAGAAACACTCTTTAGGACAATGGTCAGGACCCAAACAAGTTAGACACCAAAAATGAGTTTCTAGTAACTTAGTTGTACCACCACAGTTTAGACATTTCTTAAGAATAGTGGCCGGCTTTTCCATAATGGAAAGGATAAAGGCCTAGTGGCCAGATAAAAGTCAGTCAGTAAATAAGAAAAAAATTCTCAGAAAAAAGAAGAAATTTTTTTAAGAAAAGAAAGAAAAGCACCGGCGGTACCGGTGGGCTTCGAGGGAAGACAGGCGCGACCACAAAAAATAAGAATAAAAAAGATGAATTTTCTACGGTGACAAGGACATGTCCTGTTGGCTCCGCAGAAAAACAAAAACTGATGAGGGGGAAGTGTTTAGGCGGGAAGGCAGCGCGCATGCATGTGGGATGCTCCCAAAAGCTTTCTTTCTGGACACTGGGGAGCGTTCCCGCGCAGGCTCCATCGGTACCGACGTACTCATATGTGAAGACTCATTCCTGCTTGTTCCTGGAGATAGCCTGTGACACCGTTCCTCATCAGTGACTTATAAACAAACTAAATGCCTTTGGGATGGGGCCTAAAGTGACTGACTGGGCTAGACACTGGTTGAGTGTAAAGTAACAGAAGGTAGTAGTAAATGGAGTTCCATCTGAAGATAGGGGTATTATCAGTAGTATGTTGTAGGGATCAGTCCTTGGCCCTGTTCTTTTTAACATTTTTTTAAGTGATACTGTGGCAGTCTTTCAGGAAAGGTTTGCCTCTTTGCAGAGGATACCAAAATCTGCAATAGGGTCGACACCCTTAAAGATGTGGATTCTAAGAGTAGGAAACTAGCAAAGCTTGAAGAATGATCAAGAATTTGGCAGCTAAGATTTAATGCTAAAAAATGCAAGATCATTAATATTGTTTCTGATGATCTTAAAGTGGCTAAACAGGTAGAAAAGGCGACAGCGAAAGCCAAAAGGATGCTTGGATGCATAAGGAGAGGAATGGCCAGCAGAAAAAAAAGGAGGTGATAATCCCTCTGTATAAGTCTCTGGTGCAACCTAATTTGGAGTACTGTGTGCAATTCTGAAAACCACACCTTCAAAAGGACATAAACAGGATGGAGTAGGTGTAGAGGATGGCTACTAAAATGGATAGTGGTTTTCGTTATAAAGCATGAGGACAGCCTTAAGTATCTTAATATGTATACTCGTACATCAGAGGAAAGGCGGGATAGAGGAGATAAGATAGAGATGTTTAAATGCATGAATGCATAGGAGGAGAATCTCTTTCAATTGAAAGCAAGCTCTGCTACAAGGGGACATAGGATGAGGGTGAAAGGGGATAGACTCATGAATAATATGCGGAAATATTTCTTTATGGACAGAGTAGTAGATGCGTGGAATAGTTTCCCAGTGGAGGTAGTACAGATGAGGACAGTATCTGAATTCAAGAAAGCATGGGACAAACACAAAAGATCTCTAAAGGAAAAAAAGGGGACTATTGTAATTGATATGGAAGGGCAGACTAGATAGGCCATGTGGTCTTTTTCTGCCATTATGTTTCTATGATCTTAAGCCGGCCAAACAGGTAGAAAAGAAGACAGCAAAAGCCAGAAGGATGGGTCCATAGGGAGAGGAATGGCCAGCAGGAAAAAAGAAATGATAGTACCTTTACTTAAGTCTAAATTTAGTGAGACCTCATTTGGAGGAGGAATTGTTGTTAAGTGCCGTCAAGTTGATAGCGACCCTCTGGATAGTGTGATAGTGACAGCACTACTGATCAGATGGAATGGGAAAATAGTGAGCAGTCTGCCTTTAAAAGTAAGAGCAAGACAGGTTCCCATAGCAACAGAATGCTTTCAGCTAGAACGGAGCTCAGTCATAGTGCTGACATAGAAGCTGAATGCAGCTCTGATGACTTCCACCTGAGTAACCAGAGGGGTGTGGCTGCAGGAGGAGCCATTTTAAACCGGCTTCAGAGTCAGACTTTAACTCTAGGGACTCGAGGAACTCAAGGGACGCAAGGAGCTCAAGGGACTGGAGGAGTTCAGGAAACTCGAGGAACTCGAGGAGTTCAAGGAGTTCAAGGACCTCAGGATTAGAAGGAGGAAAGAGAGGCACAGAGAAGCCTTGACAGCAGTCTTGTAGCAGCAAAGCGCAGACAAACCAATGATACCAGGAGTCTGTTCAGAAGGTCCAAATCATTTATTTGTGCACAAGTCTCAAGCAAGGCAATTTCAAAATGGCTGAGCAAAGTTTTCAAGCATTACAATAACTTTTATAGACTTCTGTTCCATTCTAGGTATAGAAAAACATTTCATTGGTCCCGGTACTCTCCCGTACCTCCCGGAGCCCTTCTATTGGTCCCGGTACTGATAAGTTTCTCCAATTATGTTCCTTCTGTGGGCTTCTGTGGGCATGACACCTGCCTGCCCCCCTTCTAGTCCCAATTACAATGGTCAGTTCATCAACTTGTTACTTTCACACTCTCAAGGTTATGGGACCAATTTGTGCGTGCAGAAGAGCAAGGTTCTGTAACTCATCTGTCAGCACTCCTCATTATTTCTCTGCAAATGTACTTTTTCTTATCAGTAACTTTTAAACATGTCTTTTCTGTATTTTTCCATTTCTTAATTCTGCAGTTCTGCTTACCTAAGCTAATTCAATATTTCTACTGAGTTCTTTCTTGCAATAGCAGCATATTGGGGGATGTGCAATCCTATATGCCTCTCCACAGGCCTCATTTACAGGTCAAGCTAGCCATGCTGGCCTGCCTATGTCAGACACCGTGGGTCACAGGCCTGCACCTGCCACAGTCTGAGCCACTCAAGCAGCAAAGGTACACAGGAAAGCAGCAACAAGGGAAACTTGGGAACCCAGGTCAAGTTGAGAAAGATTCTGGAAGGTCCATTTCCTTTAACCCTGAAACACTGGAAGCAAAGCCTCTGTGGAAGCTACCCGAGGGAAAGGTAAAACAGTTTGCTTGCACGAGGGGAGATAGCTCTGAGTACAGAGAAGCCATTGCCAGTAAAGAAGGTACGTCTGCAGTATTTCCTAACCAGAAGCTGGCTGAAGAAATAGTACAGCAGTTAAAAGCTAGTGCCAATAAGAGCAGAGATAGCACGGCTCTGAAAGCTGCTCATATTAGAAACATTCTTACCAAATGCTTTGAACCAGACATAAAGGCTGTAGTGAAAAGTTTAAGTAAGAACCAGTTTCCTGCCTTAGAAAAAGACACTGCTAATGAGAGGGACGACTTCATAGGGCAGCTGCAAGAAGTTATCCACGAGTTGCAGTCTAAAAGTTCCCCAAAGCAGTGCTACAATGATTACAGTGAGGATATGATTATTGACCCAGAAAACAAGTCTGATATATCTGAGAGTTGTGAGATGGACTGTTCTCTGTGTAAGATTGACCATTTGGACTTACGTTAAAAGCCAACTTTGTATGAGGAAAATACAAAGTTGTTCTGCCTGTTTATTTGCTGTGAAGAAACAGTTTATTACCTGCTTTGTTTTCTGCCTTTAATTTGCTCCTGATTTTCCTATTGTTTTGCCGTGCCATGTTTTGAGCCATTAAACCCAAGTGCAAGGGAAGAATCCCCAAATAAAAATTTATCTGTTTAAAAAAGGACCCTCGTGCCACAACACATTTGTTGAATAGCTACTTAAACTACAACTCCCAGCAACCTTTGCTGCTATAGTAGTTAATAAGGACGCTTGAAAACATATAAGAGGTCGCCCTCGCCATAGAGCCACCGGCCCTAGGCGGGGGAACAGGACAATAGTTGTTCTGAACAGTGTTCACTCTTCAGTCAGGCAGCTAATTGTTGACAGAGTGGCATCCATTGCTGCAATTACTGAATTGATCCATCACATTGCTGGCCTTCCTCTTTTGCTCTGACCTTCAACCATGCCAAGCATGATGTATTTCCCTAATGATCTTTCTCTATGCATGATGTGTGCAAAGTATGAAAGCCAAAGTCTTTTTCATTTGAACTTCTAAAGAAAGCTTAGGTTTGATCTCCCCTAGTACTGACCGATTTGTTCTTTTAACAGTCCATGGTATACACAGTATTCTTTGCCAGCATCATAATTCGAAGGCATCAATTTTCTTCCTTTCTTTCTTCTTCACTGTCCAACTTCCGCATCTATAAACTTTTAATGCTGCTTCAACTTCTTCTTTCATTAACCACGGTTCCTGATTGTAAGGTACAGGTGAAATTGGCTGTTGATCCACTTGATCTTTATGGTATTGCATTCTCCATGTATTCTTTCCACCTTTTCTTGATCTTCTCATCATCATTCAACAAAGATCCTTGCGTATCTATTAGAATTCCATTTCAAGGCTGGAATTTGCTCTTTTGTAGCTTTACGAAAGTTGATAGTTTTCTTTCCCTGATGGTTTCTGATTCTATTTCCTTGCATGCGTTCTTGAAATACTTCTCTTTTTCTCACTTTGCTGCATACTTGAAATCTCTGTTACATCTGGCTTTAGCTTCTCTGTATTTCTTCTTCATAAAGCATTTGGCGATAGTCTGAAAGACCTCAAAATGTGAGCTGCATGAGCACAATGTTCAGGTCCCATTCTGCCGGAGGAGGTCGGATGGGCGGCTTGGAAAGTAAAAGATCCCACATAAAGTGGGAGACTAACAGCTGTCCCAAGAGGGGTTTTCCCTCGATGGGGTGTTGGTTCGCCGAGATGGCGCTCAGGTGTACCCTGACAGAATTCAACTTCAGACCTTCCTTCGAGAGGTGGAGGAGGTACTGGAGGATCCATCAAATGGGACACGAGAAAGGGTCGATCTGGAGCCCTGAGCACCAGACCGAGAAGCGTCGCCACTTGAAGGCATAGCCCATCTAATGGAGTCCTTCCTTGAGGCGAGGAAGACCTCCTCGACCTCCTCCGGAAGGGCCAGAGAGGCTAGGGAAACCCATTCAGCCACCAGGCCGTGAGGGATAAGGAGGCTAAGTTCGGGTGCTGCACCAGCTCCTCCTCCTGTGTTAGTAGACTGGGGCAGCGCCCAGGGGAACCGGAAGCTCTGTCGACAGTTGGAGCAGAAGTAGGAACCAAGGCTGCCGAGGCCACGAGGGGGCTAAGAGGATCAGCGATGCCCGATCCCGCTGAGCCTTGAAAAGGGTTCTCGCAATGAGAGGGAAGAGAGGGAATGCATAGAACAGGCTGGAAGACCAGTCCAGAAGCAATGCATCTGGGCTCTCCCTGTTCAGGTGCGGTACTGGGCTGCAAAAGTGGGAAAGCTGCGCATTCTGGGGACTGGTGAAGAGATCTATCGCCGGCGTTCCCCAGCGACGAAACAGCCAGCCCGCCACCCTTGGATCCAGCTGCGATTCGTGGGGGCAAAGGATCTTGCTAAGCCTGTCCGCCAGGACATTCTCCTGACCCGGAAGGTAGGTCGCCTTAAGGGACATCTTCCGTCAGATGGCAAAGTAGCAGAGGAGGACCGCTTCCCAACAGAGGGGGTGGGATCCCGTGCCTCCCTCCTTGTTGATGTAGAACATTGCCATGCGGTTGTCGGTCTGCACGAGTACCGACTTCCTCTGGGGGTGGCTCTCGAAGGCCCTCAGGACCCACCGAATTGCCCGGAGTTCGAGCAAGTAAGCATCTGTAGTCAGCACCGCATCGTGCTGTAGGGACTGGAAGGGCAACCCCCAGAGGAAGTTGTGGGGGTTCTGCCACCAGTTCAGGGACAAGCGAAGGTCGGGAAGGACCTTGACGGGGTCCCTGAGGTGGCCGATGGACGGGCTCTATTGGGCACTGAGGCACCACTGAGCTGTCCGCATGTGCAGGCAGGCATGGGGGATAACACATACGGTAGACCCGAGCTGTGACCCGAGGAGTGTTTTCAACCCGAGCTGCCAGGGCTCGGAGGCGGTCGGCTGGTAAGAATGCGGTTGCCCGTTGGGTATTGAGGCATGCCCCGATAAACTCGAGTGCCTGCACCGGCTCGAGGTGAGACTTTGGGTAGTTGACCAAGAACCCCAAGCCTTCCAACAGGAGGATTGTAAGCGATATTGCTCGCCGGGTTTCCTCGACCGAGGATCCCGTGACGAGCCAGTCGTTGAGGTAGGGAAAGACCGGCACACCCTGGCGCCTGAGATGGGCTGCCACCATGGAGAGGCACTTCATGAAGACTCGTGGGGCAGACGCGAGGCCAAAGGGGAGCCCTCTGTACTAGAAGTGCTCTCCCCACACCCTGAAGCGCAGGTACTGCCTGTGCTGGGGGTGGATTAAGATGTGGGCGTAAGCGTCCTTTAGATCCAAGGAGCATAGCCAGTTGCCCTGCTGGAGGAAGGGCAGCAGACTGCCAAGGGATAACATCTTGAACTTCTCCCGCACCAAAAACTTGTTCAACTGTTTGAGGTCGAGGATGGGCCGCAGACCCCCCCCCCCCCCCATCTTCTTCGGGACGAGGACGTACCGGGAATAGAAACCCTGATCTCGAAGGTGCGGAGGGACCCTCTCGAATGCCCGTTGGGTGAGGAGAGAGAGTAGTTCCCGTTGTAGTAAAACCTGGTGCGCGGGGAGTCAAGGAGGCTCCGCCGGGGAGAAGGGAGGTGGGGGCCTGTTGAAGCGAAGGCGATAGTTGTCTCAGACGACCTGGAGAACCCAGGTGTCCAAGGTGATGGAAGCCCACAAAGGGGTGAAAGAAGACAGGTGTCCCACCACTGGCTGCTGCATCCCCAGAGGGCAAGGGGCTATGCCGATGGCATCACAACCCCTGTGTGGGTTGTGGCAGAGCTGGGGTTTGGGTTTTTGGCTCTTTCAGCTTGCAATGTCCTTGGGCTGGACTTGCCCTGCACCGGAGTGGTCGGCGTGGGGGTAGCCGGGTACGGGGGTAGCTGCGGTACTGAAGGCCCTTCCTCAGAAAGAAAGGCTTCTTGGCCTGTTTCTTTTTCCAGGGCAGAATGGAGGTCTTGCGCAAGAGACGGGTTCTGGTAACGAACTCTATCTTGATCTCCACGGCCTTATCCTCCCATCAGCTTGCCAAAGAGCTGCTCTCCTAGGCAGGGGACATCGAGAAGCTTCTCCTGCACCCACTACTCCAAATCTGACGATTGGAGCCATGCCTGGCGGTAGGCCCCGATACTCGCAGCCGCCACCCGAGCCAAGGACTCGAATCCATCATAGGCGGCTCAGGAGAGGTATTTTGAGCAGTCTGCGACTGACTTCAACAGGGTGTTGAACCTATCGAGGGGCTCACCCTCGAGGCCCGCGGAGAAACCTCCGAGCTCCTTGGCTAAGTCGCGTAAGAACATGCCCATGTATAGTTGGTATGCTTGGTGTGACAAGATAACATGGAGCCTTGGTGGGCCTTGCAGTCCAGGGCATCAACGGCTCTCAACTCTCGGCCCGAAGAGTTTGATTTCGGGCTCTTCTGTTTCCTCATGGCTGACTCCATCACCATAGAGGTGTGGGGGAGTTGGGTCTTTCTAAACCCCGGGCTACGCTGTACCTTGTGCATCGTATCAAGGCACTTGCTCACGATGGGGATCAAGGCGGGTGCCTCCCACATGCGGAGCAGCAGCCGAGACAGAATGGGAGGGACTAGAACAGTGAGAGGTTCCCTAGGTGGGGACTCATACTGCAGAATATCTAGTTCTTCAGCATGAAGGTCCTCCTCGTCCTGAGTGGCCAGGTTAAGAGCCTGTGCCATATCCCAGACGAACACCAGGAAATAGGTGTCCTCGGGTGGTGAGCGCTGCTGGAACGCAGGCGGGGAGGAGTCCAACGGGTCCCAGTGAGCACGGGTTTCTGGGGAGGTGTCCCCATCAGACTCCCAATCCGAGAACTCGGTTGAGGAGTCTGAGCCAGGCAGATCACCCTGCGCGGCAGCCACGGCTCGTTTAGAGCCAGAGGCCCTGGAAGATCTCGCCTCTGAGGAATGGGAGGGCGAGCAAGACCAACGTTGAGGACCCTCACGAGGCCCCTGGCTCTTGGGTGTTTCCTGGACAGATTTCGTTCTTCCACGCGAGGGACCCACGGTCTCTGGGTGTGAGTCAACAAAGCTGGCTGTGAGCGCCTGCTGGGAAGCTATAAACGCAGAAATGCTGCATTCTAGTGCCAACATGCAGGACTCCCACGCGGGCATGGGGCCCTTCGACACCAACCCCGGAGTCACCGGGTCAGGCGTCGAAGAGGAGAGGGGGTCCTCACTGGGATGGCCCTCAGGAGACTGGGCTCCTTCGCTGGAGGCCACCGTATCCATGCGGGGTACCTTGCGGGGCCGCTCCTTGTCTGAGGAACGCCAAAGGGGGCTACGCGACCGAGCGCAGGAGCGCTCACGCTTGTCGGGAGCCTCTGACAGCGACTTACATAGGAACATAAGATATGCCATACTGGGTCAGACCGAGGTCCATCAAGCCCAGTATCCTGTTTCCAACAGTGGCCAATCTAGGTCCTACGTACCTAGCAATATCCCCAAAAGACACAGGTTCCACAATGCTTGTACTGGGTCAAGCATTGATATCCTGGGTCCCTTTTTAATAGTGGTTTATGGACCTTTCCTCCAGGAACTTGTCCAAACCTTTTTTAAACCCAGCTATACTAACAGCCCTTACTACATCCTCCGGTAACAGATTCCAGAGTTTGATTACACGTTGAGTGAAAAAATATTTTCTCTTATTTGTCTTAAATAGTTTACCCTGTAGCTTCATTACATGTCCCCTAGTCTTTCTATATTCTGATAGCGTAAACAATTGATCCACGTTTATCCGTTCCACTCCATTCATTAATTTATAGACCTCTATCATATCTCCCCTCAGCCGTCTCTTTTCCAGGTTAAAGAGCCCTAACCTTTTTAGCCTCTCTTCATAGGAGTAGCCTTCCATCCCCTTCACCAATTTGGTGGCTCTTCTCTGAACTTTTTCTAATAACGCTATGTCCTTTTTAAGATACGGTGACCAGAATTGCACACAATATTCAAGGTGCGGTCGTACCATGGAGCGATACAGAGGCATTATAATATCCTTTATTTTATTCTCCATCCCTTTCTTTATGATACCTAGCATTCTATTTGCTTTCTTGGCCGCCGCTGCACACTGGGCGGAGGGTTTTAACATGTTATCCACGATGACTCCTAAGTCCTTTTCCTGGGTGGTGGTTTCTAATGTGGAGCCTTGCATCGTGTAACTATAGTGTGGGTTGTTCTTTCCTAGGTGCATAACTTTGCATTTGTCCACATTAAATTTCATCTGCCATTTGGATGCCCAGTCTTCCAATTTATCCAGATCCTCCTGCAGTTTTCCACAATCCTCTTGGGTTTTAACAACTTTAAACAGTTTTGTGTCATCTGCAAATTTGATAACCTGACTAGTTATTCCCTTTTCCAGGTCATTTATGAATATGTCAAAAAGTAGTGGACCCAGTACAGATCCCTGGGGTACTCCACTATTCACTTTTTTCCATTGGGAATATTGGCCATTTAGCCCTACCCTCTGCTTTCTATCTTTTAACCAGTTCCCGATCCACAATAGTACACTGCCTCCTATCCCATGACTTTTTAGCTTTGCCAAAAGTCTCTGATGGGGGACCTTGTCAAAAGCTTTCTGGAAGTCCAGATACACTATATCAACTGACTCACCTTTGTCTACCTGTTTATGCACACCTTCAAAGAAACATATCAGATTAGTAAGACAAGATCTTCCTTGTCTAAAGCCATGTTGGCTGTCTCCCATTAGGCCATGACTATCTACATGTTGTGTAATTTTGTTCTTTATGATGGTTTCTACCATTTTCCCTGGTACTGACGTCAGGCTCACCGGTCTGTAATTTCCCGGGTCACCCCTGGAACCTTTTTTAAAAATTGGTGTTACGTTGGCGACCCTCCAATCTTCAGGTATTACAGATGATTTTAATGAAAGTTCACAGATTACCAATAGCAGGTCTGCAATCTCATATTTCAGTTCTTTCAACACTCTGGGATGTATACCATCCAGTCCAGGTGATTTGCTACTATTCAGTTTATCAAATAGTTGTAATATATCTTCCCGGTGTAGTGATATTTCTCTCAATTCCTCTGCAGTATCACCTTTAAATACCACTTCAGTCATGGGTAACATCCCTACATCTTCCTCAGTAAAGACCGAAGCAAAGAATTCATTCAGTCTCTCTGCTATAGCCTTGTCTCCTCTTACTGCCCCTTTTACCCCTCTATCATCTAACGGTCCAATTGACTCTCTCACAGGCCTTTTGCTACGAATGTACTTGAAAAAGTCTTTATTTCGTATTTTTGTTTCCGTAGCAAGTTTCTTCTCAAATTCCCGCTTTGCCTGCCTTATCAATGCTTTGCATTTAACTTGCCAGTGCTTGTGTTGTTTCCAGTTTTCATCATTTGGCTCTTTTTTCCATTTCCTGAAGGTTGCTTTTTTGGCAGCAACAGCCTCTCTGACCTCACCTTTAAACCATGCTGGCAGTTTTTTTGGACTTTCTTCCACTCTTCTTAATGCGTGGAATACAGCTGGTCTGGGCTTCGAGGATAGTATTTTTAAATAACACCCAAGCTTGCTGTAAGTCTTTAACCTTTGGAACCGCTCCTTTTAGTTTTTTCCTAACTATATTCCTCATTCTATCATAGTCTCCCTTTTGAAAGTTAAAAGGTAATACTGTGGATTCCTTTACTATCTGTCCTCCACTAATTAAATCAAACATGATCATACTATGATCACTATTGCCAAGTGGTCCCAACACCCTTATTTCTTGCACCAGATCTGGCGTTCCACTAAGGATTAGGTCCAGTATGGCTTCCCCTCTGGTTGGTTCATGAACCAGCTGCTCCAAGAAGCAGTCATTTATTCCATCTAGAAACTTTATCTCTTTAGCTTGTCCTGCCGTGACACTGACCCAGTCGATACCGGGGTAATTGAAATCACCCATTATTACTACTCTGTTGTGACTTTTGTTAGCTTCCTTGATTTCTTTGAGCATTTCATCATCCATTTGTTCGAGGCCTTCTTCTTATGCCACTCCACCTCAGGGGATCCCTGGTCAGAGTGCCGCTGAGAGCGCAGGGCCAAAGAAGGGGACCCCACTGGGGGAGAGACGACCGAGGGTGCTACCAGGGATTCCGAAGTGGCCTTTCGAAAAATGTCTTCAGACTTCTGCTTATGACTGAGCAGGGCCTTAGAGGACATTTTCTGACAGAGCGAACAGAGCTCCGGATCATGATCAGCTCCAAGGTACCACAGACAACAGTCGTGAGTGTCCGTAAGCGACATGTTCCTAGAGCATCTATCACATTTTTTTAAGCTGGTGGCCATAGGGACAAAAATGGCCACCGCGAGGTCGAAGACACACGCGGCCAGCGGTTAGGGAAAGAAAAGGGTGCGAAGCCTGTTGGCAAAAAAAGTGAAGGAAAAAACTATCCCCGAACAGCCCTAAGCAGGTAGAGCAGGGGAGGGACAGGTAGAGGACTGGTGCAACCGGAAAATAGGTGGCAACAGGCCAAAAATGAAAGACTTTTTCCCAGGGACGAGGACGTGCGTCTGAAAGGCTCCGCAGAAAAAGGGAGACTGAGCAAGATAGCACCCTTGTGTGGGAAGAGGACCACACATGCGTGGCAGCAATCCCAAAGGCTTTCTTTGAAAGCTGGGGAATTGCCCCACACGGGCTCCGTCGGTGTCGACGTCACCCATAAGTGAGGACTGATTTCTGCTTGTTCTGGAGAACGCATTGGTATAGTCTTGTTTTTAAAATTGCTTTAATTGAAAAGTTATCCTATTCCTTGTGGGAGAAAACTGACTTGTAAAAAAAGATATGGTGCACGAGGTGGACATCATTGGACAAGAATAGAGGTACAGCTTGATCCACGTTGAATTTGAACTCTGGAATTTGTTACCGGAGGATGTAGTAAAAGCTGTTAGTGTAGCTGCATTTAAAAAAGGTTTGGACAAGTTCCTGGAGGAAAGGTCCATAAACCATTATTAAAAGGGACCCAGGATATCACTGCTTGACCCAATACAAACATTGTGGAACCTGTGTCTTTTGGGGAAACTGCTAGGTACTTATGACCTAGATTGGCCATTGTTGGAAAGAGGATAATGGGCTTGATGGACCTTGGTTGGACCCAGTATGGCATATCTTATGTTCTTATGTACAGGGGATACAGTACAAAGAGGATGTGACCTTCATAGTGAAATATTGTTTATAAAGCTGAATTTTAATTTTTTTTAAATATCAAGGTAAAGCTGCTAAACAATGCTCACAGATATGACCATGTATCCCCACTTTTAGCCGCTCAGTGCTGGTTTCCCATTACTGCCCATATTCAGTTTAAGATCTTAATACTAGCACATCAAGCATTTTGTTTAGATTAGAAAAATTACTTAGCTAATCATCCGATCTCTTACATACTTGCCTGCAGATTCAGATCTTTTCAGTTCTGTCTCTTGCTGTTCACCCATCATCTCAAACTCATTTGGAAATATCTTATCGTTCCTTTTTCTCTTATCTAGCCCTGACTCTTTAGAACTCCTTCCACTCCATTTTTGGCAGGAACCCATGTTTGCTATGTTTCAAAGATCTCTGAAGACCTGTTTTTTTGAGCCAGGCATTCAGCGGAGGTGTGGGTGAGAAGAGATGACATGTAGGCTTGTATGTTTGTTTTTTGTCTTTTAATGTATACTATGCTTACTTTTATTTTGCTTTTACTATTGTAAACCACCTTGAGGAATTTATGTGTGAAGGCCAGTCAATCAAATTGTGAGAAAATAAATACTGCGTGATCCTCCCCTCTTCTGACCGACTAGCACTAGATGCACCAGCAATTCTCTGGACCTGGTCTCTTCTTTATGCATATTCTGTGTAAGTATTAGTGTATGTGTCTCATATCCCCTCGTGTTAAATGTATCCCCCAATTGTGTTGTGACCACTTTGATTGAAGGATAAGGAGGTAATACAAAACTGTCTAAATAAATAAATAAATAAATATTCTCCCATTCCTCTCTTAGCAAAAACACTGTACAAATATCAACAGCAGCCAAGAACCATGATTCTCACAGCATCATACTGGCCTCGGCAGAATTGATTTCTTTGTCTAAAAAGACTTACAGTTCTACCATCACGCAAACCCCAAAAAGATTACATTTTACTTATCAGTTAATGTCCTTTCCTCGAGTCCTGCTAGACCAGTCCAGACAAGTGGGTTGTGTCTCCTTACCAGCAGATTGGTGGAGACAAAGAACCAATGAAAGGCCCAGGTTTCAATGGCATCACTCCTGTGACTCTGTCCTCCTCGGCAACTAGAGGTCCCTTCAGTATTTGTTCCAAAGCATATGGGAGATATAAAGCAAGCCTCACGCAACCTCAAATGTGGGAAACAATGAGTAATCAACAGTAGAGAACCGTGTACAAGAAAGTAGAAACAGAAGGCTATCAGTAAAAGATGAGCCTGCAGAGCCAAGTATAAAATCATGGCAGAGCAAAGGACACCACAGAAGAAGAACAAAGCAAATACAGTTTTGGGGGTGGGCTCTTGACTGGTCTAGCAGGACGCAAGGACGCTTGTGCTCGGGTAGAATGGGCATGCAAACCCTCCAGAACCAGCTGGATCCACAGAAGATATGCCGAGACAATGGCATCCTTAAACTTGCGCCCCAAATTCAACTTGGCCACCACTTCACTCTTGCGCGGGCCAGCAAACAGCACAAAAAGATGGTCTGACTTACGAAAGGAATTCGTAACCTCCAAGTACCGGATAAGCACCCTCTGGATATCCACGAGGTGAAGATCCTTATCCTGACACTGCTCTTTAGAAGAGAGCAGGTAAACCACCTTGTTCATGTGAAAGGGAGACTGCACTTTAGGCAAGAAGGAAGGCACAAGCTGAATGGAAACGGCCTCCTTTGAAAAAGACAGATAAGGATCCTGGCAAGACAGAGCCTGCAGCTCGTAGATCCACCTTGCAGAACAAATCACGACCAAGACAACAGTTGAGCATCAAATCCTTTAAGGCAGCTCATTTAACAGCTCAGAGGGGACAGCCATCAGGGCCCCAAATACAAGACACAGATCCCAGGAAGGGATCACAGACCAAAGGGGAGGATGCAGATGCCGAACCCCCCGGAGAAACCTGAGTCTTCTGAGTGCAAGGCCACAGACTTGCCCACCACTGGGCCGCGGAAACAGGCCAAAGCTGCAACCTGATCCCTCAGGGAGCTAAGTGAGAGGCCCTTCTCTAGGCCATCCTGCAGAAAGGCCAACAGGGAGGACATCTTGGCCACCTCAGGAGCCAAGTGCCATGCACCGCACCAGCACTCAAAAAGGCACCGTATCAGTATGTATGTTAGCTTGGTAGACCTCCTCCGGGCACCATATATAGTACAGATTACTTCTGGAGAATAGTCCTTACATGCTAGCAGTCTCCTTTCAAGATCCATGCCTTAAGCAAGAAGGGAATCGGATCCTCCAGGATGGAGGCAGCCGAAGAGGAGGCACCTGGAGGAGCTGCATCAGGTCTCCGAACCACATTCTTCGTAGCCAATCTGGTACTACCAGAACAATCCTGCTGAGGTGGCACTCTATACACTGAATCACATGCCCCACCAGAAGCCACGGAGGAAACATGTGTCAGGGCATTGACACCTTCAAATCCCATCTCCATGTGGTGATTGAAGAAGTGGCAAACTCCTAGTGGCACAGAATTAACTGAAACATCTCCTGACTCAATTCCCACTCGCTAGGATTCAAAGCGTGCCGACTGATGACATTTGTTTCCACATTGTCCAGCCCACCAATGTGCTGGTCTGACAAGACTAGGAGGTTCTTCTCTGCCCTGGCAAACAGGAGATCCATCTCCAGAGCCTCTCCCGGAGCTCCTTCTGCTGCCTTGCTGATTGACATAAGCCACAGCCCTGGCATTGTCTGAAAACACAGGAACTGCCCGGCCCTCACCTTGAGGCAGTTGATGAACCACACCGCTTCCCTGTGGTTCAATCTTGGGCGTACAGTCTTGGTGATGGGCTGCCCAGTCCAAGAGACTGGCATCCATCAGCAGGATCCAGGAGAAATCGTCCAGCAGTAAGCCTTTCCTCAGATGACAGGGCTGCTGCCACCACCACAGGCTGACCTTCACCATCAACAGAAGCCTGCGCTTGAACTCCTGTAAACCTGGGGACCATCGAGGCAACAAGGACCACTGGAGCAGCTGCATGGGAGCACTTGTCCATGGAACCATCTTTATGGTCATCAAGTCAGAGGAACTGAAGATAATCCCAGACTCTAGGGGGCCTGCTGCACACTGAACATCGCCAGGCAATTCAACAGTCTCCTGACTTTCTCCTCTGGCAGAAAAAACGCAGCCTACTCGAGTGTCGAAACGGGTTCCCAGGAACTCCAAGGACTGGGAAGGCAAAAGCTGCCTCTTTTCCTTATTGATCATACAGCCAAGGCTTTCCAAAAAGGACACCACTCGGGATATCACCCAGGACATTTCTGAAAGGGAACAGGCTCAGATGAGCCAGTTGTCCAGATAGGGATGGACACAGATCCCTTGGCACCGCAGTGCCGCAGCCGCCACCACTATGACCTTGAAGAACATCCTTGGGGCAGTGGAAAGCACGAAAGGGAGGGTTGTGAACTGATAGTAAAAGCCAAGCATGGCAAAACACAGATACATCTGCTGATCCACCCAGATCGGGATATGAAAATATGCCTCGGCCAGATCCAGAGAAACCAGGAATTCTCCTCAGTGCACTGCTTGAATCACAGAGCGCAAGGCTTCTATCTGAAAATGCGGGACGCACAAGTTCTCCTTGACCCCCTTGAGGTCCAGAATGAGCCAAAAAGAACGGTTCTTCTTTGGCACCACAAAATAGATGGCATATATGCCCTTGCCCCACTCATCCGGGGGAATGGGCACCACCGACTTAGAGCATAGCAACTTGTCCAAGGTGGTCCACACTACAGCACCTTAGATCACAGGCCACAAGGGGAAATGGCAAAGGCATCGGGAATCGGCTCTTTGCATTCCAGGACATAGTTGAACTGAATGATGCCAGCACCCAGCAATCCTTGATAACCCAGATCCATTCCTGAAAGAAGAGGTGAAGCCTACCTCTCACTGAAGGAACCAGGGAATGGGCCCCTAAACCTTCACTGTGTGGCCTTTGAAGGTCCTCCTCTAGAGAGGACCCAGTCCCTGTGCCCACATGCTCCATGAAAGGACTGGGAATGAGTCCAAGGCACTGAAGTAGAAGGGAAGAAAGGTTTTCCAGGTCGGTAATGACAATAGTCCCGAGATCCCCGGGAATCCAGCCAGCATGCCCTTGATGGTCAGACAGGGGCTGACGAGAAAGGGGCACTAGCCCACTTCACAGGCCCTTTGGATCTGTCTTGTGGGAGGTGGTAAGATTTTGTCTCGCTTAGGTCCTTCACCAGCTTCTCCAAATCAGTTCCAAACAGAAGCTTCCCCTTAAAGACCAGTATAGCCAACCAGACTTTGGAGGATGTGTCCGCTACCAGTGCTGGAGCCAAATTGAACCGTCATCAGGGCACCATCCCTGGCCACCAAACGCACCAGGTCATACATGACATCAGAAAGGAAGGCCATAGCTGACTCCAAAAGAGAAGTAGTATCATCAGGCGGAAGAGACTGAATCCATTGGAGCAGGGCTCAAGACTTCAGGCTGGTACATACCCCTAGCTGTAGAATTGCTTCCTTCTCAGCAAAGAATAGACCTTGCAGTTCAGAACATCCTTTCAGGCTAATCTGCCTTCCACAGGAATGGTGGTCTGTCTGGTAACCACTGTGACCTGTGTATGCACCTTGGGAATGTCAAACCAGTTGCTGCGCTATTCCTCTGGGAGAGCACAGATCTTCTTATACACTCTTAACCCTTTAGGTAGGGAGTCAGGGGAGTCCCATTCTGATTGGTTCATATCTTTGATCACCTACAGGAATGGGAAGACAACAGTGGATTTCCACACCCCTTGGAGAAGAGGGTGTACCTTCGGCTCCTGCTCCATGCTGGAAACATTTATCAAATTCAAGATGGATGAGACCCTGGTAATCAATGTCGCCAGTTCCTCCTTCCGGAACAAGCGGATAACGCTGGCCTCTGTGTAATCTTCTGAAGGTGAGAGTAGGTCCTCATCCACATCAGAGCCCAATACTGATTCATCGCCAGGGAGTGTCCCATGCCAGGGACGCTTAGCCAAAGGCAATCAAGCAGGGCTTCTATTTTCAGTCTGCCTGGCACAAGACTGCATCTGGAGGCACTTAGAGACCCCAGGGTCTGAATTTTCATGCCAGAAGGACCAGGCCTGTTGCAAAAAGGAAAAGAATTCCAGGGAGGACACTCCAGAATCTGGAAGCTCTCCTCTCGGATAAGGATCCCCAACACCAGTGGGCACAGCACACAGATCATCACCAGGCAATCCATCAGCAGCTCATAGCACGGTCGCTGGAGCCTCCGGCTGGCTGGACATCCTTACCCATAGCCCCATCCTGCACCTCCTGCCCTGAGGCAGGTAGGGATGGACTAACTGCATTCCCTGGCTGAGAGGGGGAAAGCATGCCATCCAGGGGTGACTTAGAAGCTGCTGGCAGAGTATAGAATCCAAGGATGAGGCTTCTCGCTTGCTACAGGTCAAACAACTTTTCCTGGAAGAAGACATTGAAAGTTAAGGTAAGTATCACAAGACCATGCGTTAAGGCTGCATTGGCCCGCAAGCATGCATTAACTGCTTTTATGTAACAGGCATTACAGGTGCTAGGGAAGGTGCATGCATTGGATCCACTTGGGCAGAACATGTGTTAGGACCATGCAACCCCCAGGTGCACAACAGGCAAAAAACATTACTAACACATGCAGAAAATGGCAGGAAACTCCCACACAGTGCCAACCATAACTAGCAGTCCACCCCAAATTGTGTCCCTCAGAGACTGAACTGAGAGCTCCCAACAAGGACAATATCAAGGTCAAGCCTTGGTTCTCACCCCCCGAGAACTCCAAGCGCAGGATCTGTGCCAGGTTCAGCTCTACCCCCCAGAAACTGCTACACTGGCTGGTTTTATTTTTACAGCACTGTGTGGAAGGTGGCTAGCAGGCAGATCTCTCTGAGAGCTTTCTGCAATCTTCGGGAGAGAGCAGAGGGGAATAGAGGAGGAGGGAGGGGATGCTGTGTGAGGCTGCTATACTCTTCCAGATTCTTCCAAATCCCTCAAATTGTGGCTGCTCACAGTCCCTTATGATAAGGGTGTGGAGCTGAACCAATTTTCCCTCATCCTATGGCACTCAAGTGAGAGAGTCGCACAGTGCTTAAGGTGGCCGTTCACGAGTGTTTAATCTCTCTTCCTCTTAATCCTCAGATTTTCTACAGAGAGGAGAAAATCCATCCACCATCTGCTGAGACAAAGAAATACTGAAGGGACCTCTGGTGACTGAGGAGGATAGAGGCACAGGAGTGATGTCATTGGAACCTGGGCTTTTCATTGGTTCTTTGTCTCCACCAATCTGCTGGTAGGGGAACACAACCCACTTGTCTGGACTGGTCTAACAGGACGATATGGAAATTTATATTAATCACACAAGACAAGAGCTATCTCCTTCATCCTAATTTGGAGTCGCTAGCTCTTACAGCATGATACTTGAGCAGCACTCTAGGTCTTTCAGCATCTATACAAAATATACTAATAGCTGCATCTACTAGTTTATGCCTTCAAGTAGAAAAAAAATTCCATCTGGTGTTTCACAAATGGACACAACCTATTACACGCCTGTCATACTGCAGTACTTATACCACTTGTACCATCTGGAATGGCAGACATCCTCTGGTAGAATCTCAGTGCTCCCTCCAAATACCATGTTCCAGTTGATAGTCTGCTTCTCAATATCCCATAATTTTATGCTCTATGAAAGGTTTCTCTATGTCAAAACAACCAGTTCAGAAGCCTCCTGTGCCATGGGACCTTAATCTAGTTCTCTCTTTTCTCAAGAAGTTAACATTTGAACTACCAGTTTGCTTCTCTTAAGCATCCTATATGGAAAGTGCTCTTCTTAATAGCTGTTTGCTCAGCTAGAAGGATAAGTGAATGCCAAGCACTACATGCAGTTCCTTCAAAACAAAGTAGTTCTTTAAATTCATCTCATGTTTTTAGCCAAGACAGTAAAATCTTTTCACCTTAATGAGAAAGCATAGTTACTCACCTGTAACAGGTGATCTCCGGGAACAGCAGGAATTTAGTCTTCACATATGGGTATGTCGGTACCGACGGAGCCTGCACGGGAACGCTCCCCAGCGTCCAACCAGGAAACTTTTGGGAGCATCCCACAGTGCCTGCGTGCTGCCTTCCCGCCTTTCCCAACTGCCTCTCTCCAGTTGAGTTTAAAGCTGAGACAAAGAGAGAGAGAGGGAAAGGGAAAGGGACAGATAGAGAGATACAACTCCTAGGGGAGGTGGGTGGGTTGTGAAGACTAAATTCCTGCTGTTCCCGGAGATCACCTGTTACAGGTGAGTAACTATGCTATCTCCAGGAACAAGCAGGAATGTAGTCTTCACATATGGGGACTCCCTAGCTTTAGATGCCAGGGAGAGACCCCAGAAGTTGTGTGCCCCTGTGAAGGGCTCCACCTCCCCCCATGGATCTCTGGCATCCAACCAGGGATGGCGGGTAGGAGTTGATTAGGTATGGAGCAGGTGTTGAAGAACAGCCTGACCAAACAAGGCATCCCGGCAGGAGTCCTTGTCCAAGCAGTAATGGGCTGTGAAGGTATGAACTGAGGCCCAAGTAGCTGCTCGACAGATGTCATCGATAGACACAGAGTGTAGATGAGCCATTGAGGCTGCCATGGCTCTCACATTGTGAGCTGTGACATGGCCCTCCAGAGGAAGGTTCTTACTCTGATAGGCAAAGGAAATGCACTGTGCAATCCAGTTGGACAGTGTTCTCTTGGAGACTGGAAGTCCCAAATGAGAAGGATGAAAAGCAACAAAGAGTTGAGAGGACTTTCTATGTTGCTGTGTTCTTTGCAAGTAAAAGGCTAAAGCTCTTTTACAGTCTAAAGTATGAAGATTCCTTTCTGTATTAGATGCATGAGGCCTTGGAAAAAAGACAGGCAGGTAAACCGTTTGGTTTAAATGGAAAGGCGAAACCATCTTCGGCATGAAGTGTGGATGAGTCCTAAGGACTACCTTGTCATGATGGAACCTTCTGTAAGGTGGATCAGCTACTAATGCCTGCAACTCACTGATGCGACGTGCTGATGTGATTGCAATGAGAAAGGAATTTCAATGATGTAGTAGCCAAAGGTTCGAAAGGCGGCTTCATGAGCTGACCAAGAACTAGGTTTAAGTCCCATGCCACTGGAGGTGGCCTAATGGGAGGCTTGGTTAGAAGAAGACCTCTCATAAAATCTTGCTACAAGAGGATGGGAGGAAATAGGTTGCCCATTCAGAGGCTTGAAAGAAGCTGCAATGGCACTCAAATGGACTCTTACTGAGTTAGTCTTACGTCCTGCATTGGATAAATGAAGGAGATACTCCAGTAATGATTCCAGAGGTATCGCACCGGGGTTAAGACCCTTTTGCGAACACCATATGGTAAACCTTTTCCACTTGAAGGCGTAAGAACGTCTAGTGGAAGGTTTTCTGGAAGCATAAAGAACATCTTTCACTTGTTGAGAAAGAGGAAGATCCTGAAGATCTAGGCCTTCAGCAACCAAGCCCTGAGATGCAGGGATTGGGGATTGGGATGCCATAACATTCCGTCCTCCTGAGACAGGAGATCTGGAGCAGACCCTAACTCTAGGGAGGGAGCTTGAGAGAGTTGTAGAAGCAGAGAGTACCACACTTGCCGTGGCCAATGTGGTGCTATGAGAATCATATGGCCTCTGATTCTCTGAAGCTTGAATAGGGTTTTGGGAATTAGGGGAATGGGCGGAAAGGCATAAAGGAAGTCCTGACCCCAGTGAAGGAGGAAGGCATCCCTGGCCTGAGAGCCTTGAGCCGGAATTCTGGAACAGAACCGGGGAGGTTTGGCATTCAACAGACTTGCAAAGAGGTCTATGTCCGGGGTTCCCCAAATTTGAAAAATCTTGGCCACCTGGTCTGCATGGAGAGACCATTCGTGTGGAAGCAGAACTCGACTGAGTCTGTCTGCCCAAGAGTTTTGTATGCCTGGGAGGTACACTGCCAGGTGATGAATCTGATGCTCTCTGGCGAGGGCCCATAGTCACAAAGCTTTGTTGCAAAGCGACAGAGAACCTATTCCCCCCTGCTTGTTCACATAGAACATGGCTACTTGATTGTCCGTATGAATGAGGACTGTCTTGTAGCTGAGCAGGGTATGGAACTCTCGAAGAGCAAGGAAGATTGCTCTGAGCTCTAAGAGATTGATATGCAGTTGAGTCTCCTGTGGAGTCCAGGTGCCTTGGTTGGAGAGGTCTTGTAGATGAGCTCCCCAACCCACTGGTGAAGCATCTGTTGTGAGAGTTGCCTGGGGTAAGGGTTGTTGAAAAGGGGACCCCAGCAACAGGTTTTGAGTGGACTGCCACCATTGGAGGAACAAAATAAGATGACTTGTGTTTGCTATTTTGTCTGACAGGCACCCTGATGCCTGGGTCCATTGGGTGGATAAAGTCCAAAGGGCTGCTCTCATATGGAGGTGAGCATAAGGAACCACATGCACTGTGGATGCCATGTGGCCTAATAGTTGTAGCATTACTTGGGCAGTGAGATGAGGTTTTAGCACTGCTTGAGAAGCTAACTGCACCATGCGAAGGCAACGGGCCTGGGGGAGATAGGCCCTTGCCCTTTTGGTATCCAGCAAAGCTCCTATGAACTCTAGAGACTGAGCGGGAGTTAGACTGGATTTTGGGATGTTTATGACTAGACCCAAATACTGAAGGATACGCATTGTGCAAGATAGGGAATTTCTGGCCTCTGACTCTGATGGGGCTCGAATGAGCCAGTCGTCTAAGTAGGGGAAGACGAATATGCCTAGAGTGCGGAGAAATGCTGCTACCACAGCCATGCATTTCGTGAACACTCTTGGAGCTGAGGCCAGACCAAAAGGAAGCACCCTGTACTGGAAGTGCTTTCCTTGGAAAAGGAACCGAAGGAACCTTCTGTGAGTTGGATGGATGAGAACATGAGTGTATGCATCCTTGAGATCTAGATAACAAAGCCAATCCTGACTCTGAAGGTATGGCAGCAGAGTTCCTAGAGAAATCATTTTGAATTTCTCTTTGAACAGGAATGTGTTCAATTCTCTGAGGTCCAAGATAGGTCTGTATCCCCCTGTTTTCTTTGGGATAAGGAAATAGGGGGAGTAGAACCCTGTACCCTGCTGATGAATGGGTACTTCTTCTATTGCCCCTTGGGCAAGAAGTGCAGAGACCTCCTGATCTAACAGATTGATGAGAGAGGTCTGAGAATTGAACTGTTACCATTGTGGGAGGGGGCATGCACAGAAAGTGCAGCTTGTACCCCTCTCTGATAATGGAGAGTGTCCAATGCTCTGCTGTTATCTGCTCCCACCTGGGGGCAAAATGGCATAACCTTCCTGGAATGCTAGAATGCTCTGGTCCATTGAGAGCCAGGAAGGCTAAGTTCTCTAGATGAAAGTCAAAGACCTTGTGGAGGCTGAGACTGCTGAGACGGTTGAGGCTTAACAGTCTTTGCCTTCCTTTGTTTGGGTGGTTGCTGTGTTTTCCGGACAGGTTGACCTGCAGAACGTGCCTGCTCAGAATAAGCAGGATAATTTTTTTTCCTTTTAGAAAATAATGGTTTCTTAAAAGATTTCTTTCTTGCAGGATCAGCTGTAGACTTGGACAGTCTGTGCAAGGTAAAGTTTTCAGCATCCATCTCGTTGGCTTTCTCTTGCCAATCTCTACCAAACAGGTTCTCACTAGTACAAGGAATATTTCCCAGTTTGTCTTGTACTCAGAGCTCCAGATCAGATGCCTAGAGCCAAGCAATTCTACGTGCACCTATGGCAATGGCCGAGGTTCTGCTTATGCACTCAAAGCAGTCAAAAGCTGCACGGTTGACAAATTTCAAAACATCTTGGGCATGTTTGACCAATGTGAGAAAATCCTGTCTTCTATCGTCAGGAAGAATAGGACTGAAAGCCTGTAAGTCATCTGTGACTTCCTTCAGGAACATTCCCATGTATAGACTACAGGAACTGATCTTGGCAGAAAGCATAGAAGCTTGGAAGACACGATGTCCAAAAGCATCCAGAGTTCTGCACTCACGTCCTGGAGGATTAGAGGCATGCCTCTTTGCACTCTTGATCCTTCTCATAGCTGATTCCACTACAATAGAGTGGTGAGGAAGCTGAGGTTTTTGGAATCCAGGACAAGGAGGGACTCGATACAGAATATCCAGTCTACGAGAATGAGGAGAGGTGGTAATAGGTGTCTCCCACATTCTCAACATGAGATCATACAATATCTCATGGATAGGCAAGGTAGCTGCCTCCTTAGGAGTTTTAGGATATTGTAAAATTTCCAACTCCTTTGCTCTGGGCTCTGTTTCAGGTGCCACAGTAATGGACAGACCACGAGCCACCTCCCTGATGAAATCCTGAAAGGAGATGTCCTCTGGAGGGGACATCCTACGTTTAGGGGAGGAAGGCTCCTCTGGGAGAAGAATTCCCGCATCGACAGAACTGTCAGAATCTTCAGACTCTTCTGAGGACTCGAAGTATCTTCTGTCAGGATGCTCTTGAAAAGCCCGATACGTGTACCGACCGAAGTCGGTACCGGGAGTAATCGGTACCGGAGTATCCGTACCGGAGGGCATCGGATGACTGGGTGCCGGCAATGTGGCCACCGAAGTCGATGCTATCGGTACCGATACCGGTGCCGGTTGAAAGGTTTGATGCGGTTCCGAGGGCGTCGACGACGCAAGGAGAGCCGCCAGACTGCGCTCAATAGCCAGGACTCTCTGGTCTATCGACGCTGCCGATGCCTGGGTGTCGGTACCGGAGAAGACCGCCGGTACCCCAGAGCATGGCACCAGTAGTTCTGCCGAGGTCGAGGCCTCAAGAACATCCTGGAGCCCCGATAATTCTTTGGAAGCCGAAGCCTCCCGCCGGGGCAATTTTGCCGGTGTAAAATCCTCAAGGGCAACGCCAGAGGCATCTCGATGCTTAGAAGGAGATCTACCCTTTGAGGACCGGCTAGACTTATGTTTAGATCTCCAGGAACAAGCAGGAATGAGTCTTCACATATGGGTAAGTCGGTACCGACGGAGCCTGTGCGGGAACGCTCCCCAGCGTCCAATCAGAAAGCTTTTGGGAGCATCCCACAGCGCCTGCGTGCTGCCTTCCCGCCTTTCCAACTGTCTCTCCTCAGTTGTTCTTTTTCCGCAGAGCCAGCAGGTCGTGTTCCTATCACCGCAGAAGAATTTCCTTATTTTTTCTTTATTTCTTTTCTGTCGCATCTGCCTTCCTCGACGCTATACCGGTACCGCCGGTTCTTATTCTTTTCTTAAAAAAAAAAAGACCTTTTTTTCCATTTATTTTTCTTTAGGTGTACTTCAGTTTTGAGCCTTAGGCCCAAACCCCTTTTCCTTAAATATGGAAAAGCCTGCCTCAGGATTTAAGAAGTGCACAAAATGTGGCAGTACCATCTCCGTCACCGACACCCATGACTGGTGTCTCAAGTGTTTAGGCCCTGACCATTCCATTAAAGATTGTGTGTCCTGTTCCATGATGTCTAATTGAGGTCGACAGAATCGAGCTGCCAAGCTCAGTACCCTGTTTCCCTCTGATGCAGCTTCGGTGGCATCGACGTCTTCCAGGGCTTCTTCTTCCTCACATGGATCTCAGGTAATTAAACATAAATCCAGCCGGTCCTCGAAGGGCAAATCTCCTTCTAAGCATCGAGATGCCCCTGGCCTTGCCCTCGAGAATTCTGCACCGGCAAAATTACCCCGGCGGGAGGCTTCGGCTTCTAAAGCATCATCATCGGGGTTCTAGGATGATCTAGATGGCGTGGCCTCAACAGATCTCCTGGTGCCATGCTCTGGGGTACCGGTGGCTTCCACCGGTACCGACTTCCAGGCATTGGCGGCGTCAATGGATCAGAGGATTCTGTCCATCGAACGCAGTCTGGCGGCTTTCCTTGTGGCATCGACGCCTGTGGTACCGCAACAGACTACTCTGCCGGTACCGGCTCCGGTATCGCCATCAGCACCGATTCTGGTACCGGTGGCATCGACCTCGGCATCGGTGTCAGCTATGCCGGTACTCTGCCCTCTGCAGCCCTCCGGTAGCGATACCCCGGTACCGATGATTCCCAATACCGATCCCGGTCGGTACGGGTATCAGGCTTTGCAAGAGCATCCCGACAGACGATACTTCGATTCCTCTGATGACTCTGAGGATTCTGAAGAGTCTGTCAATGCAGCGATGCTTCTTCCACAGGAAGAGTCCTCTCCTAAACGAAGGATGTCTCCCCTCCAGAGGACTTGTCTTTTCAAGACTTTATCAGAGAGGTGGCTCGGGGCCTCTCTATTACAGTAGCCCCAGAGTCAGAGCCTAGAGCTAAGGAGTTAGATATTCTATAATATCCTAAAACTCCTAAAGAGGCAGCTACCTTGCCTATTCATGAGATTCTGTATGATCTCATGTTAAGGATGTGGGAAGCACCTCTATCCACCTCTCCTCATTCTCGCAGGTTGGACACTATGTATCGTGTCCCTCCTTGTCCTGGTTTCCATAAAACTCAGCTTCCTCACCACTCTATTGTGGTTGAGTCTGCAATGAGAAAGATTAGGAGTGCCAAGAGACATGCCTCTAATCCTCCAAGACGTGAATGTAGAACCCTGGATGCTTTTGGTAGAAGAGTCTTCCAAGCTTCCATGCTTGCTGCGAGAATTAATTCTTATAGTCTCTACATGGGAATGTTCTTAAAAGAAGTCACTGACCATTTGCTGACTTTTAAGTCCTTTTATGTCCGACAGTAAAAGGCCAGAATTTCTCTCTGGGCTCAAACATGCCCAGGATATCTCCAAATCTCCAACCGTGCAGCTTTCGACTCCTTTGAATGCGTAAGCAGAGCCTCAGCTATAGCTATAGGTGCACGTAGGATTGCTTGGCTTCAAGCATCTGATTTGGAGACCTGGGTCCAAGATGAATTGGGAAATATCCCTTGTACAGGTGAGAATCTGTTTGGTAAAGACAGGCAAGCAAAAGCCAATCAAATGGATGCTGAAAATTCTGCTTTGGATAGACTATCCAAATCTACTGCTGCTCCTGCTAAGAAAAGGTTGTTCAAGAAAACACCTTTTTCTAAAAAGGGAAGATCCTATCCTGCTTATAGTTAGAGAGCATCTTCTGCAGCTCAGTGTCCTTCCAAACGTCAGCAATCCTCCAAACAGACCAAGGCAAAGGCTGCGAGGCCTGCTCCAGCCCAGCAATCTCAGCCCCCTCAGGGCCTTTGACTCTCTGCTAGAGAACTTAGCCTTCCTGGCTCTAGAAGGACCAGAACCCTCCACCATCCCAGGAAGGTTATGTCACTTTGCTCCCAGATGGGGGCAAATCACAGCAGAGCATTGGACACTCTCCATCATAAGAGAGGGGTACAAACTTCATTTTTCCAGCTTGCCCCCTCTCACAAGAGTGCACCAGTTCAATTCTCCAACCTCCCTCCTCAGCCTGTTAGAGCAGGAGGTTGCCACTCTTCTAGCCCAGGGGGCAATAGAGGAAGTGCCTTCTCAACAACAGGGCACGGGGTTCTACTCCCCCTATTTTCTTATCCCAAAGAAAACAGGGGGCTTCAGACCCATTTTAGATCTCAGAGAGTTGAACAGATTCCTAGTCAAAGAGAAATTCAAGATGGTTTCTCTAGGAACTCTGCTGCCATACCTTCAGAGTCAGGATTGGCTTTGTTCTCTAGATCTCAAGGAAGCGTACACTCATGTTCTCATCCATCCAACTCACAGAAGGTTCCTTCGGTTCCTTTTCCAGGAGAAGCACTATCAATACAGAGTGCTCTCCTTTGGCCTGGCCTCTGCACCAAGGGTGTTCATGAAATGCATGGCAGTGGTTGCTGCTTTTCTGCGCACCCTAGGAATATTTGTCTTCCCTTATCTGGACGACTGGCTCATTCGAGCTCCCATTCAATCAGAGGCCAAGACTGCTCTAACCTGCACAATGCGTATCCTTCAATATTTAGGGCTGGTAATAAACATCCCAAAATCCCATTTGATCCCTACTCAGTCCCTGGAATTTATAGGGGCGCTACTGGATACCACAAGGGCAAGGGCCCATCTTCCCCAGGCCCGTTGCCTTCGCTTGATGCAGTTAGCTTCTCAAGCAGAGTCAAAACCCCTTCTAACTGTTCGAGAAAGGTTACAGTTGCTAGGCCACATGGCATCCACCGTTCATGTGGTACCATATGCTCGCCTTCACATGAGAGCAGCTCAGTGGACTTTATCCACCCAATGGACCCAGGCATTAGGCTGCCTGTCCGACAAAATAGCAAACACAAGTCGCCTCATTTTGTCCCTCCAGTGGTGGAAGTCCCCTCAGAACCTGTTGCTGGGGTGTCCTTTTCAACAGCCTCTACCCCAGGCAACTCTTAGAACAGATGCTTCTCCAGTGGGCTGGGGAGCTCATCTTCAGGACCTCTCCACCCAGGGCATCTGGAACTCAGAGCAATCTTCCTTGCTCTGCAAGTTTTCCACACCCTGCTCAGCCACCAGACAATCCTTGTCCACACGGACAATCAGGTAGCCATGTTCTATATAAACAAGCAGGGAGGAACTGGCTCTCTGTCGCTTTGCAACGAAGCTCTGCGACTGTGGGCCCTCGCCAGAGAGCATCACATTCATCTTCTGGCAGTCTATCTTCCAGGTGTTCAAAACTCTTGGGCAGACAGACTCAGTCGAGTTCTGCTTCCACACGAGTGGTCCCTACATATGGACCAGGTATCCAAGGTTTTTCAAATTTGGGAAACCCCGGACATAGACCTCTTTGCAAGTCCGTGGAATGCCAAACTTCCCCGGTTCTGTTCCAGAACTCCAGCTCAGGGGGCTCAGGCAAAGGATGCTTTCCTCCTTCACTGGGGTCAAGACTTCCTGTATGCCTTTCCACCCATTCCCCTAATTCCCAAAACCCTGTTCAAGCTTCAGAGAGACAGAGGCCACATGATTCTCATAGCTCCACATTGGCCACGGCGGTACCCTCTGCTTCTACATCTCTCTCAAGCTCCCTCCCTAGAGTTAGGGAGTGCTCCAGACCTCCTCTCTCAGGAGGACGGAACGTTGTGGCATCCCAATCCCCAGTCTCTGCATCTCAGGGCTTGGTTGCTGAAGGCCTAGATCTCCAGGATTTTCCTCTTTCTCAACAAGTGAAAGATGTTCTTTATGCTTCCAGAAAACCTTCCACTAGACGTTCTTATGCCTTCAAGTGGAAAAGGTTTATCATCTGGTGTTCTGGAAAGGGTCTTAACCCCCGGTCAATACCTCTGGAATCGTTGCTGGAGTATCTCCTGCATCTGTCTAATGCAGGCCTTAAGACAAATTCAGTAAGAGTCCATCTGAATGCTATTGCATCTTCCCTCAGGCCTCTAAATGGACATCCTGTTTCCTCTCATCCCCTTGTAGCAAGTTTCTTGAGAGGCCTCCTTTTAACAAAGCCTCCCATTAGACCACCCCCGGTGGCATGGGACTTAAATTTGGTTCTTGGTCAGCTTATGAAGCCGCCTTTTGAACCTTTAGCTACTACCTCCTTGAAATACCTTTCTTGGAAGGTTATCTTTCTCACTGCAATCACATCAGCACGCCGCATCAGTGAATTGCAAGCACTAGTAGCTAATCCACCTTATACAAGGTTCCATCATGACAAGGTGGTCCTTAGGACTAATCCACACTTTATGCCTAAGGTGGTCTCGCCTTTTCACCTCAACCAAGAGGTCTACCTACCTGTCTTTTTTCCAGGGCCTCATGCATCAAGTGCAGAGAGGAATCTTCATACCCTGGACTGTAAAAGAGCTCTAGCTTTTTACTTACAGAGGACACAACAACATAGAAAGTCTTCTCAACTCTTTGTTGCTTTTGATCCTTCTCATTTGGGACAACCAGTCTTCAAGAGAACACTTTCCAACTGGATTGCCCAATGTATTTCTTTCACCTATCAGAGCAAGAACATTTCTCTGGAGGGCCATGTCACAGCTCACAATGTGAGAGCCATGGCAGCTTCAATGGCTCATCTGAACTCTGTGTCTATCGACAACATCTGTCGAGCAGCCTCTTGGGCCTCCGTTCATACCTTCACAGCACATTACTGTTTGGACAAGGACTCCCGCAGGGATGCCTTGTTTGGTCAGGCTGTTCTCAAACACCTGTTCCATACTTAATCAACTCCTACCCACCATCCCTCAGAGGATCCAGAGATCCAGGTGGGGAAGTGCAGCCCTGTCCCAGGGACACACAACTTATGGGCTCTCTCCCTGGCATCAAAAGCTAGGGAGTCCCCATATGTGAAGACTCATTCCTGCTTGTTCCTGGTGATAGCAGTTACTTACCTGTAACAGGTGATCTCTGGGAACAGCAGGAATAAGTCTTCACAATCCACCCACCTCCCCTAGGAGTTGTCTCTCTCTCTCTATCTCTCTTCCTTTCCCTCTCTCTCCCTCTTTATCTCAGCTATAAAACTCAACTGAGGAGAGACAGTTGGAAAGACGGGAAGGCAGCATGCAGGCGCTGTGGGATGCTCCCAAAAGCTTTCTGATTGGACACTGGGGAGCGTTCCCGCGCAGGCTCCGTCGATACCGACGTACCCATATGTGAAGACTTATTCCTGCTGTTCCCAGAGATCACCTGTTACAGGTAAGTAAATGTGCTTTACCTGATATCCACGGGAGGAAGACGAAGCCCTGGAAGACGTCGATGCCACCGAAGCTGCATCAGAGGGAAACAGGGTACTGAGCTTGGCAGCTTGGTTCTGTCGACCTCTCTTGGACATCATGGCACAGGCCATACACTCCGAGGTGGAATGATCAGGACCTAAACATTTCAGACACCACTCATGGGTGTCTGTGACAGAAATGGTACTGCCACACTTGGTGCACTTTTTTTTTATTAGTTTCCAAAAATGCATTCACATAATACAATCAAAGAAAATCAAGAATGAAATTAACCAAATCAGATGTATAAACATCAAGTGAATAAACCAGACATTGATATAGCCCACATCAAGGAACTCAACTGAACATTAGAATCAGGTCATACTCAGGAAATTCAGACACAAGGCCCACAAAGGGAGGCAACAGCTTATTATTCTTGGGCGCTCTGTACTTCACTAAGTGCCTTCTGCTTCTCAAATAAGAAACTTTCCAGTTGGGTGACTTCGGTGCACTTTTTAAAACCAGAGGAGGGTTTTTCCATTATGGAAAAATATCTTGGGCCTAAGGCCCAAAATGGCTTGTGCACCTAAAAAAAAATAAAATTGGGAAAAAAATTAAGGATTTTTTTTTTTTTAGAAAAGAAATACAGAAGAAAAGAACCGGCGGTACCGGTAAAGTGTTGAGGAAGGCAGACGCGACCACAAAAGAGAAGGAAAATTTCTGCGGTGACAGGAACACGACCAGCTGGCTCTGCGGAAAATGAAGAACTGGAGAGAGGCAGTTGGGAAAGGCGGGAAAGCAGCACGCAGGCTCTGTGGGATGCTCCCAAAAGCTTCCTGGTTGGACGCTGGGGAGCATTCCCGGGCAGGCTCCGTTGGTACCGACGTACCCATATGTGAAGACTACATTCCTGCTTGTTCCTGGAGATAACAGTGCCAACTACATTCTGTCCAAAGCATTGTACCACTCTCCATGTGAGAAAGCCCTCTACACTCTGACTGTAAACAGCTTCTCACATACTACCTCAAAAGAATTGAACCAATCAGAAAATCTATACAACTTTGTTTCCTTTGAACCCAACAGAACTGGCAGTCACCAAGGACTCTAGCATGTGAACCACAGTTAAGATGATGGCCTTGTCTAAGGTAACATTTTACTTACCAGATGATGCCCTTTCTTTGAGTCCTTCTAGACCAGTCCAGACAAGTGGGTTGTGTTTCTCTACCAGCAGATGTGGAGACAGAGAAACATTTCAGAGGTTTCTTATGACATCATCATACCATTAACAACCCGTATCCCTAGGGGGACTCTCCAGTATTCGTACTCAAGCACATGGTCAAGAAACCCCGACCACACACAACCTCAGTGATGATAACGAGGCTCAACAGAACAGGAACCATAACTATGTACAGGATCAGCTTCAGACAGAAGGCTTGTCAAAGATATGAGCCCACGGGGCCAACCACATAGCAAACCAAACCAGTTTCCAGAGGCGGCTCCTGGATTGGTCTAGCAGAACTCAAGGAAAAGGCATTATATGGTAAGTAAATGTCACTTTTTATATTGTCCTGCTAGACCAATCTAGACAAGTGGGTCGTACCAAAGCTATGACTCCACTGAGTAGGAAGAAACCACAGCAGCTTTCAAGACTTCTGATAAATAATATCAAAAAGTGATCCAAATTGGAGTCAACTTCTAATACAACAATCAATAAATTGAGCCCATTAACTCTGTAAGAGGAAATAATTTCTCAAACGTAGTAATTACTGGATACAATGGGTTAAGGTCCAGTAATTACTACGTTTGAGAAATTAGTATGGCGTGATCTGCAAGTATTGGAAGGAGGAAGGGACCAGAGATGTTATAATGACACAGGAGGAGAATCAAGTGTTGAAACTCTTAGCTAATAATGAAGTAGTGATCAAGAAGGCAGATAAGGCAGGTGCGATCATCATTCAATCTTATGAACATTATTATGGGGAGAACTTGCGTCAGTTGAATGACTCGAGGTATTATCTACAGTTACCGGAAGATCCAACCCTCAAGTTATTACAAGAAATTAAATCCTTACTGATGGAAGCATATGATCAATATTTTATTACAAAAAAGGAAAATGATTTTTTTGTTTAATCCCCAATTGAAAATTCCATTTTTTATACTCTCCCGAAAGAGCATAAATCACTAGTTAATCCTCCCAGCAGAGCAACAGTTCCTAGCCGAGGTTCAATATTGGAACCACTGTCAATTTTTTTGGATAAAATATTGAATCCTTTTACAATGGAATGTACTTCTTATTTTAAGGATACCACACATATGTTGAGAAAATTATGGGAGTTTTCATTACTCCATCATGCTTAGTGACTCTAGATGTGGTAGCATTATATACAAATATCTCAGCAGAAGGTACTACAGATATTTCCGATGCTGCCACTGCAAAGGTTTATCCCAGAGAGGTTACCAACATCCTTTTTGTTGGATATACTGAAGATGGTCCTTACTAGGAATTAATTTTGGTATGAAGGATTGTTTTATTTGCAAATCTTTGGTGTTGCTATGGGAGCGACAGTGGCTCCTTCATTAGCAACAATATAGTTATTGGTCATGGAAGAACAGTTGATTTATCTATCAGAGTGGTTCCATAAGCTTAGGTTGTAAAGTAAATTCCTTGATGAAATTTTGTTCGTCTGGTATGGGACAGAAATAGAAGTGAAAAATTGTTTTTAATGGCTCAATGGATTGAAAATAAATATTTCATTTCAGATGGCAAGGAGTCAGACTTATAAGGATTTCCTGGATCTGAGGATCTTTAAGGACTCTACTGGATTATCAACCACATTACTACTATTACAGTACTACTACTGATCATTTGTACAGCGCTACAAGACGTATGCAGCACTGTACAGACACATGTAAAAGATGGTCCCTGCTCATCAGAGCTTACAATCTAGACAATGCATCACAACAGCTGAGGACAAGGAGACAGCTTGAGGAATGGTAAGGAAGCACACTAGATTGAGGTCTGGAGTTAGCAGTAGAAGAGAAAGGCACAGATAGAAGCGATCTGCCACAAGGAGCTCACAAGGAGGGGTATAGGGAGAGATAAGAAAGGAAAGGTAGTGAGGTGCAGCAGAATGAGTGCACTTACAGATCAGTAAGAGAAGTTTGAACTGGATACGGAAACAGATAGGGAGCCAGTGAAGTGACTTGAGAAGAGGGGTTATATGCGCATATCGAGGCTAGCAGAAGATTAGCCATGCAGCTGAGTTTTGAACAGATAGAAGGAAGAGAGATGATTCAGAGGAAAACCAGCAAGGAGGAAGTTGCAATAGTTTAGGTAGGAGGTGACCAGGCCTGTACCTAGCCTTGTGCGAGCGGTGAAGCCGCACAGGGCGCAGAGGCTTAAGGGGCGCATTTTAGCTTTCTTCTGTTGCCTGCCGCCACCACTTTTTCTTCTCTCAGCGGCGGCAGGCAACAGAAGAAAGTTAAAATGCACCCCTTAAGCCTTCCGCCGGCATGCTAAGCAGATCTTTCCCTCCCTGCCAGCGATTTGCACATCAGGCAGCCTCTTGTCTCCCGCCGCGGGGGCGCCTGATGTGCAAGTCGCACAGGGCGCAATCTTCCCTCGGTACAGCCCTGGAGGTGACTAAAGAGTGGATGAGTGTCTTAATAGTGTGTTCAGAAAGGAAGGGGCAAATTTTGCCAATGCTATAGAGAAAGAAACGACAGATTTTAGCTATCAGTTGGATGTGTATGGAGAAGAAGAGGGAGGAGTCAAAGACAACCCTAAAGTTGCGAGCTGAGGAAACAGGAAGGAGTGGGGCATTATCCACAGAGATTGAGAAAGGAGGAAGGGGAGAGGTGGGTTTAGGGGGAAAAATCAGAAGCTCAGTTTTGGCCATGTTCAATTTCAAATGGCGGTGAGAAATCCAAGTAGCAATGTCAGATAGGCAGACAGAGAGATCCGTGTCTGGATGGCCAGAGAGATCTCAGGTGTAGAGAGGCAGATCCAAGAGTCATCGGCATAAAGATGATATTGAAAGCCAAGGGAAGAGATGAGCATACCATAAGATTGGGTATGGAGAAAGAAAAGGATTGGGCCCAAGACAGACCTTTGGGGTATACCAACTGAGAATGAAATAGCAGTAGACGAGGATCCACCAGAAGAGACGCTGAAGATATGATGGGAGAGATAAGAAGAGAACCAGGATAGCACAAAGCCCTTAAAACCAAGAGAGGATAAGGTATCAAGGAGAAGGTGGTAGTCAACAGTGTCAAAAGCAGCAGAAAGGTCAAGAAGGATGAGGACTGAGTAACGGCCCTTGGATTTTGCCAGGAACAGGTCGCTGCAGACCTTGGCAAGAGCTATTTCAGTAGAATGGAAGGCAGAGGGGGAGCTGAGAAAAGCTAAACAATATTACAAAAAGCACAAATAAGGTAAGAAAGAACACTAACAATGATAAAATAAGTAAATATAAATATATAGAGAGGCAGACAGGACTCACAAAGCAAGCAGTTTCAGTGTGTGAACCAGAGCTTTTAATAGAGCTGTTCTCTTTCCAGTGGAGAGAGGAAGCCTAGTGAAAAACAACTTAACATATTATCATAGTCATCATCCTGGTAGCCTAAAAGTTGGGCTTCCAGTAGGACAATATTTGTGTCTCTGTCAAATTTCTACTTTGCTGAAGGATTTTAAGATGCAGTCATTGAATTTAAAGTAGCAGTTGAAGGATAATAAACAATCATGGTTATCCGAAGAATGCTATTGAATGGGGCTACAAAGGGCTTTATATGCACAGCGTCTTTTATCATTAAATTATCAGGCTACAGAGACTACAACCATACCTGGAACAAGAACTGCCTGAAGTGCAAGCAGGGTTCAGGAAAGGGAGAGGAATGAGAGACATTGACGCGGATGTGAAATAGATTCTTGAAAAGACAAAAGATACCAAAAGGATATCTATATGTGTTTTATTGATTACAGCAAGGATTTTGACTATGTAAACCATGAGAAACTCTGGGCCACATTAAGAAGCATGGGTATACCAGAACATCTGATCGTTCTTTTGCACAACCTTTACATTGATCAAGAAGCAGCACTTTGAATGGAACTAGGAGAAACAGAATGGTTTAAAATCAGCAAAGGTGTACGACAAGGCTGCATACTTTCCCCCTACCTGTTTAATTTATATGCAGAACAAATCATTAGAGAAGCAGGACTGTATGAAAACAGAGGTGTGAAGATTGGTGGAAGACTCATCCACAGCCTTCACTGTGCTGATGATACCACATTACTGGCTAAAAGTGAAGATGATTTGAAACATTTGTTTCTCAAGATAAAGGAATATAGTCTTAAAATGGGTCTGCACCTTCACGTTAATAAGACAAAGATCTTGACAACTGGCAAAATGAATAAGTTCATCACTAATGGAGAAGAAATTGAAATAGTTGACAACTTTAGCCTATTTGGATCAACTATCAATAAGCAACAAGCAGTCAAGAAATCCAATGATGCATTGCTCTTGGCAAAATAGCTATGAAGGACCTAGACAAGATTCTCAAGAGCAGAGATGTCTCTCTCCATACAAAGATTCGACTTGTTCAAGCCATGCATTTTCAATAACATTATATGGATGTGAAAGTTGGACAGTGAAAAAGACAGACAGGAAGAAAACTGATGCCTTTGAATTATGGTGCTGGCAACGAATACTGTGTATACCATGGACTGCCCAAAGAACAAACCAGTCAGTACTAGAGGAGATCAAACCTAAGCTTTCTTTAGAAGCTCAGATGACAAGACTTTGACTTTCATACTTTGGACACTTCATGCGAAGAAAGATAATTAGAGAAAGACATAATGTTTGTCAAGGTAGAAGGTCAACGCAAAAGAGGAAGGTCAGCAAGGAGATGGATCGATACAATAACAGTAGCTTCGGGTGCCAATCTACTTCGGGTGTCAACAATGAGCCACCTGACTGAAGACCGAACACCATTTAGGATAACTATCCAGAGGGTCGCCATGAGTCGACAGGCTAAAGACTATTGACAAGTTGACTTGTGTTTTACCTTATTCACATAAGGCACAACCAGTGAAATAACTTATTCAGAAGTACTGGCACATGTTGATTCATGAGGTGTTCAAGGAGAAACCCCTAATAGCCTTTTCTCGTGGAAGAAATATAGCAGACCATGTGGTGCAATAGATACAGCGAACTCCTGATGTAGAAGACCACAAAACCCTTAAAAGACACTAAATGCGATGCTTGCCCTTTTTGCATATAGACGTTGGAGGGTGTATATTGGAAGGATCCATTGTCACATAATGAGTATAGGACACAGCATTATACAACTTGTATTTCTGCGCATATTGTATATATGATTGTGTGTCCATGCCCAAAAGTTTACATGGGTTGTACAGGTAGGATATTTAAGAGGAGATTGAGTGAACATAATTCTTGATTAAATTTGTGTATATTAACAGCTCCATTAGTGTCTCATTGTTTTGAAGCTCATCATGATTTTTTGGGTTTGAGATGGCGGATTATAGATTGGGTCCCTTCAAGCATGTGAGGGGGGGGGGGGTGAGACCATGAACAAATTTGAACTTTTGTGAGCAATCATGGATTTTTAAACTCAGGTCTGTGCAATCAATAGGAATGAATGTTGAAACAGAGTAGCATTTGTTGCTATGAGACTTGACAATGATGAAGACGGAAGTAAGGTAATGCTGCCGGATATGAGTTGAGTAGAACACCAGATGGTTGACGACCATAATGGAGCATTGAATAAGGACACTGAAGAGATTCCATTTGGAACAAAGATATTGTGAGATTGTTTAAAAAGAAATTAATAGCAGATAGGTGATTGATTAATTTTTATACTCCTGAAGCAGGACAATAAGACTGATGAGTCCAAAACATAGTGCTGTATATAAGGTTTTACTGAGAACATTAACTTTTGAAGAATACAGAATAAAGATTTTTGGAAATACTACATTTTCATTAAAATGGACCTGGTTCTACTTGATGGCTTTTATTTATTTATTTACATTCTCTTATATACTGCACTATTCTGCATCAGTGCGGTTTACTTTGAACAAACTGAAATTACATTGAACAGGGCATTATAACTTGGAGATAACTATTTTACAGGGAACATGGGCTATGGAGGGTTAAGTGGCTTGCCCAAGACCACAAGGAGCACCTGTGTGACTAGAAACCCCAGTCCTTCCGGCCCAAGGCTGCTGTCCTCTAGTGGGATTTGAACCCCCGACCTTCCGGCCTGAAGTACCTTGCCCCAACCACTAGGCCACTCCTCACGTTTGTAGTCACTGTGGCTATCAGATTTTTTGTAACTGTCTAGTAAAAAATAATTTCCCCTTATAGAGTTGATGGGCTCAATTTGTTGATTGTTGTTTAAGATTTGAGCCAAGTTCCGGTGACGTCACCAGACGGCATGGTGGTGCCATAGACAGGCTCCGCCGTTTCACCCTGCAAAAAGGTGAATTAAGCACCCCCGCAGTAAAGTGAAGGAGTGGAGTGAGGTGGGAGAAGTAAAAGTAATATTACCCGAACTGTATGGAGAAGGTCCTGGCGGGCCGTTGCTGCCAAAAGAGAAGTTCGGGCCGGTGGAGAGCGTGAGTGCTGAGCAGTTGCACATGGTGTGGAGGGAGAGCGGGACGCGGAGGTGGCAGTGAAGAGAACAAGGCTCCTGAGGGTTTGCCTCCCGCCCCCCGCGGATAGACACGGAAGTGGGAGGCTGGAGAGGAGCTGTGAGTGCGGAGAGCGGAAGGCAAGAGCGGCAAGTGAACGGGCAGTTGATTGGAGGTGAGCCCAGGCCCCGTGGAGCTCTTGCTGCTGGACACGAGCGGGCAGAGCGGCAAAGGAGTCTATCGGCTGCCTAACGGGAGCGGGGGTTGCTGAGGCGCAGGGGTGCTGGAGTTCGTAGACCGTGTGGCAGCATCTCTGGGAAAGCGTCAAGAGAGAAGGCCGTGGCTGCTAAAGGGGATACATGTGAGAGTGCTGGAGTTGCCACACAAGAGCTTTGATAAGTGCAGTGAGTAGGGCTGCTCCTGTGCGGGGCTGGCAGTCTTGGGAAGAGGGCTGCGGAGCCTAGCATTAAGAACCCTATCCCTGGCACGGGCGTAAGCCAACAGACATCCCCACTGGTACTAGAAATTTCCCCCCTAAATTTTCTTTCCCTGTTTTCTGCCTTTGGACTGTCTGCTTATTCTGTCTTTACTTTCCTCCCTTCTATCATTTAATGTAATTTCTTTTTCTCTTTTTATAACTATTGATTTTGTTTGTAAACCGCCTCCATGTTATGGGGGGCGGTATATTAAATGTGAAATAAACAATAAACAATAGAAGGTGGGGAAGCCCGGAGGGGAGCAAGAATCTGCCCCTGATGGCGGGGAAGAAGTCAGGAGTGGACCTGAAATCCTTCTCTTTCAAGACCACAGCAATTACTAAAACCCCAGCGGACAAGATGGCGGCTAGTACTGTGGAGTCAGCCAAGCTGGGGGCAGGAGGAGCTGCGAAGGGAGGTGGAGGTGAGATCCAAAGCCTGCGAGAAGATTTACAAGGCTGGTTCGACTCAACAAAGCAGGAATTAAGCTCCTTTAAACTGGAAATGCAAGATCTGTTTCGGGACTTAAAGCAAGATATGGCCTCGTTCAGTGCGAGGTTGGAGGAACTCGAGACCCGCATAGAGGAACAGGAGGTGCAACGGGGAAGCGGAGAGCAGAGGCTGGTAGCATTGGAGGCGGCACAGGAAGAGGTGTGGCAGAAGCTAGAAGATTTAGAGAACAGATCTCGCCGCTCAAACATTCGAATTTGACGCCTCCCGGAGGATGAGGGGACTTAACTACCTTGCACTGGCCGAAGAATTCTGTGGTACTGTGCTCCAAGCGGCTGATGTTGCAACAGAGGGAGTATGCCTTGCGGTTGAGAGATCACATAGATCGCTCGGTCCGCGGAGGGATAACAGAGCGAGAGACATCATCTGTTGTTTTCATGAGTATAGGACTAAAGAATTAGTAATGAAGGCAGCCCGGAAATTGGGTAAAATCCGGTGGAAAGGAGTGGAAGTGGAGGTGTTTGCGGATCTTTCCAGTATCACTATGCGGAAGCGCAGAGAATACCAACTGGTGACTCGACGGCTTAGGGAGGAGAATGTTCGGTACCGCTGGCTGTTTCCAGTGGGGCTGCAGTTCACCATAAATGCTACATCATATGTGGCCCACTCAGTAAATGATGTGAGAGCCAGCATGCAGCAGGCTGTCTGGTCTGGTCTTCCACCACGCTGGTCCAACGGGCCTGTATCTCCAGAGAGGACGGGCTCCTCAAATGCGTCACAGCTGCGATGGAGCAGAGTGTCTGGTGGAGAGAAGAGATTGAGGAAGCAAAGACCCGCTCATGGAGAGGCTGGGGGTGTGAAAGTGACCAACCCCGGATGAGGCTGTGGAATGAGTATGATGGGGGCTGCATGGCCTGGACTATGGGTGGGGGGGGTACTGTTGGAATGTGTAGTTGGATGGGTTTATAGTAAATGGTACGGTGTGGTGGGCTGGGTAAGGGTGTAAGAATTGTGTGGGGTAAATGGTAGAAACAGGGTATCAACTTGGCCTAACTCGGGGGGGATTAAAGAATGATGGTGAAGGGGGGGCTCTCTGGTCTGATGCCATCTGGAAGGGATCTATGTAATAGATCAGACAAGGGTTGGGGGAGGGGGAGGTGGGGAGGGAGTTTGTGGGGGGGGGGAAGGTTGAGGGGCGGGGGAGGGGAGGCAGAACCAGCTTTGTGGGGGAGGGGAGAGGGATATTAGGCCATTGTGAATTTGGTGACTCTGAATGTTAGAGGCCTCAACTCTTTTTATAAGAGGCAAATGTGTCTGAAAGAATGTATTAGATTGAAGGGAGATATCATATTTGTGCAGGAGATGCATTTGCTCCCCAGGGATGAGAGCCGTATGGGCCACCCTCTTTTTCCTCAACAATATTTTGCTTCCAATAAAGTAGAAAAGAAGAAGGGGGGAGTGGGGATTCTGCTATCCAGTAAGGTCTCAGGGCAGGTGAGCGAAGTGCTAAGGGATAAAGAAGGGCGGTTTGTGCTCATTAATTTACAGTGGGGGCATAAGACTTATACCCTGGTTAGTGTATACGCCCCTAATTCGAATCAGGCGGAATTCTTTCAGAGGCTTCACTCTACAGTGGCTAGTAGAGCGGCAGGACAGGTTATAATAGGGGGGGACTTTAATGTGGTGCTGGACCCCCTAGTGGATGCGTTCAGGGGGGCGGTTTCTACCCCCAGGGTACATCGGGTACGATTGAAGCAGCTATTAGCAGGGTTTGACTTGGTATATCTTTGGAGGGAGGTAAATTATGGGCAACGAGATTATTCCTTTTACTCTCCAGTGCATGATGTGTATTCTCGGATTGACCTGTTCCTACTGGATAAAACTTTGGTTGCGGGGGTGGGTTCGTGTGTGATATGAGAACGGACGTGGTCTGACCATGCTCCAGTGATTTGTAACATGCAATTGGGTGCTCAGAAGTGGGGGAAATCGTGGTGGAAATTAAATTAATCCCTACTTGATGACAAGGAGATAGTACAGCAGCTCAAGGGGGAAATGGAGGAATATCTCGCATTGAATGATACGGGTGAATGTTCCCCAGGGACGGTGTGGGACTGTTTGAAGGCTGTGATGAGGGGGAGGTTTATAGCTGTTGGTGCCCACAAGAAGAAACTTCAAGCCCAGAGGGAAGCTGAACTGCTGGCCTCTATTGGGGAATTGGAAAGGCAGTTGAGACGGGATGGAATGAATGTGGGGGTAAGAGAGAAATTGAATGGCATAAGGATGGAATTGAGTGTGTTGCGTATGAAAGAGATTCAACATGCGTTGACTGTGCTGAGGCAAAAACACTTTGAGTTCAGTAATAAGGCAGGAAGGCTCTTAGCTCGCAAGGTCAAAAAGCTGGTGTCAAGGAATACGATTGTGAAAATAAAGGATAAGGGGGCAAATGAAGTGGGTGGGGGAAGAGATTGAAGAGAGATTTGTCCAGTTTTACCGGGAGTTATATACTCCGGAGACGGGGGCAGATGAAGAGGAGATTAAGAGTTACCTAGATACTGTTGATCTGCCTTGCTTGGGGGATGGAGGAGTGGGGGAACTCTCCAGGCCAATAGGTGAGCATGAAGTGCTGACTGTGATCAAAGGGCTAAGGGTGCAGAAGGCTCCAGGGATGGACGGTTTTACCAACCGGTTTTATAAGATTTTTGCGGGCTCAGTGGTTGGACCCCTCACTAAAATTATAATGCCTTTGCCCAGGACTCTAAAATGCCTGCATCGATGCGACTGGCGGGGATTAGTATCCTTCATAAAGAAGGGAAAGACCCAGTGGAATGTGGCTCATATAGACCTATCTCCCTGCTGGGCTGTGATTTAAAAATTTTCACTAGAGTGTTAGCCAATAGGCTGTTACCTTAGTTGGGGGAACTGATTCACCCCAACCAGTCGGGGTTCGTGCCGGGGAGGTATACCTCAGATAATATCAGGAGAACCCTTAATCTAATTTGGCAGGGAGAGTTGGAAGGGGCCGAAATGGCCCTTTTGGCAGTGGATGCCGAAAAGGCATTTGATAGAGTGAGTTGGCCGTTTCTATTTCAGACACTGGAAAGGGTGGGCATCACAGGAACTTTCTTGAACTGGGTGCGGATCTTGTATGCGGAGCCACTAGCCTGCTTAAAAATTAATGGGTCAGTCACTAGGACGTTTGAACTGCACAGGGGGACAAGGCAGGTGTGCCCCCTATCCCCGCTGTTATTCATCATAGCTATGGAACCTATGCCCCAGAGGATTCGAGCCTGTGGGGATGTGAGGGGGTGAAGGTGGGACACATCCAACATAAGATTTCGCTGTTTGCTGATGACGTTTTGTTTTTTTATAACAGACCCATTTAGATCTCTTCCAGCGATACAGGCTGAGCTGGCTGGATATGGTAGGGTGTCTGGGTTTCGTATGAATCCCACCAAGTCAGAGATGTTGAACATCTCGATTAATAGGGACAACCTGGGGGAGCTGAAGCGTAGCTTCCCGTTTAGGTGGGCGAGGGGTAGTATTAGATACCTAGGGGTGCAGATTACTGCCCAGAGAGAGCTTTTATTTCAAGAGAATTATCTCCCGGCTAGGACCATGGTGTGGAGGGAGTTAGATAGGTGGGGGTGCTTTGAAGTGTCCTGGTTAGGAAGAATAGAGTTGATCAAAATGATCCTGTTACCTCGGCTCCTGTATCTTTTTATGAACCTCCCCGTGGAGGTCCCTGCGGCATTCTTGCAGAAATTGCAGGATAGAATTATGATGTTTGTTTGGAAGGGGGGGAAGCCTAGGGTGGCTCGGAGTATTTTATGTGCCAATAAGAAACTAGGTGGAATGGGGGTTCCTCTGTTGGCAAGATATTATGAGGCTGCTCGACTGCAGGCTGTGTTTGAATGGGTAGTTAGGGAGCGGGCGGAATGGGTGGAGTTGGAAGGGGAGGGGGTGGGGGCTGGGAAGAGTCTGGCTAGTCAGATTTGGGGGAGGACAGAGGAGCCTATGGAAAGGGGGAAGCGCAACCCATTCACCCAGCTTACGCTACGATATTGGCGAAAGTGGTGTGATAAATGGTACGGGGCTCATGGGTACTCAAAATTTACTTCATTATTGGATAATCCGGAGTTTCCCCCGGGGGTTCTGGATCCGACCTTCCGAAGATGGGCCAAAAAGGGGTTACATTTTACGGGGCAGTTTCGACAGGGGGAGCGGTGGGTGAGCTTTGGAGAAATTAGGAAAGAGTTCCTACTGCCAGAGGCCGACAGGTTTCACTATGTGCAAGCTTTGCATTTTTGTAAAATGGTGGTGGGGAGGGGGGCTGGGGAGCGTGGAGCGGTTATTGATGAGATGTGGCAACGGGGTGAGATTAAAGGGCTAATATCTAAACTATATAAGGTGATGGCAGATGTTAATTGTGGGGAGTGGGCCCATAGGAAGGCTTGGGAGAGGGACCTGCATAAGTGCTGGGATGGGGAGCAGTGGGAAGCCGTGTGTATGGGTCTGTTTAAAGGGGCTCTGGCTAGTAATATTTTGGAGCAAAACTACAAGATGTTGTATAGGTGGTATTTAACGCCGCAGAGAGTGCGGAAGTGGAGAGGGGGGTCGGCCCTATGCTGGAGAGAGTGTGGGAGAGAAGGTTCCTTCATGCACATCTGGTGGGAGTGTGAGGGTATCCAGACCCGCTGGTGTGAAGTAGCTGATTGGATGAGTATAGTTTTGGGGGAAAGTGTGACTCTGGGTCCGTGTTTGGCCCTGTTGAATGTAGGGGAGGGGGTGGGGAATGACAAGGAGCTGAGATGGTGTAAGATTGTATGTGGTGCTATGAGGCAGCTGATTGCAAGAATGTGGAGGGGTACATGCACTCCGACGCTGGGGGAGGTGCATCGAAGGGTGGCACATCTCTACCTGATGTATCAATTTACGGCCCGTAGGCGAGGCCAATTAATGGGCTTCCAATAAACATGGAGGCCCTATCTTCAATGGCTGGAGAAGGAGGGGGAAGGTCCTAGGAAGAGCAGAGAAGTTGGGAGTGAAGCCTCTGACAGTTGAAGTTGACAGTGGTGGGAGGAGGCCAAACGTGAAGCGTGGGACTAGATGTGTGCTGGTTTCTTTGGAGTGGATATTGGAGCTTGAGGGGGTAGGACGGTAGGGTGGGTGGGGGGGGGGGGAGGGACTTGGAAACACCCCTAGTCATTTATGTGTTATTAGGGTTGAATTTCTTATGTGCTAGTGGCATTGTTGTTAAAAAGTTAACATGATGTTTGTTGTAATTTGTTTGATGTGATGTGTGGAATAAATAATAAATAAATAAATAAAAAAAAGATTTGGGCCAAAGGCCATGTCTACCTAAGCGTGGACATCCAAGTGGTAATGCTTGACAAAAGTGGAAAAAGTGATGCCCACGTTGCCACCCAACAAATGTCTGAGGGGCAACCTGAGCTGCCCATGAGGATGCTTGCACCCAAGTAGAATGCACATGCAAACACTCTGGAACTGGCTGGTTCCACATCAGATACGCTGAGGCAATTGTCTCCTTGATCCAGCACCCCAGAGTAGACATGGCAGCCATGTCACCCTTATGTAGTTACGAAACAGCACAAATAGATGGTCTGACTTGCAAAAGAAGTTAGTAACCTTCAGATATCAGAGAAGCACTCTCCGGACATTCACCAGGTAAAAGTCTTTCCCATGGCACTGGTCCCTGGTAAAGGAGGACAAACAGACCACATGATTGACATGGCAGGAAGACACTACTTTGTGTAAGGAGGATGGGATAGGCTGAAAATACGCAGCCTCCTCAGAGAAGGACATGTAAGGGTCACTGTAGGACAACACCTGCAGTTCGGCGATACAATGTTGCTAAGCAGATTACAACCAAAAAGATTCTCTTAAGCATCTATAAACATAGCCCACTTCAAGGGCTCAAATGACTTTGACATTAGAGCCTGGGGCATCAGGCAGAGATCCCATGAGGGAAGGGCTGGATGCAGAGAATGACCTCCTGAAGGAAATGAGGCATATCTGGGTGGGAGGCAATGGACTGCCCTGCCATCAGTCCTCTGAAGCAGGATAAGGATGCCACCTGAACCCTCAAGGAACTAAGGGAAAGCGCAGTTACTCACCTGTAACAGGTGATCTCTGGGAACAGCAGGAATTTAGTCTTCACATATGTGTATCGTCGGTACTGACGGAGCCTGCGTGGGAATGCTCCCCAGCGTCCAATAGGACCGCTTTTGGGAGCATCCCTCAGCACATGCGCACTGCCTTCCCGCCTTTCCAACTGTCCCTCTTCAGTTAAGTTTGTAGCTGAGTGAAAGGATAGAGGGAGAGAGGAAAGAGACAAAGATAGAGAGACAACTCCTAGGGGAGGTGAGTGGGTTGTGAAGACTTAATTCCTGCTGTTCCCGGAGATCACCTGTTACAGGTGAGTAACTATGCTATCTCCAGGAACAAGCAGGAATGTAGTCTTCACATATGGGGACTCCCTAGCTGAAGATGCCAGGGAGATAGCCCCAGGAAAGGGCCACTCTAGAAGGTGGGATCCTTCCTCCCATGGATCTCTGGCATTCCACCAGGGTCGGTGGGTAGGAGTTGATTTAGGTTTGAAAGAGATTTTGAAGAACAGCTAGGCCAAAAAAGGCATCCCGACGGGAGGCTTTATCCAGGCAGTAGTGGGCTGTGAAGGTGTGCACCGAAGCCCAGGTAGCTGCTCAACAAATGTCATTGATAGACACAGAGTGGAGATTAGCCATAGAAGTTGCCATGGCTCTCACGTTATGAGCTGTGACAAGGTCCTGAAGAGGAAGACCCTTACTCTCTTAAGCAAAGGATATGCATTGGGCAATCCAATTAGATAAAGTTCTTTTGGAGACTGGAAGTCCCAAATGACTAGGGTCAAAAGCTATAAAAAGTTACGAGACTTTCTATGTTGCTGTGTTCTTTGTATGTAAAAGGCTAAGGCTCTTTTATAATCCAAAGTATGAAGGTTTCTTTCTGCATTAGAGGCGTGAGGCCTCGGAAAAAATACAGGAAGATAAATTGATTAATTTAAATGAAAAGGCGAAACCACTTTTGGCATAAAGTGTGGATGAGTTCTAAGAACAACCTTATCATGATGAAATCTAGTATAAGGAGGATCAGCCACTAAAGCTTGCAATTCACTAATGCAACATGCAGAGGTGATTGCAATTAGGAAGATGACCTTCCAGGTCAAAAATGTAAGGGCTGCAGTAGATAAAGGCTCGAAAGGCGGCTTCATGAGCTGCCCCAGACCTAGATTTAGATCCCATGCCACCGGTGGTGGCTTGATGGGAGGTTTGGTTAATAGAAGGCCTCTCATAAATCTTGATATGAGTGGATGAGAGGAAATTGGTTGTCCATTCAGAGGCTTATAAGAAGCTGCAATTGCACTAAGATGGACTCTTACCGAATTGGTCTTTAAACCAGAATTCAATAAGTGAAGGAGATACTCTAGTATCGATTCTAAGGGTATGGCCAGGGGGTTTAATCCCTTCTTGGAGCACCATATCGTAAAATGTTTCCACTTGAAGGCATAAGATCTTCTTGTGGAAAGTTTCCTAGAAGCCTGAAGGATATCTTTTACCTGTTGGGACAGGCTGAAATCTTGGAGGTCTAAGCCTTCAGCAACTAGGCCGTGAGGTGCAGGGACTGGGGATTCGGGTGCCATAGCATCCCATTCTCCTGGGAAAGGAGATCCGGAGCATGCCCTAACTCCAGAGGTGCCGCTTGAGAGAGATGTAGAAGCAGGGAATACCACGTTTGGCGTGGCCATTGTGGTGCTAAGAGAATCATGCGTCCCCTGTCTCTCTGAAGCTTGAAGAGTGTTTTGGGGATGAGGGGAATGGGTGGGAAGGTATAAAGGAAGTCCTGACCCCAGTGAAGGAGGAAGGCATCCCTGGCCTGACAGTTGTGAGCCGGAATCCTGGAACAGAACCAGGGAAGTCTGGCATTCAGTGGACTTGCAAAGAGGTCTATGTCTGGAGTGCCCCAGAGATGAAATATCTTTGCCACCTGGTCTAGGTGGAGGGACCACTCGTGAGGCAGCAGTACTCGACTGAGTTTGTCTGCCCAAAAGTTTTGAATGCCTGGAAGATATACCACTAGAAGGTGAATTTGATGCTCTCTGGCGAGGGCCCACAGTCATAAAGCTTCGTTGCATAACGACAAAGAGCCTGTTCCGCCCTGCTTGTTCACAGAGAACATGGCTACTAGGTTGTCCGTCCGGACTAGGACTGTCTTGTAGCTGAGCTGGGCGTGGAATACTCGAAGAGCTAAATAGATTGCTCTTAATTCCAGGAGGTTTATGTGTAAACCAACCTCCTGTGGAGTCCAGGTGCCCTGGGTAGAGAGATGATCCAGGTGTGCTCCCCAACCCACCTGTGATGCATCTGTTGTTAGGGTGGCCTGAAAGAGGGGTTGATGAAAAGGAGACCCCACTGTCAGATTTTCTAGTGATTGCCACCATTGGAGGGACAAAATTAGTCATTGAGAAATTATTATCTTGTCCGACAAATGACCTGTGGCCTGTGTCCACTGTGTGGAGAGGGTCCACTGAGCTGCTCGCATGTGGAGGCGAGCATATGGGACTACATGAACTGTGGATGCCATGTGTCCCAGTAAATGCAGTACCTCTCGAGCAGTGAGGGAGGATTTGCCTACTGCTTGAGAAGCTAGATGCATTATGCGAAGACACCGGGCTTGTGGAAGGAAAGCCCTTGCTTGTCTGGTATCTAGACAGGCTCCTATGAATTCTAGGCATTGGGAAGGAACTAGTTGAGATTTTGGGAAGTTTATTACCAATCCCAAGTATTGGAGGATTTGCATTGTATGGGACAGTGCAGTGCTGGCCTCTGCAACTGTAGGGGCTCGAATGAGCCAGTCGTCTAAGTAAAGGAAGACGAAAATCCCCAGGGTTCGTAGAAATGCAGCTACTACTGCCATGCATTTCGTGAATACCCTTGGTGCTGAAGCCAGACCAAAGGGAAGAACCCTGTACTGGAAATGTTTCCCCCTGAAAAGGAAACGTAAGAATTTACTGTGATCTGGATGGATCAGAATGTGAGTGTATGCATCCTTTAAGTCTAGAGAGCAAAGCCAATCCTGGCTTTAAAGGTATGGCAGAAGAGTGCCTAGAGAAATCATTTTGAATTTCTCTCGAAACAGATATTTGTTCAATTCTCTGAGGTCCAGAATGGGTCTGTGTCCTCCTGTTTTCTTTGGAATAAGAAAATAGAGGGAGTAGAACCCTGCACCCCGTTGAGGAATGGGTACTTCCTCTATTGCCCCTTGGGCAAGAAGTGTGGAGACCTCGTGATCTAGCAGATTGTCTGCAGAGGTTTGAGAATTGAATTGCTTTAGAACTGTAGGAGGGGGCATGCTGTGAAAATGAAGCTTGTACCCTTCTCCTACAATGGACAAAGTCCAATCTTCTGCTGTTATCTGATGCCATCTGTTGGCAAAGTGGAACATTGCCATATATAGGATATATGAACTGATCCTAGCTGAAACATGGAAGCTTGAAAAGTTCGGTGCCCAAAAGCATCCAGAGTCCTGCTTTCACAACCTGGAGGATTGTATGCATGCCTCTTTGCACTTTTCATCCTACGCATGGCTGATTCCACTACCATTGAATGGTGTGGCAGCTGAGTTTTCTGAAATCCAGGACATGGTGGAACTCGATACATAGTATCAATTCTCCTAGAGTGAGGAGAAGTAGTCAGAGGTGTCTCCCACATTCTGAGTATCAAGCTATGCAGAATTTCATGGATAGGCAGAGTGGCTGCCTCCTTAGGATCTTTAGGATATCGGAGAATTTCCAATTCCTTTGTTCTGGGTTCCTCTTCAGGAGCAACTGTGATTGAAAGACCTTTGGCCATATCATGGATGAAATCCTGAAATGACATGTCCTCTGGAGGTGACATTCTGCGTTTATTTATTTTTTTTATTTATTTATTTATGAGGCTTGATAAACCGCCCAAACTGGTGTATCAGAGCGGTGTACAATAAAAGCAGGCTGCTGGAAAATTAGAGAGAGAAAAGGAACGCCATTCAATAGATAGGAAAGCACTATAGAGATAGATAGAAAAAAAGAAAAGGACAGAATAATATGGCTATAGAGAGAAGAGGGATCTTCTAGGAGAAAACCTCTAGTGCCAGCAGAATTGTCAGAGTCTTCAGAATCGGAGGAATCAAAGTATTCCTGACCCCGATGCTCTTGAAACGCACGATCCCGGTACCGATCAAAGTCGGTACTGAGCTGACCCGGTACCGCTTTGACAATTCCAGCCAGAGATGGCATAGGAAGAGTTCCCACCGGGGCCGGTACCATTGGTACCGGTATTGCCGGTGTCGGTACCGGCATTGGTGTCGATGTCAGTACTGGTGCCCATGGGACCACCGGTACCGCAGCTGAAAGAAGAGCTGCGATGCTGCGCTCGATAGCGAGGAACTTCTGGTCTATCGACGCTGCCGATGCTTGGGTGTCGGTACCAGTAAGGATGGCCGGAACCCCTGAGCATGGCACAGGTAGTTCTTGCGAGGTTGAGGCCTCGAGAACATCCTGAAGCCCCATCGATGCTTTGGAAGCCGAAGCCTCCCGCCGGGGCTGTTTTGCTGGTGTGGTTCCCTCAAGGGCAATGCCGATGGCCTCTCGATGCTTAGCAGGAGAGCTACCCTTTAAGGACCAGCTTTTATATTTAGTTACCTGAGATCCATGGGAGGAAGAAGAGGCCCTTGATGTCGATGCAATGGATTTGGCATCCGAAGAAAAGAGGGTACCGAGGTTTTGTCTTCCTCTTTTAGTCATCCCCATACAGGAGAGACATTCAGTTGGAGAATGTTCAGGTCCTAAACATTTCAGACACCAATCATGGGTGTCAGTGACAGAGATGGTACCGCCAAACTTAGTACATTTCTTAAAACCACTAGTTGGTTCTTCCATGTTTTAGGAATATGGAGCCTAGTGCCCAAAATGGCACCTAGCACCAAAGAGAAAAGTTTCTGAAAAGAAACAGTCTAAGGTTTGTTTTGTTTTTTTTTAAAGAAAAGAAAAGAACCGGTGGTACCGGTAGGCGTCATGCGGAAGGCAAACGCGACCACAAGAAAAGAAATTTAAAGACAGAATTTTCTGCGGTGACAGGGAATAGATCCTGTCGGCTCCGCAGAAAACGAAGAACTGAAGAGGGACAGTTTCAAAGGCAGTAAGACAGCGCGCATGTGCTGAGGGATACTCCCAAAAGCATTCCTATTGGACGCTGGGGAGCGTTCCCGCGCAGGCTCCGTCGGTACCGACGATACCCATATGTGAAGACTACATTCCTGCTTGTTCCTGGAGATAGGCCCTTGTCCATAACATCCTGAAGAAAGGCAAGCAAGGACAGGTCTGCCATTTTAGGGCTAACCTGACACTCACAACACCAGTGTTCGAAAAGGCACCCGACACACACATAGGCAAGGTTAGTAAAAGCTCACTTTGAGGAGCGTGGACACCACTGCAGAGTCCACTGCAGCTCTTATGTGCTAAATGACGCCTTTCAAGAGCCAAGCCATATGCAAGAAGGGAGTCAGGTTGGCCAGATATGTCAAGGGCCAGTCTAACAGTCCCAGGGCAGGTGGAAGTTGTAGAAGAGGTTCCTGTAGGAGCCACATCAGGTTCCCAAACCACAGCCTCTGTGGCCAATACAGCACCACCAGGACAACCCAGCCCAGATGATACTCTATGCAGCGAAGCATGTACCTTACAAGTGGCCACAAAGGAAACACATGCAGTAGGCACTGCTTTGGTCAGGACTGAACTACGGCGTTGACATTCTTGGAACCTGCTTCCCTGCAGGGACTGGAGAATCTAGCAACGAAATTCTCCACTTTCTGCAGACCAGGCAGTGCTTTTTAGAAGTAGGCATATGGCCGTGCCAACAACGTGAGGCTGAGACACTGCTAATGGCCCATACAGGTTTAAGGTGCACTGCAAGGGCACACTTGCACTGTGTGCTTTAGCTGCATGGGCATTATCACCGCATGATATGGCCGCGAGAGCACCACTACCATGCGCTGTGGCCGTGTAGGTACTAACACAATGCACTACGGCTGCACAGGCACAGATTATGAATGTGTTCTTAACACACAGTGCAGTAAGGTGCTTACAAAAGTGTGCAAAGCACAATTACCGCACACAGGCAACTCGGTAAGGTGGGAAAAACAGCAGGAAGCCAGCACCACACCAACGGATGCCCCAGTGGACAAGGTTGGGTAGCCCCTGCAAAATAAGTCAGACAAAAAACAGAGATTAAGTTTGGTACTCATCCCCGGGAAGCCCAAGACTGAAAAACCATGCCAGGCTTAATGTTACTCCCCTGCTGCCAGAGCCTGCAGGTACATATCTCTGAAGAGCTTTCTTCTAATCTTCAGGGGAGAGCCGGTGGGGGGGGGTGGGGAGGAGGCACAGAGATTGGAAAAGATTCTTCAAGCCACACACAAACTTCTGGCTGCTCTAGTAGCCCTTAACAATATAAGAACGAGGAGCAGAACAAAATTTCCTTTCTGTGTATGACAATACCCAAAAGAGCACTGGTTTTAAGGGTGACTAGTGGAACCTCCAGCACTGCGCTCAAGTGAGACAGTCACCCAAAGTGTGGTAAAACACCAGCAAACTCAATCTCTCTCAGATTTCATCAGAGCCATAAAAACTTGCATCCACCATCTGCTGGAGGCAGAGAGCCCAATATTGAGTTGTGACAGCTGTGCATCTCTAAGGGGCGCATAGCCATCCCTGCCAAACTTTAACCCTGGATATTGTGGTGAGGAGGAGGCAGCCCAGCATGAAAATAAAAGAGAAAGAAGAACTTTTTCTTCTTCTCGGGGGATGGGTTCACTAGAATACAGACATCACAGCAAAATCCCTGAGAGAAACCAAGAGGGTAGTGCTAGGTTTAAGCCACTCCCAGACCCCATGACATCCTCAGGCAAGAGTAGGAGGTACAAGTGGGTGGAGTCAGGAAGGGAGTTGCCCTGCTCAACGTTTAAGTTTGAGAGAACAAACAAAGTGAGCAGAAAGGCCAGGAACTGCAGAAGCAGCAGAGAGGCAAGAGAGCCCAGAAGAAAGGCCAGGAACTGCAGAGAGCCAAGGAGAAACTGCAGAGGCAGCAAACACAGCAGAACCAACAACCAGGAAAGAAGCAGTTACAGAGTGAGCAGCAGCAGAGACAAGAGCAGCCAGCACTGCAGCCCAGGAAGCTACAGGGAAGGTTCCAGGCAAAGGACCAAGCTGACTGGCAACAGGGAGAAAGAGAAAAGGTTGGCTTTAAGAAGGCGAAGGCCAGAGTGCTTAGACTCACCTGAGGAAGGGTCTGTCTGCAGGCAGCAGAAGCCCCAGGAAGGGAAGTGGAGAGCTTACCCTGAGTCCTTGTCTAGCTCAGAGACAGAGGGAGTTCCAAGCCGTAGAAGCCTCAGCCAGGAAGGTGCTGCAACCAGACTCCAAGGTAGGAGAGATAAAGCCATAAAGCCAGAACCCTGTGTTACTTGCTCTGACTCAGAAGAGAGGTTAAAGCCTAGGAAAACCCGGAATAGGAGTAAGGGGTTTGCCAGGGACACTGAACAGGAAAAGCCCAGTGAAAGCCTATCTAAAGGAGAAAGGGTCATTCAGTGGCATAGGCTGTTTAACCTGCTAAAGAATATTAAGCATAAACTGCCAGAACGCTTACAAGCATTGCCAAGTTACAGCTCAGTTGAAAGCATGGAAGTAGCAGGCCAAGAAAGTGACCTAACTTCAGTTTGTTCTGAGATGGACTGTAATGTGTGCATGAAGGCTGAGTAATGGAAGCCTGAGAAAGGAAAGAAGTGAAGCTTGTGTAAATATCTTTATTGCAACACTGGTTACAAGTGTTACCTCAAGAGGAGAAGAATAATCATGTATTTTGCTTTGACCTGAATGTGTACATTTGCTTTGAAGATTTTGTTACCCATTTTGACACGGATGCTAATAAAATTCCTGTGTGCTTTAAAACAACCACTCGGTTCATAATCTCCTTAACACAACTACAATCCTTGGGAAAGAGGAAATTGAGATGGCTTCCCGTCCCTACTAGGCAACCGCCTGGTAGGGGCGCGACCGCCACAATATTCAATCTGGGGCCATATCCGGGCACTGAAATTGAATATCCAGGTCTGCTGCAGCACACCACAACAAGCCTCATGATGTGGAGGCTAACTGGGCAGCGGCAATATTGAGCCATTGCCCAGTTAGCTCCCACGGGTAAAGATAGTTGAGGTTTTCCCACTCCTATCCTTACCCGCAGGTTGCTAACTGGGCAATGGCTCAATATTGCCGCTGCCCAGTTGGCACAGGGTGCCATCTTCAATCCACCTCAGAACACCCAAGACTCACCCTGATTCTTCATGGACAGTATCAGAGTGTGTAGCGGCAGAACAAGGGGATATTAAGAGGCACTAACCGGGCTAGTGCTGCTGAATATATCACACTATAGCAGCATTTACACAGTTTATAGGTTTTTAAACTGTGTAAATGCCATTCATTATAGGACCCAAAGAGACTCTGGAGAGTCACCTTATAGGTACTGGCTATTAATGGCAAGATGATGTCATAAGAAGCCTCTGGAATGTTTCCCTGTCTCCACATCTGCTGGTAGGGGAACACAACCCATTTCTCTGGACTGGTCTAGCAGGATTATATGGAAACTGATTAACCTATTTCAAACCTTGTCAATTAGGGTGTCATGCTTGTTCCTACACACTATGCAGAGAAAATAATTTCATTTTATTTGGAATAAAAGACCTCCTCGAGTCTCCCAGCAGGTTCTTACCCGATCAAAAAGTATGAGAAGATTACCAGTGTCATCTGTGGTGCAGTATTTTAAAGCTGTGTAATCAACAGCAATATTGGATTGGCTAGCACTCCACCAGAAGCAGTGGGTGCTTACAGAAAAGCTGGGTAATATCCTACTCAACACATCTCATGGTTACTACAGTACACATACCTATTAGAAATCCCTTTTCCAAATTAAGAGTGCAATTGTATAAGTCAAACAGGATCTACTTCTAGATGGCAAAAAGTATGCTGGACATACTCCAATTAGACCCAGTGGAGAATTCCTTCCGGGTTACATGTATAAGAGCTTTAGAATACAGGAGAGCAAAAATCTGTTGTATGGGGCAACAGTTTTCCCAGGAGAAAATATTAATTATAAAGCATTGGTTTGGAAAAAGGTGAGTAAAGGGAAGATCTCATTTGAACAATTATGTTCTCAAATTCAGGGGGCTAAATTGTACGAAATGCTGTTTGCTCCCCCAGTATCTCAGCCTCACATGTAGCTGCCTGGAAGAGAAATTTGGTTATGAGAATGGAAGAGGTGAATGGAAAGTTATTTGCTCAAATATAGCAAAAATCTCTACATCACTTGCTTAGTGGAGAATGAATACCAATTGTTATGTGGTTGGCACATGACCCCATCTGGGCTCCATAAGACATACCAGATGTGGAAGATAGCTGCTGGAGGGGGTGTGAGCAAGAGGGGACTCTCTATCATATTTGGTGGACTTGTCTAGAAATCCAGAATTACTGGAAAGAGATACGAAAGTGGATTAAAACGGTGACACAGACATGTCCCAGTGGACTCTAAGGTCTATCTAGGGCATTTTCAACTTCCAGAGATTTGCAGGATGATTTTCAAACTAATACAGTACACTTTAGTTGTAACCTGTATTGAGACTGCAGTGATGTAGAAGAAGATTTCACTCCCTCCCATTTCATTCTTGATGCAGCGTATAAGAAATCTTTATTTTCTATCTAGATTAAGAGCTCTGAGATAGGATATTCTAATAGTGTTGAAAAAATTTGAGAACCCTATATATTAAGTGGTTTGTTCTGGGGGGGGGGGAATGAATAACAATCTGGATGGATTTACTCTGAATGGTAAAGTGAAGTCGCTCCAAATAAGAGCTACTGCTGTTCTCCTAAAATCTGCTCTGTTTCATACGATTTATAAGGCAGTGAAATGGTCCTCTCATCATACCTTCATGTCCCATGGCGAAAGCACAGAATAGATAGTTAAAAAGTGCAGAGCACAGTTTTATTATATTTATATTTCTAATATTTGTGAATTATTGCTATTGTGTTTGGACATTTATTTTGTATATTGCATTTTATTATTTTTGAATGTTTTGAGACAGACACCTTTTGAATGATAAAGAAGTGGCAGCAACATTTTAAGGTATAGCGTAGTTACCTGTAGCAAGTGTTCTCCATGAACAGCAGGAATAAATCCTCACGTATGGGTGACATCCTCGATGAAGCCCCTTGCGTGAACGCTCCCCAACTTCCAATGGAAGCTTTTGGGAGCCTCCATTGCGCATGCCTTCCCGCCTGCCGCAATACTCTTATCCTCAGTAAGATACAAAAATTAGTAGCCAAAACAACTCTATGGAGAGGTGGGAGGGTTGTGAGGACTTATTCCTGCTGTTCATGGAGAACACTTGCTACAGGTGAGTAACTATGCTTTCTCTGTGAACAAGCAGGAAGAAGTCCTCACATATGGGATTCCCAAGCTACAGGCTACTTAACACAAAAACAGCTGAGCACAGGCGAAAAAAAAAATGCAACCTGCTACTTAAATGGACAGTGTGCATTTGGGGACAGCAACGCCCAGCTTGTTGGGGTCATAGTAAATGCTGTGTAGAGCGATGGTGTGGTCTGATCTGTTCAAGGTAGAAAGCCAGCGCATGTTTACAGTCCAACGTGTGCAGCTGGGCCTCTGCCCTATTGGCATGAGGCTTGGGAAAAAAGGTGGTGGAAGACCACTGACTGAAGTGGAAAGCTGAGACCACCTTGGGCAAGAAGCACGGGTAGGTACGCAGCACCATTTGGTTATGATGGAATGTCATGTACAACAAGTGAGCCACCAAAGCCTGAAGCTAACTGAACCTGCGAGCCAAGTCAGGAATTTCAGTGGGCAGGATGCCAACTACTCAAAAGGAGCCCACAGGAGCTTCCCTAAGCCCATATTCAGATCCCACGCCATCAGTGGGGGTTTACTTTGATGCTTGGACAGGAGCAGGCGTCACAAGAGGCTGAGCCGAGATGGACTTATCCTCTGAGCTGCAATGGTATGCTACAATCATGCACAAGTGAACCCAGACGGAGTTGGACTTAAGGCCTGAATTAGACAGATGCAGGAGGTACTCCAGCAAGCTTTCCACCAAGCAGAAGAGATTCAACGCCCTGGCAGCGCACTAGGGTGAGAACCTTTGCCACTTGAAGGCATAGAAACGCCTTGTCAAATCCCTGCGGGAGGTCAGGAGGGCATCAGTCACCTTCCCCAGCAGATTAAATTGCACCATAACTACCCACTCAGTATGTAAACTGTGAGTGCCAGAGACCGGACACCGAGATGAAGCCGAGTCCTGCCCTCCTGAGAGATGAGGTCAGAGTTGCAACGCAGACGAAAAGGTTCCTGTCGGGAGAGCTGAAGCACCAGGGAGAACCACGGTTGCCTGGGCCAAAAAGGGGTGATGAGTATCATGGTCCCCTTGTCTGCCTGGAGCTTGAATAATGTCTTTGCCACTAGCAGAATCAGGGGGCATGCATAGAGCAAGCCCACTCCCCAATGTAAGAGGAAGGCATCCGAGGCCAGCCTGTCCCTGGAAGCAATGCAGGAGCAAAAGCGATCCACCTGCGCATTGTGTGGTGTGGCAAAGAGGTCCATTATCGGAGTACCCCACTCCTGAAAGATGCACTCCACCACCCTCCTGTTGAGGATCCATTCGTGTGGCTGAAGGACTCTGCTGAAGTGGTCTGCCAGGGCATCGAGCTCTCCAGGCAGATAAGTCGCCTGCAGTTCCATGCCATGGGCAATGGCGAACGTCCAGAGGTGCACTTCTTCCCAACACAGGAGGTATATTTATCTTTGAGACATTTGATATTCCGCCCAGGTGATTGCATCAGAGCAGTTACAATCCAAAAATAAAAAGGCTGCAGAGAAGGACAAAGAGTGAAAAAGGAACGCCATTAATCGGATTGGAAAGCAGCAGAACAGACAGAAAAAAAAAAGACAAAAGGGAAGAAGAGCAGTGACACACAGAAGGGGGGAAGTGGGAATTGAATAGCTGACAGGGGGGACTCAGGGGCTCTGGGAGGGAGATCAAATGCCAGATGAAATAAGTGAGTCTTTAACAGTGCCTTAAAGCAAGGAAATGAGGCCTCGGTGCGCAAAACAGATGGGAGTGAGCTCCATAATGCAGGGCAAGGAAAAAGTAGGCAGAGTGGCGGGTGAGTTCAAGGTGAGCTTGGGCAGGGGAGGGAAGGAAAAGGCGATTCCCACAGGAGGAATGGAGGAGTTGCAGGGAGGGCTGGTGGTGAATAAGATCAGCAAGGTAGCATGGAACGCCAGCGTGCAATACCCTATGAGTGGTGGTGAGGATCTTGTGAATGAAGCGATATTTGATGGGAAGCCAGTGGAGCTGCAGAAGAAGAGGGGTGATATGATCCGAAGGGAAGAAATGGGTGATGAGGTGGGCAGCAGTGTTGTGAATGAGCTGAAGGCGACAAATCTGATATTGGGGGAGACCTGCAAAAATGCCCCCCTACTTGTTGACATAGAACATCGCCACCTGACTGTCCGTCTGAATCAGGACAACCTTGTTGGCCAAGTGTGCCCGGAATGCTTTGAGGGCGTTCGCGATCACTCGCAATTCCAGAAAATGTATCTGGCGCAGGCTCTCCTGCACTGATCAAAGGCCCTGCATGCACAGGCCATCTAGGTCCCAGCCCAATTTGGATGTGTTGGTGTTTAGCATCCAATAGGGTGGCATCATCTGAAAGAGGAGACCCCGGAGCAAGTGCTGTGTTTCAGCCACCACTGTAAGGACTCCGCAAGGGACATGGTAACTGCCATCTGGTCCCATGACCTGCCGCCACTGAGTTCTCAGAGTCCACTGAGCCTGGCACATCCTGAGATGGGCCATCAGGGTCACATGCACTGTGGAGGCCACATGGACCAACATCCACAGCATCCCTCAAACCGTTGTGTGTCGATTTCGATGGACAGCGGTAATCACCTCTGTGAGCTACTGCAGGTGGTCCAAAGGGAGAAAGGCTTGGGTCCGTGTGGTATCGAGTAGGGCTCCGATGAACTCAAGCTGCTGCAAAGTTTGAAGGTGTGACATGGTGTAGTTTATGACAAACTCCAGCCGCTCGAGCATCTGAATCATCAGGTGGGCCGAGTATCATATATCATCTGGCATGTAGCTCTTTATGAGACAATCATGTAAGTAGGGGAAGACAAAGACCCCCCAGGGTCCGGTGGTAAGTGATGACAACTGCTAGGCACTTGGTGAAGACCCAGAGGACTGACGCCAGCCCAAAAGGCAGCACCCAGTACTGGAAGTGCTGGCCGCTCAGCACAAAGGACAGGTACTTCCTGTGAAGAGGATGGATTGGGATGTGAATGTATGCATTCTTCAGATCCAAGGAGCATAGCCAATCACTCTTGAGGAGATATGGTAGCAACGTACCCAGAGAGACCATCTTGAATGTCTCTCGAACCAGAAAGCGGTTCAGGTCCCTGAGGTCCAGGATAGGCCGAAATCCCCCGTTTTCCTGGGGGCAAGGAAGTAATGGGAGTAGAAACCCCACCCTATCTGAGCCGGGGGCACCGGCTCGATGGCCAATAGGGCAGTGAAATCTGTCTAGAGGAGACTGCGGTGGGTGGGTCTAGAGGCTACTCCCCTGGGAAGAAGCGAGGGCGGGAGCTAGGCAAAATGCAGTAGATATCCATTACGCATGATCTGAAGCACCCAGGCATCCATGATGATGAGGGGCCACCTATGTGCAGTGGACGAGTCGATCGCCCACTTGAGGGAAGCAGGTGATTGGCTACTCTCCTGAGGAAGCAGTCATAAACCCACCCCCGACTGCGGCTGAGTTGTGGGTTGAGCCTTCTGTGGCTTGGCATGTCGCTGCTGGTGCAGGGCCTGCGTTCTGGGCTGAGCACTTTGAGGGCTCTGATAATACTGGTGCTTCTGCTGGTAAAAGGGCTTCTTCCCCTGGTACTACTTCTTTGAGGGATCAGCCATCTTGCGCAAGAGCTGGGAGATGGTGACCTGTTAATTTTCTCTCTCATCTGCCCTCTCCTCCATTGGTTTGCCAAAGAGGTTTTCACCCTCGCATGGCACATCTGTCAGCTTGTAATAGATCTACTGCTCTGGGTCAGAAGACTGGAGCCAGGCCAGTCAGCACCCCCCCCCTCCCCAGCCACCCTGCCCATCGACTCAAAGGCATCATAGGTGGCCCGGACCATGTACTTGGAGACATCCTTCCCATGGCCCACCAGGGTGAAGAAGGCCTGCAGGAAATCTGCTGAGATGAGGGACCCAAACTTGTTGAGGTCCCCCATGAGGTCCTTCACGAATATCCCCATGTAGAGCTGGTAAGATAGGATGTGTGTGACCAACATTGAGCCCTAGAAGCACTGCTTCCTGAAGCCATCAAGAGTCCCCTGCTCCCGGCTCAGGGGCATTGAAGCGTTGTCTTTGAGCTCTTAATGCCCCGCATGGCAAACTCCACCATCAGGGAGTGGTGAGGCAGTTAAGGCTTCTCAGATCCAGGACCTTCTGCACCCCGTACATCAGATCAAGTCAGAGGCTGATGGCCAGCAGGGTCTTGGGGTTCTCCCACAACCTGAGTAGGACTCACTGCAATATCCCGTGCATGGGCACCATGACAGCTTCCTTCAGCACAGAGGAGTACTGCAGAATCTCCAACTCCTCCGCTCTCAGCTCATCCTCCGCTTCCAGGGAGAAGGGAATGGCTTTTACCATGTCCCGGATGAAGTCCTGGAAGGACATATTCTCCGGGGGCGACTTCTGTCTCTCATATGAAGGAGACCATTCCGAGGGGAGGTCTGGGGGACTCCCTCTCAGAATCTGGCGATTCCTCCTCCATCTCTCATCCCAGCAGAGGAAGTTGAAATAGCACTGAGCCTCCTCCCGGCATTGCTGCTGCTCCAGAGAAGATTGTCGCAGATGGCAGGCCTTCCTCGGGTGCCTGTCGGGGCATCTGAGCCCGAGACACTGGCTAAGGAAATGATGGTCAGAACCAGGGTGGATTCCCACTGCCGACCCGATGTCCCCGTCTCAGCAGGGAGAGCATGGTCTCCAAAATAGGCTGCATGGTTTGCAGCGATACCATCAAAGGCGGCAGGGCCACCAAAGCTTGTGCAGCCAAGAGAGCCACCATGTGCATCTCGAAGGCACAAAGACGCTTCATCAGCACTGCAGACTCAGAGGGCGTCAAGGCTAGTACAATGACCTCAGCAACACACTCTGGCACCCGTCCTGGGGACTCCACAATGGTGAAGGCATTAGGAGATTACTGGTGACCCTCTGAGGCTCTGGGAGTCTACTCCTCCAGCTGAGGCACCTTTGCAGGTCGCTCTCAGCCATTGCCCTTGATGTCGCATCGAGAAGGTTTCCGGTGTCGATACCCATGCCGGTCACGGTTCTTGGCTGCCCCTTTGATGTTGACAGGGCAGACAGAGAATCTTCCATGGCTCTGACATAGTTAACATAGTAACATAGAATATGAGGGCAGGTAAAGACCAGTATGGTCTATCTAGTCTGCCCAGCAAGGCGGCAAGAGTAGGTACCAGAGTAGGAGTCCGACGATCCAAAGGAGGACTCAGGCTGCTTCTCCCGGCCCTTGAGGCCCTTCCTGGTGATCTGCATGCACAGATTACAGGCCAAGGGCTCATGGACAAGGCTGAGGCACTGAATGCACCAATTGTGACGGTTGGTCACCAAAAGAGTGCTTGCACAGTGAGTGCACTCTTGAAGCTGCTCGCTGGTTTTGACATGATTGGAAAAATGGCTGCTGAAAGATCAAAAGGCTCATTACCAACCAGCGAAAAAAGCCTGGGAAAAGCTGAAAACTTCCTAAGGTACAAAGAGAGCAAAAACTCTCGAAAAAATTGAGGACTGGTGCTGGTGGGAGCCAGCCCACCCGCGATGGGTGGTTAGACTGAGAACACAATAAAACAAGAACCCCGAGGTGCCTAAAAGAACAACTTTTTCCAGTGGTGATCAGGAACATGTCCACGGGGCTCTGCAGAAAAAGCAGACTGGGGATAAGATAGTGCTGTGGCAGGTGGGAAGGCAGGCACGCATGCGTGATGGAGGTTCCCAAAAGTTTCCAATGGAAGTTGGGAAACATTCTCACATGGGGCTCCATTGAGGATGTCACCCATATGTGAGGACTTCTTCCTGCTTGTTCACGGAGAAACAAAACCACGTAATGGTTTACTCTTTCATATCTTTTACAATTTTAATAAATACTTAAGATATGGATTTTTATGGTGAGACTTTTTGTTCTCTTTCAGATCTGTTACTTATTATTTTATATTCCTGATGATGACAAACACTGAAACATGCCCAGGTAGGGTCTTGTTATATAATATCTCTAATAATAAAGCTGTGCTCTGGACTTTAACCACCTACGCTGTGTTTTTACCATTTATTTCTGTGGGTGGATCTGTCTCTTATTATGGTGGACCACTACTACTGGATCTGACTAAATCCTGTTTGCTGATAGAAAAAGCAAAGTTACTTACTTGTAACAGGTGTTTTCCATAGACAGTAAGACTGATTAGGCACACGTTCCGCCCCCACCCATCAACCTGAGAACTGCATTCAGCTTTGAGCTGACTGGAGTGGAGGACACTGCTGTGCATGAGAAGGGCCTTGCATGGTCAGAACTTTATGCTATATTCTGAGCTTTGGTACATCTGTTCTACTCCACTGACGTGCAATGATGTCACCCACTTGTGTGCCTGATTAATTCTGCTGTCTATGGAAAACACCTATAGCAGATGAGCAACAATGCTTTACATGCAGAAAGAGATTTGTCAAATTATCTTCATAAAGTAATTCTACTATACTGGAAATGATATCATTACACCATGATACAGAGCTGTATGCACTACCCAGGGTCATTCAGTTTCTGCATACTTTCTCTTCATTTCAGCAGTTACTTTTGTGTTCCTAATACAGAATTTTTCAAAGGCATTTCTGGTACTTTATGCACAGAAATGGTATTACAAAACTGCCTGCCTGGGATACAGATAAATATTCATTCATATAGCCTGTGTAGTTCACCCCTGTTTCAAGAGGCAGTTCCAAAGGTGAGCTGGGATGGAGCTTACACTTACACTCATATTTTTGAGAATTCAAACGTATGTGCATATTTTAACCCAAAAAGTAAGCACCTCAGATGCTAAGTGTAACATGTTAAGCAGAGAGTTTTTCTGGAATAAATTTTAAAGCTGAAATATGCTTTGAAAATTCAGTAAAATCTTCACAGTGGAAAGTACACACTTAATTTTACAACCGCACACAGAGATAAAAGACATCTCAATAAAGCTCTCATTGCTGCCCTTCCTCTACTTTATGGTTTCTAGCCTGAAGAAATTATAGCCTGGGATAGCCACATGCCAATCCTGGCTTCCATTATACCAAGTCTCAGTGACTAACTAGACTCGAAGCCTGCTTCCACAATGGTGGTCTTCAAGACTGCAGTTAAGCTAAGAAAGACTTAAGGATTAGCACGCATGACTCTCCAACATGATGACGCAACACTCTCTCTGTAAATTTACGTTTATTCATGCTTTCTTTTTCCATTAACTACTTTAGCATCTCTCTTTCCTCAGTTTGTGATTTCTGTCTTTTGTATTTATCTAATTTGGGGGGGGGGGCGGGGGGGGGGTCTTTTATCTCAACAGGGCTTATTCTGTTTACCTCAACAATTTTTGCTGGTGAGGGAGATTGGCTTGGACCTACCTCCTTGCATAATTTAACCCCTTTAGCATCTAATAAAATGTTTGAAATCTTTCCATTGTTCATTTATTTTCTGATAACATCCCGGTTACACGTCGTCATATTTAGACTAAGACTAGTACATTCTGCCAGTACTGTTGGTAGTAAAATGAAAAATATGGAAAAATTAATCAAGTGGCAGGTATTTATAGGCATAGTCTCTCGGGGTAAACATGAAAGGGGTTAAATGCTGGTCTTGGCAGTACTTTAAATAAACAAAACATTAAAAATAACCCAAGAGCACATATTCATACTGAAAGAAAAACATTTTTGCACTTGTAAAATTATTCAATTTGCTCTCTTAAAATCTTCAGCACTGTTTAGTAAAAATTCTATTGCATTTGAAATACAACTGCCAGGAACAATATACCAAGGGGAAAAGGCACAAGTGGGAGATAATTTTATTACAGGTTGCCTAGGTCTGGAGGTTAAACAGCTGCCTATTTTAGAAAGACACACAGGGGGCCCTTTTACCAAAGCCTGCCAAGATTTTGCACTTAACATACGAAACAAGCTCATGTTAGTGCAAAGGCGTGACTATCATGTCCCCGATGCTTAATGCTGGGACGCAAACCCTAACATGCATTCCAATAAGGCAGATTCACCTAACAATTCTCACAGAGGTGTTAATAGGTAAAGTCATGTTGAGACACTGCCACCGAGCGTGTGGCGATGGTCCTGGCACTAGCGCTAATGCACTCTCTGCACTCACACTCCACCCATTCCACACCCTGTCATGCGATACCCATTACTATGCATTTTAACTTGCGGTAGCTGGGAAGCTTGCACATTAGTATTCCCAGTTGCTGCGCATTAAAGTGCACGTTAACCGGTCACCAGGCTTTACTAAAAGGGGCCTATGAATCTTTATAAACTACCACCACAAATCCTGCTGACATTCTAAATGTAGACCTGCTTGGGAGCAGGTGTAAATATCTTGCTGAAGTATCCATATAGCTAAGTATTTTATAACTCCTGTGCCAAGTTCATGACGCCACTGGCGCTCTGTCCAAATTTCTCCCCAACACATGTTTATACTCGGCTCAAATACAAGTATTCACTACTTATCATAGTGCGCACCTTGACAAGGGGGTGGGAGAGGTAATTTTATAAGAGGCCTTTTATATGGGTATTCTGGCATTTATGCAAAAGCATTCTTTATAAAATTACCTCCCAAATTATTTCACCCTGGCGTTTTAATTCGAAAGAAAAATATAAACCTCATATCACTGAGCACTAGATTCCTCTTAATAACTGGGAAGCACAAAGAAAATGTTGACCTACTGTGGTAAGCCTGAGTACACCACCTCCATCATTCAATATCACCTTGTGAAGATTTCTGGAAATTAGGCCATTTGGGTCATGACTTTCCCAAACAATTGTTCCTTCAAAACCCTGCAAATAATATAGGAAAAGTTTCAGTCAGAAACAAAGATTGCCTATTTCAACCATGAAGTGGCTGATATCCTCTCAGTTAGAGGAGGGCCAAAATATAACAGGTTTAACAAGAAATGGCAAGCATGTCTACAACAGAAAAAAAAGGTAGCGGTGCACAAGAAGGATGTTGAAATTAAACAAAACACCCTGTAAAGGGAAGATTAAGATTGTTCAAACTCATGCAAGACAGGATCACAAAACAAGTGGAGGACAGAAGCATCTTCTCATATAGACCTGTAAGGTCTGCCCACTGCCCAATGAAAATGACCGACCTGAAATATTACCATCCCTCGTATTTTTAATAGCCAATCCTAAGCAAAAGGACCGACCACCTCTAAATAACTATCAGGGAACCCTACAAACTCATTAAAATACAATATTAAGGGAAGCCTTTAGTAAATATCCCCCGTTCTGAATGTCAGCCAGTCAGGTCTTTTTGTGACTTATTTTTTTTTAAACTTCCAATTGATTGAAAGCAAGCTCTGCTATGATGGGACATAGGATGAGGGTGAAAGGGGATAGACTCAGGAGTAATATGTGGAAATATTTCTTTATGGAAAGAGTTGTAGATGTGTGGAATAGTCTCCCAGTGGAGGTAGTAGAGACGAGGACAGTATCTGAATTCAAGAAAGCATGTGACAGATGCAGAAGATCTCTAAAGCAAAAAGGGGACTACTGTAGTTGATATGGAAGGGCACACTACAGTAGATAGGCCATGTGGTCTTTTTCTGCCATCATGTTTCTATGAGACTTATTTGAAGATTCTCATATTCAAAAGTGCAACAATAAATACAACATATATCACTAACACATCTATTATAATAAACATTTCAAGAATGAAACCCTAAAGAGGTAATCACATGTGACATGGCATTTTAGAAGGGATGTTCAAGTGCAATCTGGGATGTCCAGAGCAAAACGTCCAGTAAAATGCCAGGGACATCTAGTTTTAGGCCTGATTTTGGAAACGTGGACATCTGAGACTTGAACACCTGCGCTGGCTTCCACATAGACATCCTCGCTACTCAACCCTCTACTATAAAGGGGCTATGAGGACACTTCCTTCTCAACACCCACCAAATATTTGGTTGACCAAACAAGCTTTTTTTTGCTGTCTATTCGTGATTGGCACAGATATAAACTTGGACATGGCTTGGGATGTCCAGGGCATTCCTGAAATCAGGCAAAGACATCCATGGTCTTGGGAACACCCCGGACACGCCTACACCATGCTCTCGTTCAGACTTGAATAAGCTTGTGCCTGGGACATCAACAGAGCCAGCTTCTAAAATGGCTCTGGGGACATCTCCATGTTTTGGACATCTCTATGTACATTTTCAGATGTTCAAAGCATGAATACGGCTTCCACATAATGTCAAATATTAAACACTGCTGAATATCACAAAGGGGTGGTCAGTGGTCATTTAAATGTCAGACACCATGGCTAAAAGTATTCTAGATATTCAGTGTTGGTATCCAGATAGTGTCTGGCACTGAATATTTGCAGAGAGCAGCAAGCACCATTGCTATCTGGATAACAGCAATATTCAGTCCACTGTCCAGACAGGGCATTAGAACAGCTTCTTTCTGTCCTAGGTTTCCTGGATGGTTATCGAGATAGCAGTGTTGAATATTGCTGTTATAAGGATATTCCTGCCATCCACTGGGCAGCAGGCCATGTGTTTCGGCACACATGGCCTGCCGCCTCTGACCCCCCAAAGTTATGTCGGAGGAGGAGGGTCAGAAGTGGCAGGCCATTTGTGCCAAGAACATGGCCTGCTGCCAAGCCGAGCCGCCTCACCCCCAATCCTGCTGCCAGAATCAGCAGCAGAAGCAGGAGGGCAGCAGCGTGGCTCAGCAAAGGGGGGGGGGGGGGAAGGAGTGGCACAGCTGGGGCTTCTGCCTAGTGCAACAGAAACCTTTGGGCTGGCCATGACCCCAGCATTATTTGGATAGTGCCAAGGCAGTGTGTGAAGATAATCAGCAGCACTATCCATATAGTGCCATTTAATATTACAATCAGTGGCACTTATCCAGATATCAAATGCTGCTATCTAGATAAATCCCTTTAAAAATTGACTGGAACTTTCAAAACAACCTCAAAACAGACCAACAAGAAGTGAAGTCTCACTGGCTAAAATAATAGCTTATGAGGGGGCTGATGTAATAAGAGTGTGCTGACAACCTGTGTTTAATTTTTCAGCCAGATTTTCTTCTTCCATTTTAATTATTTTACTTTATTTCAGTAGAACAACATCAGAAACAGCCACACTTTTAAACCACACATCAAAAACAAGTGGGGGGATGTGGGCAGAACAAAAACAATGCAAAATACACACAAGCCAGTTAAATCATTTATTTATTTATTATTTATTTATTTATATTCTCTTATATACCGCACTATTCAGCATCAGCGCGGTTCACATAGAACAAAAATCTCAGTACATTTAACTTGCATGAGTTTACAGATAACAAGGGAAGGAACTTGGATAACAAGGGAAACTATTTACAATCTATTTACAGATGTAGTACTACTGAATAGGAACATGTTACTAGGAACAGGATCATGGAAAGCAATGAGTACTAATGCTCGAAGCTTAACCAACAAAGTTCCGGACCTGGAAGCCCTAATGGTGGAAATGGATTTGGACATTGTGGCCATTACAGAAACCTGGATAAATGAATCACATGATTGGGATATAGCCATAGCTGGCTATAACCTATTCAGAAGAGACAGAGAAAATGGAAGAGGAGGAGGAGTAGCCTTGTATGTCAAGGGCAATATTAAAGCTACTGAAATGCAGGGGGCATGGGGAAAAGAAGAAGCGCTCTGGATTGTGTTGGAAAGAGGAGATGGCACTGTCATCCACACTGCTGTAGTATACAGACCTCCGACACAAACTGAAGAGATAGATAACGAATTGATTATAGATATTGCCAAGATAGCCACAAAGGGAGAAGCAATCATATTGGGTGACTTTAATCTACCTGATGTAGATTGGATTACTCCTTCTGCAAATCTGGAAAGAAGCAAAAAAATTGTGGATGCTCTCCAAGACGCATTACTTAGACAAGTGGTGATGGAACCAACTAGGGAAAGCTCAACGCTGGATTTAGTGCTCACCAACGGTGATAGCGTGTCGAATGTCTGCGTGGGTGCCCCTGTAAGCAGCAGAGATCATCACACGGTGTGGTTTGAGATAAAAGCCATGGTACAGGCCAATCATAGCAAGCTCAAGGTCCTAAGCTTCAAAAACACAGACTTCAATAAAATGGCCGAGTACCTAAAGGAGGAGCTGATAGGGTGGAAAGAGATAAGGGAAGTGGAATTGCAATGGGTTAAACTAAAGGTGGCAATAAAAGGGGCAACAGATAAATATGTAAGAAAAGTAAGCAAAAACAAGAGGAGAAGAAAACCTATTTGGTTTTCCAAAGAAGTGGCTGCTCAAATAAAGGCAAAAAACACAGCTTTCGCAAAATTCAAAAGCTTGCAAACAGAGGAACACAGAAATGAATACAGGATCAAACTCAAAGAGACAAAGAGAGAAATAAGGATAGCAAAATCAAAGGCAGAGGAAAAGATGGCTAAAGATGTGAAGTGTGGCGACAAAACTTTCTTCAGGTATACTGGGGAAAGGAGGAGGATCAAAGGTGGAATTGCAGGACTCAGAAGTGCTGGGAACGCACTCGTGGAAAGTGACATTGAAAAAGCAAAGTTGCTAAACGAATACTTCTGTTCTGTTTTTACTAAGGAAAGTCCTGGAGAAGGACCACCTGTGACTCCCAAATATAAAACTGGGAATGAAGTAGATACCACACCATTCACAGAAGATGATGTGTTAGAACAACTTGCAAAACTGAAAGTGGACAAGGCCATGGGACCGGATGAGATACATCCCAGGATACTGAAAGAGCTCAGGAAGGTTCTTGCAGGGCCGTTAAAGGATGCTTTCAACAGATCCTTGGAAACAGGAGAGGTTCCTCAGGACTGGAGAATGGCTGATGTCGTACCTCTACACAAAAGTGGTGACAGGGAAGAAGTGTCAAACTACAGGCCTGTGAGCCTTACCTCAGCGGCGGGAAAAGTAATGGAGGCGCTCCAGAAAGAGCGAATTGTGAATTTTCTCAAAGCCAACAGGTTGCAAGATCTGAGGCAACATGGTTTTACCGAAGGACGATCTTGCCAAACAAATCTGATTGAGTTCTTTGACTGGGTGACCAGGGAACTAGATCAGGGGCAGGCGATGGATGTCATCTACCCGGATTTCAGCAAAGCCTTTGATACTGTTCCTCATAGGAGGCTTATCAACAAACTCAGTAGCTTAGGGATAGATCCCAAGATGGTAAATTGGATCAGAAATTGATTGACTGAGAGACGACAGAAGGTGATGGTACAAGGAGCTCACTTGGATGAAAGGAAGGTGATTAGCGGGTGCCCCAGGGGTCGGTCCTGGGCCCGGCACTGTTCAATGTATTTGTGAGTGATATTGCTGAAGGACTGCATGGAAAAGTTTGTCTTTTTGCAGATGACACGAAAATTTGCAACAGAGTGGACTCCCCCGAGGGAGTGGTTAACATGAGGAATGATCCACAGAAGCTGTAAGAATGGTCTAATGCTTGGCAATTAAGATTTAATGTGAAGAAGTGCAGAGTCATGCACTTGGGAAGCAGAAATCCAAGGGAAATGTACGCGATAGTGGGTGAGAGATTGGTGTGTACGGATCAGGAGAAAGACCTTGAAGTGATTATTTCTGAAGATCTCAAGGTGGCAAAACAGTGCGACAAGGCGGTGGCAAAAGCCAGGAGGATGCTGGGCTGCATACGAAGAGGACTTACCAGCAGAAAGGAAGAGGTATTTATGCCACTGTACAAGTCACTGGTGAGGGCTCACTTGGAATACTGTGTTCAGTTTTGGAGACCATATCTTGCAAAAGATGTAAAAAGACTGGAAGCTGTTCAGAGAAAGGCGACCAAAAGATTTGGAGCCTGCGTCAGAAGTCTTATGAGAAGAGACTTGAAGACCTAAACATGTACACTTTGGAGGAGAGGAGGGACAGAGGCGATATGATTCAGACCTTTAAATACTTAAAGAGAAATAATGAACAAACCTCTTCCAAAGACAGAGAAGCTGCAAAACTAGAGGGCATAACATGAAGCTACAAGGTGGTAAATTGAAAGGCAATGTCAGGAAATACTTTTTCACTGAAAGGGTGGTGGATGCTTGGAATGCGCTCCCGATGGAAGTGGTGGGGGCAAATACAGTGACGGAGTTCAGAAGGGCATGGGACAGACACAGTGGATCCCTTTACAACAAGAAAATATCAAAATAATCTGAACCATCTAATTCCTTAACATATAGGGGGTATCCTACATGGAGTGGCGGGATCACCCCTGGACAAAGACATGGGGAGGGGGGGCCTGCACGGAGCGGCAGGTGTACCTACTCTTGACATCGTACTGGGCAGACTAGATGGACCATATTGGTCTTTATCTGCCATAATTTACTATGTTATAATGTAATGAGGTAAAAATATGCATTAAAAAGCAAGTAAAAATATTTTTGAAATTAATTCTTTTTTCCATTTTAATTTCAGTGGTTAAAGGCAAATGTTAAGCTTAACTAAAACCTCTAACCATTAAACCGGAGGTTCTCTGGCCCAAAATGAATGGGGACCGAAGTAGAAAACTCTGCCCCAGAACCAGAGAGCCTCATAAATTCCCCCATACTAACATTACAACCCACTGAACTTCGCACCCCACTAAAATATTCTTTATCTACCTACATACCCAAATCTACTCCTTCGCATTTAACACCACAACTAGGGTAAAGTGGGCGGCTGTAGGAGTTGGGTAAATGGGTGGGGGAAGTGAGGGGAAGGGCTAGGCAGATGAGGGTGTGGGTGTGGGTGTGGGTGTGGGTGGTAACAGTTTTTGGAGGATGGATCTAGGGCTGTACCAAGGGCCATTCCAATGGTATGGTAGCACAACACATGAGAGGTGCTGATGCTATCACTAGGCCTCCATGAAGCCTGAAACCAGCAAGTTCCTGCATACGGATGGGCAGGGGGAAGGGGGGAGGGTTTGCCAGGTTCACAAGTTGCACAGGGTGCATGTCCTGGGTGGATCAATAGGAGGTGGGTGAGAATTTGTGTTGGGGGTAATTATGACAATGGGACCTGGGGACCTTGACGCTGGGATCCTAGGACCTCAAATTGGGAATCCAATCTCCAAAAGTCTTCAACTTGGAATGATAGGATCTGATATTTAAAAGCCCTTATCTGGATAAATCACAGAGATTATCTGGATAAGGGCACTGAGAGAAATATTCAGCAGCACTATCTGGATAGTGCTAGAGTTGTCGGGAGTGAAATGAAGGCAGTGTCAGTCCATGGCAATTTTCAGCCACTATCTGGGCAGGTTATCTGGATCGCTCAGGCCAGCAGAGAAATGGTTCTAAGTTGCCATGTGAACCGGCTATCCAGATAGCAGCTAAAAATTGCTATTATTTGGATAATGGCAGTAATGACCCAATAGTGGCTGCATAATCCAATATTCAGCAGCAGCCATGATCCACATACTGCTGCTGATTACTGAGAGGATATTGAAATGCCATGACTGACCACCGCAATGTATAAATATTCCCAGTTCTGAACGTCGGCCAGTCAGATCTTTTGGTGACTCATTTTTTAAACTTCCAATTGACTTCTCACTGATATTAATTGGAAGTTAAACATTTATTTGACTTTCAGAAGTGAAAATAAAGATTCAAACTAATTGGAAAGTAAAAACTGTACTAAAATTTAGTACACTTTGCTGCACTGGCAGTAATTTTCCATAAGCACATCATTAAAATTCATTATTACCAAGACCATCATGCTAAGATTAATGCAGTGGTTTAGTTCCCACTTAGTGCAGATCTATTGTATGTTAAAACCCTTCCTGCACTGGAAGTTATAAACCTTAACATTTCATTACATCACCCCTTATGAATTCTTGGTACAAGCTATGTCGACTGCTCAAAATAAGCTTCTAGCCAGGAGAGCATAGCAGTTTCTATCAGTTTGCACTTTCATTTGGAAAACATTAGTGCTATTGGGTACATATTTGCATAGACAGCACAGAAAGTATTCTCGGCTGCTTTATAGGCTACTCTGAACCGCCCATATTCTACATTCCTATTTCTTGTTCAGTGTGATTTGGATGTGCTACCATTCAAATCTCATTCCCCATCGTGGAAGGTGTTCTTCCCTTCAGTAATATAGTTGAGGTGGCAGACTAAGACAAATCACCCATCTGGGCAGCAGTAGTACACAACAGTGTTGGTGGCGGAGGATCACATTTCTTTGACAACAGCAACGAACACTGGCATTACCTGTGCGGAAGAAAGGCCTGCCAATCTATTTTAGTATCTTGCCATGAAAACCCAAATAAAACAAAATGTGATATAGTGCTATAAGATGAGCCCCTCAGGTTGGAATGCACTCAATGGTCTACTGGAGAGGAGCTGAAGACACTTCAGAGTAATGCCAGCATTTATGATGTAGTTGGAACAAACACCTTGGGACGTCTGATTGCTAACATAGTTGTGCATGAAATGAGAGTCAGAAGTTGCAAAGATGTCTTGAATTTCAGGACATGGAACATATGAAGCATGAACCAAAGGAAGCTAAAGTAGTCAAGAATGAAACGGAACATACATATGTTGGGTGTTGGCGAAATGACATGGATTGGCATAGGGTACTTTGAATCTGATGATCACATTAGTATACTATGCCGAAAATGGAAAACACAGAAAAATGTTGCTGCATTTGTAATTAATAAAAAACTTGCAAGAACTGTAACGAAATACAATGCAATCAGTAAAGCGTAGTTACTCATCTATAACAGGTATTCTCCAAGAACAGCAGGAATTAGTCCTCATATATTGGACTCCCTAGCTACAGGCTACCGAGGACCTGTAGAAAAAGGCACAGCATCGCTGTGAGCAGCTGCCAGTGAAAGCCAAAAGCAGCCCGATGACCCTGGGTCCCTGGATTGCCATGCTCCCAGTAGCCGGAACAAGAAGGGTCGGAGGGCAGGAGTTGCTTAAACTATGAACAGATTACCGAGTACAGCCTGGCTGAAGGCAGCAACTCGATGGGACTCCCTCTCCAGGCAGTAATGCACTGTGAAGGTGTGACTGGAAGACCAGGTGGTGGCCCGGTAGATGTCTGCCAGTGGCATAGAGCGCAGACTAGCGACAGACGTCGCCATCGCTCGGACATTGTGAGCCATGACTCAGCGTTCCAAGAGAAACCCGGCATGGGCTTGGGCAAAGGCGATTCTATCCTCCACCCAGATGGACAAGGTATGCTTGGTGACCCCAAGTGGCTGGGGTCAAAGGAAACGAAGAGCTGCCCGGATCTGCGGTGGTCCCAAGTTCGCTGTAGGTAGAAAGAGAGAGCCCTCTTACAATCCAGGGTGTGGAGAATCGCTGATGCCCGGTCGGTGTGGAGCTTCGGGAAGAAAGCAGCCCGCAGCCATCTTCTGCTCCCCTGATCGGGGTCGAGCACCTGAGCAGGCCTGCCAGCCTTCCCGCTCAGGGTCTCCAGCCCAATCGGGGCTGTGGGAGGAGGAACCACACACACAAAAGAAGCCGACGTCAGGCGGGATCGCCAAAGCAGCCCGCAGCCATCTTCTGCTCCCCCGATCGGGGTCGAGCACCTGAGCGGGCCTGCCAGCCTTCCCGCTCAGGGTCTCCAGCCCAATTGGGGCTGTGGGAGGAGGAGCCACACACACAAAAGAAGCTGCCGTCAGGGGGGCCCGCGCCTGAGGGCCTCGCCAGAGGGCCCTTCGGCGTGGCCCTTAGGCGGGGACCAAACAAGGGCCGGGGAAGCTGAATTAAGGAAAGGCAGTCTCAGAATAGATCGCAATCCTCCAGAAAGCTAAGCAGGTACTCTAATACCCTGGGATCTTGATCCTAGTCATTATTCATATTTCAGACCCTGCCCAACAGACTTTGCTAACTATTTTTAGCCTCGTCACCTGGCTAAATTTCTTAACCACACTAAATATCAGTTTGCTAATAATTATTGGTTGACACCTGACTGCTTAATTGAACTGCCCGTGTGTATGCCTGTTTTTCCCTATTTACATTATTGCCTGTTAATTATACATGTCTTCGGATCTGTATCCATGCCATATGTTTGTATGCTTATCAGAACAAACACCTTTACTACATGACTGTCACCAGTTTATAACTGTATACCTTTGACGCTTCCCTGACTGCATGTAAAATAGCTAATTATCTACTGTGTTATTCTACCAGTCAAATTGGTGCACCTATTAGCCTGCTGTAATAGCATCATTTAAACAACTGACCCGCCCACACGTCTCCTTCAAACACTGTCATGAGGTAGATCAGTCAGAGCCTATGGAGATAGGTAAAGCTGAGCAAAACAGATCTGACACTGACAGCTCAGTGCAGCACATGGCCCAGAGTTGCTATAGGCAACATACACAAATGGCATCACAAGGTGTGAGAGCACACCCAAATAGCAAGCTAGCTCACAGCTCATTAGATAATGAGGGGCAGCTGGGAGGGGGCGGAGCCCAAGCAAAACACCAAGTCACACGCAGGTAAAATTCACTTACCGGAGGTTAGTGAGGATAGACCAAGAGAGACCACGGGAGAGACCACGAGGAAAATACAGAACCATTGGTAACTGGGAGAGAACAGCTGGTAACTGGAGGACGGGAGGAACTTGGAAACCCAGTAGAACCAGAGCAGCTGAAGAAGCCCCGAGGAACTGCTTCAGAGAGCAGGGCACAGCTAAGCAAAAGCCCAGTGAACTTTGCCAGGAAGAGGGCAGAGGAGATATTCCTGGACCCACGCTTAGGAAAGCCAACCTACCAAGTAACAGGTACAAGGAGGGAGAGAGCTTCTACCCTGAAGGGAGTTTCAGGCCCAAGGGAAAACAGAGAGAGAAAAGCAGTAAAACGCTTTCGTCTTGGCAAGGCTCTGCTGTACCGAGAAACTCCGAGCAGAGAGTGTGTAAAGGTAGGCTTTTTGCTTCTAATAGAAGAGCCATAGAAAGTGAAGAATTTCCCTGCACTTACCAAGAGTTATGTGGCTCTCAAAATAGAAACTCCAGAGAATGCGGTAATTTCCCATTCTACTCTAGCTGTGAGGAGGAGGGGAACACTCTCAGCCGTACAGAGAGACTGTTTAAGAATAACGTGAGTTGCAATCCAAAAGGACTTTATTCAGAAGAGGAGTGTGAAGAAATGCAATGTGATTTATATGAGAATTGCTTCTGAGAATTGTATGGATTGTACATTTACTTTGTCTGATGAAATCACTTCTTTATGCTGAAGAGGTTTCTGGAAGTTTTGCTAAGGAAAGGAAGTGAGGAAACTTACCTTGAGTGAAAAGGACTGTTTAAACTACCTTTTTCTGTTCCACTGTTAAGCTGACAATAAGCAGTATTTTTGTTCCGGTTGTTCCTTTTATTTTGTACCAGACGTATGGTCATTTTGTTCTTATATCCATTGCTTTGAAAATCCGCCCGGGAAGGGGAAATAAAAAGTCCTGTCTTAAGCCTTGCTACTCGACTACAACTTAATTCTTTCGTTAGCTTGTGGGACTACAACTCCCAGAGGGCATTGCAACGCCTTTTGTACCACTCCCCTTGCTACTTAAGAGAACGCCCCGATGAAATACCCACACTTTTAGCCTCTGGGGACCTTCACGGGTGACAACACGCACAATAGAAGATACCAAATGGCCTTCCACTTCACTGCCTTTGTCAGTTTTTACCTTCTCGCAGGTTGGCTCGGTAACTCCCTTGCCCTATCCCCCTCATCCAAACAAATTCCAATCCTTCAGAGTCATGGGAGAAGATGGTCAGGGGCCCCCTTTCATTATCCAAAAGGTGAAGCTCACACACGTCACTCTCACTTGCTACACATCGCACTCCAACAATCTAGGAAAACTAAACAAGTAGAATCCCCTCATTCCCTAAGCCTAAAATGTGCCCTCATAAATGTACGTTCAATTCGTAAGAAATGGCCGGTCATCTCAGACATAATATCCCTCCATGATCTGGATATACTCATGATCACTGAAACCTGGCTATCATATGAGGACAATGTCCTCCTCAACCAACTCTTACCCCCCAACTTCTCTATACACACACAACATAGGGAAAATAAGAAAGGAGGAGGAGCGCTCATACTCACCAAGACGGACCTTCATTTCCATACGACTGACTCCACTAGCACAAACAACTTGGATATAGTATCCATTGCAAACGAACAGTGCTCTATCAACCTGCTATACAGAGCCCCCTCATCCTCCCCAGATGATCTCCCTACTATTTTAGACCTAGCTGCCAACATCCACAATCCCAACACACCAAACTGGATACTGGGAGACTTCAATCTCCCATCTCTGCAACACAATCAGGCTTCTGCCCTCCTGGATGCTATCGAGGATCTAGGATACAAGCAAATAATCAAGGAATCCACGCATATAAAGGGAAACATCTAGAAGTAAGGAGATCCTGGATTCTCTACAGGGAGAACTATTCAGGCAATTGGTAACAGACCCCACACGTGAAGGGGGCCATACTGGACTTGGTGCTTACCAATGGTGAAAGTGTTTCTGATGTTGTAGTGGGAGATCATTTTGCATCCAGTGATCACCAGATGATGTGGTTCAGTATTAGGACTAGGGCTGTTAGAATCCATTCCAAGGTGAGGATCTTAGACTTTAGGAAGACTAACTTTGCGAAGATGGGCCAATACCTCAGGGAGTCGTTAGTGGGATCGGAACAGCTGGGGGATGTAGAAAAACAGTGGGCAAAACCGAAAGGGGGTATTTTAAGGGCAACCAACCTTTTTGTTAAAATGGTAAATAAAGGCAAAAGGAATAGGAGACCGCTATGGTTTTCGAAGGAAGTAGCTGAAAAAGTGAAGAAAAAGAGGGAGGCCTTCATGAAATACAAGAGATCACAGAGAGAGGAAGACAGGCATCTGTATTTGGAAAAACTTAGAGAAGCTAGCAAAGTAGTCAAGAAGGCAAAGATTCAAAAGGAGAAGGAAATAGCCAATGCAATAAAATGGGGGGATAAGACATTTTTCAGATATATTAGTGAGAAGAGGAAGGGCAAAAGTGGTATTGTCAGACTCAAGGGTGCAGGGGGGGAGAATATGTAGAAGCTGATAAGGATAAAGCGGAATTGCTTAACAAATATTTTTGTTCTGTGTTCACAGATGAAGAACCAGGAGCAGGACCTCAGAAAACACCCACAAATAAGAACAGAAGCGAGGGACATCTTGAACAATTTTCAGAAGACTGTGTTCGTGAGAAACGAGCTCAACTTAAAGTAGACAAAGCGATGGGACCGGATGGGATACACCCTAGAATACTGAGGGAACTTGGGGACGTTCTAGCAACTCCACTGACTGACCTTTTCAATGCCTCGTTGGAGTCGGGAGTGGTGCCAAAGGACTGGAGAGAGGCTCATGTGGTGCCTTTACACAAAAGCGGAAGTAAGGATGTGGTTGAAAACTACAGGCCGGTTAGTTTAACTTTGGTGGTGAGTAAATTATTGGAAACGCTGCTGAAAGAGAAAATAGTGAGGTTTCTGGAGTCCAGCGGATTACAGGATCTGAGGCAGCATGGATTCACCAGAGGCAGGTCTTGTCAGACAAATCTGATTGATTTCTTTGACTGGGTGACCAGGGAGTTGGAGCGAGGGAGAGCTCTAGATGTGGTGTATTTAGATTTCAGTAAAGCCTTTGACACTGTTCCTCACAGGCGACTTATAAACAAACTGAGCACCCTAGGGATGGACCCTAAAGATACTGCTTGGGTTAGAAATTGGTTGGGTGGGAGGCGACAAAGAGTACAAGTAAATGGAGCTCACTCTGAGGAGAAGGATGTTACCAGTGGTGTGCCCCAGGGATCTGTCCTTGGTCCGATTCTTTTTAACATCTTTGTTAGTGATATAGCGGAAGGGCTGTCGGGTAAGGTTTGCCTCTTTGCAGATGATACCAAAATCTGCAATAGAGTAGACACCCAGGAAGGTGTAGATAACATGAGGAGGGATCTAGCTAAGCTTGAAGAATGGTCTAGAATTTGGCAGCTGGAATTTAATGTTAAAAAATGTAAGGTCATGCATTTGGGCTGCAGCAATCCAAGGGAGCAATACAGTATAGGAGGTGAAGTACTTTTGTCCACTAAAGAAGAGCGGGACCTAGGCGTGGTTGTGTCTGATGATGATCTTAAAGTAGCTAAACAGGTAGAAAAGGCGACGGCAAAAGCTAGAAGGATGCTTGGGTGCATACGGAGAGGAATGGCTAGCAGAAAAAAGGAGGTGATAATGCCTCTGTATAAGTCTTTGGTGCGACCTCATTTGGAGTATGGTGTGCAATTCTGGAGACCGCACCTTCAAAAGGATGTGAACAGGATGGAGTCGGTGCAGAGGGTTGCTACTAAAATGATTAATGGGCTTCATTATAAAGCATATGAGGACAGACTTAAGGATCTTAATATGTACACCTTAGAGGAAAGGCGGGATAGAGGTGATTTGACTGAGATGTTTAAATACCTCCGTGGCATAAATGTTCAGGGAGAGAGCCTCTTTCAATTGAAAGCAAGTTCTGCTACGAGGGGACATGGGATGAGGGTGAAGGGAGATAGATTCAGGAGTGATATGCGGAAATATTTCTTTACAGAAAGAGTAGTGGATCCATGGAATAGTCTCCCAGTGGAGGTGGTAGAGATGAGGACAGTAACTGAATTCAAAAAAGCATGGGACCAACACAGAGGATCTCTAAAGGTAAAAAGTGGACTGTTGTAGTTGTTGTTATGGAAGGACAGACTAGATAGGCCATGTGGTCTTTTTCTGTGATCATGTCTCTATGTTTCCATGTTTCTATGAAACATTCTTGACATGGTGTTCGCTCCACTGACAGCCTTTGATCCAAGCCACGACCTTGTGATGTCTGTTACCTCTGTACCTTGGTCGGACCACAAGCTAATCAACTTCCAGATACCCATTAACAACAAGCAACCGCAGGATAACAGAAGATTGAGCAGCACCTCAAGAGCATCAACAAGAAGTTTTCGATCGTTTAATAGAGATTTCATCATGTCAGAGACCCGCCCACTCCTCAACGACACAACTCTCAACCTCGATAATTTGATCTCCTCCTGGAACAGCAACCTTAGCGCCATTGCACAACGACCAAACTCTAATAACACCCCAAGGAAAAGAAACTCTTCTCCATGGTACTCCCCGGAGCTGCGGTCTTCTCTTACACATTTGCGAAGACTTGAGAGACGATGGCGCCGATTACTCTCCATAGAGGACCAGACAGCTTACAAACTCCACTTATCAATTCAATTAACCTACAAATTCAATTCTTCTCATAAGGCTTCTGACGCAGGCTCCAAATCATTTTGGTCGCCTTCCTCTGAACAGTTTCCATTCTTTTTACATCCTTTGCAAGATATGGTCTCCAAAACTAAACACAGTATTCCAAGTGAGGCCTTACCAGTGACTTATACAGTGGCATTAGTACCTCTTCCTTTCTGCTGGTAATTCCTCTTTGTATGCAGCCCAACATCCTCCTGGCTTTTGCCACCGCCTTGTCGCACTGTTTTGCCACCTTGAGATCTACAGAAATGATCACACCAAGGTCTTTCTCCTGATCCGTGCACACCAACCTCTCGCCCCCTATCGCATACATCTCCCTTGGATTTCTGCTACCCAAGTGCATGACACTGCACTTCTTCGCATTAAATCTTAATTGCCAAGCATTAGACCATTCTTCTAGCTTTTGTAGATCTTTCCTCATGTTAACCACTCCCTTGGGGGAGTCCACTCTGTTGCAAATTTTCGTGTCATGTTTATGTTTATGTTTCTGCAAAAAGACATACCTTTCCATTCAGTCTTTCAGCAATATCACTCACAAATACATTGAACAGTTCCGGGCCCAGGACCGAACCCTGGGGCACCCCGCTAATCACCTTCCTTTCATCCGAGTGAGCTCCATTTACCTGACACTTCCATATTACTGGCTGAAAGTGAAGACTATCTAAAAAAAATCTGCTTATTAAAATCAACAGTCTTAAAAATGGGCCTGCACCCTAATGTGAAGATGATAAAGATCCTGACAACTGGTAAAATCAACAATTTCATCCTTGATGGAGAAGAAACAGAAATAGCAATAGTAGACTATTTTGACCTGCTTAGATCAATAATCAAAAATGAATCAATAAGCAGTCAAGAAATCAGACGGCACATTGCTCTTGGCAGAACAGCTATGAAAGACCTAGATAACAGAGACGGTATCTCTATATCCAAAGATTCAACTTGTCCAAGCCATTGTATTTTCAATAACATCATATGGATGTGGAAGTTGGACAGTTAAGAAGAAAGACAGGAAGAAAATTGATGCCTCTGAATTATGGTGCTGACAAAGAATACCGTGTATATCATGGATTGCCCAAAGAACATATTAATTGGTACTAGACGAGATCAAACCTAAGCTTTCCTTAGAATCTCAAATGACAAGACTTCGACTTTCATACTTTGGACACATCATGAAAAGAGCAAGATTAGAGAAAGACATCATGCTTGGCAAGCCTGAAGGTCAACACAAAAGAGGAAGACCTGCAATGTGATGGATCGATATAATAACATCAGCTATGGATGTCATTCTATCAACAACTAGTTGCCTGACTGAAGACTAAACACAGTTTAGGACAACTATCTATAGATTCTCAATGAACTGACATTGGCTCGATGGCACTTAACAATACAGCACAGAAAATGATTGTTTGCAACAAATTACTGGTTTTGTTATTCAGTAGTACTACAATCTAGCTTTGCAGTTCATGTCTAGTTTTTATGTTATGCAGCAAGCTTATTATTTAAAGGTAATTTATTTATTTTATTTATTTATTTAACAGTCTTTTCTATACCGCCCCTTCCAGAGATCAGGGGCGGTTTACATTGAACATTAAACAGAACAATTGTATACTTCTGTATACATTTACAAGGAACATTATGCTTTAACTATATACAGGTGTACTTACAGGGAACATATTTTGAACATTAACTATAACAGAGCTTTTCAAACTATTTACAATTTATTTACATGGAGCGCATCTTAGTTAGTTACAGTGGTGAAATAGTCAACTGTTTGAGTGGTTCATTAGCGTGTTGTGTGGGGTTAGTGAAATTTCCTGTGTTAGTCATTTGTTCTGTCTTGGGTACAGTGTATGTGTTTCTGTGATTGTATTGGTGAGGTTCTTTGTTGGTAGGGGATTTCAAAGTGTTTTGTAAAGAGGTAGGTTTTTAATTCTTTTTTGAATTGGTGAAGGTCTTTTATCATGTGGAGTGTTAATGGTATTTCATTCCAGAGGGTGGGGGCAGCAAAGGAGAAGGCCCTGTCACTTGTTGTCGCTTTAGTTTTTCTAAAATTTGTTTTTATGTTGAGGGAGTGGGTTGCGTTCTGTCTGCGTGATCTAGTATCTGATGGGGGGTGTATTAGGGTGGATAGTTGTGATGGGGAGATGTTGTTGATGATTTTGAATGTAGTTAGGAGGATTTTATATTTTATTCGGCTGTTTATAGGGAGTCAGTGTAAGTCTAGTAGAATTGGGGTCACATGGTCTGTTAGATTAGCTTTAGTGACCATCTTGGCGCATATGTTTTGGGCTCTTTGGAGAAGGTATATGCTTTTTAATGGAAGTCCATTTAGGAGACTATTACAATAGTCGAAGTGGGGGGTTATGAGAGTATTAACTACAGATCTAAAGTCATCGGTGTTGAGTAGGGGTCTCAGATGTTGTATTGTCTTGAGTTTATAAAATATGGTTTTTACTGTGTGTTTTATGTGTGGAATCATGGAGAGTGAGTGGTCTAAGATTATTCCAAGGTATTTTACCTCCTTTTTAACAGGTATAGGTGTATTATTTATTGTGATTGTATTGGGGTATTTGTAGTCAGTGTCTGATTTCCTCGTTATGAACATTGCCTCTGTTTTTTTGAGGTTAATGCTCAGGTGGTTGTCTTCAAGCCATTTAGTAGTCTCGTTCATACATTGGAGTAGGCTATCATATTTGGGATTGTTGGGGTTTATGGGGGTGGCAAGCATGATATCATCTGCGTATATGAAATGGTTAATTTTGTGCTTCTTAAATATGTTTGTAATGGGCTGGAGGTATAAATTGAAGAGGAGGGCTGAGAGGGCTGATCCTTGGGGGATGCCTTGACCTTGTGGGAAAGTTTCGGATGTGTCGTTACCTAATTGTATCCGTATTAACCTGTTTGAGATGTATGATTTGAACCATTCAAGGACTGTCCCTCCTATTTTTAGGTATTCTAGTCTGTTAATGAGGGTATTATGATTGATGCTATCGAATGCAGCAGACAGATCTATGAAGAGGAGAAGGAAGCCTTTGTTGTTGTCATTGGTGCCTCTGATGAGTAGATCTGTTAGGGCAATTAGGAGAGTTTCAACTCTGTGGAAGGGTCGGAAGCCAAATTGATGCTCATCAAGGAGTTTTTGTTCATCAATGTAGTCTTGTAATTGGAGTTGTATGGTCTTTTCTATTATTTTGGCAATTAGAGGTATGCTAGCTATTGGCCTGTAGGAGTTGGGGTCTTTTGGGTCTAGTTTATTGTTTTTTATTATGGGACGGATCGAGGAGAGTTTTAGGGCATTGGGCATGGTTCCTTGAGAGAGTGATTGGTAATGAAGCATTATTTGCTTATGGCTGTCAAAACATATTGTAATTTTAAATTGTTATACTATTTTAACTCAAGTGTTTTAAATTATGTAATGTCACCTACATAGATCTGTAGACAGAGCAGGACATCAATCTTTCTGAATTCAACGGAGGACAGATGGTTTTCTCTCCCCAGTTTAAATCTAGCACTCGGGCTACCACTTCTTCAGGCCAACACCTACATTCTTTCCCTTCCCGCATCACCACCTTCTGACCCCACCGCTGTATTTGCAGTTCTGTGTGCCTTTGTTTTACATGGTATGCATGTTCTACAGCAAAGGACACACCCTTATTTTCAAAGTCAGAAAAACACCAACAAACTGAGAACCACCACAAAGGAGCCAATTAGGATGTGCAGGTTTGACTGGACTTTTTTTGGTTTGTTTCACACACATTTTTCACACAAAGTTTCTAAACACGCGGAAATGACAATACAAATTTGTAGGTTAATATGCATTAACCCGTTTTGGACAGCTCGCATATTCTCTCTCTGTTCTGGATGATTTATTAGATTTGTTACACTCAAATAACTATGAAATACCGGCAATAATAAAAAATATTAAAACTTTGCAGAAAATAGAAGTTTCACATAGTGTATGTTTTTCATACACTGGTCCAATATAGTATATTGTCTTGTCTTCAGAAAAGATAGGATTCAGTTCCAATATTCATTGACATAAACATACTGTATGATACTACTGAAACTGCAGTTTTCATTTAAAACACTTTATTATGATATAATATAGTTTGTCAACAGTCCATTCTGACAGTTGAATATGATACACATGAAAACACTTCTGATGCAGTGCGTCGATACTGCACCATTGAAACACCTAGAACAGAATGCTTGACAGCAATTAGTTTCGACAACATATTAGCCCAGCGTATGAAAAACATACAAAGCCGATATACGCACCAATAACTCTGACACTAAGTAACTTACAGTTATCTAAACCTATTTTCTAAAGTCTACAAATATTTTTATTTGCAAAATAGTAGCTATTACAGCATTATAAGCTACTTACTATTTTTTGTGATCTTTTTTATGTTGAGCCGCCAGTACTGTCAAAATCAGCAAACTTCGAATACCTATTAAACTAACTAGATCTCAGATAAAAAAATCTGTATATAATGTTTTTTGACATAACGATAATAGCTAAACATAGTTCCACTGAATTTATAACCATTAATTAGTAAACAGTTGAGTAATAAGTATGGAAACCTTATGTATGTAAAACATACGCTGATCCAAAACGGGTTAAATCAATTATGTGCACACTAAAGTTTTTAAAGGCAAGTTAAATATCTTCAATGCATGCTAAAGAATGCATATCACTAGAGCCAAATATTTCATAGCTATATGGGCCCTATGTTTAAACATTACAGTCAGCATTTTTAAATGATGGCTTTGGATTTCAAAATAATCCACAAATTCGACAATGATATTCAGGCTAGAGCACTGACTGTTGGAGCTATATGGATAGCAGCAATACTCAATCCACTACCTGGATAACTATCCACATAAACTTAACGACAGCTATCCAGATAGGTTTCTGGTCTGCCCATAGACTGCTCCGGCACTATCCGGACATAATGTGCCACTATGTGAATAGTGCTGCTGAATATCCAAGGAGAGAGGCAACCAGGGAAAATATCCGGATAACAGCAGCCATTATATGAATATTCCCTTTTGAATATCAGACAGATACATACCAAGAGATGATGAATTTTACATAAATACATACAGAAATATTTGCTAGACAATGTGAAGAACAAATGTATTTATACTGAGCTAAGTTTTTTGGCTTACATGACTTAACCAGATGTTGGTCTGTTTTAAAGTTAGTCCAAAGATTCTCATTTTCAATGGTAATACCTGTGTCTGCATTTCTTACTGTGACATATATTACCATTTTCTGATGACAAGCAGGTTACCTGTCAGACAAACAGCTCATATACAGTTGTGGTCAACATTATTGGCACCCTTGCATTTTAGGTATGTTGTGTACGATATCTTGAGAAATAATTCAAAATATTCCAACTATATGTCATCACATTTTATTAGTATTTTCAAAAGCATACAACAAAAAAAAATGTCTGTGCCACTTAGTAATTTCTGAGAAAAGAAAAAATATGATCGGGACAGGATAAATGGCATCCTTCACTAATATTTGGTTGTACAACCCTTGGCAATGATGACAGCCTCCAAGCGTTTCTTGTAGCCATCTATAAATTTCATTCATCTGTCTGCTGGTAGTTTCTCCCACTCTTCAACTGCGATTTGTTCCAGCTCATGAATGCTTCCAGGATTCCTTTTACCAATGGCAGATTTCAGCTCTTTCCAAAGGTTCTTGTTTGGCTTGAGATCAGGACTCATTACTGGCCAATTCAAAACAGTCCATTTGTACTTTTAGATGTATGTTTTGGGTCATTGTCCTGCTGGAGGATCCATGACCTTCGACCAAAACCTAGCTTTCTGACACTGGGTAGCACATTTCGCTCCAAAATACCTTGGTAGTCTTCTGACTTCATGATTCATTTAATATATTCCAGGCCTCCAATTCCTGAGGCAGTAAAACAGCCCCACAAAATTATCGAACCTCCACCATACTTAACTTATAGGATTCATTTCTTTGCCTGTAAATGGATCACTGGTCTGCATTGCCAAAGAGTTCATGTTTGGCTTCATCTGTCCACAGAAAATTTTCCCAGAAGTATTGTGGTTTCTCAAGGTGGTTTTGGGCAAAGATCACGCATGCCTTTTTATGTCTGTCCTTGAGCAGTGTGGTCCTCCTTGGCCTTCATCCATGAAGTCCTTTGTTTAGTGCGCGGCGTATGGTGCGGGTTGAAACCATCACCCCAGATTGTTCCAGGTTAGCCTTAAGATCTTTGAATGTTGTACATGGTGTTTTTCAACAGTTCACTCTAATCTTCAAAGAGTTCTTGGATTAAATTTTCCTCTTCCCACCAATTCCTGGCGGGTTCTTGACAGTTCCATGAGCAGAAAACTTCTTAATCACATTGCAAACTGTAGACACAGGAATCCCAGGGTCTTTGGAGATGGCCTTGGAGATTACTACTACTACTACTATTCAGTACTTCTAAAGCACCACGCAAGCAGCGCTGTACAGCTAACCTACAAGAGGTAGCCAACATACAAGAGACAGTCCCTGCCCATCAGAGTCATGCTCATCGGAGCTTACAATCTAATTAGAACAGTACATTAGTTAAAAAACAGTACATTAGTTAAAACAGTACAGAGCATTAGTCAGTTCTACGCAAGGTACGGTGTGGTACAGTTTGGACTGTAGTTTGGTCATAAACGTTGACGGGTTTAGGGTGAGATGAGGAAGGAGTCAGGATCTGAATGCAACAGTGAAGAGGTGGGTCTTCAACCTGGATTTGAAGAGGGCCAGGGAGGATGTCTGGCGCACAGATGCAGATAGGCTGTTCCAGGCGTAAGGTGCAGCAAAGTGAAAGGAGTGCAGTCGGGAGTTCATGGTGCGGGTGAAAGGCATTGATAGAAGTAATTTGTTAGCGGAGCGCAAATTTCGAGAGGGGACGTAGGAAGAGATAAGAGGTATTGAGGGGCCATAGAGTGAATGCATTTATAGGTCAGCAGGAGAAGCTTGAATTGGATGCGGAACTGGACAAGGAGCCAGTGAAGCGACTTGAGAAGAGGAATAATATGGGCATGGCGAGGTTGGCAGAAGATTAGTCGAGCAGCGTGATTTTGTATAGATTGAAGGGGAAGGAGGTGGCTCACAGGAAGACCAGCGAGGAGTAGGTTGCAGTAATCAAGGTGAGAGGAGATTAAGGAGTGGATAAGCGTTTTGGTAGTGTATTCAGAGAGGAAGGGGCGGATTTTGCTGATGTTGTAGAGAAAGAAGTGGCAGGTCTTAGCTACAAGCTGGATATGAGCGGAGAAGGAGAGAGACGTGTCAAAGATAATCCCTATATTGCGGGCCGAGGGAACAGGAAGGATAGTAGACCCATCCACATAGATTGAGAGGGGGAGGAGTTAGGTGGAAAGACAAGGAGTTCAGTCTTGGCCATGTTCAATTTCAATCGTCGATGAGACATCCAGGCAGTGATGTCCGAAAGACAGGCAGAGATCTTGGACTGGGTTGCCAGAGAAATATTAGGTGTAGAGAGGTAGATTTGTAAGTCAACGGCATAGAGATGGTACTGAAAGACATGGGAGGAGATAAGTGCACCAAGGCCTTGGGTATAGAGAGAGAAGAGGAGGGGGCCCAAGACAGATCCTTTGGGTACACCTACATGCAGCGGGGTAGGGGAGGAGGAGGAGCCATCAGAGCATATGCTGAATGAGCGATGGGAGAGGTAAGAGGAAAACCAGGATAGTATGGAGTCCCAGAGGGTGATGAGGAGAAGGTCGTGGTCAACAGTGTCAAAGGCAGCAGAAAGGTCAAGAAGGATGAGGATAGAATAGAGGCCCTTGGATTTAGCCAGGAACAGGTCGTTTGTGACTTTTGTGAGTGCCGTTTCAGTGGAGCGTAAGGAACGGAAGCCGGATTGAAGTGGGTCGAGGAGGGCCTGGGAGGTGAGGAAGTCGAGGCAGCAACGGTGGACTGCTCGTTCTAGTAGTTTGGATATGAAGGGAAGGAGGGAGATGGGTCGATAGTTAGAAGGGCATGTGGGATCAAGTGAGGGTTTCTTGAGGAGGGGTGTGACTACAGCATGTTTGAAGTCAACGGGGACAGTTGCAGTGGCGAGTGAGAGGTTGAGGATATAAGTGATGGAGGGGACAATGGTGAGGGGGATGGAACGTAGGAGATGGGTGGGGATAGGGTCTGATGAACAGGTGGTGGGTTTGGAGGAGGACAGGAGTGCAGTTTCTTCCTCAGAGATCGGAGGGAAGGAGGAGAGGGTGGCAGAGGGAGTATGGATGGGGGAGAAGAATTGGGGAGGAGGGGGAAGTAGATCGGGGGGTAGGGAATTGGAGGGTAATCTTGTGGATTTTGTCATGGAAGTAGTCGGCTAGGATTTGGGCAGAAAAGGAGGGCGGGATCGGGGTGGGGGGACCTTGAGGAGAGAATTGAGGGTATTAAAGAGATGGTGAGGATCAGAGGCAAGGGAGTTGGTCAGATGGATGTAGTCATCTTGTTTGGCAAGTGCTAAGGCTGACTGGAAGGAGCCAAACATGAATTTGAAGTGTAGAAGGTCTTCCGGGGAGCAGGATTTGGACCAAGCTCGGGAGATGGCCTTGTACCCCTCTTTGAAGTTTGATGTTTGGTGATAATGGCTTTTCTGACATTCTCAGGCAGCTCTCTTATCTTTACCATTCTGAAAATGAAACAGAGTGTGATTGTTGCCATTTTAAGCATTAGAGCCATCATTCATTGGTTGATTTAAGTCGTGTGAGTACTGACAATTGATCACAGGTGCATCTAATTTTACTGCAATGAGAATGTGGTTCTTCTGTTCAAACTGATTTGAATTGTTTATAAGGGGTGCCAATAATCATGTTCTCCAATTAAAGTGAATATAAGAAAGATCCTAACATATGAGTCTATCCCAAGTATTATTTCCACCTGTTTTTGTCGATTACCCACCATGAGAGATTGCTCCCTCCCAAAGTGGGTCCTCCTTTTTTAATCAAGCTATTCCTGTCAATGTCCCAGTTTTTATACTATTTCCTTTTTCAATTGGTCTTGTTTTATTTTATTCTTGTGTGTCAAATATGTGTGTATATACAGTCCAAAGCCATTTCACGGGCCATTTTTTAGGCGATATTGGACATTATTAGCACCTTTGCAGTTCAACCCCTTAATGTTGACCACAACTATAATCTACCATCAGTGCCATGCAAAGCAAACAGTCAGAGCTTTCCAGAATATATTGGGAAAAAAGTATTTTCCAGGCATTTGTGAGATTTCTCATATAACTGCAGCTTTACACTGGATGCTACAAATAGTTAGGTGATGCCCACAACATCTGTCTGTGGGATCTATTTAAGAATTTTGCTGGGAGCAGTTTGAGCACAAGACAAGCTCTATGTCTTCCTGTCCGCACAAGGCAGACCAGTATGAACAGGTATCTCAGACCTGAGATGGCCCAGGAAACTGACTACAATTGCACTGGTGGCTTAGCCTCACCCAAAAGGTCCTCAGCTTCTTCAGCAGTTGTACAGCCTTTTGAACAAAATGAAGAGGCATGAGAAGCTTCTACTCTGCTCTACTCTATGCAACATTTGAGACAGTAACAAATGGCTACTGGCTGTCACAGACTCTGGCTTCAGAAAAGATGTACAAGAAAAGCTCGTTAATAGCAATATTCAGGAGATAATAGTCCTGTGAGAACAGGAAGCAGTGGATTTCATCAAAGATCAACATTTCGCACTTCAACTGTTTCCTCCTCCATCTTGCCTCTGCTACCCCAGAGATATTAGTGGGCTCTGTGCAAAGCAACCTCTCTCTCAACAAAGGCTCTTCCACAGTTCCTCCTGCATAAGACAGAGCCTTACCAAATAGCTCTAAAACTCACGTAACCACAGGTGGCCAAAGAATAGAAAAGGCAACAGCGAAAGCAGAGATGCTTGGATGCACAGGGAGAGGAATTGCCAGCAGGAAAAAGAAGGTGATAGAGCCTCTGTATAAGTCTCTGTGAGACCACATTTGGAGTAATGTGTACAATTCTGGAGACTGCATGTTCAAAACAAATATAACTAGGATGGAGTCCATGCTGAAGGCAGCTACTAAAATGGTCAATGGCCTTTGTTATACAGCATATAGAGACAGACTGACTTAAAGTTACTGTATGTATACTTTGGAAGAAAGAGAAGAGAAAGGAAGTATGATAGGGATGTTTAAATACCTCAGTGGCCTAAAAGCACAGGAAGCAGGCCTCTATCAATTGAAAGGAGAGGGTATAAGATGATGGCAAAAGGGAACAGACTCAGGAGTAATCTAAGGAAATATTTCTTTACGGAAAGAGTAGTGGATGCATGTAACAACCTCCCAGTGAAGATAGTAGAAACTAGAACTATATCCGATTTCAAGAAAGAGTGGAATAAACAGAGGATCTTTAAGGGAGAGGAAAGAATTGAAGAGTTTAGTAGTTCGTATACACAGATAAGCAGACTACTGCATTGTCTGTATGGTCTTCATCTGCTGTCATTTTTTGTTTTTATGTAAATTTGAGTTTTAACTGAATTCAGAAGAGGCAGCTAGTCTTCCAGTTCTTTGTACTGTAAGACCTTCCTGAACGGGAAGCTAAAATGTTCTGCCTGAAGCTATAAAGGTCCAACAGTTTGCAATCTGGTCTTCTGGGTTGTCGAGAACAGGCACAGATTACATCTATTTTAAATCCTTTCCAATTGTCTTCCTAAATTAACACTGAAGCTCACATTATACCAAGATCTGCTTAATTTGGAAGCCTCCATCCTCTTGAAAGCCAAAGCATTACAGCCTGTCCCACGCAACAAAGAGGGTAGAAGATTCTCCAAGGATTTCTTATTTCCCAGGAATGGAAAGGCCATCTTGTGATGACAGCAGCATGCTGGGAAGCCATAGTTCAAATCCTGCTTCTCTCACTGACACACATTTTGAGGGGGATTTTAGAAAAGACATCTAAAAAACCACCATTAACATCTAATGTCTCCAGCTGATTTCAGGAACATAGACATGCCTGACCTGGACATTCACGTGAGCGGCCACATAAATGTCCCCAATAAAGATGCCTGAACGCTCATCTCAAGCAAGCTAGCATAAGAGGACATAGAGCAGCATAGCAAAATGAAAACATGAGCCCCCATTCTCCACTGGTGTTTGTAGATATGGTGTAAAATACAAGTGTAGCTCCTTTTCCACACCTTTCAGATGTTTGCCAAACAAAATGAGCACTTTTCAGATGCCTGTTCATGCCTGGAGCTGACAACACTTTAGATGCAATTCGGGACGTCCAGGGCATTTCTGAGATCAGGCAGGGATGTTCAGGTTCTTAGGAACGTCCCAGCCATTCCTCCACCACGCCCTCGTTCAGACTTGGATGTCCTCAGACCCATCTTCTAAAATGGCTCCAGGGACATCTCTGTGATTTGGACATCTGCATGCCCATTTGCAGATGTCCAAATTGCATAGAGTGCTTTTAAAATAACTCCCTTTGTGACTTTAGGCAAATTACTTAATCCTCCACTGCCTCAGAAGCAAAACTTAAGACTAGATTTAATAATGTGTTAACATTCATCATTTTATTTAAAACATATATGCCGATAACTCGATACTCACTCATCCCAACTAGGCATACACTAACCCCAAACAAACATAATATAACGTTAATTTCCTCGTAATACCTAAATACTACCCTTATGATAAATGTAACCCTCCAATAGTACTGTCTAGATGTTGTTCAGTTCCCATATGTTAAATGCAACCCTCCTATTGTGATGTGACCACTTTGATTGAAGGATAAACATAGAAACATGATGACAGAAAAAGACCACAAGGCCCATCTAGTCTGTCCTTCCATAACAACAAGATGGTATACAAATCTGTTTAAATAAAATAAATATTTAAAATCTGCCCATTTTACATTCTAAACAGAGTACAAAAACAGAAGGCATAATGGAACAGTATGGTTAGACAAAATTAGAAGACCACATATTACAAAATAATAAAATAAGAACTCCCATCACTGGGAAGAAATAGGGGAACAAAAACAAATGTATACTAATTTGTAAACAAGCCTCCGAGATGGATGGGCAGGCCTCAGTGAAGTCTGATGATGAGTTTTCCTGCTGACCCAGTGTCCTGAAACAGCCTTAAGAAAAACAGGCGAAACTTGAGTTGATGATTTTGCTATTTTAATAGCGTATATAGCAGGATTACACGTTTTCCTAGACTTGAGCATCTCGTCACTGGTTGCGGCTAAGAGCTTTAGCGTCCTTTTGTTTGGGCGTGATCTTTTCCAGTTAAGTTTGTTGTCTTCTTAAATGCATTTAAAAACTCAAAAATTTGTTGGAGGCCTATGATTGAGATTGTGGGGGTTTTGTTAAGCTGTGGGGGGGGGGGGGTGTCGCCGTGTTATTATTGTTATTAGCAAGTGCGCCCCACTTCCCCCTTCACTGAGGCCTGCCCATCCATCTCGGAGGCTTGTTTACAAATTAGTATACATTTGTTTTTGTTCCCCTATTTCTTCCCAGTGATGGGAGTTCTTCCCTTTTAGACTTTACATTATGGTTCTTTTGGTTTTGGCTTTTGGTTAGTGTGAGAACCTTTCGAGTTTCATTTTTGGTAGTGTAAGTAAGGCTAATGCCACTAACTTCCTGTGTAAACTCTTGTGTGGAAAGGATAATTTTGACCTTCTTTCATAGAATTAAAACATCCATCTCCAATGACACTACACGTGGGAAAGCATTTTATAATAGCAGACTAACAATTTCAAAAGCACTGGCCCTGGGTAAAGACTGAATGGCAGTTTCACTGGTGAGCACAGCTAAAAGATCTGACCTTGCTGACCATATTGAACACAGTGAATAATAAAAAAGGAAACAGTTGCCTGAAAAGAAGATGGTGCCATGAAATGTAGAACCTTAGAATCACAAGCATTTAAAAATGCATATACAAAGGGCCTGATATTCAAAGGCATTTACAAGGTTTGCAGATACACTGTGATGAGATAATTCAGGGTCAGACCTCAGCATGGCACATGTAAGAATGCTGAAGCTCATGGACACAGCCATCCAAATGAGTTGCATAGTATATCTCCATAACAGAGAAGCTTAAGAACTATAAAGTCTCAGTAAACCGCCTAGCGGCGCTATATAAATAAGTAGCAGTAGTAACCCAGAGACTTGTGTAGGTTTCCCATTTCCAATCTAATCATAGGCCTTTCCTTCCAAGTTAGTCTTAACAAATAGTGCTCATCACAGGCCTTTCCTTCCAAGTTAGTCTTAACAAATAGTGCTCATCACAGGGAATTTGGCCTGGGCTGGAGAAGTCACCGAGAAGGGCATTATACTCGGGGCACTTGATCCCTCAAGGAAAACATTGCTATACATCAACCTTCTGGAGTTAACAACAGCGCTAAAGAAAGCTTTCAGAAATCATGTTTCCACGGGTAAAATAGCTAAGGATTTAGAAAAAGGCATGTGCACAATAAAGGAGGTGAAAGTGTCCTTGGATACATTTGCCTTAGGCAATTTTCAAAATGAAAGTGGGCATGTGCTTTCCCTTTGAAAACTGATGTAAAATCTGGGCGTCAAAAGAACCCATGGGTTTTGCAGCAATATAGGCAGATAGATACTGTACCCATTAAATATTAGAATGATCTTGCCAGGTGGGAGCCTCTCTTCTTACCAACCTGTCACCTGCCATGTTAATGGTAATCTAATGACACTAACCTGTCTTATTAAATATAGGAAATTCAGCTGAATTTGATAAAATAAAAGAACCAAAGAATAGTAGATCTTAGGATTGACATTTTTGAGGTTATTTTATAAAGTCATTCTGGCGCGTATGTGGTCAAATACTCGCGTACATGACTCTTATACAATACAAACTGGTGTAAAAGTACCCATTTTGGCATGAAGGCACATACTTTACCGATAGATGTGGGTAAAGGGTGTGGCCTGGGTGGAATGTAGGCAGAGTTAATACCTTAATCAACACATTCGTAAGTGATGTTGAACCTATGTCAACTCACAGCGACCCTGTGGATAGTTGTCCTAAACTACATTGGGTCTTCAGTCAGGAGACTTATTCAAGTTCATATGAACAGGTGTAAGTGATTGTATGTACAATCTCTGCCACACAGGCTAGCATTTTAAGAACATAAGACATGCCATACTGGGTCAGACCGAGGTCCATCAAGCCCAGTATCCTGTTTCCAACAGTGGCCAATCTAGGTCATACGTACCTAGCAATATCCCCAAAAGACACAGGTTCCACAATGCTTGTACTGGGTCAAGCATTGATATCCTGGGTCCCTTCTTGTCTTTATAGAACTACACTACATGGGCAACTCAGTAGGCACCTACCCATGGTGCCCCGTTACAAAATTACCCTCTTTGAGGGTAACAGGGTGCTTAGAGTAATAGAGCAGGAAGTTGCCGACTTTTAGCTTACTTTATATGTTTTTATAAAATACTAACACAAATCCTGCAGAAATTTCCCCTAGATTGAAGGTGCATTAATTACACCTGCTTGAGAACAGGCAGAAATGTTAGCATGCAGCACGGACATGCATATTTTATAAAACGCACATGTAAACTACAACTCCCCCGAACCTCTGCCCAAACTCCTCTCCTGAGCATGCCTACTCTATAAGTACTCAATGACCTGCACCGTAGCTACTTGTGACCTAATTTCAGAAACAGCCTTTTATGCACGTAAAACAATCTTTTACACAATATGTAAAATCAAGCTTAGTAATTTGTTGGGCTGTCTTCATATGGACATCTAACTTAACTTTTAATTATCAGTATCATTCAAGAAACTTATCCTTACTGCAGATATGCCTAAAATATCCAGGTCGGTAAAGAAGCAGTTTCCAAGAGGCTCAAGAAAGCTTTATAAAATTCAGAGGTATGTTTGCTAAGAAACGCACCAGTAGCACATGTTTATGCAGACACCTTCACTAACTTTAGGGAGGGCGCATGAGTTCATCCCCCTGCCGTTAGTGCAGTGTTAACAAGCCACACCACAGTAACTGGCGTGTGGGCGCACTTGCCACCACCCATTGAGTGCACCCACGCTAACTGCAACCTTCATGGTTAATGCATGCCCAAAATGCCCATGCTAACCGCAAAGCACTGTCCGGGCCCATGTTCCGCCCACAACCTGCCCAGTCCCCACCTGATTGCATGCTACCTGGATTTTCAGTGCATGACTCTACGCTTTTTAGCATGGGGCACTAACCATACTTTATTGGTTAGCGCACATTAGTAAACAAAGGTAAGGTGTTTTCCTGCAACTTAGAGAATTTAGACTTAAACAATCACATACCATAAATTCCCATAAAACATTTCACTAAAACCAGTAACAGTGCAGCTATTCATCTTGTATCTGAAAGGACAATCCCTCATTGTGGTATTTAAAAAAACCCAACAACAACAAATGACTATCCGAACAGAACTGTGGAAGACAGGACTGAGCAGGGATTTAGACATAAGAGCATGACGATAAAGGAGGAAAGGAGGAGGACTCTAGTAGACCTTGCCATCCTTCTGTTTTTACTATTTTCATAAGTATTCCTCTCACAAATTTCAGCTAGTCTGATTACCTAATAAATCCAGTTTAATTAAGTCTTTCAGCAATGCAGAAGTACTTTAAAGGTTTATATGAACATTATAGAATGAGCTATTACAGGGAAACATAAAACCACCCTAAGGGTGCAGCAGATGGGCTTGTAACAGTTATATCTGCCAGCGTTTGGGAGCTCTCAGGAGATGAAAAAGAGGAAGGCATTTACGCTTCACTGAAATACATTGGCATGAGGGAACTTTGAAGTGAGAGAAAGCAGAAAAATGATGATGTAAAAGAGGGACTGACCTTTCCTTATAGACAGAAAAAGATACTTGGGTTTCAAGAGCATTTGATTTTGCCTCTCACCTACCCCACCTTGACCTCTTTGTACATAGTGCAAAACTGCACACTCTCTGCAATCATATAGTTATAATTTATTTATATTTACCATTATTCAACTTGAATGGAATTTTTTCTTTATTTTTTTTTTTTTTAAATACCAGCACCCATCAGAAATAGTTTGAAACCCTGATATCCGATGGATTTTGTTGTATGCTCATTAAAAATTAAGGTATGAATTATGGGATTGTTTCTTTTTTCTTTTTAAGACTGACTTTATGTGTTTAATAACTTGTAGCGGAGACTGTGCTTTAAAACTCTTTTAGTGTTAAGGTTGGGATGTGTGTGGATGGATGGGATTAGGGCTGAGTAAACTTACTGGGTGAATGCAAAAAGAAGTGTGTTAAGTTCTGCTGGGGTGAGGCGTGGGGGAAGTATGAGTGAAGATGGTATGTTGACAAACTTAAGGCGTGGAGCAGCTAATGGGATGAGGGGGCATTGCACAGGGTTGACTGGTTTGAGAAGAAAAAGGGATATGGGTTGGGGTAAATATTCCACTTTGGAAGACTGGCGAATGAATGGTGTGCGTTGGCTGGGTTGATATTCCATATGGCTTGAACGCCCTTTAGATCTGTTCAGGATGTTGCGGATTTATCTTTGTTAGAAGTTATGATCTGACCTGGGTCATGCAGTGAAGGCAATAACGATGTCATCGTTGTATATGAATGGTATCGATCATCCAATTAAGAGGAAGAATATAATGAAATGTGTTTGCAAACAAAATTCACATAGAAGCGACTACACTTTTTCTTTCCCTAGTCAGTCCATTGTAGGCTGGATTATTTTTTAATTTGTAAGGAGTTGGTGTAGTGCATTTCACAGGTGAAGATACATTCTATACTTGGTTCAGACCACAGGGCAATTATGCTGGAAATGTCTCTCCCAAATGCCTAACTCCACATTGTTGGCGGATCTGGACTTTATAGTATATTTGGAGCAAGTGATTAAGGAATATGTCAAACATAATGATAATGGAAAAACCTTTAATACCATACTTTGGGAGGCCTTCAAGGCAAGGGTTAGCAGTCATATTATATGTTATGCATCTGGGAAATATAAAGACAGCCCAGGGGTTGGCCTCTTTAGAACAAGAGGCAGATAATTTAGTGAAGTTATATATTTATTGGACAGAGAAAATCTCTTTATTTTTGCATCTTCTGAAGTTTAATATAAATAAAATCAATTACTCAGCCAACAAGCAGGAGCCTCTATCTTTATGAAGGGGGTGCAAAGCCTGTTCAGCTCCTAGCTCAGCATTTAAAATTCAAAAAAGCTAGGTCCAGAATCCATGAGGTAAGGGATGGATCAGCAAATTTGTTACAAAGGGATGTGAAAATTATTCATCAATTCCAGAGATGCTATTTAAGATTATTTGCATCAGAAGCCCATTGTGACCCTAGTGGGCTGTCTATATTCTTTTCTAGGTTAGAACACAGAAACATGATGGTAGAAAAAGACCATATGGCCTATCCAGCCTGCTCTTCCATACCAACTACTATAGTCCCTTTTTTCCCTTAAGAGATCTTGTGCTTGTCCCATGCTTTCTTGAATTCATATACTGTCTTGGTCTCTACTACATCCAACTGGGAGACTATTCCATGCATCTACCACTCTTTCTGTAAAGAAATATTTCTGCATATTACTCGTGAGTCTAACCCCTTTCATCTTCATCCTATACCCTCTCATTCAGAGCGTTCTTTCAAATGATAGAAGCTCTCCTCTGCATTTATGCCATTAAGATATTTAAACTTCTCTATTATATCTCCTCTCTCCCTCCTTTCCTCCAAAATATACATATTAAGATCCTTAAGTCTGTCCCCATATGCCTTAGGATGAAGCCCACTGACCATTTTGGTAGCCACCCTCTGCACCTATTCCATTCTGTTTATATCGTTTTGAAGGTGTGGTCTCCAGAATTGCACACCAAATGAGGTCTCATCAAAGACTTATAAAAAGGCACTATTACCTCCTTCTTCCTGCTGGCCATTCCTCTCCTTATGTACCCTAGCATCCTTCTGGCTTTCGCAGATGCCTTTTCTACCTATTTAGCCAACTTAAGATCATCAGAAACAATCACGCCCAGGTCCCACTCTTCTTTCATGTACAGAAGTACTTCACCCCCTATACTGTACCACTCCCTTGTATTTTTGCAGCCCAAATGCACGACCCTGCTTTTTTTAGCATTAAATCTGCCAAATTCTCAACCATTCTTCAAGCTTCGCTAAATCCCTCCTCCTTTTATCTACTTTTTGAAGGATTATCAAAAAGGACTGCTACTGCTGGAAAGAAATCTGCACTTGTAAGTATTTACTTCTGGGAAATTCTCTAAATCTTGGGGAAAAGGGAATTATTTGGGTTAAAACCAATAAATCTGTGGATTTTAGAATCCAGTGTATATGTTAACTCAGTCAGGGCCTAGTATCAGCAGATAGCTTTTAGGTTAAATTTAAAAGCCAGCAGAGAGCTTTCAGTTTGAGCTTTTAGTTTACTTTTAAAACCAGAAGAGAGCTCTTAGTTTAAATTTAAAACTCACTCAGGTCTAGTATCAGCAGATAGCTTTTAGTTTAAATTTAAAACCCAGCAGAGAGCTTTTAGTTTAAATTTAAAACTGAGTTAGGGCCTAGTATCAGCAGAGAGCTTTTAGTTAACATTTAAAAATAGCAGAGAGCTTTTAGTTTAAATTTAAATCAGTCAGTGTCTAGTATCAGCAGAGAGCTTTTAATTTAAATCAAATCAGAGTATAGCTTAGCATAGAAGGAAGAATAGGGTAAAATATTGTTTGAGTTGAAATAAATTGTTTCTAAATACATTTAGAAAGAGGCCTTCCACTTAGGAGGAAAGAGATCCAAGAATTTGTTTTAAATAGATGTTAAAAGCCAAGTGAAAGCTTTGGAATTACAGAGCTTAAAAGGGAGAGAGGAGGCATTGTGGGTTAAACTAGAAAGAGGGAAAGAGAAATCTATTTGCATTGGAGTGATATACAGACCTCCCTCACAAGAGGAAGAGGTGGACAGAGAGTTAATTGAAGACATACGCAGCATTGCTAAGAAAGGGGAAGTGCTACTGATAGGAGATTTCAATATGCCAGATGTTGATTGGCACATTCCTGCTGCAGTATCATCTAGAAGTAAGGAGATCCTGTATTCTCTACAGGGAGAACTATTCAGGCAATTGGTAACAGACCCCACACGTGAAGGGGCCATACTGGACTTGGTGCTTACCAATGGTGAAAGTGTTTCTGATGTTGTAGTGGGAGATCATTTTGCTTCCAGTGATCACCAGATGGTGTGGTTCAGTATTAGGACTAGGGCTGTTAGAATCCATTCCAAGGTGAGGATCTTAGACTTTAGGAAGACTAACTTTGCGAAGATGGGCCAATACCTCAGGGAGTCGTTAGTGGGATGGGAACAGCTGGGGGATGTAGAAAAACAGTGGGCAAAACTGAAAGGGGGTATTTTAAGGGCAACCAACCTTTTTGTTAAAATGGTAAATAAAGGCAAAAGGAACAGGAGACCGCTATGGTTTTCGAAGGAAGTAGCTGAAAAAGTGAAGAAAAAGAGGGAGGCCTTCATGAAATACAAGAGATCACAGAGAGCAGAAGACAAGCATCTGTATTTGGAAAAACTTAGAGAAGCTAGCAAAGTAGTCAAGAAGGCAAAGATTCAAAAGGAGGAGGAAATAGCCAATGCAATAAAATGGGGGGATAAGACATTTTTCAGATATATTAGTGAGAAGAGGAAGAGCAAAAGTGGTATTGTCAGACTCAAGGGTGCAGGGGGGGAATATGTAGAAGCTGATAAGGATAAAGCGGAATTGCTTAACAAATATTTTTGTTCTGTGTTCACAGATGAAGAACCAGGAGCAGGACCTCAGAAAACACCCACAAATAAGAACAGAAGCGAGGGACATCTTGAACTATTTTCAGAAGACTGTGTTCGTGAGAAACTAGCTCAACTTAAAGTAGACAAAGCGATGGGACCGGATGGGATACACCCTAGAATACTGAGGGAACTTGGGGACGTTCTAGCAGCTCCACTGACTGACCTTTTCAATGCCTCGTTGGAGTCAGGAGTGGTGCCAAAGGACTGGAGAGAGGCTCATGTGGTGCCTTTACACAAAAGCGGAAGTAAGGATGTGGTTGAAAACTACAGGCCGGTTAGTTTAACTTCGGTGGTGAGTAAATTATTGGAAACGCTGCTGAAAGAGAAAATAGTGAGGTTTCTGGAGTCCAGCGGATTACAGGATCCGAGGCAGCATGGATTCACCAGAGGCAGGTCTTGTCAGACAAATCTGATTGATTTTTTTGACTGGGTGACCAGGGAGGTGGACCGAGGGAGAGCTCTAGATGTGGTGTATTTAGATTTCCGTAAAGCCTTTGACACTGTTCCTCACAGGCGACTTATAAACAAACTGAGCACCCTAGGGATGGACCCTAAAGTTACTGCTTGGGTTAGAAATTGGTTGGGTGGGAGGCGACAAAGAGTACAAGTAAATGGAGCTCACTCTGAGGAGAAGGATGTTACCAGTGGTGTGCCCCAGGGATCTGTCCTTGGTCCGATTCTTTTTAACATCTTTGTTAGTGATATAGCGGAAGGGCTGTCGGGTAAGGTTTGCCTCTTTTCGGATGATACCAAAATCTGCAATAGAGTAGACACCCAGGAAGGGGTAGATAACATGAGGAGGGATCTAGCTAAGCTTGAAGAATGGTCTAGAATTTGGCAGCTGGGATTTAATGTTAAAAAATGTAAGGTCATGCATTTGGGCTGCAGCAATCCAAGGGAGCAATACAGTATAGGAGGTGAAGTACTTTTGTCCACTAAAGAAGAGCGGGACCTAGGCGTGGTTGTGTCTGATGATCTTAAAGTAGCTAAACAGGTGGAAAAGGCGACAGCTAAAGCTAGAAGGATGCTTGGGTGCATACGGAGAGGAATGGCTAGCAGAAAAAAGGAGGTGATAATGCCTCTGTATAAGTCTTTGGTGCGACCTCATTTGGAGTATGGTGTGCAATTCTGGAGACCGCACCTTCAAAAGGATGTGAACAGGATGGAGTCGGTGCAGAGGGTTGCTACCAAAATGATTAATGGGCTTCATTATAAAGCATATGAGGACAGACTTAAGGATCTTAATATGTACACCTTAGAGGAAAGGCGGGATAGAGGTGATATGATTGAGATGTTTAAATACCTCCGTGGCATAAATGTTCAGGGAGAGAGCCTCTTTCAATTGAAAGCAAGTTCTGCTACGAGGGGACATGGGATGAGGGTGAAGGGAGATAGATTCAGGAGTGATATGCGGAAATATTTCTTTACGGAAAGAGTAGTGGATCCGTGGAATAGTCTCCCAGTGGAGGTAGTAGAGATGAGGACAGTAACTGAATTCAAGAAAGCATGGGACCAACACAGAGGATCTCTAAAGGCAAAAAGTGGACTGTTGTAGTTGTTATGGAAGGACAGACTAGACAGGCCATGTGGTCTTTTTCTGTCATCATATTTCTATGTTTCTATGTTTCTAAAGGTCAAAGGGGCAATTTGAAAGGCTGCCTCTATCAAACCAAGGACTGTGTGAATCACCCAGGAAATTGTTAACAGATTGCCTTCGAAGCACAGGCATAAATAGTTCGACCAGAGCTCTGTGATTCTCAGTCTTGAAGGACTACCAAAAGAGACTGCTACTGCTGGAAAGAAATCTACACTTATAAGTATTTACTTCTCAGAAAGCGTAGTTACTCACCTGTAACAGGTGTTCTCCAGGAGCAGCAGGAATCAGTCCTCACATATGGGTGACGTCGGCGCCGACGGAGCCCTCGCGGAGCAATTTTCCCCAGCTTTCACAGAAAGCCTTTGGGAATTGCAGCGCGCATGCGCGGTCGCCTTCCCGCCCAAGGGTGCCATCTTAGCCAGTCTGATGACATAGCTAAAAGACAGCATAAAAATTTGCAAAAAAACTTAAGCAGATGATTGCAACTCCACGGGGAGGAGGGAGGGTTGTGAGGACTGATTCCTGCTGCTCCTGGAGAACACCTGTTACAGGTGAGTAACTACGCTTTCTCCAGGACCAAGCAGGAAGTCAGTCCTCACATATGGGACTCCCAAGCTTAAGGCTACCGGAGACTCTAAGCACAAAAATGAGCTCCCTCTAGCTCAGCAGTACAGAAGGAAGGAATCTTCGCTGAATTATTACCCACCGGTAGCCCCCATCCGGGATGGAGGGTAGGAGTTGCTCAAACCTCGAAGAGATTTCGGAGGACTGCCTGTCCGAAAGCACTGTCCCTGCGGGACTCCCTCTCGAGACAGTAATGGACCGCAAAAGTCTGGCTCGAATACCAAGTAGCGGCCCGGCAGATGTCTGCCAGCGGAACAGAGCGGAGGTAAGCCACTGACGTAGCCTTCGCCCGAACACAATGAGCCGTGACTCGACTTTCTAAGGAGAGTCCGGCTGCCCCATAAGCCCAAGCGATACAGTCAGCAACCCAGATGGACAGAGTACGCTTGGAGACCGGGAGCCCCAATCTATTGGGGTCAAAAGACACAAAAAGCTGAGCAGCTTTACGGTGCTCCCGCGTACGGTCAAGGTAGAAGTTCAATGCTCTTCTACAGTCCAGGGTATGCAGGACTCGTTCAGCTCGGCTGGAGTGAGGCCTGGGAAAGAAGGTTGGAAGTACCACCTCCTGATTGATGTGAAAAGGGGAGACAACTTTTGGAAGAAATTTTGGGTGAGTCCGTAGGACTACCCTATTTTTGTAGAACCGAGTGAAGGGAGGATCAGAGACGAGGGCCTGCAATTCACTTACGCGTCTAGCGGAAGTGAGGGCTATCAGGAATAAGGTTTTCCACGAAAGAAAACGCAGGGAACAGGTAGCCATCGGTTCAAAAGGCGGACAGGTGATCCGCTGTAAAACCACATTCAGATCCCAGTCTGGTGCTGGCGGGCGCAGAGGTGGTTTAAGTAGAAGGAGACCTCGGAGAAACCGTGCTACGAGAGGGTCGCTGGAAAGAGGTCTGCCGTCCACCGGCACATGGTGTGCTGAAAGAGCACTGAGGTGGACTTTGACGGAGTTGGACTTAAGTCCCAGATTAGAGAGGTAGAGCAGGTACTGCAAGATCACCGACACCGAGCAGGAGAAGGGATCCTGAGACTGCTGTACACACCAAACGGAAAAGCGACGCCATTTAAGGGCGTAGCATTTGCGGGTAGAAGGGCGCCGAGAAGCTAGGACGACCTCTTCCACCTCTGCCGGCAGGAGAAGGGGAGCAAGGACTACCCTTTCAGCCGCCAGGCCATTAGGTTGAGAGATCTGAGGTTGGGGTGTAGCAGAGACCCCTGATCCTGTGTTAGGAGATCCGGTTGAAACCCCAGAGGGAACGGATCCTCCGCCGCTAATTGTAACAGGAGTGGGAACCACGGCTGTCTGGGCCAGCGAGGAGCCACCAGGATCATGGACGCTTTGTCCCGGAGAACCTTGAACAGAGTTCGGGAGATTAGCGGGATGGGAGGAAAAGCATTGAGAAGACTTTCCGACCATGAGAGCAGAAAAGCATCGGCCGCTACCCGAAGGGGATGTGGCTGACGAGAGCAGAAGCGAGGAAGTTGCCGGTTGAGAGGACTGGCAAAGAGATCCATCGTGGGGAGGCCCCACTTCAGAAAGAGTTTCTGAACTACCAAGGGATCCAGACGCCACTCGTGCGGCTGGAGTATCCTGCTGAGTTTGTCCGCCAGGCAATTTTCTTGGCCTGGGAGATAAACTGCCTTGAGAAGAATGCCGTGACTGACGGCCCAAGAGCAGAGCTTCTGAGCTTCTCGGCAGAGAAGGAAGGAGCCCGTGCCCCCCTGCTTGTTCACGTAGAACATGGCAACTTGATTGTCCGTCTGGACAAGGACAGACTGGTGAGAAGTCAGGTGGGAGAAAGCCTTGAGCGCCAGACGAATAGCTCTGAGCTCCAGGAAGTTGATCTGTTGAGCAGACTCCCACGCGGTCCAGAGACCTTGAGTACATGCCCCCTGGTAATGAGCTCCCCAACCCAGGAGGGAAGCATCGGTAGTCAGCACTTGAGCCGGCTGAGGCGACTGAAACGGCATTCCGAGCACCAGGTTCGGCCGATGAAGCCACCACTGTAGGGAAGAGGCCAGCGGTCTGGAGAGGCGCACTAAGTCGGCTAGTCCGCCGGTGGCTTGTTGCCACTGCTGGCGAAGGCACCATTGAGCCGGCCGCATATTCAGGCGAGCATTGGGGGTCACGTGGACGGTGGAAGCCATATGGCCGAGTAGTCTCAGGAAGCACCTGGCGGAGACCAGGGACTGGCTGCGAAAACGGCCGGCTAGGTCCATGAGCCGTTGAGCCCTGTCGAGAGGCAGGAAAGCTCGAGCCTGAGGAGTGTGCAGCCTTGCGCCGATGAACTCGAGATCCTGTGAGGGGAGCAAAGTGGACTTTGCGAAGTTTATGACAAAGCCCAAGTACTGCAGAAGAGTCACCGTGCGGTGTGTGGCATTGGCGACTGCCGGAGAGGACGACGCTCTGATGAGCCAGTCGTCGAGGTACGGAAAGACATAGAGGCCGTGAAGCCTGAGATAGGCCGCCACCACCGCGAGACATTTTGTGAAGACTCGCGGTGCGGAGGATAGGCCAAAGGGCAGTACTCTGTACTGGTAGTGATTTCCTGCCACCACAAACCTTAGGTATTGGCGGTGGCTTGGGTGGATGAGGATGTGCGTGTAGGCATCCTTTAGATCCAAGGAGCATAGCCAATCTCCCTGCTGGAGGTAGGGCAGAAGGATTCCAAGGGTAAGCATCTTGAACTTTTCCCGCACAAGGAACTTGTTGCCGAAAAATAAGAGAAGGACTCGCAACGGCGTCGCGAGTCCGGGCAGGAAAACGACCGGCGTCGAACCGAATTGAAAAACGAGAAAACTCACGAAAATCAACTTTTTTAGCGGGGACACGACGGGTACGTCTGTAGGGCTCCGCGGAAAAAAGAAGACTGGCTAAGATGGCACCCTTGGGCGGGAAGGCGACCGTGCATGCGCGCTGCAATTCCCAAAGGCTTTCTGTGAAAGCTGGGGAAAATTGCTCCGCGAGGGCTCCGTCGGCGCCGACGTCACCCATATGAGAGGACTGACTTCCTGCTTGGTCCTGGAGAAAAAGGGAATTCTTTGGGATTAAACTGATAAATCTGTGTATTTTAGAATCCAGTGTATTTGTCAACTCAGTCAGGACCTAGTATCAGCAAAGTTTTTAATTTAAATTTAAACCCAGTAGAGAGTTTTACTGTAGGTTAAATTTAAAACCCAACAAAGAGCTTTCAGTTTAAACTTTTAATTTACATTTAAAACCAGTAGAGAGCTTTTAGTTTAAATTTAAAACTCAGAGTTTTCAGTTTAAATTTAAATCCAGCAGAGAGCTCTTGGTTTAAATGTAAAACTCAATTAGGGTCTAGTATGAGCAGAGAGCTTTTAGTTTAAATCAAATGAGAGTATAGCTTAGCATCAGGGCCAGCCCAAGGGTTTCTGCTGCTCTAGGCAGAAACCCCGGCCTCGCAGCTGCCCCAGCAGACACTGTCCCCCCCCAGCCCGACACTGCCCTCCGCCAGCTGAGGCCGATTCCATCGTGAGAGGGGTAGGCAGCAGCAGCAGTATTTCCAAAAGCAGTGGCCTAGTGGATGTGCTTAGCATAGAAGGAAGAATAGGTTAAAATATTGATTATCTTAGAAGCACAGGTCTGGGGCCTGTATAACTAGCCAGCTGGGACAAGCATTGTGGAACCTGTGCGACTTATAGGGAACCTGCCAAGTATTTGTGACCTGGATTGGCTACTGCTGGAAACAGGATACTGGGCTTGATGGACATTGGTCTGACCCAGTAAGACATTTCTTATGTTCTTATGTCCTTCATGGGTATCTACCCTATTGCAGATTTTGGTATCATCTACAAAGAGGCAAACCTTATCTGACAACCCTTCAACAATATCACTTAGAAAAATGTTTAAAAATGTAGACCAAGGACAGATCCCTGTGGCAGACCACTAGTAACATCCTTCTTCTTAGTGTGAGTTCCAATGATATCAGAGGAGGAAAGGACTTTAATGGAGGCACCTCTCTTTACTGGAAATTGAGCAGGCTACAAAGTTACTTCCTACTCAGAAAGCTCCTGGCCCTGGTGGGTTCACAACTGAATTTTTTTAAAGCAGTTATGGCTAACCAAGGCCTAGATTAGTGAACTTGTTTTGCTATTTTGCACTCTATCCCACTTTTGAAGGAAACTTTGCTGAAGTTATAACAGTACTTATCTCAACACTGGATAGGGATTCTACTGAGGTAACGAATTTTACACCTATGTCATTGCTAAATGTAGATTACCAAGCTTTTACAACAGCATTGTCTAACAGGTTAGATACGGTATTGCACAAATGTATACATAGTGATCAGGCAGGGTTTATGTATGGGAGATACATTTTTGATAACACTAGGTTATTCCGTAATCTAATAGGCATGGTTTAGAGTCTTAGGGCCCAATATTCAAACGCATTTACATGGTTAGTGCTTCTGAATATTCACAGGTACCACCACTACACGCCCTGATCCTAACCTGTTAGTATCAAGGCGTTCCTGGGGTGGTACCCTGGGATAACCAGTCAGCAGAGATATTCAGGCACTGCACTGTTATCCCTTGGCAATGAAAATTAGGCACATTAAAGGCTGTCCTAACATTTGCAGCTGAAGCTGAGTAGTGGCTGAGTATCGCTGCTGCCCAGTTAGTTTCCTGCTTCAGCGGTTGACCCAGATATTCAATACCAATGGCCATTTATGCCTGCCTTGCTAGTTTTCCGTTTTCACCACAGCAGCTCCTAGTTCTCATCTCCTTCTTTTTGAAGTCTCTCCCTTCCTTTTTTCACTTTTCTTTCTTTTTCCCCTCACTTTTTTACATTTTTATATATATCTTTATTAATGTTTTGTTTCATATATACTGTATTATATAAATATATTTTATTTATTTTTTTTTGCATTTTTTAGATTTCTATTTTGGTAGGATGACCCTCCTTTCTTAAAAAAAAATAGCCACTTTTGAAAGAAAAAAACAGTTATTACATGATGGAAGTTTGAAAGTTTTTTCTTAAATTTGTGTTGGTTCATATTGGTTCCACCTGAAGTGGTTTAGTCTTTTAGCAGAAACTCTGCTTTTAAAACACTTGTCAGCACTGCTGGGCTATACTTCGTAATTGGAAAGCTGTTACAGACGCTGCAGAGGATTTTTAAAGGCAAGTTTGCTTTCAATTTTCTTCAAGTTACTTCTGTTATGTCTGGCATTTGCTCTTTTTAAAGTTTGTTTTGATATGGGTTTCTCTTAATATAGTTTGGCATGTGGTTGCTGTAATGAGAGCTTTGGTGGTTTGTTATATAAATTGTGGTACAATTAAATAGCTGTTTTTTGACTTGTTAGAGTTTTGTGGGCAATGTTATTTATAATATCTACGCTGCCCTCTCCTTGAGGAGCCTTTAATAATTATAGGGTTGAATGGGTTTGATTTAGTATTTGTGCCCTATGCAAGTTAGCTGGGCACCTTTAAAGTGAATATGGTTGATCTTATCCTTGTATTTATATGTTTGTTTGTTTTTTTCTCACAGTGCTATTTCTTTTTTGTGACTTTGTCTTGCCTGTACAGTATTTGTTTATGCATTGGGACTGTGTGCTAGATCCAACTTTAAATGTTCGGAGTTATATATATTTTGTCAAACATCTAATATATTTTCTGCAGGTGGTTTTGATTTGTTCATAAACGTTTTCTGTACAGGGCTATTAGCCTCGTGGCACTGAAGTGGTGCTTCCCTTATGTTATAAATGGATATGTGTAACTTTCCCTCTTTTTTTCTAGCTTTTTCCCTTCTGTTTCTGTCCTTGCTTTCCTCTTCCACCTCCTTCCCCTCTTCCCTCTCTATTCCACCCTTACCTTCTCTTTTCCTCTTCCTTTTTCCTCTGTTGGCTGTTAATTTGTTGTATTCTTGTAGGGTATTTCCCTTATTAGATCCCTCTTCTATAGGTTTGCCTCCGATAAAGATTTTGGGCAAAACATGTTGGGTTGGGTTGGCCTTAGCTGCAAGCCCACTGGCCCCTGGTGGCCCTCCAGGGCTTCAGAGCTAACTTTTTCAATTGGCTTGCACTACAACTCTTGAAACAGCTCATGGGCTGTGTACAGTCTTAATTAGCTGCTTGGCAGCCCCTTTTGTGGGGGCCCAAGGCCTGCGCTTCCCCTCCAGGAACCCAGGGCCCAAGAGCACTTCTGCCATGGGCAGTTAGAGAGGTAATAACCTCTAATTCAACCTTGTCTCTCTCTAGGGGTTGGCTGAAGGACTCAAGTGAAATTCCTGTTGCCAGAATCTAGGTCTGAGGAAGATGGGGTGGTGGTTCCCCTAGGGGAAAGGCTAGGATCTTTGTGTTCTACCTTTATCACTGAGGGGCCCTATTTATTCCTTTTCAGGATGCTATAGCAGCTCACCAGGTTGCACTGCCTGCTTTTGGGCAAGGTTTGCAGGCTGGATCCCATTATACTGGTAGGTATCTGACGGTCTGCTGTGTTCATCTCTCTCCCTGATATTATGCAGCAGCATATAGGGTCTTAGGAAGGAAACACCCAAACTGTGCCTCAGGGCCTCTACGTCCTGTTTTGGCTGTTCCCTTGGTCCAAGGGCAAGTAGGATCAGCCTTTCAGGTTACCTGGGTGGGAGTCCTGTTCACGGCTGTGACTAAGCGCACAACCATCCCAGTGGAGTCTCCGTTTCAGAAGGTTATTATAATTAGTATTTAGCTCACACTTTTCCAGTAGTAGTTTTATTTTATTTGTTTATTTATTTAAACATTTTTCTATACCACTTTGCCCTTCACTCAGAGCAGTTTACATTACAACAAACATTATACATAAAACAGTTGAACAGTAATCAACATTATCCAACATTATACAAGGAACAATTGAACATTAAGTCTGGGAAAAGGTAGAGTTGGAAACTATGTACATGGTCATGAGAGTATGACAAAACTATATACAATTTTTGCATCATATTTAGTGTTTACTAGTCCATTGCTATGGGTCAACAATTGGTGACTTGGATCATGTTGTTGTTTGGGTGGCTAGCTTATATGTCCAAAGTGATTTGTGTAGAGATGAGTTTTTAGTTTTTCTCTAAAGTCCTTGATGTCTGAAATTGCACACAAGTCATCTGGGAGAGAGTTCCAAAGTGATGGAGCATAGATTGATAATGCTCTTCCTGATGTGGTTTGTATGGTCTTTTGGAATCCCAGGGGTGTGATAATCATATTCTTGTTGTTATTTCTCCTGGGCCAGGTACTTGTATCTCTTGTTATAGTGTCTTGTAAGATGTATGCCGATAGTTGGTGAATGATCTTGAATATGATTAATGTTGATTTGTATCTGATACGGGAATGGATTGGGAGCCAGTGTAACTGATTAAGTATTGGTGTGATGTGGCCATATCTGTCTGTTTCTGTGATTAGGCAAGCTGCAGTGTTCTGCACTAGTTGGAGTGGTAAGATGGTTTGCTTTGGAAGTCCCTGGTATAGTGAATTGCAGTAGTCGAGCGTTGGGGTGATGCTTGCTTGGTAAATGGTTCGGAAGTGATGATGGTCTAGATTTGGTTTTAGTCTTCTTATTATCTTCATCTTATAGTAGGCATTTGTGGTTGTTTTTGCTGTGTGTGGTTGCATGGTCAGGTTTTGGTCTATAATGACTCCCAGGTATTTAACTTATTTTTTGACTGCCTTATGATTTTTGAATATTTTGATTGTTTGTATTGGGGTAAATGATGTGTCCCTAGTGATAAAGAATGCCTCTGTCTTTTTGTAATTTATTGATAGGTTGTTATTAAGCCAGTTGATCATGTCTTCTACACATGCCATTATGTTCGAGAGGTCAGGATTGTGTATTTCTATAGGAGTGTATACCATGATGTCATCAGCATATAGTTTATATTGTATTTTGTGTTTTTTGATAACTTCACATATTGGCTTTATGTAGATGTTAAACAAAATTGCAGAGAGCGATGATCCTTGCGGGAATCCTTGGTTTATGGGGAAGGGCTTTGATTTGATTGTACCACATTTCACTAGTTGTTGTCTATTGGAGAGGTATGATTTGAACCATGTTAGCGCATTGTTATGTATGTCAATTTCTTGTAGGCATTGAAATAGGATGCTGTGGGAGACTGTGTCAAAGGCCGAGGATATGTCCATGAAGATGAGGATAAATCCTGTTCTCGTCTTGTCTATCCCTTTTATGATGCTGTCGAGCAATAATAGAAGTGTTTCTGTGCCATGGTTGGGTCTGAACCCATGTTGATGTTGGTCTAATGGAGCATGTTGGTCTACGTGTTCCTGAAGTTGTCTTTGAACTGTTTTTTCTATTATTTTAGTGATGAAAGATAAGCTGGAGATTGGTCTATATGCAGCTGGGTCGTTCAGGTTGAGTGATGCATCTTTGCGTAATGGTCGTATAATGGCTTGTTTGAGATTTGTTGGCAATAGAGATAGATATTTTGTTGCCAGTAGAAAAGGAAATACTGTTGCTAGTTGAAAAGGATATACTGTTGCCAGTAGAAAAGGATATACTGTTGCCAGTAGAAAAGGATATACTGTTGCTAGTTGAAAAGGATATACTACTGCCACTTGAAAAATATACTGTTGCCAGTAGAAAAAGATATACTGTTGATATACCATTTCCAAAATGTATTGCTCTAACACCTTCTGGCTAAAACTAATAAGCAACAGTTTAATAATCCTGACACTTATCACACTGACAAATAGTCAAAATAACAATAATTACAAACTAATCCCAATAATTCAGAGAAGCGCCCGCCCGGATCCCCCTTCATCTCAAATGCATATCGACATCAACATAAAAATAAATCATCACAGACTAATACATATAAAACCTACCACATTCACCCATCTTCACACCCAACCAACAACCACCCAAACATTGTCTTGTATATTAATAAATGCAAGATCTATGAAAAATAAATTACCCATCTTCACTGACTTACTAAATGATCAAAAGCCAGACATCCTATGTGTTACCGAAACTTGGCTAACCGACTCTGATGTTGTTTACCTAAACCAACTTAACACCAACATCTATGACATATCTCACACACACAGAAACTCTAAAAAAGGAGGTGGTGTTCTTATAATGACAAAAAAAGAACTAAAGGCTAAACCACATCCATCTGATCTCCCAAATAACATTGACACCATCATTTTAAAAATAGATCACTTCAAAATTTGCTTATTATACAGGCCACCGGACCAAAAATCTGAAAACTTAGATGCCCTAATAGAACTCCTCAGCTCATCCACAGCCTCCAACCCTATTATATCACTAGGAGACTTTAACCTCCCATCCTTGCCACCTTCACACTCAGCCCTTTTCTTGGAATCAATTGCAGATATGGGTTTCCTCCAAATAATCAATACAAAGACTCATAAGAAAGGAGGAACCCTTGATCTAGTCTTTTTACCAGATGCTTTCCAAAAACATTTCAACCAGTCATCGCTTGAGTGTACACCTGTTCCTTGGTCAGACCACCACCTGATCAAATTCACCTTAGCCTACACTGTAAGAAACAATAAAAATAATCCACAAATTACCCCTCCACCTAGATTTACAAAATTTAACGCTGATGAATTTATCAATCTAACTATACCCCATCTCACCCTTGTACCAACTGACCTAGATGAAGCTGTCACAACTTGGCACAAAACAATTAACAATGCAGCTGCTTATAAACAATCCATCAAAAAGAAAAACTACTCTAGAATAGGAGATGCCCCCTGGTTCAACAGCACCTTAAGACATATGAAGAGAGAATTGAGAAATATTGAATCTAAATGGCGCAAAACCAAATCCATCCCTTATTACAATGCGTACCACAGCCACCTTAAAATGTACAAAGAAGCTTCAGATAGCGCAAAGAAAAATTACCACTCAAACATACTAAACAAATCCATTAATAGACCAAGAGAACTTTTTAGTATCGTCCAAAACTTAACCAATAACACATATGGGACCAGCAACGATAATATTGATATCTCTGCCCAGACTCTAGCAAACCACTATATGAATAAAGCAAAATCATTTGCTTTCACACCAAATCCTCTATCCCTTTCCCACCAACACCAATCTGAAAAATGGTCCAACTTTCACCCTATAACCAAAGACACTATCAAGACTACTATTTCAAACCTTAACACTACGACCTCTCAACTTGATCCATGTCCGGTAAACTGGATCAAGCATACCCTTACTACACTATCCCCCTTTATCCTTCCCATAGTCAACCTGTCGCTGCGCCAAGGATACTTACCACCTTCCCTCAAACATGCACAAATCCGTCCAATAATTAAAAATAACACCCTTGACAAAACATCACCCAACTCCTACAGACCTATCTCTAGTATCCCATTTATGGCTAAACTGATTGAAAAGATCGTCCAAACTCAAACACAAGATCATATAGAAACCTCAGCCCCACTTGATGATCAACAATATGGTTTTCGCCCTTACCATGGTGTAGACACCCTATTAACAGTACTCCTCGATACATTAATAAGAGGCATTGATAACCATAAACAAGCTTTCATTCTCCTCTTTCTAGACATCTCTGCAGCGTTTGACAGTGTACACCATGCTCTAATGCTTAACAGACTAGAACAAATAGGAACCCACTCAACTGTACAAAATTGGTTCACCTCATATCTAACTGATCGAACACAAACCGTCCGAACTAACACTGAAACTTCTAAAACATACAAACAGGAAATTGGTCTCCCACAAGGCTCCGCCCTCTCTGCCCTCCTATTTAATATATATATCCAACCGGTCTGTGACATCTTCAAGAAATTTAAAGTCCACTACCACATATACGCAGACGACATGATGATGTACATTCCATTCACAATCCCAACACTCCCACTACAACTGTTAACAGAATGCTTCTCTGAATTAACAACCTGGCTAAAAGAACACAATCTCCATATCAATCATTCTAAAACGGATATATTAATAGTAACTAAAAATCAATCCTACATACCTCCAACACACATCACTCTCCAAAATCACAACATTACTATAAAAAATGAAGTGAAATACCTGGGTGTCACTCTTGACTCACACCTTAGTATGGACACACATATTAGAAACATCACTAAGAAGATCTACTTTAAACTCAAAATTTTAAAACAATTACGTCCTCTTGTACTTCTACATGATTTTCTGAGCATTGTACAGGCCATCATCACACCACACTTTGATTTTGCAAATCTCACCCTACTAGGAACAACAAAACAAAACATTAAAAGACTCCAACTTGCCCAAAATGCAGCAGCAAGAATTGTAATGAAGGTTCCACCATTTGAACACATTACCCCTATACTAGCAAACCTTCACTGGCTCCCAATTCAATCCAGAATAAATCACAAATTGATTATCACCACATTTAAGACTTTAAACACAATGGCCCCAGTCCCCTTGACAAAACTTATCACCAAAGACACATCCCAAACTTCGCTTCGGAGAGGCCACACGAACAGAATTAGGATCCCGAAAGAATTCACAACTGCTAAAAAGACTACTAATAGGAAAGCGTTCTCACATGCAGCTCCCACCCTATGGAACTCCCTCCCTGAAGAAATAAGAGCATTAAATGATGCAAAGGAACTCCGCAAGAAATTAAAAACTTATCTATTCACCTCCCATTTTGGCACACTTGAAAATACCTTACCTCCGACAGGTAATGGTTAATAACAACCTAGGGTACACCAACTCTAATTCTCCTAGCAAACTACAATTACAATTAAAATCGAATAAAGAACTACTTGTAAATCCTGTATATAAATATATGTAATAAATCAAAATATGTAAATAAGTTCGTTTGTTATTTAACAAGTTTTACCATATTTAGTCATTCATGATTAATGTATATTGCAAAATTGTACCAAGTTAACAAATGTTCCATGTAAAACAGCTACATTGTACCTAGTTAACAAATGTTCCATGTAAAACAGACTTGTAAATCTGTTCATTCTTGTTCATTGTAAACCGCACCTGATCTGTGGAAGGTAGCGGTATATAAGCAACTGTTAAATAAATAAATAAATAAAATAAATGTAGCCTTGGGTGAGCGACATGGAGGTTATGTTGTGAATGAAGTATTTGATTTGTTGCTTTTAGCCAAGCAATGGGGCATGGATCAGAGGGTGAAGTTGTAGTGTTAAGTGACGAAATGATATCTTCAATTTGCTGGGTGGATGGGATATTGAAGGTTCCCCATATTCCCCAATGTTGTGGGGTTGGTTAATTGTCGCTGAGATCGTATGGATATGATTGTTGTGTTTGCTGTTTAGGTAATCGGCCATTATTTGAGGATGTATTTCTGAGGTGTTTTTATGTGGGTCTTTGTTGAGAGTTCTCATGATGTTGAATAGTTCCTTCGGTTTATTAAATTGAGCTCATAATGAGGTTTGTGTGGTATTCTTGTCTGGATCGATTGATTGTACTAGTGTATTGGTTTTGATGTGCTCTGTATTGATGTAGGAGCTCTGGGTCTTTTGTTTGTCTCCATTTTCTTTCAAGTCTTCTTAGGATTTGTTTGGCAGATCTGATTTCATCAGAATACCAGGGAGCCGTCTTTGACCTACACGAGGAAGATGAGTTTTTGTTAGGTGCAGTTGCTGCTGTGGATATCGAGCTGTTCCAGTAGTTCATTGCATCATCGAGGTTGTCTGTGTCTTGTGGTAACTCGGGGATAACCTTTTAGGAATTCTTTTTTGTTAAATCTTTTGAATTTTTTGTGGCAATGTTGCATATGTTCCTATATTGGTGAATGTGCGATACTACTACTACTACTACTACTGAGCATTTGTATAGCGCTACAAGTCGTACGCAGCGCTGCACAGACATGTAAGAGACAGTCCCTGCTCATCAGAGCTTACAATCTAGTCAAGACAAACACAGAAGGTGTAGGTAGGGATAAAGCAAATTTCACATAGGGTGAAATTTATTAGGTGGTGATCCGACCATGGTATAGGGGTAATTGTGGGGCTAGTAATGTTGTTTTGGTCTACCATTGTTTGTAGAATGCATATAAGGTATGGGGTTGTTCCAGATTAGTGTGTGGGAGTTTTTATTATTTGTTGTTAGTGGAGGGCTTCCATGGCATTGATAAAGGATTTGGCTTCCTTATTAGGGGAAGATTCAAGGTTGACGTTTCCCAGGGCTATAAGGTTTTTTTTGTGTAGAGTTGTAGGCACTTACTGTCTCAAGCACTTTGGATAGTTCATCGTTCTTAGCAGAGGGTGCTCTGTAAGTAAGGCTGAGAGTTAAATACTGTAGTTGTTGGTAATAGTGATTGAATTTGAGTCATCTGAGCTGATAGATGTAAGCGTTTTAAATTTAAATTAAGATTTTGCTGGGATAAGAGTGCCACCTCCTCTTTTTTGGTTTCTGGTACAGTTGAATGAGGAGTAGGTTTCTGAAGTGATTTGACTGAGGATGACTTGATCAGTGTCTGATAACCAGGATTCAGTGATAAATAGGATATCTGTTTTGTTTGAGTCTAGGTAGTCATTAATAGTGTAGTTCAAGGTGAGTTACAATCAGGTACAGTAGGTATTTCTCTTGAGGTCCTCCTTAAGAATGCATTTGCAGTCACTGCCTTAGGCACTTAGGCAGCATTGTGTACATGCCTGGAGACTGGCCTTTTAATGATAGATCCATCTTCTGCCAGCAGCCTCTGGAACTCCAGCCATATGGTTTCCAAGGTTGCAGGTTTCATCTCTGGCACACCAAACATTTCCATGCTGGGTTAGGCCAAATTGTTATCAAGTCCAATTTCCTTTCCAGAAACTAGGTGGTTTACCATGGACCTCCTCGGTGATTGGTTCAAAGTTTTTTCCAAGTCCATGGCCGGGCTGGTACTTGCTAATTGGCATGCTGGCACTAGCCTTAGTCAGAGATTCTGGCTTCAAATTTTGGCTAAGCAGACTCCCTTAAGGGCCACTTGCTTTTCATGAGGAGAAGCTCGTCCACAGAGACTCCTGGAAGAAAGGCCATGAATAGAGCCTAAAGATCATTCTGGACTACTGTGAGTCCTTTGGAGCCTCAGTTGCAGTAGGTGCAGTCCTTTCAGATCTTTTGGCATGCTCAAATCTCCACCATGCTCCACTGGGAGTCTGTATTTATTTATTTACCATCTTTTATATGCCGTTTTTCTACAAGTCAAAACAGTTTACAATGAACTCAGTGCGTGCATAACATGATGTGTGAGCATAACCATAAGTGCAAAAATACATGATTTACACAGAAGAAGAATAAACAGTAAAACATGATTAACATAAGTAAAAGGGTGCCATGATGGCTGAGGCAATTTGAACAGGTTAGATAGTTTAACATACATACACTGTACCAGGTATGTAGGAACGAATAGCTGAGTTATAGGGAGGGATTGATGAAACATTTGTGTAATAGTCAGATATGGTAGAGCAGGCGGCTGGGTGTGAGTATAGTTTACATTGTTGAAATTAGGGGAGAGATGAGTGTTGCTGCATAAGGTATTGATTTTTCAGACTTGTTGGGGGATCAGCTCCATAGAATTCCAAGAATAGATGGATTTTTAGCTTTTTGCAGAAGTCTTAGGGAATCGATGGATCTCAAACTGGAAGTTAAGGAGTTCCAGATAGTTGGGGCATACAGCGAGAAGGCTCTGTTGCATGTGTTTTGTTTGCTATTGTGCTTTTTGGCTGGTATATCAAGTAAATTGAGTGCATTTTGTCTTCTGAACCTATTTGTGGGCTTCTGTAGTAGGGTCCGTAGGTATTCAGTTGATAGGTTGTTTATGGCCTTTTGGGCGTTGAGGATGACCTTATATCTGATTCTGGATGTGATGGGAAGCCAATGTAGATGCCTGTAAACCCCCTCAATGAGTTCCAGTGGTCTCTTTAGGTGTGCCATTTGGGGGTGTAACTCAAGTGGTTTCTCTATTAAGGGAACCCTTATCGCGTTAAACTGATAGGTCTTTGGGGATTTCAAGCAAGGTTGGAGATGTATTAGCTCCTTTTGCAAGATGCCTGCCTTCTATCCCTAAAAATCTCTGTTTCATGCCTGCTCAGGAATTATGCTGTGCAATATTTGAATTAAAGACAGGGCTTATAAGGGACTCCCCAGTAGAGTCTTCCTGAGGCTCTCTATTTAGCTTGGTGACATTGAAGGAAACTCTTCAGCATCTCAAGCAATTGCAGGTCATTTTTCCAATGCCCTCTGCTGCAGGACAAGAAATGTTATTCCAGATACATAGATGCCCAGGAAGGGAGGTTCTTTATGGTATATCCTGGATTTAGAGACAGTTGTGACAGCTGTTTTAGGACTTTGTCTCATTTTCATTTGAGGTCTATCACTGAACTGGTCAGAAAGGGGGTGCTCCTCACTTCCCTAAAATCACCATGGTGCATTTCCCTTTCCCACTGGGAGCAGCATTAGCTGTTTCTATACTCCTATATTGCAGGCCACCTTCCCAGTTCCAGGCCCTGCCCTTTGGCCTAGATGCAGTTCTTCATACCTTTTTCATGGGCAGCAGTGTTTCTTTGCATTCATCTGTTTGTTTATTTAAAATGGTTTTTTTATACTTTATCATTTCAGTCAAAACAGTAACTTACAATGTCATTAAACAGAGACATTGATAGCTTGGATATTTCTGAAGCAATGGAGGGTTAAGTGACTTGCTCAAGGCCACAAGGCGTGCTAGTGAGAATCGAATCCTGGTCTCTTGGTTCCCAAGCCAGTGCTCTAACCATTAGGCTACTCCTCCACTCCATGAAGTCATGCAGGGAGCCAGGTGGCCCATATCTGGACCAGGCTAGCCCGGCTGGTCTCACTGGACAAGGCCAGAGAGAACACAGACATACTGAGTTCTGACTGGAAAGGCTGGGGTCAGTGTTCACCTGTCCTTAGAACAGCCTGATTCACTCCCAGGATTTTGAATACTTGGGGATTAGTTCCATACTGAGTTTCCTCACAATTGAGAGGTCACTAAATTTGCAGCCAACTTAAGCATATGATGCTTGGTCAGCTCCACAGGCCCAGGACTTCCTCAGATCCATAATATCATCCTTGAAGATGATTCCTTGGACCAGGGTACATATGTGCTCACTGCAGAGGCACCTGCTAACCTTCTGGTTTCCATATTCACTGTCTGACCACACGCTTTCTCTTCCCCAGGAGATCAAAGAGCAGTTGAGGTAGTGGGTTGTGGTTCCACCACTTGATAGCAGAGATGCTGTTGGAAGTACCAAATGGAGTGCTTGTCATCTGGGATGCTAGCCTGAAGGGCTAGGAGTGCAATTCCCGGACCAGTTGGCTTAGGGACTAGCCCTCTCAAGAGGTTTCCTGAGGGATCATCCGCCTGGAGACCAGAGTGATCAGTATGACACTGGAAAGATTCAAGCCTCTCCTAGTGGGCAAAGTGAGCTGAGTGTTCTCGGACACTGCCCTAGCAGTGGCATGTGCCCACAAATGTGGCAGAACTTGCAATGTTGGGGTGGATCTCAAGGTCCCAGAGCTCTGCTGTTGGGAGGAGGTGCATCTGATTTCCCTGTCTGCAGTGCATATCACTAGCTTCAACAATGTGCAAGCCAACTTTCTGTATCAGAACTCGATGGGTCTGGGTGAGTGACCTGTGTGATGGGGTGTTCCTGTGATCCATTTGTTGGCCATTCAGGAGAATGCCAATGAGAGGAACTATTTCAGCTGCGGAAAGGATCCACAGATGGTGGGCTTGCTGGTCCTACTTCAGGAGTTGCCTTGGGAAGGGATGCAGGTCTCCTTCCCTGGCCCCTGGTGAGCCATCTTTTCTACAGGTGTCAGGCTTATTTGGAGTATGGTAATCCTAGTGGCCCCGGAATGCCCATGCAACCATGATATGTGGATTTCTTGCTTTAGGAGGCGTGACCCTCTCTCTGGCTACCTCAAGAGACAGGCCTACTATGGTAGGGGCTTTTGGTAATGGAGGTTCATGGTCTCTTCTTGATTACTGCCTGGCCCTTGGGACATAGACTCTCCAAGATGGACTGCTCTGGAATGGTATTAGCCTTCCTGCTTAGGGCCCAGTGGGCCTCTAGGTCCTTAGCTTATATCAGAGCCCTTTTAGCAGTCTGACCTGGACCATGGCTTGGCTCTGAACTCTCAAGGAATCACTCCAGGAATCGCATCCAAGATATTTCATTGGTGGAGCACTTTGATGTGGCTCACTACCTCAGGAGTGAAGCAGTTCTGTCTGCCTGTATGACCTGTTGTGCTTCAGTGGCTCTCCCTAAGGTTGAGAACACTGAAAGGTCCCTTTTTGGGCCCATGGGTAAGACCTCCCTGAAGGCTTCCTAGGGACTCTGGTGTCTGCCAAGTGGGTGCCCAAGCTGCAGGAAAGGTACCCTTGTCTTGCAGAGGACCTTTCCTGTCTTCTCAATGGCTTCTGTCACCTTGCAGTTTATGCCGTCCTTCTCTCAAGGGTGCTACCCCCCCCCCTTTACATTTGAAAGACTGTTGTCTGCCTCCTCTCTCAGAGAAGGATCTTTGGAAGGACCCCTCGCTGAATCTGCAGGATGTGAGAAGGGTGATACATGACAATTACTAGGTCCTTCCATTAGCCACATCAACTTCAGTCCTTCTCGGTGGTCTGGGGAACGAAATGGCAGGTCAAATCCTCTATTGTTTGCTGGCTTAAGGAGGCCATTGGCCAGAGTAATTTCTGGCTAGTTAGCACATGCTAGAGTGGGTCAGAATTCATTCCACTGGGTGTAGGCCTCTTGGGCAGGCTTCCTGGTCCTTCTTGAATGCCTTTGCAAAATCCTACTGGTTACTCAGAGGTTGGTACAGATGGTGCCTTTGGTAGCATATAGAGGATGGTAAAGATAAGAGCCTTTGGCAGCATAGTCTATCCTGAATGCTGTCTGGTCCTTGAGGGCTGCAAACCAGTTCAGTTTTGAGGATATCCCTAATGAATATGCATGAGAGAGATCTGCACTTAATGGAGGCAGTGGACATACAGATCTATTTCATACATATTTATTATAGATATCCTGAATATTCAACTGGTTTGTGGCTCTCAAAAAGCAGCGTTTGAGACCCCTGTTTTAAAAGTTACCTTAGACCTCAGAGAGATCTTTCTCAGCTGTTTCTTTAACCTACAGCTACTGACTCTGGATGGACCTGAGTGTGCCCACTTTGTATTTTTGAATAACTTTTATCCTGGAGTTCTTTCAGTAGCTCCATCTTTAACAATAGACCTTTGTTTCAAATTTCAACTATTGCGACTGGACACAAGTAGCTCTATTTAACTTACTATGGGCCTTGTTAAAGTAATTTTTGGAAACAGTGGAGTAGCCGCCTAATGGCTGGAGCAGTGGGCCTAGAACCAGGGAAGCCAAGGCTCAAATCCCACTGCTACTCCTTGTGATCTTGGGCAAGTCACTTAACCCTCCATTGCCTCAGGTACAAATTTTGTAAGCTCTAACAAGTAGGGACCATCTTATCTGTGTACAGCCTTGCATATGCCTTGTAGTCCTTTATAAATGTTCCATAGTAGTAGTAGTAGATTGCAAGCCTTCTGGGAACAGGAAAAAACCTACTGTGCCTGAATGTAACTCGCCTTGAACTCCTAAAAAAAACCCACTTGAGCTAAAATCCAATTCCCTTTCCTTTTCTAATATGGGTTTACTATGACAAAGGGTACAAAGACTTATGAAATCGCAGCTTTTTGGTTTCTTATTCTTAATTACTTTGGAAATGTTTATATTATTTGCTGTTTCGTGTTTTAAGTGTACAATATGTCGCAAAGATCAATGAAACAAACTCTTTTAATGCATTCTGAATGGCAGAATCTGTTCTATGTATTAAGTTGTTTTCTGTAAACCGCATTGAACTAAAATAGCGCAGTATATAAAACCAAAATAAAATAATATCATAAGAATTGTCATGCTAGCTTAGATCAAAGGTCTTTCATGCCCAGTATCGTTTTTCTAGCAGTGGCCAATCCAGATCACAACTAGCATAACCCAAAAGTAGAGATATTCCATGCTACTTTTCCCCAGGGATAACAATGGCTTTACCCTAGTCTACCTTAATAAATGGTTTATGGACTTTTCCTCCAGGAACTTTTCCAAACCTTTCTTAAACACAGCTACACTAACAGCTTTTAACACATCCTCCAGCAACAAATTTGAGAGGTTAATTATGCGTGAGTGAAAAATATTTTCTCCTTTTTAAATGTACTACTAAGAAGCTTCAGGGCATGCTCCTTTAGTCTTCTTTGTACTTTCTGAAAAGTAAACAATTGATTCTTAGACATGTCCTGCTCCACTCATGATTTCATACATCTCCATAATATCCCTCCTGAGACATCTTTTCTCCAAGCTGAAGAGCTCTAACTTCTTTAGCATTTCCTCACAGAAGAGTCGTTCCAAGCCCTTTATCATTTTGGTGTACCTTTTCTAAATTCTGCTATACCTGCTCATCTACTGTGATTGGACACAGATGGTTCCATTTAACTTCTATCTTTTGTTATCTGCTAAGAACTTGTGTGGTATGTGGAAAATAAATTTTGTTAAATAAATCTCTTTTGTAAGATTCGGCGGTATAACAATCAAATAAATAAATAAATGCAATGATACAGAGGCATTATGTTTTCTCTCTATTCCTTTCCTAATAATTTCTAACATTCTGTTTGCTTTTTGGGCCGCTACCAAACATTAAGCAGATTTCAGAACTTAGAAGACCATCAAAAACTGGAATTAGCCTACAGGGTTTCAGTGTGTCAGTCACAGGTCTTAAAAAAACCCAACAAATTATTTTATACAAAAAATGATTCCTCATAAACACAAACAAAATGTTGTAATATGCATATATCTAAAACAAATTCAAAGTGAATCTAAACTCAACATGGATTCACCAGAGGCAGGTCTTGTCAGACAAATCTGATTGATTTCTTTGACTGGGTGACCAGGGAGTTGGACCAAGGAAGAGCGCTAGTTGTGGTGTATTTAGATTTCAGTAAAGCCTTTGACACTGTTCCTCACAAGCGACTTATAAACAAACTGAGCACCCTAAGGATGGACCCTAAAGTTACTGCTTGGCTTAGAAATTGGTTGAATGGGAGGCAACAAAGGGTACAGGTAAATGGAGCTCACGCTGAGGAGAAGGAGGTTAGCAGTGTATGACCCAGGGAACTGTCCTTGGTCCGATTCTTTTTAACATCTTTGTTAGTGATATAGCGGAAGGGCTGTCAGGTAAGGTTTGCCTCTTTGTGGACGATACCAAAATCTGCAATAGAGTAGACACCCAGATACCAAAATCTGCAATAGAGTAGATAACATGAGGAGGGATCTAGCTAAACTTGAAGAATGGTCTAGAATTTGGCAACTAAGATTTAATGTTCAAAATCCAAGGTCATGCATTTGGGCTGCAGCAATCCAAGAGAGCTAATATAATATAGGGGGTGAAGTACTTTTGCCCACTAAAGAAGAGCAGGACCTACGCGTGATTGTGTCTGATGATCTTAAAGTAGCTAAATGGGTAGAAAAGGCGACAGCAAAAGCTAGAAGGATGCCTGGGTTTATAGGGAGAGGAATGGCCAGCAGAAGAAAGGAGGTGATAGTGTCTCTGTATAAGTCTTGGTTTGGTTTGGTGCGACCTCATTTGGAGTATTGTGTGCAATTCTGGAGACCGCACCTTCAAAAGGATATCAATAGGCTGGAGTCGGTACAGAGGGTGGCTACTAAAATGGTTAGTGGTCTTCATTATAAAGCATGTAAGGACAGACTTAAGGATCTTAATATGTACACCTTTGAGGAAAGGCGGGATAGAGGTGATATGACTGAGACGTTTAAATACCTCCATGGCATAAATGCACAGGGGGAGAGCCTCTTTTGATTGAAAGCAAGCTCTGCTACGAGAGGACATAGGATGAGGGTGAAGGGGGATAGATTCAGGAGTGATATGCGGAAATATTTCTTTACGGAAAGAGTGGTGGATCCATGGAATAGTCTCCCAGTGGAGGTGGTAGAGATGAGGACAGTATCTGAATTCACAGAAGCATGGGGCAAACACAGAGTTTCTCTAAAAGGAAAAAAGGGGACTGTTGCAGTGGTTGATATGGAAGGACAGACTAGATAGGTCATGTGGTCTTTTTTTGTCGTCATGTTTCTGTATTTCTAACTGTACAACACTGTAATCCCAAAATGCATTCGTCAATCACCCACATTCTTACATCACCCAATGAAGGCCTGCATGTCACATAAAATGCTGCTTCAGGGATAATTTCTTATATAGATTCTCTGTGCTATCATCCAGCAAAATGCTATGCGGTATCAACATGGCAGCTGTTTTTATACAGACACTCAGCTTAAGCAGCCAATGTGCTCCTCTACTCATCCAATCACGACAATCGTTATCTTCTCATCCAGTCAAAGACCACAACAATCTTGCAAACTGCTTCAGTCATAATAAAAACTTTCCAGTCACTGAAACTATTCAATCCATTTGATGGTATTCAAGAGAAATAGCCACCTTTGTTTCCATCTCAATAGAGCCTTGTCTCAATCACCACCTCAAGCACTGTAAGCTAATTCCAGCTTTAGATGGACTTATACATTTTGAGGCCTTTTCCTCCTTTTTCCTGTAAATCACAGCAAATGTTATCACTTTTGGACTATCCAAATAGTGCTGAGGCTGCCCTTATCAGGATAAATGCCCGAGTATCAGACCATAGGTCGGTATTGACATGACTTTTGTATGTAAGGAAAGTGGATACCAGAAAAACTAAAGCTGCAATGGACACAAGAATTATTGACTATTTGAAGGGTTCCTAAAGCAAGCTGTTCTTATGCAGTAAAAACTATTATAAAGTGCAATATTTCATATGGTCAGAGCCGGCCCATCCACTAGGCAAACTAGGCGGTCGCCTAGGATGGCAGATCCTGGTGGGCTTCAGCACCGCAGCAGACTTTAAAAACACCCACACCCATATATGCACTTATGACCTGCTGCCCCTGCCCTCTCCAATAGGAAGTTGCGTTGGAGGGGGAGCGCAGGAGCAGCAGACCACGAGCTTGCATGCACACAGGCAATTTAAGGCTCTCCTTGAAATGAGGCAGCAGTTCAGTCAAAGGTATTGCCGTGCTGTCCTCCGCCCCTCCCCCAGGTGAGAGGTTGGATGCTGGGGGTGCGGCATGGCAGGCCGGGTAGTTCCATAGTCAGGGGGGGGCGGGGGGTGGAACCGAAAGCCTGCCTAGGGTGGCAAAAACCTTTGGGCCGGCCCTGCATATGGTATCTCTGATACAAAAGAGTATATTTACTAAACAGTGATAGGCTTTTGCAGCTAACTCCGGGCAATAGCTGCAAAAAGCTGGTATTAGTTGGAAAAGTCCCACAGTAAATGCAGGGGCTTTCCCAGCACTTCCTCTACAGATACCATGGAGGACATTCAGAGATCACAGGGGGAGGGCAAAGTTCATGGATGCAGCTAGCACCACCCACCGAGTTAGCAATAGCTGCATCCGCGAAGCCAGCAAACTTTGGAGAGTACTGCGCAATGGTAACATCCGTGGTAATCACCCGATGCAGGCACGCCCAACTCTCCTCTCGCTCACTGCCCTAATCCCACTCAAGTCTGCACTTACTGTGCAAAATGCAGACATTGCCGAAAAGCACCATCATGTCTGCATTTTTCCTGCATTAGCGCCATGAAGACAGCTAATGCCCTTTAGTAAACCTATTAATAACATTCAGTAACCCTAACTTACTATATAAATCACACAGTTCACTTAACTATTACCATTGTAATTCAAAGGTGTACATACCTCTGGCAAAACAAACTGTTCCACAGGTTTATACCACAATCTGTTCACCTGCACTCCAGGGCTAGTTGGACTAAAACGGGCACTGAAAAGAGCTTCCTGTTCACACACAAAAAAAATAGACAAAGTAGAATGAACTGAAATGACTCAAACGGGCTATACACATACTAAAGCAGAAAAGTTGTGCTAACCAATTGCTTCCTCCAGCCAATCTACAGGGGCGGGATCAGAACGTGTACGGGCTGCTTAGATTTCTGTCTGCTATGCGGTAGCTGTCTCTGGTAGGGGCTTTTCTGCTGCTGTGGAGTGTGAAACTGGGCTCTGGAATCCCATTACACTTTATTTCTGCCCCAAATCTGATATAAAGGTGCTTAGTTAACACGCTCATGTTGAGAACACGTGCATCAGTCAGGATGACCTTTAGATCACAAAACAATCTTTGTTTGAGCATTTCACTTCTGGGGCCTGCTGTTACTGAGAGCAGAAAGGAACCTTATTAGCCCCTTGCAAGTAAACAGGCAGAACTTCACTACCCATCTGAAAACAAATGATTAATAAGAGCTCAGAGAGAGCCAGATGTTATTTATTTTCTTCATTTTTTTTTCTATTTTGTTATAACATTTGGGCCTCCCTACTGCTACATTGTAAATAAACATCTCCTAAGAAAACACTCTGGACCCTACTTCACTAGGAACATAGTTTCCTTTCTGAAGGAGCCAGAAAGACCTAGCTAGATTCCCTACAACTTCGTTGGTGACATCTATGAAGAAAACCTTCCAAGCTTTTTCTAGGTGTAAACAGTTGTTTACCCATATATTGAAAGCAGTTTTATAACAGGGCATCTAGTTTAAGAGGGCAAGTAGAGATCTATGCATCTTTATTAAAAATGCTAGTGTTAAGAAGCAAAGACTGCACCCTTCAATATTGGCATGGACATTTACACCTGCTCAAGAGGTGTAAATTAACATAGGTAAAGTACACAAGATCAAAATATTTTATAATCAATGTGCATAGTATGTCCATGCTCCACCCAAATCAATACCCTCTCCTTCCCCCCCAACCCATTACACCTACCGGCAAAGTAGCACATATATGCCAACATCTGCACTTTTACATCAGTCAGGATTTTATAACAAGCCATATACTCATGTGTGCTAGATTGTAACCAGCATGAGGCAGTGACATAAGACTACACAGCCAATTTGGAGGTTTAACAGAAAAGTATACTTTATTTGGGGATAAACATTCAGACAACTGCCCTGACCCCCTTTTGGGTTTTAGGCACACGTAGGGTTAGACCAATGGCTCTTAACCCAGTCCTCTAGGACCCCCAGGCCGCAGGTTTTCAGGATATCTAAAATAAATATGCATGAGTTAGATCTGCATGCACCGCTTCCATTATGTGGATCTATCTCATGCATATTCATTGTGGATATCCTGAAAACCTGACTGGCCTGGGGGTCCCAGGGGACTGGGTTGAGAACCACTGAGTTAAACAGTCTGTTGCCCTAGCTTTTTCCCCGCTGTAACAAGTCCTTAATTGCTCTCAGTAGGACTGCTCGACAGAATGCTGCTGAGCAAAGAGGCACTTTCAAAGCAAAACAAAACTGGTTTCCCAAGGTTTCCTTACTCCTGGCAGCACAACTCAACAGTCCTCTTCCACTCCTCAACAGCAGAACAGGACACTCACAAGTGAAGCAACACAGTAGTCCTCTGCAGCAGGAGAGTCCCCCAGCCAGGGCCGGATTTACCTATACGCCAGGTACGCCATGGCGTAGGGCCCACAGCTGGCAAGGGCCCACAAACAAGAGTCCCCAGGACTGAGAAAACCCGCACCCGGGGCCGGCCCACACACCGGAGGGCTTCAGAGGGAGCAGGGTAAGCTCGCGCGAGGCCCCGGCTCCCTCTGTACAGCCGCCAGCGTGAAGAGCCTTTTCCTTCACGCTGGCGGCTGTATCTGTAAAGCCGCGATTGCTGGGAAAGGTTAAAGGCACGCTGGCGGCTGTACAGAGGGAGCCGGGGCCTCGCACGAGCTTACCCTGCTCCCTCTGAAGCCCCTCATCGGGGGGGCAAGGACTGCATGGGCTGTGATTGGGGGGGGGACCTGGACCGGAAAAGGGCTATGGGGGGGGGGACTTGGACTGGAAAGAAATGGGCTGTGATGGGGGGGGACCTGAACTGTAAAAGGGCTATGGGGGGGGGACATGGACTGGAAATGGGTTGTGATGGGGAGGGGGACCTGGACTGGAAAAGGGCTATGGGGGGGGGGGGGGTAACTTGGACTGCAAATGGGCTGTGATGGTGGGGGGGGGCGGAACTAGGACTGCAAATGGGCTGTGATTGGGGGGGGCCTGAACTGAAAAAGGGCTATGGGGGGGGGGACCTGGACTGGAAAAGGGCTATGGGGGGGGGGATATGGACTGGAAATGGGCTGTGATGGTGGGGGGGGAACTAGGACTGCAAATGGGCTGTGATGGTGCAGGGGGACTCGGACTGTAAATGGGCTGTGATGGTGGGGGCTAGGACTGGAAATAGGCTGTGATTGGGGGGGGCTAGGACTGGAAATAGGCTGTGATGGGGGACTTGGACTGTAAATGGGCTGTGATTGGGGGGGGGGGCTAGGACTGGAAATGGCCTGTGATGTGAAGGCTAGCACTGGAAATGGGCTTATGAAGAGCTGGAATAGGACTGGAAATGGGCTGATGTGGGGCATGGGAGAATGGGACTAGAAGGGAGTGGATGCTGGGTGGGTCTAGAACTATAAGGGAACTGATTTTGGGGGAGGACTAGAATGGATGGGGAATGAGAATGGAGAGGGGAAAAATATTTTGTGTGGAAGAAAAGTCTATGATGGGCTGGGTATTGGGAGAGTAAGAGGGGCTTGAAAATGGAAGGGTGAAATTTAAATGGATGATAAAGGAATAAGGAAAGAATTGGGGGAAAGAGCAAAAGGGAAACAATCAGTATGTTAAAGCAGAAATAGAGAGAGAATGGAAAACATCTAAAAGAGAAGAAAGGACAAATGGATAGCTCGCAGAAGACACGAAGAAGAAACCAGAAGAAAGTGACTGGAGCAATTGCAACTGAAAAAATGCCCAAACAGAAGGTAGAAATATACTTTTTATTTTGAATTTATTAACTGGAATATGTCTGGTCTGGGAAGTGTGTATTGCTAACATCTTTGCGTTTTTGTTTAGTGCAAGAGGAAATTACTTTATAGTTTTATTTCTCCAGTGTTGTACATTTCATGTTTGGATTTTGGGGTTCCCAGTTTAATTATTATCTGACCAAGGAAGTTAGCCTACACGTATCCTCGGTAATTTTTGTGGGTGGGGCTGGGGCGGGGCAGGGGTGGGACTAGGGGCTGAGAATGGGTGGAGCATGGCGAGCCACAGGTGTCGGGTTTTTCTCGGTGAAAAAGTTGGCAACCCTATTTGTGGGTGTGTTGGGTATAGTCAGAGTGAGAGACGGGGTTGTGCGAGCCTGGATCCCTCGCTCTCTAGAGAGAGTTGAAATTGCTGCGGCCTAGCTGAACGGGGCCGTCCGCGAGCTTCTCCAGGCCCTGGCATGAAGGGGAAAGAGGAAAAGGAGAGTGGGGGAGGCGGGAGTCTGGAGAAGAGCACTAGCGCTCAGGAGTTAAAGGAGCAGGGAAACAGACTCTTCGTCACCCGCAAGTACCAGGAGGCGGTGGCCTGTTACACCAAAGCCATAGTGAGTACCGGGGAGCAGCAACGGCCAGGTCCGTTTCCTGTAGCTGCTGTAGTACCGCCGGATCATTCAGTGATCCTCTTCCCCGATGGATAAGACATTTTTTAATGTATTTCTTGAATTCCGATGCTGATTTTGTCCCTATTGCCTCTTTATGTCAGGCAATTCTATACATCTATTGCCATTTCTGTTTTGGTAAGTTGATCTCATTTTTATTTTTTCTGGGAGCCCACAATTTTTGTTGGCGTAGGGCCTCACTCAAGGTAAATCCGGCCCTGCCCCCAGCCGAGCAAGGTTGAGTGCAGAGTAGTAGATTCAAACACCTCCTACATTCATACAGGCTTCCTTTCAAAGGTAAATGATTCTGTTGTGTGCTCTACACCCCCAGACTCCTCTCTCCCCTCCAGGTCTCCTGCTTCCCGGTTTAAACCCTGGGATCTGGCCACACACTTCCCAGGCATTTTCCAGCTTGTTTTCTTAAAGGGGCAGGGTTTAGGCTATTATAGATGAAATGCTTCCCTGGTTCTAAGCTTGGCTGGGTAGAATCCCTGCAGGGGATGGGGTGTTTCCCATAAACTCCATCACAGCATGAAAATGGCTTTAAACAAAATATCATCTATGAAGGTAATTTTATAACAAGCTGTCTAGGTTGAGAGGCCAAATAGATGCCTACTTTCATTCTATTCTGTAAAGACACAGACATACACAGAGGCATCTATGTCTATTTTTAAAAAAAAGAGTGTATCACAAAAGCTACGTAAGTCGCCAACTAAAATTCACCGTTACTAGTTAAATGTAGTTTTCAATAAATCACTTTGATCAAGAGAAAAGTGGTATAGAAAACCCCCCCACAAAATAAATAAAGTGCGGCCCTGTATATTTAACCCTGCATGGGAACTGTTGTAAATGTACACAGCTGAAGTATGAATAAAGGTGTATATTTTATAACCTACATGCACACTTCATGGCTACACTTTTGTTCAGCCAAAATTATGCCCTTGAACATGCTGACCCAGAAGTGACATTATTGTCAGGATCAGTACTGAAATTTAAAAGCTTTCTCTTATACAGCAAATGGCGATGGTCGAGTGCCCAACAGGGCATGACCAAAGGGGTTTGTACTCCTTTGAAGCACAAGCAGGACTTGAATGGGCTTTAAGAAGAGCTGAAGAAGAATTATTGGACTGCAAGATCCTTCAGTGTTATGTTAGCAAGCTTATCCTTGTTCTTCTATGGAATGGGTAACGGAAAAGTAAAATAAGAGGCACCTTTAAGAGTCTAGTGAATAAAGGTCCAATGGACACTTCTGTGGTTATCGAGAACCCCAGTTCAATTTCTGAACTCTTCTTCTCTGGCTATGGACAAGTTAAGATCCTCAGGGGAAATATCTTTGAGTCCTGATCCCTACTCGTCATCCTTAATCCCAGCTGTGGGACCGGAGCTGTAGGCCTCCACAACCGATTCAGGGGTGATGGTTCCTGCCATTTTCATAGAAAGGCAAGATCCCCCAGACCATGTGGGGGGGGGGGGAGTAATAATGACTCCTCAAACATCAGGGCTTTGCCATTACCTGAGAGGGGACTAACTTTTACTTCTGAATTAAAACTGGTATTCCTTCCCACCAATTTAGTGTCTTATGCGTTTACTCCTAGTGAACCCCCATGGCATTTGCTATTATGGGGTCCTCTATTAGTAACCGTTTATCTCAGCTACACTCTTTTTCTGGACAGTCTGTTAAATACAAAATAATTGATGTGGAAGTGATGAAGAATAAGGAAAAGTCGTAAATCTTCAGCGATTGGTGTACTTTATAAATGCAACTGTTCCCTCCCAGTAGAGGGAACAGTTTCTTGAAAAAAAACTGGAATGGTTACAAAATAATCATCATTATAATAACTTTAGGTTTAACAATTTCCCACACTACAGATTGATCTATTCAGCAAGGAAGAAAGAAATGGAAGAGGAGTGGCACTATATGTAGAAAATAATATTAAAGCTACAGAATTATTATTTATTTATTTAGCTGGTTTTATATACCGCCTTTCAAATGTTAAGGCGGTTTACATAGAACAATAACTTAACTTACATGGAACTTGAAGGGTAATTGACATGGAACGTTTCACAAACTATTTACAAGGAACATTATTTGTAACATACTACATAACTTACATGGGACTTATAAGTAGTTACCATTGAATATGGACAGAAGAACTTCATAAGGGACATTATACGGGGGAACCGTGTGAAAGTAAGTGCAGAGAATGGGGGGGGGATAAGTGTGTGCAAGAGTACTATCTATAGGGTGAGGGTTAGGTAGTTGGGTTAGTAGACTGAGACTGGAGGGAGGGCAGAGGGGTCATGAGGCTAGTGAATTCCAGAGGTTGCGGATAAGTAATGTTATGAGTTCAGCAGTGTGCTGGGTTTAGAGGTGAGACCTTAATCAGGCAGCATAGATTCTATGAACAGGTATGTTTTCGTTTTTTCCCCAAAAGTATTTAATGCCCTTTAATGAATGAATATCATAAGGAAGGGCATTCCAGAGTTTGGGGGCAAATTGGAAGAATGCCCTATTTGATGTTTTCGTCATGCAATTCCTGTTGTCTGTAGGCATAGGGAGTGTAGATTGGGTGCTGGTTCTCCTGGGTCAATTGTCTGCTGGTTTTTGTATAAGGGTCTGTAGATATTCTGGTGTTAGCTGATGGAGGGCTTTGAAGGTGGTGACCACTGCTTTGAATATGGAGTGGGCTTTTATGGGGAGCTAGTAGAGATTTCTGAGAATCAGTGATATATGATTGTGTTTTGGAGTGCTGTATTCATAGCCATCTGCAGAGGTTTACAAAAGGAAGGAGGCGGCACTGTGGAGGAGCATCCATTTGCATTGGTGTGATATAGAGACCTACTTCACAGGCAAAAAAAGCGGACAGATAGTTAAGTGAAGACATTCACAGTATTGCTATAAAAGGAGAAATGCTACTGAGAGGTGATTTCAATATGCCAGATGTTGATTGGAATATCCCTGCTGCAGTGTTTTCTAAAAGTAAGGAGATCATGAATTCTCTAAAGGGAGAACTATTCTGGCAAATGGTAACAGAACCCACATGGGAAGGAGCCATATTGGACCTAATGCTTATGAATTGGGAGAGTATCTAATGTTATAGTGGGTGATCATCTTGCATCCAGTGATTACCGGATGGTATGGTTTGGTATTCGGACAAGAGCTGAGATAGTTCATTCAAAAGTGAGGGTCATAGACTTTAGGAAAACTAATTTATGGCAAGATGAGACAATACCTAAAGGAGTCATTAGCTGAATGGGAACAGTTGGGGGGGTGGATATAGAAAAGCAGCTGGAAAAATTGAAGAACCTATTTTAGCGGCAACAAACATTTTGTTAAGAAAGTAAATAAACATAAAAGTTTGGAGGCCACTATGGTTCTCGAAAGAAGTAGCAGAAAAGGCGAGAAAAAGAGGGTAGCCTTCATAAAATACAAGAGATCACAGAAAGAGAAAGACAAGCATCGATAGTTGGAAAAGCTAAGAGAAGTTAGGAAAGCAGTCAGGAAAGCAAAGATATAAATGGAAGAAAAATAGCCAATGCGGTAAAATGGGGGGGCCAAAACATTTTTCAGATGTGCTTTTGAGAGGAGGAAATGCAAAAGTGGTATTGTCAGACTCAAGAGTAAGGGAAGGAATATGCAGAAGCTGATGATGATAAAGTGGAATTGTCTAAGGCGACATTTTCCTTACCAGATTATTTATTTATTTATTTATTTATTTATTTATTACAAGTTCTTATATACCGCACTATTCGGCATCAGCGCGGTTTACATTATAACATAAAGACCATAACAACAAGCTGTTTGGTTTACATCGAACAGGAGTACAAACTTGGAGAACCGGGGTAAACTATATACATGAGATAATTACATAGAACAGAATAGAGTCTTAATAATATAAAGAACGGCATGGTGTGTTCATGAGTCCTTTCCATGAGTCCTGCTAGACCAATAAAGACAAGTGGGTTGCATTTCTCCTACCAGCAGATGAGTAGAGACATAGCCAATGAAATGTTCAAGTTTCAATGACATCACTCCCATGCCTCTATCAGCCTGAGCCACTAGGACAAAATCAGTATTCATACCCAAGCATATGGAAAGGAATGACAAACCTCACACAACTTCAACGAGGATAACAATATTCAACCAAACATCAAAGAAACTATGTACAGGATTAGTTTGAACAGAAGGCTTGTTAGTAGATTATGAGCCCGCAGGGCCAACCACTTAGATTATAGTGGGCCAAAAAGGTACCATTACAGCAGACCAATATAGTTCCAGGGATAGGCCCTGGACTGGTCTTCTAGGACTCAAGTAACAGACATTATCTGGTAAATAAAATGTTACCTTCCATATCTTTATTTATTTTATTTATTTATTTAAACCGTTTTATATATCGTCTTTCTACAATTCACGACGGTTTACATGGAACTAAAATAACAGAGTTAACACAACTGTTGTATAGAGAACAATATCTTCATAAATGTGAACAGGCAAATTCAATGGTTAACTTTTTACATATTTACAGGGGGATAGGTCAGGAGGAAGCTGGGTGGGTAAGGGAGAGGCAAGTGAGAAAATAGAGGGAGGAGGAGGAGGGAGCATTTGGAGGGGGGTCACGGCAGGGGGAGAGCTGTACAACAGTTTAAGTTACTTTAGTATAGTTGTGAGTTAAGGGCAAAGTATTCTATGAAGAGGAAGGTTTTGAGCCTTTTTCGGAATTCGGAGTGGTCAGGGCAACCTCGTAGATCTGAAGGGAGGGTGTTCCATACAGAAGGGGCATAGAGGGAGAAGGCTCAGTTGCAGGTGGATTGTTTGCTCTTTTTTTTCTGTGATGGTATGTTTAGAATCCAGACAAGTGGGACATACCACTGAGTGGGAAGAAGACAAAGCAGCTCATAAAGCACAGTTACTTACCTGTAACAGGTGATCTCTGGGAACAGCAGGAATTAGTCCTCACATATGGGTACGTCGGAACCGACGGAGCCTGCGCGGGAAAGCTCCCCAGCTTCCCAGAAAGGAAGCTTTTGGGGCCTCCCACTGCACATGCGCGCTGCCTTCCCGCCTTCCTGACCAGCTCTCCTCAGTTCGAGATTATAGCTGAGACAATAGAGAGAGGAAAGGAAGATAGATAGAAGATACAACTCCTAGGGGAGGTGGGTGGGTTGTGAGGACTAATTCCTGCTGTTCCCAGAGATCACCTGTTACAGGTAAGTAACTGTGCTATCTCCAGGAACAAGCAGGAATAAGTCCTCACATATGGGGACTCCCTAGCTAAGATACCTGGGAGATCCCCTTTCAAGGGTTCGCCATCTTCGTATGGATCTCAGGCATCCATCCTGGGAAGGTGGGCAGGAGTTGTTCAAATATGGAACAGGTGTTTGAGGACAGCCTGACCAAACAAGGCATCCCGGCGGGAGTCCTTGTCCAAACAGTAATGGGCTGTGAAGGTATGAACCGAGGCCCAGGTGGCGGCTCAACAGATCTGATCTATGGATACAGAGTGAAGATGAGCCATAGACGTGGCCATGGCTCTCACATTGTGAGCTGTGACATGGTCTTCCAGAGAAATGTTTTTACTCTGGTAAGCAAAGGAAATACACTGAGCAATCCAATTGGAAAGTGTACGTTTGGAGACTGGAAGTCCCAAATGAGAAGGATCAAAAGCCACAAAAAGTTGGGAAGACTTTCGATGTGGCTGAGTCCTGTTGAGGTAAAAGGCAAGAGCTCTTTTACAATCTAGAGTATGAAGGTTCCTCTCTGCACTGGATGCATGAGGAGCCGGAAAAAAGACAGGTAGATATACCTCTTGATTAAGATGAAAAGGCGAGACCACTTTGGGCATAAAGTGGGGATTCGTCCTGAGGACAACCTTATCATGATGAAACCTAGTATAAGGTGGATGAGCCACTAAGGCCTGTAGTTCACTGATGCGGCGAGCCGAAGTGACTGCAATAAGGAAAAGGACCTTCCAGGAAAGAAATTTCAAGGAGGTAGAAACCAACGGTTCAAAAGGTGGCTTCATAAGCTGACCTAGAACTAGGTTCAAATCCCATGCTACCGGAGGAGGTCGGATGGGAGGCTTAGTTAGAGTCAGGCTTCTCATGAACCTTGCAATAAGAGGATGAGAGGAGACAGGTTGTCCATTTATAGGTTTTAAGGATGCTGCAATAGCACTTAAATGGACTCTGACTGAATTTGTCTTAAGGCCTGCATTAGAAAGATGCAGGAGATAGTCTACTAGAGAATTCAAGGGAAGTGCTAGAGGGTCAAGACCCTGTTGAGCACACCAAATGGAAAAGCGTTTCCATTTGAAAGCATAGGAACGCCTCGTGGAGGGTTTCCTAGAGGCATGAAGGATATCTTGCACTGGTTGAGAAAGATTGAAGTCATGAAGGCTTAGGCCTTCAGTAACCAAGCTCTGAGGTGTAGGGACTTAAGGTTTGGGTGCCACAAAGTCCCCTCCTCCTGAGACAGAAGGTCTGACGCAGCTCCCAGGTCCAGGGAGGGCCCCTGGGAAAGATGCAGAAGTAGAGGGAACCACACTTGGCGTGGCCAGCGTGGAGCTATGAGGATCATCGATCCGTGATCCCTCTGGAGTTTGAACAGAGTCTTGGGAATCAAAGGAATGGGTGGAAAGGCATATAGGAAGTCCTGACCTCAATGCAGGAGAAAGGTGTCGTAGGCCTGAGCTCCCTGACACGGAGTCCTGGAACAGAACCGGGGAAGTTTGGCATTGCACGGACTTGCAAAGAGGTCTATGTCCGGGGTTCCCCATTCCTGAAAGATTCTGCGTATCTGGTCCATATGTAGGGACCATTCGTGTGGAAGCAGAACTCGACTGAGTCTGTCTGCCCGAGAGTTTTGAACCCCTGGAAGATACACTTCCAGAAGATGAATTTGATGCTCTCTGGCGAAGACCCATAATCTGAGAGCTTCGTTGCAAAGCGACAGAGAGCCTGTCCCTCCTTGTTTGTTTACGTAGAAGATGGCCACCTGATTGTCTGTTTGAACTAGGACGGTCAGGATGACAAGGAGGGTATGGAAGACTTTGAGGGCAAAGAAGATTGCTCGCAGTTCCAGGAGGTTGATGTGAAGGGTGGTCTCCTGTGGAGACCAAGTACCCTGAGTGGAGAGGTGTTGTAGATGGGCTCCCCACCCTGTTTGGGAGACATCTATTGTGAGGGTTGCTTGGGGCAACAAAGGTTGGAAGGGGGCCCCCAACAACAGATTCTTGGTGGATATCCACCATTGGAGGGACCAAAACAGACGCTTTGAGGTGAGTATTTGGTCGGAGAGCGCTCCTGATGCTTGAGTCCACTGGGTGGCCAAGGTCCATTGAGCTGCTCTCATATGAAGACGAGCATAGGGCACCACGTGTACCGTGGAGGCCATGTGGCCCAGAAGTCGCAGCATTTCTCTGGCTGTCAAGTGACTGCTGGACTGAACTTGGGAGGCCAAGCACACCAGACGTTGGCCCCGGACTTGAGGTAGGTAGGCCCTTGCAGTGGTGGTGTCCATCTGGGCCCCTATGAATTCCAGAGACTGAGTAGGGATGAGTTGAGACTTGGGAAGGTTTACCACCAGTCCCAGATACTGCAGAATGTGCCTTGTGCGGTCCAGGGAAATCTGGGCCTCTGACTGAGATGGAGCTCGGATGAGCCAGTCGTCCAGATATGGGAATACAAAAATTCCCAGACCTCTTAGAAATGCGGCTACAACTGCCATGCATTTGGTGAATACTCTTGGAGCAGAGGCTAGACCGAAGGGAAGTACTCTGTACTGGAAATGTTTTCCCTGGAACAGAAATCGTAGATATTTTCTGTGGGATGGGTGGATGAGTATATGTGTGTACGCATCCTTGAGATCTAGAGAACAAAGCCAATCCTGACTCTGAAGGTATGGAAGGAGAATGCCCAGAGAAAGCATTTTGAATTTCTCCTTGTATAGAAATTTGTTCAATTCTCTCAGATCTAGGATAGGTCTGAATCCCCCTGTCTTCTTTGGTATGAGAAAATAAGGGGAGTAGAAACCTGTCCCTTGTTGGAGAAGAGGAACCTCTTCTATTGCCCTTTGGGCAAGGAGGGAAGAGACTTCCTGACCCAACAGGGCCAGGAGAGATGGGGGAGAATTGAAGTGCCTCACCATGGTATGTGGAGGAAGGTTGGAAAAATGAAGTTTGTAGCCCTCTCTGATGATAGAGAGGGTCCAGTGCTCTGATGTAATTTGCCCCCATCTGGGAGCAAAGTGAGCTAACCTTCCGGGAATGGTGAGGGGCTCTGGTTGTTCTAGAGCCAGAAATGTTAAGTTCTCTAGGGGCAAGTCAAAACCCCTGAGGGGGTTGAGCCTGCTGAGGAGTGGCAGACGCTGCAGGCTTTGACCTTGCCTGTTTAGGTTGCTGACGTTTAGCAGCAAAGCGAGGCTGAGAAGATTGTTGGCCAGTATTTGTGGAAAATCTGGCCTTCTTGTAGTAAGGCCTCTTGAAGACTTTTTCTTGGCAGGAGTAGAGGTAGACTTAGAAAGTCTATCTAAGGTAGCATTTTCTGCGTCCATTTGAGTGGCTTTAATTTGCCAGTCTTTACCAAATAAGTTCTCACCTGTACAGGGCAGATTCCGTAAGCCATCCAGGACCCAGGGTTCTAGGTCAGAGGCCTGGAGCCAAGCAAGTCGTCGGGCTGCAATGGCAATGCCCGGAGCTCTACCGGCACCTTCAAAGGAATCAAAGGCTGCTCTGTTGGAGAACTTAGAAACATCTAGAAGCTGTTTCACCAGAGAAATGAACTCCTCCTTTCGATCCTCAGGGATAAAGGGGGCAAAATGCCGTACCTTTAGGGCAAGTTCCCTTAGAAACATGCCCATATACAGACTATATGAATTAATCCTGGCTATAAGCATACTAGCCTGGAAGATTTTCCTACCAAAAGAGTCTAGAGTCTTACATTCCCGCCCTGGAGGGGTAGAAGAGTGCCTTTTGGTACTCTTAATCTTTTTCAGCACAGACTTCACCACAATGGAATGGTGAGGCAGCTGAGTTTTTTGAAAACCAGGAGGAGGAGGGACCCGGTACATGGTGTCCAACCTACGAGAATGAGGAGACAACGTTAGAGGAGCCTCCCATAAGTCCATCAAGTGTTCTTGAAGGATTTCATGGATAGGCAGGGTGACTGCCTCTTTAGGAACCTTAGGGTATCCTAAAATATCCAATTTCTTTGATCTAGGTTCTTTTTCAGAGGATGTGGTAATAGAAAGTCCTTTAGCTACTTCTATAATGAAGTCTTGAAAGGACAAATCCTCTGGTGGAGACATTCTCCTCTTTGGGGAAGAAGGCTCTTCAGGAAGAACTAGAGACAGCTCATCAGAGTCATCAGAGGAGTCAAAATCCTCAGAAGAATCAGAGTATCCTCTATTTGCTTCCAACGCACGATACGCATACCGATCGGTATCGACATCGGGCGTACCGGGTATGGGATCGGTATCGGGTGAAAACCCGGATCCGGCATGCGGAACTGATCTGCGTTTGGAAGACGATGGTCTCGGTTCCGGTATGGAAGACAATACCGGAACCGGACCCGGAACCGCTAGATGCGGTACCGAGGGCGTCGCAGCTTTAATGAAAGCCAGAACGGCCTGCTGCATGGACTGGACAGTATTGCCCATAGACGCCACTGCTGCCTGGATGTCGGTACCGGCATGGGCCGGTACCCCAGAGCAGTCTAACAGGTGATCAGTCGAGGCCGTGCCATCGATGTCAACCTGTAACCCCATAGATGGTGCTTTGGAAGCCAGAGCTTCCCGCCGGGGTTGTTTGGCTGGGGCAGGGTCCTCTGACTCAAGATTGAGGGCCTCTCGATACTTTGAAGGAGATTTGCCTTTTGAGGACCTGCCCGAAGAAGGTTTGGTTACCTGAGATCCATCCGGAGAGGAAGACCTGGATGACTGTGATGCTGGATTATCTGAAGCAAACAGCACATGGAATTTGTTGGCCCGGTTCTGCAAACCACGCTTAGACATCTGGGAGCAGGATGGGCAGTCCGGAATGGAGTGGTCAGGCCCCAAACATTTAAGACACCAGTTATGGGTGTCTGTAACAGAAATAACAGCACTACACTTGGTACACTTCTTGAAACCAGGGGCTGGTTTCTCCATGAGGAGAAATTGTGTAGGCCTGAGGCCTAACCGAAGTCACCAAGTTGTGCTAAATAAAAGTTGTTGTTTTTTTTGAAAGAAAAGAAAAGAGAGACCGGCGGTACCGGTTTCGGTATGGGGAAGGCAGGTACGCGGTCTAAAGAAACAAACTAAAATAAGAATTTCTTCAGCGGTGACAGGAACACGACCTGCTGGCTCCGCGGAAAAAGAGAAACTGAGGAGAGCTGGTCAGGACGGCGGGAAGGCAGCGCGCATGTGCAGTGGGAGGCCCCAAAAGCTTCCTTTCTGGGAAGCTGGGGAGCTTTCCCGCGCAGGCTCCGTCGGTTCCGACGTACCCATATGTGAGGACTTATTCCTGCTTGTTCCTGGAGATAACCTTTGAGCCAAAAGCAATGTCCACCTGAGTGTGGACATCCAAGCAGTAATGCTTGACAAAAGTGGAAAGTGATGCCCATGCTGCACTCGACAAATCTCTGAGGGGGCTACTGAGCTACGCTCCACCCACGAGGATACTTGTGCTTGAGTAGAAGGTGTGCACAACCCCTCCAGAACTGGCCAGTTTCATAACAGATGCGACAAGGCAATGGACTCCTTGGTCCAGCACCCCAATGTAGACTTGGCGGCCACGTCACCCTTGCGCGGCCTAGCAAACAGCACAAAAAGATGGTCTGACTTACAGAAGGAATTCATAACCTTCAAGTACCAGAGAAGCATCCTCAAGACAACCACAAGGTGAAGATCTCTATCTTTCCCTCGATACTGCTTCTTAGAGGAAGAGGGTAAACAAACCACTTGGTTCACGAAGGGAGATAGCACCTTGGGCATAAAGGAAAGCACAGGATGAATGAAAATGATCTCCTCTGAGGAGGACAGCTATGGATCCCGGCATGACAGAGCCTGAAGCTGGGAAATCCGTCTAGCAGAACATGTTGTGACTAAGAAAACAGTCTTGAATTAAATCCTTAAGAACAGCACACTTCATAGGTTCAAAGAGCTCTGACATTAGGGCTCTAAGCACTAGACAGAGATCCTAGCAAGGTGGGGGGAATGCAGATGTCAAACCCCTTGAATAAAATGTGAGACATCCGGGTGCAAGGCCAAAGACCAGCCACTGGACCTCTGAAACAGGACAAAGCTGTTATGTTGACTTTCAAGGAACTAAGGGAAAGGCCCTTTTCCAGACCATTCTGAAGGAGGACCAGCAAAGACAGCACCTTTGCCGCCTCAGGCACAACCTTTTGTGAGCCACACCAACGCTCAGAGACACCAGACCCGCACATATCTCAGGCTGGTAGAACCTCTCCTGGCTCTGAGAAGAGGGAAAACTACTGCAGGAGAATAGCCTTTATCCATCAGCCATCTCAAGAGCCAAATCATAAGCGAAAAGGGAACCAGGTCATCTAGAACAATTGATCTTTGGCACAACAGGCCCCAAAATAAGGGAAGATGATGTGTTTCCTGTGGGAACCTCTTCAAGTTCCTGAACTATGCTCTCCTTGGACAATCCAGATCCACCAGAACAATCCAGCCTGGATGGTGCTCTATGCACCGAAGCACAAATCCCACTAGTAGTCATGGTGAAAACAGAGCAGGCAACGCCTTGGTCAGGACTGGACCAGGGCATCAATGCCCTCAGACCCCATTCCCATATGGTGACTGAAGAAACGGCATGCTTTGGCACTGGATTGGATCGCCATCAAATCCATCTCAGAGCAACCCCAACAGCAGAGAATCATCTGAAATGCCTCCTGACTTAACTCCCATTCTCTGGAATCAAGAGAGTGGTGACTGAGGAAGTCCGCCTCCACATTGTCCATCCCAGCAATGTGCTGAGCCAACAGAGTTAGGAGGTTCTTGTCTATCCAAGCAAACAAGTCAGCCATCTCTAAGGCCACTCCAGCATTCCTTGTGCCACCTTGCTGATTGACATATACCACAACCGTGGCATTGTCCTAGAACACTCGAACCACGTTACTCTTGACCAAGGGCTGGAAATATAAGAAGGCCTATTGGATGGCCCTTGCTTTGAGATGGTTAATGAGCCACACCACCACTCTGCAGCTCCAACAGCCCTGAGTCGTTCAAGCTTGACAATGAGCTCCCCAGCCCGTAAGACTGGTGACCATTGTCAGAAGAATCCAGAAGTGATTGTCCATTGGCATGCTCCCCTTCAGATGACATGACTACTGCCACTACCACAAGCTGGCTCTCACTTCCAGCTGGAGTGGAAGCCTAAGCTTGAACTCCTTAGAGCCAGCAAAGACCATTGCATTGGCCTCATATGAGCACATGCCCACAGCACTATCTTGATCGCTGCCGCCATCAAGCCAAGAAGTTGCAGATAATCCCAAACCCTGAAAACCTGTTGAGAATAGAACACCACAAGCCATTCCAATAACCTCTGCATTCTCTCCTCCAGCAGGAAGACTTTACCAATTTGAGTATCAAACCTGGACTGGGAAGGCTCCAACTGATTCTTCCCCAATTGATCACCTAGCTGAGGCTTTTTAGAAAGGATACCACTTGGGCAAACACCTGAAATGCTTTAGACACAGAATACCAAATCACAAATGTCCAAAAATCAGAATGAAGAAAGGAGGCACATCCATGCAAAGAACTTCATTCCACCCAATATCAATTACAGGTGCAATATGGCTTCATCACACTTTCTTGGAAGAAAAAGGCTCTCAGAACCAGCAAGCATAAATGTCCAAGCATATCAATTTCATCCTTAGACAAAGCTCAGGAACATTAGTGATCCTGAAAAAACTCCCAAACTATCAATCTCAATAAAGCGTATGTTAATTTTTCATCACTCAGTTTTTAATGAAAAACTTTTTAAAAGTATCAATTTATATTAAAAAGGAACATTCCTTGCCCATAAAACATGCATTCAATGACTGCAGCATATACTTGCCATAAAGACATTACAATATGAACATAATAACCCACACAGCCCCTTGACATATAGCCGCACAAACGACATAGAAAACGCCACTGTAGAGGCCTTCACAGACGTTCGCTTAGAGCAAGAGGAGACTGCAGGCTGTTACTTAAGGAATGTTACCCACTATATTGTAAGCTGGCATCGGAAGCCTTGTCAATTTTTGGGAATACCTTTGGCACATTGAAAGGCTACCTTCCCTTGACTGTCTCTTCTTTCTGGAATTCACTATCTAAACCCCTGTGAGGGATTCTGGCAGCCCTGCTTGGACTCTATGGGGTTTTTATTCTTGCAGCATTGTTTCTCTGTGTAGTATGTGCTTGCTGTAAGAAGTCTATGGGATCTTTGACTCCCAGGATAATGTTACAGATTGATACTAAGGAAGAACCATAGATAGACTCTGGGCCAATGTCCAAGTTCCTTTAATTTTCAGGTGATTCTTAACAGAAACAGAGGGGGGACTGAAAGGAGGTCTATCTGTATAGTGCTGTGTACACCTTAAAGCACTGAATAGGTCTTCAGTAATTGTAATTCTTGAGAGCCCTCAGAAAAGGTTAACACAGATTCATTAGCTCAGACATTACAGAGAATATTGCTAGGGAAACGTCCTTGAAGAACTCTGCTCAAACTATCAGAAGTAACAGAAAGACACTGAGTCTATATTATAGAAAAACATTAACTGGAAAGGCTTGCGTGTTGAAATTATTCCTAAAGAAATTATGTCTAGAAATGATGAGTGTCTCTGTTTGACATAAGAACATAAGAAATGCCATACTGGGTCAGACCAAGGTCCATCAAGCCCAGTATCCTGTTTCCAACAGTGGCCAACCTAGGTCACAAGTACCTAGCAGTTTCCCCAAAGGACACAGGGTCCACAATGCTTGTATTGGGGCAAGCAGTGGATTTCCCAGGTCCCCTTTAATAATGGTCTATGGACTTTTCCGCCAGGAACTTGTCCAAACCCTTTTTAAAACCCGGCTACACTACAAGCTTTTACTACATCCTACGGTAATGAATTCCAGAGTTTGATTACACGTTGAGTGAAAAAATATTTTCTCTTACTAGTCTTAAACGGGTTACACTGTCACTTCATTGCATGTCCCCTAGTCTTTCTATATTTTGATGGAGTAAACAATCGATCTACATTTACCCATTCCACTCCATTAATTAATTTATAAACCTCTATCATATCTCCCATCAGCAGTCTTTTCCAGGTTGAAGAGCCCTAACCTTTTTAGCCTCTCTTCATAGGTGTATCCTTCCATCCCCTTTACAGTACCATTTTGGTGCCTCTTATCTGTACCTTTTCCAATAATGCTATATCATTTTTAAGATACGATGACCAGAACTGCACACAATATTCAAGGTGTGGTCTCACCATGGAACATAGAGGCATTATAATATCCTTTGTTTTCTTCTCCATTCCTTTCCTTATGATTCCTAGCATTCTATTTGCTTTCTTGGCCGCCGCTGCACACTGGGTGCAGGGTGTCAACATGTTATCCACGATGACGCCTAAATCTTTTTCCTGGTTGGTGGCTCTTAATGTGGAACCTTGCATTGTGTAACCATAGTTTGGGTTGTTCTTTCCTAGGTGCATAACTTTGCACTTGTCCACAATAAATTTCATCTGCCATTTGGATGCCAGGTTTTCCAATTTATCAAGGTCCTCTTGCAATTTTTCACACTCCTCATGGGTTTTAACAACTTTGAATAATTTTGTGTCATCTGAAAACTTGATTACCTCACTCGTTATTCCCATTTCCAGGTCATTTACGAATATGTTAAAAAGCAGTGGACCCAGCACAGATCCCTGGGGAAAATAAGTCATTTAGCCCTACCCTCTGCTTTCTTTCAACCAGTTCCAGATCCACAATAGTATACTGCCTCCTATCCCATGACTTTTTAATTTCGCCAAGAGTCTCTCCTGAGGGACCTTGTCAAAGGCTTTCTGAAAATCCAGATACACTATATCAACCGACTCACCTCTGCCTACCTGTTTATTCACACCTTCAAAAAAACATAGCAGATTAGTAAGACAAGACCTTCCTTGGCTAAAGCCATGTTGGCTTTCTCCCATTAAACCACGCTATCTACATGTTCAGTAATTTTGTTCTTTATAATGGTTTCTACTATTTTTCCCGGTACTGATGTCAGGCTCACCAGTCTGTAGTTTCCTGGATCACCCCTGGAACCCTCTTTAAAAATTGGCATTACATTGGCCATCCTCTAATCTCTAGATATTACAGATGATTTTAATGACAGTTCACAGACTGCTAATAGTAGTTCTGCAATCTCATATTTCAGTTCTTTCAACACCCTTGGATGTATACCATCCAGTCCAGGTGATTTGCTACTCTTCAATTTATCAAATAGTTACAATTCTACAACTCCTGTAATTCTTGATAGAGGGGTAAAAGGGGCACTAAGAGGGGACAAGGCCATAGCAGAGACTGAATGAATTCTTTGCTTCAGCCTTTACTGAGGAAGATGTAGGGATGTTACCCATGACTGAAATGGTATGTAAAGGTGATGCTGCAGAAGATTTGAAAGAAATATTGATACATCGGTTAGATTTGACATTTTGTGATGGAGAGGGGAAGAAAAACCCAAAGAGGCCTATTCACAACTGGACGTCCAGCCCCTTGTGCAGCCAATCAGCATCAGAGCCAGCCTGCATATCCAAGCCAGCAGACCAGATTCTGATTCTGTGGGGAAGTCTAGAATCTGGTCTACCACTGTACACCCCGATTCTGCCCGGCGGCACAAGGGCCTGGACACCCAGTTGTGAATACGCCTCTTTGGAGTTTTCTTCCCCTCTCTATCACAAATGTCAAATCCAGGATCCCTGTAGAAAAAGAAAAATTAGCATGCTTTACTTTAACTTTAACCATTCTTTTTTAGGTAGCTTCTGTAACAAGGCTTTTTGTTATCTGGCAAGAAGGCCTTGAACAACTAAGCAAATCTTTCTTTAAAGAGTTATTATAAACATGCAGCCCTGCCGAGCTGTTGCTATCTATGTTGTCTACTTCTCAAGTTATTACTTCAGTGTACAATACATTCCTCTTTCCTTTCCACTGAATCAGAGCATCCATCTCATATTGCAGTTAACCCATACAGATAGCAGAAGAAAAAAATAACTCTATACATTACCGCTGCAGATCAGAGAATCTCATCTCCTTTTGCATATTCATTAAACTGATATCACTTCATATCATTAGACCACCCTCAGTTTGCTATCCATCAAAAAACCTTGTTTCACTATTAATATCATATCTTACTACTCACTTTTTCATACCAACTATATACATAGACCTTCATACCATACTAATAATATTTACAGACTAAGGCTTCTAGAAACAACTATTAAAAAAACTTTACTACTACATTTAAATGAACTGCAGGTAGAAGATATAAATTTATTTCTGATCATTCTCAAATGACAACTCTCTATGTATGTCCTAATTAGCATTAAACATTCAATTTAATTAAAGTCCTTATGACCTGAAAATTATTCTGTCAAAACATTTTTATACAACAATCACAATAGGAAGGCCAAAGAGTACAACAAATTGAATACTAATATCATCAGGTAACTGAGAACTTTCCATAACTTCCAATGGAGTACCTGAGCTAGAAAGAAACCAATTTGAATCTGCTACATAAGAAAATCACAATATTTATTTATTTTATTTTATTTTATTTAGCTAGGTTTATAGGCCTCTTTTCACCAGGTCAAAGCGGTTTCCAGAGAACAGAACATTTTACAGAGAACATACATTATAAAAATAACATGGTATATTTAACTTTTAACATATTCAACATTTTTTGTACATAGAACTTTATACTTCACATCAATAACTATTTACATTAGAGATTCTGTTTTGGTTGGGTTATGAGTTTGGAGGGGGCCAAAATGTTCAATGAATAGGTGGGTTTTCAGGTATTTCTGGAATTTTGGGAGGTTGGTGATATTTCATAGTGTGTTCAGGGAGGAGTTTCATAGGGCGGGAGCAAAGAATTTGAATGCTCTGTGACATGTTTTTTGATTGCATTTATGTTTGGTTGGTGGTATGTTTCGTTTGTTGATTGTAGTTTGTCTTCATGGCCTGGAAATTTATGGTTTTTGTAGTAGGGCTTTGAGGGACGTTTCTTGCTTGGAATGAAGAGCCATGTGTGAGGAGAATGCATTTGTAGTTTATTCTTTTGTTGAGTGGTAGTCAATGTAGTTTTACGATGGGTGTGATGTGGTCGTATTTGTTTGCATTTTGTATGGTGCGTGCAGCGGTGTGTAGAGCAGTTTACAGTGGGAGGAGTGTTGATTGAGGTAGACCTTGGTATATATTGTTACAGAAGACTGCAGAGGGATGGTGAGAGCTTGCAGTGCGGATCTGAAATCTGTTGGCTCAAGAAGGGGATGAAGTTGCTGTAGGGTCTTTGTTTTAAAGTAAATTGTCTTTGCTGTTGTTATTTGAGTTTTGAATAATAGATGCTGGTCAATTATGATGCCGAGGTGTTCAATTCAGGTTTTACATTTATTGATATGTTTAATTAATAATGGATGGGGGTGTGAAAGAGGTGTTTCTTGTAATGAACATGGTCTCTATCTTCTTAAGGTTGATCACCAGCATATATGTGATAATGGATGCTGTGTTTTTTTTGATAACCGTGCATAGGGGTTGAAGATATAGGTTGAAGAGGACTGCAGATAGGGTGGAACCTTAAGGTACTCCTTGCGTCTGTTGGTAAGGTTTAGAATTGTTTGAGCCAATTTTTTTTATTGTTTTCTCTTTGTAAGATATGATTTGAACCATTTTAGTACTGTATGCTGTAATCCAAATGTGTGTAGTCTCTGTAGTAGGATGTTGTGGTTCACTGTGTCGAATGCTGAAGAGATGTCGAAGAATAATAATATGTAGGTTTGTGTGTGATCTTGGATTCCTTTGGTTATGGTGTTAAGGCAGATCATGAGGGTTTCTACCCCATATGTTGGGCGAAATCCATGTTGTTGAGGGTCTAGTAGATGGTTTTCATTAATATGGTTTTTAGTTGTATTTGTACAGTTTTCTTTATGATTTTGGCCAGGAATGGGAGACTGGCTATAGGACGATATGATGCTGGGTCTGATGGGTCCAGGTTTGGTTTCTTCAATGTGGGGCAAATAGAGGAGAGCTTAAGATTGTTTGTCATTATTCCTTGTTGGAGTGCTTCATTCATTATCTTGGCTATATATGTGCTGATTTCAGCAGTTGCTGATTTGATCCATTTAGGGAGACATGGCTCAAGCGGTGAGGTTGTGGTGTTAAGCTTGGTTAGGATGTTTTCAATATTTTTACTATTGATTAGAATACTGGAATGATTATAAAAACTAAGGATTACTAAAACTAAAACAAAAAAACAACATGTAAAAAAAAATCACAGTGTTACAATATATGTCTTTTCACTTAAACTGAGATAGGAAAGTTTTCAAATCAAAATCTACCTCTTATCTGGAAACCAAAAAGCATAACTCAAATACAAAAAAAACAACCAAAATTACCTTAAGACCCAAGAGTAAATCAAACATAAGAACATAAGATATACCATACTGGGTCAGACCAAGGTCCATCAAGCCCAGTATCCTGTTTCCAACAGTAGCCAATCTAGGTCATACGTACCTAGCAGTTCCCCAAAAGACACAGGTTCCACAATGCTTGTACTGGGTCAAGCATTGATATCCTGGGTCCATTCTTAATAATGGTTTATGGACTTTTCCTCCAGGAACTTGTCCAAACCTTTTTTAAACTCAGCTACACTAACAGCCTTTACTACATCCTCCGGTAACAAATTCCAGAGTTTGATTACACGTTGAGTGAAAAAATATTTTCTTTTATTAGTCTTAAATAGTTTACCCTGTAGCTTCATTGCATGTCCCCTAGTCTTTCTATATTCTGATAACAAACAATCAATCTAAGTTTACCCGTTCCACTCCGTTCATTAATTTATAGACTTCTATCATATCTCCCCTCAGCCGTCTCTTTTCCAGGTTAAAGAGCCCTAACCTTTTTAGCCTCTCTTCATAGGAGTATCCCTTCCATCCCCTTTACCATTTTGGTGGCTCTTCTCTGAACCTTTTCTAATAACGCTATATCCTTTTAAGATACGGCGACCAGAATTGCACACAATATTCAAGGTGCGGTCTCACCATGGAACGATATAGAGGCATTATAATATCTTTTGTTTTATTTTCCATTCCTTTCCTTATGATAACACTTATTAAAAGAGGGCTGTTACACAGTACCCTGTCCTGTGCTGCTGAGGTAAGCTATATTCTGATTTGATTTAAATTCTAGCTCTTTGCTGCTGCTAGGCTCTAACCTATTATTAAATTTAAAGTACAAGCTCTCTGCTGGGTTCTAAATTTAACCAGAAAGCTCTCTTCTGTGTTTTAAATTATAACTAAAAGTACTTTGCTGATGCTAGGCCCTGAGTGACTATTAAATTTAAAGTACAAGCTCTCTGCTGGGTTCTAAATTTAACCAGAAAGCTCTCTTCTGTATTTTAAATTTAAACTTAAACTGCTGCTACTAGACCCTGACTGATTTAACAAAAAATAGTGGGTTCACGGATTAATTAGCTTTAATAGAAAAAATGCCTTTCAGAAAATTCCCAGAAGTATATACTCACAATTGCAGATCTCTCTCCAGAAGTAACAGTCCCCTTTTCTAGTCCTTCAAACAAACCAAGACAAATCTGCGTAGTCTTTACATATTACCAACCAGCATTGATAAGAAAACAGACATTTCAAATATCAACTTGTAAGTCTGACTTACTAAAGAAGAAAACACACAACTAATCACAAAGTTAAATCCAGGCTGTTTAAATCTTTTACACCCAAAAAACGTTATCCTTTTAAAACACAACATAAGGAAAGCAAACAAATGAATCATTATACAAACAACTTATATTTTTCTTCACATCTTCCACCATGTAAGGACAACCCATTCATGACTAGTGTGCAGCCTCCCTAAATCATTCTGCCATTTCATAACTCAAACAACGAAACTCCTCTGAAAAACTCCGTCCTACAGAAAATAGTAATGCTTCACCAACAGTCATCACATACCATCATGCTTCAAAATTTTGCAATATCATCATATTAACACACATACAAAAAGATGGACTGCCTCTCTTAAATGCTAAAGCCTGTGCCTTAGACGGAGTCAGAGTCTATCTGTACTTAATGTTCACAATCCACTATACATCCTTGCCTTGCTTTGAATGAAGAGAAAGGGATATCCTGGCACGTCACCAACTGTTTGGCTATGCTAATCCTGACCAGGCAACTAGTAGCAAAATCCACCATGGCTCTTTGGCTCCAATTCTCTAAATTCAATGCAAATAAGGAAACACACATACACAGAATTAGAATTATATCAATAACAGTACTAAAGCTTCAGCAGAGGAATTTGGGCCTGCAGACTTGAGTGGTTCTCCCATAATTCCTACTCCAGCTAGGCCATAGTACTTCTTTTATTAGGAAAAAAACCTGCTACATTGTACAAATTCATCTTATCACTCTACACTCTTCTGCCTTACAGATTAAGCTAAACACTACATGTTAACAGGTCATAACAAGGCACAGACATTACTTTCACTTAATCAGGACAAACAAAAACATTCTGTCTCCATAAGAAATCTCTCTCAAACAATTTCATCTGCAAATTATGACCTTGGCTTCTCTCCCACATATCTCTCCAGGCTGCTAGACTGTTAGCATAATTCCAAGCCATATTATTAACTCTTTCAGAGTGCCCAGGTACCCCACTTCAAGCTCCTTTTAACGAGAAAATTAATGGAACTGCTAAAACAGAGAATAGTGAGGCTTCTGGAATCCAATGGATTTCAGAATCCAAGACAGCATGGTTTTACTAGAGGCAGGTCTGGTCAGATAAATCTGATTTATTTTTTTTACTGGGTGACTAGATTGAGGAAGAGCTGTAGATGTGATGTACTCAGATAGCAATAAAGTCTTTGAACTGTTCTGCACAAGCGAATTATAAATAAGTTGAGTGTCCTAGAGATGGACTTTAAAATGACTGGCTGGGTGAGTGAGAGGTAACACTGGTACAGGTAAATGGAGTTCCCTCTTAGGAGAAGACCATTACCAGTGGTGTGCCACAGGGTTCTGTCCTTGATCTGATTCTTTTTAATATTTTTGTAAGAAAATATTGCAAAAGGGCTGTCAGGCAAGGTTGATCTCTTTGTGGATGATACCAAAATCTGCAAAAGGGTAGACACTCAGGAAAGCATAGATAACATAAGGAGGGATCTAGTGAAGGTTGAAGAATGGTCGAGAATTTGGGAGCAGAGATTTAATGATAAAAAATGCAGGGTCATACATTTGGGCTGCAAAAATCCAAGGGAGTGGTACAGGGGGTGAAATATATCTGTCCATGAAAGAAGAGGGGGGATCTGGGGGGTGACTGTTTCTGATGAACTTGGGTGGGTAAACAGGTTGAAAAGCCGACAGCAAAAGTCAAAAGGATGCTTGGGTACATAGTGAGAGGAATGTCCAACAGGAAGGAGGAGGTGATAGTGTATCTGTATAAATCTTTAGTGGGACCTCATTTGAAGTATTGTGTGCAATTCTGAAGACTGCATCTTCAGAAGGATATAAACAGGATGGAGTTGGTGTAGAGGGTATCTGCCAAAATATTCAGTGGTTTTTATCATAAGGCATATAGGAACAGGCTTAAATATCTCTATATACATACTCTGGAAGAAAGGCAGGTGAAGGGAGACACGATAGAGGCATTTAGACATTTAAATATATCCGTGGCATAAATGCACAGGAGGAGAGCTTTTTTAATTGAAAAAAAGCTCTACAACAAGAGAATAAGATGAAGGTGAAAGGGGATAGACTCAGGAGTAATATGAGGAAATAGTTCTTTATGGAAAGAGTGGTAGATGCATAGAATTGTCTCCCAGTTGAAGAGGTAGATATGAGCACTAATCTGAATTCAAGAAAGCATCTCTGCAGCATTCGACTCAGTAAATCACAATAGATTACACAGGTACACTACCAAAAAACTGCCTCCAGTTTTGCAACTGATTCCTATAGATTTTGGGGTGCTGAATCCAGGAAAAATAGCCAAAATGTTCCATCACGTCACGTTTTCTTGCAAAATTAGATTTCTTACCCATATAAGGAATGTTCACATAATTTCTTTTTAGCCGACTGCAGTTTATTTTCTTGGCCCAAAATAGAGGTTGTAATGGTTAACTAACTAGAAACACTCCCTCATGATATTTTAGAGTGTTTTGTATTCATTTTATACATTAACAGGACAATTGGGAGGCGGGGGGCTAAATCCAGTACTCGCGCTGGCGCATGTTCTTTCCTGTTCGCCTCGCCTCGTTCGCTCGCTCAAACACGGTGGTTGCGACATGACCGTTCCTGTCAAATTTCAGTTTCTTGCAAGTTCATTATTACCTTTTGTTTGCTCAGTCGTAATCCAGCTTTATTCCGAAGTGGTTCACTACAGTTGTAGTTTGCAGTGCTGTGTATTTGTGATGGCTCACAGAGCCAGAGGTTGCGTCAACTCTCCGGACAGTTTTTGTTTTATTTGTGGGGAATATACCGTGAAAAAGCGGCAGAGGAACATTTCTGCATTTATTAAAAAAGTATATATCGCCTATTTCGGTTTGAAGTTAGGCGATCAAGACAAACCGTGGGCTCCTCACAAAGTGTGCAAGACATGTGAGGAAGATCTACGCTTATGGATGAAAGGTAAAAAACAAGCGTTTCGGAATACCTATGATGTGGCGTGAACAAAGAGACCACAGCAGTGACTGCTATTTTTGCTCTTGCATTGTGAAGGGATACAACTTAAAAAATAAGAACGTAATAAGTTACCCCAACCTTCCCTCAGCAATTAGGCCTATGCCTCATAGCAACGAAGTACCTGTGCCTGAACCACCAAAATCTTTGGATCATATTTGTGTGGACGGTTCTGATCATGATGAGACTCATCAGATGGCTTTTCCCGATGAGTCCAGTACTTCCGAGTTTGAAACTGAACCAGATCCGAAACCTGAACTTTTCTCTCAAGCTGAATTGAATGATTTAGTCCGGGATTTAGGACTCCCAAAAGATGCTGCCCAACTGCTAGGTTCTCGGCTTAAACAGAAAAATCTATTGTCACCAGGAACAACCTTTTATTGGTACCGCAACCGCGAGACACAATTTTTGAAGTATTTCAGCAAAGAGGAAGATTTGGTATTTTGCAACGATATATACAGAGTGATGGAAAAGTTTAAACTCAAGTATGATCCTGCTGAATGGCGGCTGTTCATTGATTCGTCAAAAGACAGCATAAAAGGTGTTCTTCTTCATAATGGCAACACATTGGCTTCAGTTCCTATTGCTCACTCTGTTATTCTCCAAGAAAAATATGAGAATTTGGCCCTGATTCTTCAAAAGATTCGTTATGATGAGCATAAGTGGATGATTTGTGGAGACTTTAAAATTCTATCCATGCTATTAGGGCAGCAATCCGGTTTCATCAAATATCCCTGCTTCCTTTGCTTGTGGGATAGCCGGGCCCGCGACCTACACTGGGGGAAAAAAGACTGGCCAATTCGGGAGTATTTGAGACCCGGTGAGAAAAATGTTCTTCATGAGAGCTTGGTACCTCGTGATAAAATTCTATTACCACCTCTCCACATTAAGTTGGGTCTCATTAAGCAATTCATCAAGTCCCTTCCAAAAGATGGTGAGTGCTTTCGGTACCTTTGCTCAAAGTTCCCCCGACTTTCTGAAGCAAAGCTAAAGGAAAGAGTGTTTGTTGGCCCTGATATAAGGAAACTCATTTCAGATGGAGCATTCGCTGAAACGATGTCTGAGAAGGAAAAAGAAGCCTGGGATTCCTTCAAGGATGTTGTTCTCAAATTCTTGTGGAACAGGCGGGATGAGAACTATAAGGATATTGCTGCCAGGATGCTCAATGCCTTCAAAGAACAAGGCTGTAACATGAGCCTGAAAGTCCATTTCTTGCACTCCCATGTGAACTACTTTCCCGAAAACTTGGGGGCGTACAGTGAAGAACAAGGTGAAAGGTTTCACCAGGACATCAAGGACGCAGAGAGAAGGTACCAAGGAAGATGGAACACCACTATGATGGCTGATTTCTGCTGGTTGCTGCTGCGGGAAACCCCAGATGAAAAATACGCCAAGCAGCGCACCAAGAGAAGCATTCGGGGGAAGAAGAAATGGGCCCACCAGGAGATTGATTGACCCAAGAATGACTTTAAAATCTAAACTGTGTTGACAAATATCGTGTTTTTACTAAACTTTGAAATAAAAATTTGTTAGTTATTACCACAGTGTCGGATCTCATTTATTAGAATTTTATTTTCACACCATCGGGTGTTTGTCTTCATGTATTGCAATGGTGCGGTTTGCGTTTTCTATTCTTACATACATACATACCTGTACAACATTTTTTGCACATTTCTTTGCTTTGCTTTGTGTCTAACCTCACTCTTATATGCTCAATGTTTGTGCACATGTATGTGGCTGTTTTAAGTGCAGACAATTTTGCTACCATCACAGTGTGTTTTGTTGACATTACTCTATTCTTATGTGCTGCCTTGTTACAATTTTCTTTATTCTTATTTGAATAACTACTAAACAATTAGTATAAAGAATTCATCCAAGAAACTTTTATCTCGATCGCACTCAATCTGAAACGTTCACCTCAAACTGCTAACCCAATGTAGCAAAAAATCTGTACGTGATGGAGCAAATTGGTTACCAGATTTGGATTCAGCGCACCAAAAAACATAAAAATCAATCAAAACATTAGAGGCAGTTTAAAAAAAAATTTTTTTAGTGTACCTGTGTTATTAAATAGATTAGAGGAGATTGGTCTACATGGGGTCACTTTAAAATGGTTCCATTCCTATTTGACAGAGAGATTTTTACAAGTAAAGATAGGGGAAAAAACCTCTATGCCCATAAGAGTAATACAAGGTGTACCACAAGGATCTGCACTTTCATCGCTCCTTTTCAATATTTATATGCAACCAATATGCAAAATTCCTTTGAAAAGTGGAATTAAGTATACAATCTATGCTGATGATATTATGATTTTCACAACTATCACTATTGAGAACCCTGATTTCTCGGGCATTACAGAATGTCTCTCAGAAATGTCCAACTGGTGTAAAACAAACAACATGGAAATTAATTTTAGCAAAACAGAGGCGTTATTTATTTCTCGTAACCATAATTTTGCGCATCCTCCTGACATCAAAATAGATAACTCAACTATTCCTATTAAATCAGAAGTGAAATATCTTGGAGTTACTCTGGATAATGAGTTGAATCTCAGATCACACATAAATAAGACAATTAAAAGCGCTTATTACAGAATGAAGCTCATCAAAAGACTAAGGCCGCTTCTTGATACTGTTCACTTCAGAAATGTTTGTCAAGCATTGATTACTCCATTACTTGACTTCTGTAATCCAATATATCTGGGTTTATCTAAGCAAGCACTTAAGCCTTTACAACTGGCGCAGAATACTGCTGCACGTATAGTTTTTGGTCTATCAAGTAGAGAACATATAACTCCCATCTTGAAAGAGCTTCACTGGTTACCTATAGCTTCACGTGTAAAATATAAAACTATAATTTATATTTTCAAGATAAAACAACAATATTCTGCAGAAAGCCTGACATATCTCATACAGTCAGATATTAGCAACAGACCTAGAAGAAGAGGATCTGACAACAGAATCAGCTTATCAAATGATGTCAGAAAACACGTAAAGACACCTCTGAAAGGGCTTTCTCTTTTGCTGCACCTTCCATCTGGAACTCTCTACCTAATGAGCTGAGAGCAGCTCAGGACATCAATGACTTTAGAAAGCAACTGAAAACATCTTTGTTTATAGAACACTACGGTCATGCAATTAACTAACTTAATTTGTCTGGAATGTAAATCATATACATATTGTATAATAGCTCACATTATAGTATAGCTCACTATGTAGATAATGCAACTCACTCTAACACATTATACCATAACTTTAACTTTTATTTCTTTACATTTTCTCACTAATACTCTTAATATCTTTGTTTGTAAGACCGCTTTGATTGTATGATAAGGCGGTATAGAAATCCAATTAAATAAATAAATAAATAAAGGAAAAACACAGAGGACCTCAAAGGAGAAAAAAAAGGTTGGTAAAGCATAGTAATTGGTATGGAAAGGCAGAACTGGATAGGTCATATGATCTTTATCTGCCATCATTTTTCTATGTTTTTATGATTTCATTTTTGGAGATGCTTAAAAGTTATTTTAGAGAGAGCTTATTTAGCTCCCTCTGGTTTTCAAGAAGTTTCCTAAGTGTTTTATGCTTGGAAGTAGAAGAATTGGCCTTAACTACAGTAAATGCTTGGAAACCTCTACCAAAGAATCCAATACAAGGACCATCTGGTGGCCACTATTGTGTTGGCTTCAGCAGGGCCGGCCCGTCCATTGAGCAAGAATGTTTTTTGCATAGGGCCCTGCGTTTCAGGGGGCCCCGGGCAAAAAACATTCTACATAAGCCCAAATAGATTAAAAAAGCAAACCTGCTGCTGCTGCTGCTGCTGCCGCCGTGGCAGCGGCAGAATCAAGCGTCCCGCCGCGGGGCCCCCCCTGCCTGGCAAAGCCTCCTTGCAGCATCAGCTCTGGAGCTTCTCTGACCTCTTGTGGCTCTGTTAAGCCCGCGCTTTGGGACTCCGTCTGGAGCTGATGCTGCAAGGAGGCTTTGCCGGGCAGGGGGGGCCCCGCGGCAGGACGCCTGATTCTGCCGCTGCCACGGCAGCAGCGGCAGCTGTAGCAGCAGCCGGTTTGCTTTTTTATCTATTTGGGCTGATGGGGGGAGGGGTGTTAGGACTGGTAATGGGCTATGGGGGGGGCAAAGACTGGAATTGGGCTGATGGGGGGTTAGGACTAGTAATGAGCTATGGGGGGACTAGGACTTGAAATGGGCTGATGGGGGGTTAGGACTGGTAATGGGCTGATGGGGGGTTAGGACTGGTAATGGGCTATGGGGGGGCTAGGACTGGAAATGAGCTGATGGGGTTTAGGACTGGTAATGGGCTATGGGGAGGCTAAGACTAAAAATGGGCTGATGGGGGGTTAGGACTGGAAGTGGGCTGATGGGGGGCTTAGGACTGGTAATGGGCTATGGGGGGCTAGGACTGGTAATGGGCTGGGGGGTTGCTAGGACTGGAAATGGGATGAGTGGAAGGAGGGCTTGAACTGCAAATAGCTGATGGGGACGGGGGCTTGGAATGGAAATGGGCTGAGTGGAAGGGGGGCTTGAACTGCAAATAGCTGATGGGGAGGGGGGCTTGGAATGGAAATGGGCTGTGAGGGGAGGGAGCTAGGACTGGAAAAGGGCTAAGGGGGAGGTAGGACAGGAAATGGGCTGATGTAGGGGCTAGGATAGGACTGGAAATGGGCTTTTGGGGGTGCTAAGATTGGAAATAGGCTTTGGTGGGGGCTTGGATTGAAATGGACTCATGGAGGGGCTAAAACTGGAAGTAGGCTCATGGGGGGCTTGGATTGGAAATGGGCTGAGTGGAGGGGAGCTAGGATTTGACATGGGCTGATGGTGGGGCTAGGAAAGGACTAGAAATGGGCTGATGGGGGCTGGGATTGGAAATGAGCTGATGGAGGGACTCGGATAGGACTGGAAATGGGCTGATGGGGGGCTAGGACTGGAAATGGGCTTATGGGGGGCTAGGACTGGAAATGGGCTTATGGGGGGCTAGGACTGGAAATGGGCTGATGCGGGGACTAGAAGGGAGCGGATGCTGGGTGGGGCTGGAACTAGAAGGGAGCTGATGTTGGGGGAGGATTAGAATGGGATGGAGCTGGGAGAGTGAAATGGATAGGGTAAAAAATATTTTGTGTGGGAGGGAAGACAAATCTACAATTGGCCGGATATTGGGAGAATAAGTGGGGATTGAGGATTGAGGTGTAAAATTTGAGTGGATGAAATAGGAATGAGGAAAGAGCAAAAGGAGAAAGATTAGTATGGTAAAGCAGATGTAGAGAGAGAATGGAAAAAAACTAGAAGAGAGAAGAAAGGACAAATGGACAGCAGACGATGGAGAGTTAGCAGAAGACACAAAGAAACCAGAAGAAAGTGGCTGGAGCAATTGCAACTGAAAAAAATGCACAAAAAGGTAGAAAAATCTCTTTTTTTGAATTTATTAACTGGAATATGTCAGCTCTGGGAAATGTGCATCATTAACATCTGTGCTTTGTTTAGTACAAGAGGAAATTAATTTATAGTTTTATTTCTACAGTGTTGTTGTACATTCCAAGTTTAGCTTTTGGGGTTCCCAGTTTAATTATTGTCTTCCTATTTCTAAATTGTGATTCCTTGTTTGGTGATGGTCTATGTTCTGCATGTGTAAGTGAGCTGAGGTATTCTGTTTATGTAATTCCTATTTGACATGGCCACTTGTTCTCTTTCCCCAGTAGGTCATGTATTGTTATTCTCTGAAATGTATTGGTTTAATATTTGCAGTGTTGCCTTTTGATAGGTAGGGTTTGGTGCTTTGTGAGTCCTGGTAGTGCTGTTAGGATACGGCGGGTTTGCTATGGGTTCTAAATGGGCAGTGTTTGTAGTAGTTCCTAATGTGCCTGGCGGTTGGCACTGGATTACAGTAATGTAGAAATCTTTTAGTCTTTCTTTATCCATACACTCATTAAGAGGCATGTTTACTAAAAGTTAGTGTATGGTAACATTATGCAAATATTTATGCAAATGAGCCCTATTATGCAAATGAGACCCCGCACCGAGTCTCCGCACATGGCCCCGCACCCCCCTTGGGCCGCCCCTGGGCTTCAGAAAGGGATAGAATTCTGAAACTCTTCTTTTCAACTAGAGCACAAACTTTTTGGGTCATAAAGTATGGGTATTTCCCAATGTCTCTTTGGCAATATCACCTAATGGACCACTTCCCCATCCATACTGACTACATATCGTATTCCCCCCCCCCTTTTTACAACTGTACATAGTTCTTGTATATAAGCTAGCTTAGAACATCCCCTGCATGCCCCTCCTTTTTGTTTATTGTTCTTTGTAAACATATAAGTTGCACTGTAAACCGCTTTGATTTTAGGATAAAGCGGTATAGAAATCCAGTTAAATAAATAAAAAATAAACAAACATCCACTCTTCACCCCTAACCCGCCTATTTCCCACTATGTTGCACGCTAAGCAGTTAGCATGGGATTTTTACCTCGCTGGCTGTTTTAATACATGATAGCAGTTACCACAGTCTTGTGCTAACTGCTTAGTGCACACTAAAGCACAGGTAAACACTAGCACATGTTACAAAACATGCCCCTTAATTTGATAATGTGTATAACTTCTATTCCTCCCTCTATGGAATTGGTGGGCATCTGTGTGTTGCCCGAGCTTGGAAAAGATATAATTGCATGTGGCTCGTACTGCCCTATTTCCTACCTCAACACTGATAACAAAATCTTAGCAAAACGTCTGGCAAATAGATGGTCTATATTAACCCCAAAACCAATCTACCTAGATCAAACAGTGTTGATACCAGGAAAGGCTGGCATCTAAAAATATTCAGAAAATTCTTATTTTGGCTTGGAAATCCAAGCAAAAGGCTCCCAAGCATTTTTATTATCAGTCAATGCAGAGGAAACCTTTGAAGGGTGCACTAGAATTAAATATTCCGCACCCTGAAAAAATGGGCTATGAGGATGTGGGCTGAATCAGGAAGCTGTATAGGAGCCCTAAAGCTTACACAAAAGTAAATGATAGATATTCAGAGGACTTCTCCCTGAGGAAGGGAACATGAGAGCGCTGCCCGTTTTCACCTCTGCTATTTGTGTTGGCAATGGAACTCTTTGCAGGAGGAATCAAGGGCCCAGGGGACATAAAGAGTACAAAAGAAGGTCAAAAAAGAATTTAAGATTATACTTTTTGCAGGCAATATTTTATTTTGTTTTCTTTGGTTGATCCAATTGCAACTCTCCCTATTTTGATTCAGGAACTTCAAAAGGTTTGCAGGCCTCAGGCTTAATATGATGTCAAAAACGCTAGGCCTCACTTTAGAGGCATGCTTAACAGGCCATCTGAAATGCTCCTTTCCTTTTAAGGGGGTCATTTTATAAGGAAATGCCTAGAGTCATATGTCAACATACATGTAAAATTTAGGTATTTCAGTCATATATATGTGTAAGTCGTCTTTTACACAGATAAATAACCACACTATTTTATAAGTACACTCACAGAACCGGTCACACTTAACTTTACTGTGGGCATGCACAGGGGTAGAGTTTAGGTAGAGTGTGGGCAGGGTGCAAAGTTACACACGTAGATTATGTTGTTGTTGTTAAGTGCCGTCGAGTCGGAGTCGACTCATGGCGACCCTCTGGATAGCTATCCTAAATTGTGTTTGGTCTTCAGTCAGGCGGCTCATTGTTGACAGACTGGTAACCGTAGCTGCTGTTATTGTATCGATCCATCTCATTGCTGGCCTTCCTCTTTTGCGTTGACCTTCTATCTTGCCAAGCATAATGTCTTTCTCTAATGATCTCTCTCTTCGCATGATGTGTCCAAAGTATGAAAGTCGAAGTCTTGTCATCTGAGCTTCTAAAGAAAGCTTAGGTTTGATCTCCTCTAGTACCGACTGGTTTGTTCTTCGGGCAGTCCATGGTATACACAGTATTCGCCGCCAGCACCATAATTCAAAGGCATCAATTTTCTTCCTATCTTTTTCACTGTCCAGCTTTCACATCCATATGATGTTATTGAAAATACCATGGCTTGAACAAGTCGAATCTTTGTATGGAGAGAGACATCTCTGCTCTTGAGAATCTTATCTAGGGCTTTCATAGCCATTCTGTCAAGAGCAATGCGTCATCTGATTTCTTGACTGCTTGTTGCTTCTTTATTGATAGTTGATCCAAGTAGGTTAAAGTTGTTCACAATTTCAATTTCTTCTCCTTCAACGATGAACCTGTTGATTATGCCAGTTGTCATGATCTTTGTCTTCTTTACATTAAGGTGCAGGCCCATTTTGAGACTATGTTCTTTGATTGTGAGAAGCAAATGTTTCATATCATCTTCACTTTCAGCCAGTAATGTGGTATCATCAGCACAATTTGTTTTGTTGTAACTATCCATTGGGTTTTCATGGCAAGATACAGAAGTAGATTGCCGGGTCTTTCTTCCGCACAGTTTAAATTTGGTGTTGTTGCCGTTGTCACAAAAATGTGATCCTCCGCCGTCAACACTGTCCCATTCTGCTGCTGCCCAGATGGGTGGTTTGTCTTGGTCTGGCACCTCAGCTGAGACCTGTCCATCTTGGGAGACCCTGCCAGTAGTTAAACTACCGATAGTTTAGCTCTCAGCATCACTGATGCACGCAAGCCCTCACAGCACGACAGGCTGCAAACCAAGTGAGAGACGTAGATTATAAAATACTATAATTTACGTGCATTCAGTAGAAATCGAGGCACAGGAATTTACATCAGCACTACAGCTGGTATAAGTGATTGCACCTTAAATGAACTGCCTGTTCTCGGTCATGCACTTGACTTTATAAAATAGGTGTGAAATACACACATAAAAACGTGCATTAATCTAGGTGTGACTTTGAAAATTACCCTCTAAATGGGCTAAGAAAGTGGAGGAGTAGCCTAATGGTTAGAGCACTGGCTTGGGAACCAAGCGACCAGGGTTCAATAACCACTAGCACTCCTTGTGTTCTTGGGCAAGTCACTTAATCCTCCATTGCCTCAGAAGAATCCAAGTTATCAATGTCCCTGTTTAATGCACATTACCAAGTTTAAAGTTACAATGTAAGCCACTTTGACTGAAAATGATAAACCGGTATAAAAAAGCCCTGCTAAATAAATAAATATTCATTAGCTGGGAATTAACATAACTGTAGATCATAAGGTATATTATATAATTCTAACTATACCCCATTGTTCCGAACGTTGGAAACTGACTCAAATCCTTAGATCATAGGTACCAACAAAAAAGCACAATTCCACGTGCTAGATACAAACCCAGTCAAATCATGGATAGCAAAGGAAGGCTTGATCATTATTAGTCACTGAAAAGCCTATGGCCCAACACAGGCCTGTTTCGTTACCTTCTTCAGGGGCAGGCTACATAAATAATAAAAACAATGACATTTACTACAACTATATACACAATAAATATAATAACATAATACCTAAGAATGTAAAACACATATACTGTAATGGGGAAGAGATATCCTGTGATGGAAAAACAGAGGAACCTAAATGCAATAGGCCTGTTTCTAGCAGGAAGGAAGAGATCAGGACTCCCAGTTGCCAAGGGCAACACAAACATTCCCAGCCACGAGGGCAGGAACCCCGCCCAGCTGACAAACAATCCCGAGCTCCTAGGTCTAAGAGCTTTCACCTGGGAGGGGGAAGGGCCAGATTAGATCCCCAGCAAACATATAAGAGACGTTTACTAGAGTTTGAGAGGATGGAAGGGGAGGAGAAGGAAGCAGCTGCAGCAGATGCAAAGAGAGAAAGAACCAAGAGTGACAGAGTTCTAAGGAGCAATGTAAGAAGCAGGAAAGACGCTGTAGATCAGAACCAGCTGAAAGGTGTGTGTAAGCGGAGGTCTGGATCTTGGAGGCAACGTCTGCCCTGGTGTGAAAGAGAACCTTACGTGAGTGATTCAGTAGATTCTGATACTGATTGGGAGAGAGGAAGGCAGAAAGCAGCTGACAGTGATAATTGGAGGAGAAAGGCACCGAAACCTTTTAACCAAGCCTCCAAGCATTTACCTTATGGTGAAAGTAGCATAAGAGAGAAAATACCAGTGAGGATAACTGGGAAGCATTTACAAGTACAAGGGAGTGAAGGACCTACAGTGCAAGACATTTGTATGTCTGAAGAGGAGGGTGAACAGCCAATATGCAGAGAGAAGCCTCTGAAGTTTAAACCCCGTCCTAAAGGAGCAGTGCACAGACCTCCCTTTGCCTCAAAGCCAGAAGGTAGGCTAATTAACCCTTGTAAAGGTGCTCATAAGACTTTCTCTCGTAGAAGCTATAAAGGATATAATTCTCCTGTGAATTATGTACAGAGATATGTTGAGACTGATCCTTATCTGTTAGAGGAAATATTAGGGAAGTCTCAAGAACTGGCAGAGGAAATTAAGCTGCCAGCAGTTTATATGCAGCAGAAGTTTTATTCAGATGATTGTCAGAGTGAGTCTATGATAATTGATCCTCCAGAAGCTGAATTATCTGACAATCAGATGGACTGTACATTAGCTGTATTAAATGATGTGATTTCTCTGTGCTGAAGCCAAACAGTTTGTGGAAGTTTTCTAACTGCCTGTTAAGAAGCACAAGACTTTACGTTTTCTTACTTTATGCCAGAGTGCCTGGCTTATGTTCTTTTGTTATCCTGTGTTTGAATCCAACCCCGGGAGGGGAATTAAAAGCCTGTTTTGACCTTAACCACTCAACCCACGACTATCACTTATTGAAAGGCCCACAACTACATTCCTAAACCTTTCAATAAAAGGTCTCCAAGCAGCCTACCCTGTATGCTAAGGCTACAGGTGGACCAATTGGTGACAATACGTATAACAAATTATATAGTAAATATTTAAATTATGTTAATAACGTTCTATAGATGAAACAATAAAACTATATAAAACTATATAAAACCATCCATACGCAAAATAAATGACCAGCACAGCAACAAACGTCAGGTGATAACAACCATATGTTATATACCATAAATAAGACATGAATAATAAGAAAGAATGAAAAAATGAAAACATGAGCATCTATAAAAGGAAACACATCATAAATGCATTGTTAATAAAAACCAACCGTTTTAAAAAACAAACTTGTTTAAAAAACAGCTTCATGCACGAATAATTACATAAAATGAAAAATAATAAAACCTACTAACTCATAAACATACCTTTTTGAGCTGTTCAACCCTCTATGGTGTACTATTCACCATCGGGAATAAAATGATAAACTATTAGGGACAAAGAAAACATGTTCACTACCAAGGATAGAGACACCACTATGATAAGTGTATCCATGTTTTTTACAAGACTGTCAGTAATATACTACACCAAACAAACCAGAAATGAAGAGGTAGAATCAGTGAAATCTCGGATACCCAACTATCCTGGTAAATTGTGTTCATAAAGTTTCAATCTTTACCTGTGGGCACTCCAATTCTCTATTTTGCCTTTAGTTGCGAGGAGCAGCGTGAAAACACGAAAGAACTAAAAATGGAGGGAAGGGAAGGAAGAAGGAAGAAACAACGTGGCTATATCAGTAAACTTGACTACTATAAACTGAAGGCTATAAAAATTTTATTACCCTTGTGCTTCATATTACAATTTGTTTAAAAAGGAACAACTCACATATGCAACCGCTTGTATACCAACGCCGTCTTGCAGACCCTGCTGACTGTGAAATTATAAAAGTAAAACACGCCGGCGTCTGCGAGCTAGACAAACAGACTTTTCCCGCTGAATGTAAATGAGATGACGTAGAACTAGGCAGGCTAAATCGAATGTTTCACCATAGAGAGAGTCAGATATAAATCCATATTCCTAAAGGATCTCTACACATTGAGCGATTGATCGTGGGTTACAAAAGGCTTAAATCCAACCTCTATTTACCTCACATGTATGCGCCTTCTAAACCACCTCGTATTGCGATCCGCTGCCCGCTTTGACAACACATAACCGAGCCTTATGTGGTATAGTAAAACAACACTTCGACGACTGCACATTGGATAAAACATTACACTAGATGTAAAAATATATTATATTAAGTATTGTATGCATATTTTACAAGTCAGATGATGTGCGATTGGGTAAAAGACAATAAAAATCATTCATCTGCCTTCCAGCATCTAAAATGAACAAATGACACACTCCATCAACAACTGTACACCCAATAAAAGCATTCTCTAGATAAAAAACCGTTCTCTAGATAAAAAAAATCTCTAGATAAAATTTTGTACAATTAAGTAAATGGATGAACAGAGCCACTCATCTGCCTCACCATATAAAAAACTTGCAAATGAAACATTCAAAAGGAACACATCATATTTAAAGGGATTACCTCAATTTCTATCCTCTAAAATCCTAATCATACCCATATTGCCAATAAACAACATATTAGTCCACTGCTATTCAACCATCCATAAAACCAACGGCTGTAAAATACCTTCATCTATACCTAAAAAATATATAATATATATTTAGGGACCATCATATACATTCCTACCCCTAACAAATATAAAAACATCTAAAAGACAACAAGACATTAAATACCAAAAAACCTATTTAATTTAAACTGTTGGCTAAACCATATTGCCTAGCATCACACCACATTACATGTGACGGTACATTCCTTTTATCAAACATGACCGTCTTACTTCAAAATTAAAAAAGAGTTGATGTCTAGATTACTTATATGCCTTCAATCCAATGGTATAAGTATATATATATGTGAATCACACAAGGGATACCAAGGCGGGGTAATAGGGAAGCGCCTTACAGAAACACAGACAAATCTTTTATTAACAATGCATTTATGATGTGTTTCATTTTATAGATGCTCATGTTTTCATTTTTTCTTATTATTCATGTCTTATTTATGGTATATAACATATGGTTGTTATCACCTGACGTTTGTTGCTGTGCTGGTCATTTATTTTGCGTATGGATGGTTTTATATAGTTTTATTGTTTCATCTATAGAACGTTAACATAATTTAAATATTTATTATATAATTTGTTATACGTATATGTGTTTTACATTCTTAGGTATTATGTTATTATATTTATTGTGTATATAGTTGTAGTAAATTTCATTTTTTTTTTATTTATGTAGCCTGCCCCTGAAGAAGGCAACGAAACACGGCCTGTGTCGGGCCACAGGCTTTTTAGTGACAAATAAAGATCAATCCTTCCTTTGCTATCCACGATTTGACTGGGTTCAAATCCTTAGATCAGACATAATTTAACAAACTAGGCCACATTGTTAGTGTAAAAATGACTTATGCTGCCCCATTTCTGTTACTTATTCTAGATAATTCCTATAGAGATACTGAGAAAGGTTTTTCTCTCTCTGTTAAAAATGATATTTCACTATATATGAATAAAAGATTCCATGCGTTTCCAGGTCTACACTGTAGCAGCTCAGGCAACGGGAAAGCCTTAGGGTATGTTTACTAAACCGGGCTAACGGTTAATCCGGGCTATCTGCCACTAGGTCCCATTGAATAATATGGGATCTAGTGGCAGATAGCCCGGGTTAACTGTTAGCCCGGTTTAGTAAACATACCCCTTAATATTCGTAGTTTTAAAAAATAGTAGGTGGTGGTCCAACTCTGCATCCTGGTGTAGTACCCTTTAGATGCAGGGTATAAACAATGGATGTGGACAAAGCTTGCTTTAGAGGTTTTAAATTAATTTGTTAGATTTAGGAAGGCTCTAAACAGATAAACAGCAGCTTGTTTTAGAGGTTTTAAATTAATTTCTACTGAATTTAGGTAGGCCCTTATAGTCTTAAAAAAAAAACACAGGTAATTAGTCTTTTTCCCACCCACCGCGGACAAATCTTAGTTTACAGTTAGTTATCCCAATAAAAACTGTTATTGTAGCTGGGTTTAAAAAAAGTTTGGACAAGTTCCTGGAGGTAAGGTCCATAAGCCATTATTAAAGTGGACTGGGGAAATCCATTGCTTATCCTTGGCATAAGCAGCATGGAATTTGTGTACCTTTTGGGAACCTGACAGATACTTGTGTCCTGCACTGGCCACTGTTGGAAACAGGATAGTAGGCTTGATGGACCTTTGGTCTGACCCAGTATGATATATCTTATGTTCTTATGATATGGGGGAGACCCCCCTTAAAGCTTTACATATGGCTGTCCAGGTCTGTGCACTCACAAAGGCTTCCTGTTAATCTCTCTCCTGAAGGAAAACTCACCTCTTCTCCTCTGCCTTTAACCTTCCCCCCTGATTTCTCGATTCCCCACTCCCTATCTCTAGTGAATTTTCTTTTGTCTGTTTTCCTCTTTCTTCTCTCACTTTTCTTTATTTGTTGTTGTTGTTAAGTGCCGTCGAGTCGGAGTCGACTCATGGCGACCCTCTGGATAGCTATCCTAAATTGTGTTCGGTCTTCAGTCAGGCGGCTCATTGTTGATAGACTGGTACCCATAGCTGCTGTTATTGTATCGATCCATCTCATTGCTGGCCTTCCTCTTTTGCGTTGACCTTCTATCTTGCCAAGCATGATGTCTTTCTCTAATGATCTCTCTCTTCGCATGATGTGTCCAAAGTATGAAAGTCGAAGTTTTGTCATCTGAGCTTCTAAAGAAAGCTTAGGTTTGATCTCCTCAAGTATACACAGTATTCGCCGCCAGCACCATAATTCAAAGGCATCAATTTTCTTCCTGTCTATCTTTTTGACTGTCCAGCTTTCACATCCATATGATGTTATTGAAAATACCATGGCTTGAACAAGTCGAATTTTTGTATGGAAAGAGACATCTCTGCTCTTGAGAATCTTATCTAGGTCTTTCATAGCCATTCTGCCAAGAGCAATGCGTCGTCTGATTTCTTGACTGCTTGTTGCTTCTTTATTGATAGTTGATCCAAGTAGGTTAAAGTTGTTCACAATTTAAATTTCTTCTCCTTCAACGATGAACCTGTTGATTATGCCAGTTGTCATGATCTTTGTCTTCTTTACATTAAGGTGCAGGCCCATTTTGAGACTATGTTCTTTAATTGTGAGACGCAAATGTTTTCAGATCATCTTCACTTTCAGCCAGTAATGTGGTATCATCAGCATAGCGAAGACTGTTGATGAGTCTTCCACCAATCTTCACACCTCTATTGTCTTCATACAATCCTGCTTCTCTGACAATTTGTTCTGCATATAAATTAAACAGGTAGGGGGAAAGTATGCAGCCTTGTCTTACACCTTTGCTTATTTTAAACCATTCTGTTTCTCCTTGTTCCGTTCGAACTGTTGCTTCTTGATCAACGTACAGATTGTGCAAGAGTACGATCAGGTGTTCTGGTATACCCATGCTTCTTAATGTGGCCCAGAGTTTCTCATGGTTTACACAGTCAAAAGCTTTGCTATAGTCAATAAAGCACAAATAGATATCCTTTTGGTATTCTTTAGTCTTTTCAATGATCCATCTCACATCCGCAATGATGTCTCTCGTTCCTCGCCCTTTCCTGAACCCTGCTTGCACTTCAGGTAGTTCTTGTTCCAGGTATGGTTGTAGTCTCTTTTGAATAATCTTCAGTAGAATCTTGCTGGCATGTGGGATCAGAGCGATTGTGCGATAATTACCACAGTCAGTTGGATCACCTTTCTTTAATACTGGTATAAACACAGATCTTTTCCAGTAAGTTGGCCATGATGTTGTCTTCCATATTTCTTGGCACAGCCTTGTAAGTATGGTAACAGCTGCATCAGATTGCTGTAATACTTCTATGGGAATGCTATCAATGCCTGGTGCTTTGTTCTTTGATAAGGCTTTCAATGCTGCTTCAACTTCTTCTTTCATCACCAATGGTTCCCGATCATAAGGTACAGGTTGAATTGTAATTTCCTTTCCTTTCCTGATTTATTTTTTATTTATATTGTAAACCGCCCCGATGTAACGAGGGGCGGTATATCAAAGGTTTTAACAAACATAAACCAGTAAATGGGTTATTTTCTAAGAGAGCATATACTTTATGGAGTAATGTACGTGCATACTTTGGGGTTATTTTAGTATTATATGCATATGTGGCCATAAATGTGTATTACTGACCTCATATAAAAAACAACCAATGTAAAAATCCATGCATTGCATGATGGTGTGTACTTTATTGGTGGGCGTGTGCATGGATAGAGTTTGGGTGGAGCGTAGGCAGAGCACACAAGTATGTGCACAGATTATAAAATGCTATATTTATGCACATTCCTGAAGAATGTAGCCATGAGCATTTAGCTAGCTCTAGGGCTGGTGTAAATGTCCACACCTTACCTTAAGGCATCATGTCTGCCACGTATGCTGGTATTTTATAAAGAAAAGAGGCATCTGCTTTTCTTCATATAGCACCTAAGTAGGAATCGACTTTTGTGCTTAAAGTACACACCTCCTTACAGAAAAACCTCCATATGTGGGTTAATACATACTCGCTGGCAGACTATTTTCATTCTGATGAAACGTAATCCAGCTTTTCAGTCAGGTTTATATCATGGGATATTTAGGCAGTGGATGGCCAAGGACCTAAGCCACCAGGGTTAGGTGATAGCAGAAGGCAGTGTGATCACACACACTTTGCAAAATACGTTTGAGCTGACTTCTCTGGATCAATATGGCTGTTTACAATTGAAGCATTACATACAAATGAAGGGGATTCATGTCTCAGTTGACAGGGACAAAAAGTGTATTTGAGGTACTGTGTTACAAGCCAACTCATCCCAAAAGCATGATCTCCAGTATTTATAAGCTATTGAATGGCCCACTGAGCAACAGCCCAGCTCATTACCTAGTATAGGAATTTAATTGTAAGCTCAAGAATGAGGAGTAAGGGAAGACTGTGGATAGACTGACCAAGTTTTCTGTATCACTGAATATTATGGAAAACAGATATAAATGTACTATATGGAGTCAGGTACCTGATTCCATACAGACTTAGCAAAATGTTTTTTTAGGTTTTGATAATTGTTGGAAGTGTGGGGGAGAGGTGGAAACCACAGCACAAATATGGTAAGAGTGCATGATGATGAAAGTGTATTGATCACAAGTAAATGGACCAACTGATTTGATCTCCTAGGTTGTTTTATTCATAGACACACTGCAGTACATGCTTGATGCATTTGTGGTGAGGCTAACGAAGAAAAAGGATTAGCTGATTATACATTGCCTGGATGGAGCATAGAATGAAATTGCTGTACACCAGAAAAGGGCAGTATCCCCACATGGTTTTTGGTTGGGGGGGGGGGATGTGCATTGCATTGCCCGGAAAAGAATGCATGTGTCCAGGTGGCACAGGCGGGGGAGAAGGGGTGGGGGCGGGGCTTAAGTTTACCACACAAAATGGGAGGTGCAACAGTGGGGTTGGGAAGCCCCTCAGCCTTGTGAGAGCTTGTTGGTAGATTTGTTTGGTCCTGTAAAGATCGGCTTTCTGTTGCTGTATTGCCCACCAGGTTTGTCCCAGAACCAATGGGTGGTGCTTGGAGATAAGACTGTATTGACTCGATTGGAGTATCAGGATACGTTAGTGTTGAGGAATTTTAACCTGGTGGGTCCTGGGAACTGGGTGCAGTTTTTTTTCTATCTTTGATGCTGGATATGGAGTTACAGCAGGTGGTTTATGGTCCTACTCATTGTAAAGGGAACACCCTGGATTGGATATTCGGGTTAGAGGGATTTGTGGACTGCTGGGGTCTGGAGGCTCAGGTGGAGGTTCCAGTGCCATAGTTGGATTAGTTTTTGCTTTATTTTGGTTTTGTTTGGAATGGGGGAGGGGGTCAGTGTCCACAGAAGGTACTTTATAGGAGATGGGGGACAATTGAGGCTACGTTGTGGTCTGTGGTGCTGTGTAAGAGGCCTGGGGGTGGGTGATTTTGTGGGGGATCAGGTAAGGGGGTGGCTGGGGGCCATGGGTTCAGCTTTTGAGGGGGGTGACACCTGTGCGACAGGTTTGGGTTACGGAGGATCGGGTTCGACATAGGATCTGGTCCTCTGCAAAACTGTGGGAAATTAAGTGAGAAGTGCGCCGATTAGAACGGTGCTGGTGTAAGACCAGGGATGGGGAGTTTCGGCAGCAATAGTGTAGTTGTGCTAATGCTTATCGTCATCATATTCAGGCAGCTAAGAGGAAGGTGTATACCACCTAGATTCTTGCTGCAGGTAATAAGCCACAAATGTTTTTTTCAGTTGCCTGCCAGCTTTTAGGTCTGGAGTCATGGGGCAGAGGACAGGATGGGACTTTAAAAGTTAAGGTTGTGCATTACTTTGTTGATAAGGTAGAGGGCTTGCGTGTTAAAGGGGAAGGTGTCCAGTGTGTGGAGGGTGCAGATAGAGTAGGAGTCAAATGGACATCCTTTTTAGAGATATCAGTGGTTGAGGTGTGGGAGCTGCTTCAGGGGCTGCATCTCACTTGGATGCACTTAGACCCTGTCCCTGGGCAGCTCTTCCGAAGGGCCCTAGAATCAGTCAGAGAGTAGATGGCAGATTTGCTTAATGCCTCCTTGAGTCATGGGTGTTACCCAGCTGAGATGGAGGCGGCTAAGGTCACCCTTATCCCTAAGAAGGGTTCAGGACTTGTGTTGTTCAAACTTGCGACCCATTTCATCTTTGATGGGGCTGGCAAAGGTTGTGGAAAAGACAAATTTTGTACCAACTGATTGTGTTTCTGGACCAAGAGGGGGTGTTGGATTGGAGTCAGGATGGTTTTAGGAAGGGATTAGGTGCTGAATCTCTACTGGTGTCTGTAATTGATTTTCTGGGTAAGGCTATGGACAGGGTAGAATGGTGATAGTTGTAACATTGGATTAGTCTGCGGCTTCTGATCTGGACTGGAATATTTTGGTAACACTGTGCCTGGCCTTGGGGATGGGGGGGGCCATGCTTCAATGGTTGTTTCTCCTTCCTATCTGATTGGCAGATTTGTGTGCACTAGGGGGCGCTGTCCTCCACGGTGCACGGAGTCCCACAGGGGTCCGTTCTGTCACCGGTTCTCTTTAACATCTACATGAGTCCGGTGGGGGCCATTTGTCAGAAGCATGGGTTTGTAGGTTCTGTATGCTGACGATATTCATTTGTTAGTTGTGGTGGATGAGGAGGAGGCAGTGGTACTTCAGCGTGCCAAGCGCTGTTTGGTGGATATCACTGCCTGGGTGCAGGCTTATCATTTGGTTCTTAATGTGGCTAAGTCAGAGGTGCTACTGTGTGGGATGCTGACTGATGCTAGCCGGCAGACTGGGCTTAGGGGGAACCGCTTTGGGTGGAAGCGAGAGATCTGGGACCTGGTGGGTCCTGTTGGATGAGGATCCATGCCTGCACCAGCAGGTGTCTCAAGTGGTTCATACAGCTTATGGGTATTTGCGGCTTGCTCGTTGCGGATTGCTCGGCAGCTTCGGCCTTATTTAGATCAGGAGGCACTGCGCTTGGTGGTCCAGGAGTTGGTATTCTCACGCCTGGACTACTATAATGCCCCATATGTAGGGCTGCCAGGCTATCTGTTGAGGAGACTACAAGAGGTCCAGAACACAGCAGCTCGGCTTCCCTGGGGGCTGCATCGGCAAGAACCGGTAGCGGGAGTTCTACAATAGTTACATTGGCTCCCTATTAGGCAACAGTGTGAATTTAAGGTATTGCTCCTGGTTTTTAAAGCATTGAGAGACCTGGGGTCCTGGTATTTGCGAGATTGGGGACAGTGGTATCATCCGGGGCGGATTTTACGCTCCACTCAGACGCACCTGCTGGTGCTGCCAGGGCCTACTTAAGTTTGTTTACAACGCTGGTGAGCATGGATGTTCTCAACAGCAGCTCTGGACTCTGTGGAATGCCCTGCCTGCAGAATTGCATATACAGTCTGATCTCTTAACTTTTCGGAAGGCACTGAGAACTTTCCTTTTCCCTTGAGCGATATTGTGAGCCATGGGCACATAAGCTATTGCTCAGCTGGTATATGCAGTAGTGCAGCGGTGGTTGGGAAGGGGTTGGATGGGGGAGGGGGCTAACAGGGTCCTGCTGGGTGGGGCCTGAGGGGTTTCTATGTATTTCATTCTTCTGTACACTGCCTTGAATGCTTGCGCCTATGGCGGTTTATAAGTATTTTTGAATAAATAAATAAAATAAAATAACAATGTGCTGGGGTTACCCGATACCACTGGTGGATCTTGATGGAAAAGCTGATGGCACTTAAGTGTCACAAAATGGCGGAGTTTCAGAAGGTAAGGAAGCTTTCTGAGGTACAGCAGAAAGAGACAAGGGAATCTGCTCAGGGCAGTTATGGCAATGTGCATTTTGAAGGACTTCAGCGTGGACATGGACTTTGACCTTTGATTCAGGAAGGGGAGATTGAGAAGGTCTATGTTTTTATGTACGTTTCCATTTACAAACACTGTACAATCTGGTTAGGATTTGTGATTAATATTAGAATCTTAATTGTGTATGTGATTGCTGAGTTGTATTTGTACATGGAAGTTAATAAACACTAAATTACAAAGGAAAAAAGGTGGGGTAAGGGTCAGGTGAGGCAAAGAATATATGGAGCACTCATTTTGAAATCCTTACAGGTATTTTCAAGTACATACTTTTGCAGGTACTTTGAAAAGGTGCAAAGTTCCCGCTTTTCCCTGGCCAGACAGATGTCCAAAGGGAAATCCTGTGCAGGGATGCCCTTTGAAAACGAGATTACCATGTGGTTATTTAAAAAGTGCCTCCCATATTTACAAGTTGACAAAAAAAAAAAAAAAAAAGATACAAAAGCCTTAATGTCATCTCACTAACTTAAATCTAAAAAGGGCTAAGTATGAGTTCTAAATATTTTCAGAGGTCCAGTTGCACTTTGCCAAGAAAATCCAGGTGTTGAGTCATCAGGTGAGGTGTCAGCATTGACTCAACGGTACACAATAATATATCAGCCTCTGATCAATATGCCCTTCCTCCACCTTCATAATGCTGTTATGCAGTCCTCACTGTAAAGGAAATCACATAAATAACCACATTGCCTGAAGACTCAGAAGAAATATTCACAGCCAGAATGTTCCCATTTTTGAAAGCAGGACAAACCAATCAGTTCTGTACGTGAAAATTTATATTTCCTGCATTTTACATTTTTCAATATGTAGGGAGAGCAGGCTGCCTGACTGAGCACTGCTATGCATTCGTATTCTGTAATTGTGTTGGTTGAGAAACGCAACAGAAAATTATGTTCTCAATTTTTAAAAAGCCATTTCCTAGATTTTATGTAACACTTTAGCATACCGTGCAACTTGCATGAGAACACATTATTTACCGTTAATTTTATTGATTTTATTTCACGCCATGACTAACACATTTTCCCAATCAAGGTCATAACCGTAAATTTATGACAACATGCCACATAAGGGAGTAATATTATAACATGGAACCTATAAAAAGATTTTTTAAATGCTCCTATTTTAGGTCCATTTCAAAAGGGCTCAAATCTTTCTAACACACATCGAGCCCTTTTTATTTAATTTAATTTTCAGGACTGATTAGAATTTCCCTTGAGGCATTCTCAATACCCTCAATGTGTACAAAAAAGGTAACAAGCACGGACGGAAATATTGCACCCCACGCTGTTTGGAATGTTATAAGGAGTCATTAACACATATTTGTGGCCATATACGTCTATTAGGGACTAAAATAACCCCAAAGAATGTTCGTACATTGCACCTAAAGAGTACACGCTTCTTTATAAACGTTACCTCTTTTACGGTTCCTGTAGGAAAGGGATTAAACAGGAAACCTGTTATAAAGCAAACTTAAAAAGAATCCCTACTAGTCTTGCACAATTATACCTGCTCTAAAGGTGTTGCTTTCTGTGTGTGTACATATGTACCTTGCGATACCACCCCAGACTTCCCCAGACATCACTCCCAGAAATGCCCACATGTTTTCAAGTGGGAAGTAGTGGGCAGAACAAAATCAATGCAAATTACACACAAGCCAGGTAAATGCTGGAAAGCAATGAGCACAAATGCTCAAAGCTTAGCCAACAAAATTCCAGACCTGGAAGCCCTAATGGTGGAAACGGATTTGGACATTGTGGCCATTACAGAAACATGGTTTAATGAATCACATGATTGGGATATAGCCATAGCTGGCTATAATCTATTCAGAAGAGACAGAGAAAATGGAAAAGGAGGAGGAGTAGCCTTGTATGTCAAAAGCAATATTAAAGCTACTGAAATGCAGGGGGCATGGGGAAAAGAAGCAGCGCTCTGGATTGCGTTGGAAAGAGGAGATGGCACTGTCATCCATATTGCTGTAGTCTACAGACCGCTGATTCAAATTGAAGAGAGAGATAGCGAATTGATTATAGATATTGCCAAGATAGCAACAAAGGGGGAAGCGATCATATTGGGTGACTTTAATCTACCTGATGTGGATTGGATTACTCCTTCTGCACATCTGGAAAGAAGCAAAAAAATTGTGGATGCTCTCCAAGATGCATTATTTAGACAAATGGTGATGGAACCAACCAGGGAAAGCTCAACGCTGGATGTAGTGCTCGCCAATGGTGATAGCGTGTCGAATGTCTGCGTGAGTGCCCCTGTGAGCAACAGCGACTATCACACGGTGTGGTTTGAGATAAAAGCCAAGGTGCAATCCAATCATAGCAAGCTCAAAGTCCTAAACTTCAAAAACACTGACTTCAATAAAATGGCCGAGTACTTAAAGGAGGAGATGACGGGATGGAAGGAGATAAGGAAAGTGGAATTGCAATGGGCTAAACTAAAGGTGGCAATAAAAGGGGCAACAGATAAATATATATATATAAGAAAAGTAAATAAAAACAAGAGAAGTAAACCTATTTGGTTTTCCAAAGAGGTAGCTGCTCAAATAAAGGCAAAACACACAGCTTTCGCAAAATTCAAAAGCTTGCAAACAGAAGAACACAGAAATGAATACAGGATCAAGCTCAAAGAGTCCAAAAGAGAAATAAGGATAGCAAAATCAAAGGCAGAGGAAAAGATGGCTAAAGATGTTAAGGGTGGCGACAAAACTTTCTTCAGGTATATTCGGGAAAGGAAGAAGATCAGAGTTAGAATTGCAGGACTCAGAAGTGCTGGGAAAGGACTCGTGGAAAGTGACACTGAAAAAGCGAAATAGCTAAACAAATACTTCTGCTCTGTTTTTACTAAAGAAGATCCTGGAGATGGACCAGCTGTGACTCCCAAATATAAAAATGGGCATGAAGTAGATACCATACCATTCACAGAAGATGAGGTGTTAGAACAACTTGCTAAACTGAAAGTGGACAAAGCCATGGGACCGGATGGGATACATCCCAGGATACTGAAAGAGCTCAGAGAGGTTCTTGCAGGACCGTTAAAGGATGTCTTCAACAGATCCTTGGAAACAGGAGAGGTTCCTCAGGACTGGAGAATGGCTGATGTTGTACCTCTACACAAAAGTGGTGACAGGGAAGAAGTGTCAAACTACAGGCCCGTGAGCCTTACCTCGGTGGCGGGAAAAGTAATGGAGGCGCGCCTGAAAGAGCGAATAGTGAACTTTATCAAAACCAACAGGTTGCAAGATCCGAGGCAACATGGTTTTACCAGACGGTCTTGCCAAACAAATCTGAATGAGTTCTTTGACTGGGTGACCAAGGAACTAGATCAGGAGCATGCAATGGATGTCATCTACCTGGATTTCAGCAAAGCCTTTGATACTGTTCCTCATAGGAGGCTTGCCAATAAACTCAGTAGCTTGGGGATGGGTCCCAAGATGGTAAACTGGATTAGAAATTGGTTGACTGACAGACAAGAGAAGGTGATGGTACATGGAGCTCACTCGGATGAGAGGAAGGTGATTAGCGGGGTGCCCCAGGGTTCGGTTCTGGGCCCGGCACTGTTCAATGTATTTGTGAGTGATATTGCTGAAGGACTGAATGGAAAAGTCTGTCTTTTTGCAGATGACACAAAAATTTGCAACAGAGTGGACTCCCCCGAGGGAGTGGTTAACATGAGGAAAGATCTACAAAAGCTGAAGACTGGTCTAATGCTTGGCAACTACGATTTAATGTGAAAAAGTGCAGTGTCATGCACTTGGGTAGCAGAAATCCAAGGGAAATGTACGCAATAGGGGGCAAGAGGTTGGTATGTATGTTTCAGGAGAAAGACCTTGAAGTGATTATCTCCGATGATCTCAAGGTGGCAAAACAGTGCGACAAGGCGGTGGCAAAAGCCAGGAGGATGTTGGGCTGCATACAAAGAGGGATTACCAGCAGAAAGGAAGAGGTACTTATGCCACTGTACAAGTCACTGGTGAGGCCTCATTTGGAATACTGTGTTCAGTTTTGGAGACCATATCTTGCAAAAGATGTAAAAAGACTGGAAACTGTTCAGAGGAAGGCGACCAAAATGATTTGGAGCCTGCGTCAGAAGCCTTATGAGAAGAGACTTGAAGACCTAAATATGTACACTTTGGAGAAGAGGAGGGACAGGGGAGATATGATTCAGACCTTTAAATACTTAAAGAGAAATGATGAACAAACAAACCTCTTCCAAAGACGGGGAAGCTGTAAAACTAGAGGGCATAAGATGAAGCTGCAAGGTGATAAATTGAAAGGCAATGTCAGGAAATATTTCTTCACTGAAAGGGTGGTGGATGCTTGGAATGCCCTCCCGATGGAAGTAGTGGGGGCAAACATGGTGACGGAATTCAAAACGACGTGGGACAAACACAGTGGATCCCTTTACAGCAACAGGATAAAAACAAAATAAACGGTACCATCTAACTTCTGAACCATCTAACGTCTCAAATAGGGGTGTCCTACATGGAGTGGTGGGTTCACCCCTAAACAAAGACATGGGGAGGGGTGGCCTGCACAGAGCGACAGGTGCACCTACTCTTGCCATCTTGCTGGGCAGACTAGATGGACCATGCTGGTCTTTATTTGCCGTCATTTACTATGTTTTATTTTATTTATTTATTTATTTATTTGTGTTACTATGTTCTGCTTAAACATACCCATAGCATTGTTACCGCATGTACTTTTACATATGTATAAGCCAGCACAATTTTGTAAGAGCTAATTTACAGCAGGAAATGGTTTATAAAATTTCTCCCAATAACAAAGGATCAGTAGGGAAAGCAAAAAACAAATGGTAAGAATGGGATTATTCAAAAAGCGATGCTAATAAACATTTAATGGTGCATTAAAAATAATATAAAACCGTATAAGATGTATAAACAATGACCTATAAAAGGCATCATACTACATTAACCAACTACCCAATAAGTTTCAGCTCCTGTCTGCATCAGAGGGACTGGGTTTAATAATGTAGACATAGATCAGCAATTATCCTTAAATGTGGTGGAAAATACTCCAATATGTCATCGTGGATTGCTCCTATGTCTATGTGTTCACACAAAACCTTGAAAAGGAAAATATTGACTTCCGTTTTGGCCATGGTGGAGAGCGGACACGTAAGAGGGAGCTCCCCAGGTCTATATGCAATTTGGGACATTTTGCCGGCTTTCCCTAGTGATTTCTCCGCTGCGGACACTTATGAAGTCAGTAAAGCTCAAAACAGCCAAAACTATCCAGGACCTCTATGCCACCAAAGTCCAAGCAGCCAGCACGACAAAGGGCGGCGGACAGGCCCTGATGTCTCCTGCTTCCTCGGTGGCAAGCAGGGATGAAGACAGCAGGGAGACCACCACCACGGACTTGCTGACTATCTTAAAGAAGATCCGGGACTCTAAAAAGGAAATAGTAGATAAAGTTTTGGGTAAAACAGAAGAAAGGTTTGCTGTCGTGGGCATTGTCTGAAGGAGGCAGAGGCCCATATTAGTCAGACAGAAGATGCCCAAGCACACCTTCAGGAGACTGTCTCCATACTATAGCAACAAGTGGACTGGTTACAATCAAAGGTGGAAGATCACGAAAACAGAGAACGCCGCTCGAACATTTGATCTTCAGTGTCCCAGAGGTGCTGAAGGCCAGGACTCCATAGCATTTGTGTGGGATCTGTTGGAGGCCTGCTTTCCAGGATGCCCCTCTCCAGTGCCCTATGAAATTGAGTGGCCTGCTGCGAGCTGCATTCGCATCTGGATTCAACCACACAGCTTCAGACCCTCATTGTGAAACTATTAAGATACCAAGACCACGAACACATCATCCGAGAGGCCTGTAAAACTGGCTTTGTGCTCTATAGAGAGTGGAAGGTTTCATTTTTCCCGACCTGGCAGCTGAAACTGTTAAGCGGAGGAAAGAGCTACTGAAAGTAAAAGACTCCCTGACTCAGCATGGCATCCAAATTGCAGTGTAGTATCCTGCCCGTCTCACCATGATGGTGAACAAGGTTCGTAAGTTTTTTCAAACCCCAGAGGTGCTTGAAAAATTCTTGAAAACCTCAGGACTCTGAGCGGAGGAAGACAAGTCGACTGGGTGCCGCAGTCTGCAGGTGGCCAAGGATGACAGGAGCATCGGCAAGCAGTCCCGGCGATCATTGGGCCATGAGGGCTGGAAAGAGAGTGGCAAGAGATCCTCGGGCAACCTGAAGGCTTTACTTCCACCAGAATCCTTGTGGGTAGTGAAGGCAGTCGAGGACCAAGACAAGTGACAGAACAGCTCAGTGGAACTGGACGACACTTGAATGTGCTGTATGCCATGCACCAATGCTAAGGACTCAATGTTACGCAGAGTGCTGTGAGCAGGGACTGCTGTGATGGTTTGTTGCAATTTAGAAAAAGGGTCATCGGGGGAGGCAAGTGTTTCAGGGTTCTCCCCCCCTGGAATTCACCCTGCTGGAGAAGACTTTCTAGGGGATACTGGGGTACTTGGGTGGAGAGGAGAGGAGGGAAGGGGAGAGTGTGATAGAAGTGGCGTTTGGACTGGTATGTGGGGGTAGTGATATGGAGTGAGTCAGTGGAAGTCTATAAATATAAAATGTGTGGAGGGTTTGTGTGGCTAGATGGAAATAGCATGGGAAAGTTTTTTTTATATAGTCTGTTTTCTTCTGGATATTGTATTTATATGCTCTTCGGTGTTGGCCAGCGGTGACTATGTGTGGAAGAGATGATGGAGGAGGGATGAACAGAAAGTGTGTGTGTGATGGGGGGGAGGGGTGTAAGATAGCATCATTAAAAGTCCAGAGGATCCACAGCCCCATTAAAAGGAAGAGGATTTTATCCTACTTAGTTAGGGCTCAAAGCAATGTAGCCCTTTTGCAAGAAACACACCTTACCCGGGAAGAGCACAACAAGTTGCGGGGCCAGGAGTAAGAACAAATTTACTGCTCAGCATATAACTAAGAAAAGGGGAGTGGCAATTCTGATCCATAAAAGGTTGCCATTTGTGTTGTATTCCACTGTGGGTGGGGGGGGGGGGGACAGTCAGGGGAGAGTGGTATGGGTCGTAGGCAGGATAGACCAAGATGAAGGGGCATTCCTGAACCTCTATGCCCCCAATGGGATAAAGAGAAACTTTTTCAAAAGCTGGTTGCAGGTCTTTGGTCAAGAGGCACAGGGGGATTGGATAACAGCCAGTGTCATGAATTGCACTCCAGAGGTGAAGGATAGGTCCAACTATGAAGCGAAGAAGCACGGGCGGGAAGGGAAAGCGTTACGGAAATGCATGAAAAAGTGCGATTTGGTGGATCTTTAGAGGGCGGAAAAAAAGGGGGGCCACAAGTATACCTGTTTTACATCCCACAATGGTACATATTCTCACTTGGACTATTTTTTGGGAAAATGGGATCAGCTAGGGGTTGTGGAGAAGGTGGAGCTACATCCCGTCATCCTATTTGATCAGGGCATGATAACTTGCCATTGGTCTCCTAAGGGGAGAGGACAGGGGGCCCGGGAAAGGACCCTAGTGGGCCAATCTGACCCTGCTACAGTCCAATGAGATGCTTGTTAAGCAGTGGAAATCATGGCAGGAGTATCTGCGGCTGAATGACACGGGGGGTGTCTCCGAGAGTACCCTATGGGATGCAGCGAAGGCCTATATGAGGGGAGTGCTGATTCAGTTAGGAGTGCAGAGGAAGTGGGAAAGGGAGAAAGAGATGCTGCAATTAAAAGAGATGGTAGGCACTTTGCAAAAGGGACACAGCAGGACAGGAGTGAAGCGGGTGTCAGTGGTTATATAGTGTCAGGGCACAGTTGAACTCATTGGGCACCGATAGAATGGCCTATCTGTTACGAGCCATGAAACAAAATTATTTGGAGAATGGTAATAAGGAGGGGAAATTGTTAGCTTGGCAACTGCGAAAGAGAAGGGAGGCACGGTTGGTGACTGAGATCACAAAGCTGGGGGGGGGGGGGGTAAGGAGAGTGGATGGGGAATCTCCAGGGTGGCTGGCCTCTTATCTGGATGGGGTTAATCTTCCATAAATTGGAGAGGGGGAGGCCAAGACCCTGGGATGGCCGGTGAGTATCGCTGAGGTGATACAGACAATTAAGGCTCTTCCTAGGGCAAAGGCCGTGGGAGACGAGGGATTTCCGGCGAAGTATTATCACGGGTTAAAGGAGGAGCTGGCCCCTGCCCTAGCTAGGATTTTCACAGGGGTATTGCAGGGCCAACCTTTGCCTGGTTCAATGGCACAGGCCAATGTAATAGTAGTGCATAAGGACGGGAGGCCCAAAGACCAGTGTGGGAGTTATCGGCCAATTGTCCTTATCAAGAGTGACACCAAGTATTTGCAAAGGTGCTTGCATTGCGCCTGCAGTGGGTCCTCCTGGTGCTGGTCCATCCTGACCAGACTGGATTCATCGGCAGCTGAGTAATATCGGATAATGTTCAGAGAACAATCAACCTGCTCCACGTTGTCAAGGTCCGACAAGAGCCTGCGCTTTGTGTGATGCTCGATGCAGAAAAAGCCTTCGATAGGGTGGAGTAGGGGTTCCTGTTTGCCATGATGGAAAGGTTAGGTCTGAGTGCTGTGTTTATCCAAGGGGTTCAGGCTCTCTACACCACGCCCTTGGCACAAATACTGGTGAATGGGCAACAGTCGGAGGAATTACGGTTGCAGAGGGGGGACTAGAAAGGGATGTCTTCTGTCCCCGATGCTGTTTGTGCTGGTGATAGAGGCTTTTGCAGCTCAGGTCTGACAAAGTAGAGAGATGCACTTTGTATGTACGGGGGGTGGAGATCATAAAATTCTGCTATATAGTGTTGTTGGCAGAAATCAAAGGGTTCTCCCAAGTATCAAGCTTCAAGATTAACCTTAGCTAAACTAAGGCCCTGGCATTGGGAAGGCTTAAGAGTACAACATTCCCGGAATTCCCCTTCCAATGGGCAGAGGAAGCGATCAAGTATCTAGGGGTCTGGATTTCTCAGGATCCTAAGGACCTTTTCTTTTCTTTATTACAGCCCTTTGATGTCCTGCTTGGGCAGGGATTTGGATAAATGGCTTCCCTTCACCTCAGCTGGATGGGAAGGTGGCGGCTCTAAACATGAATATTGTTCCCATATTGACCTCTCTCTTCTCGCAGTTGCCAATTAGGGTAGCCCTATCTTTGTTAGGGAAATGGGAAGGTACGTTGGGTCATTTTGTGGGGGGGAGGGTAAATGAGCAAAAATCCAAGCACGGCAGTTATACCATTCTAAAGACCAGGGTGCAATTCGCTTCCTGGTGTTGAAATGGTACTATAGAGCAGCTCTTCTAAGGACCTTGAGAGGCCATTACCTTAGGATGTAGGAGGCTTTGTGGGTAGGACTGGTTAGAGTTACTCACCCCACAATCTATATTTGAATGGCTGGAGGGTGGAAAGGAGGAGGAAGAAATGGGGAGATCGTCCGGAGGCATCCTTTCTTGGTGCCTTTATGTGGTTTGTGCCAGGCAGGGAAGAGAAGAGGGGTGCTCCCTGTGCTTATCTCAGAATGGTCTAAAGTGGAGATCTTTCACACTTTTTCTGGAATGGCTTTCAGAGAATTGGTCGAATTGGGTCGGGTGCTGCGGGGGGGGGAGGGGGGGTCACACAGTTTGCCAATTTATTTCACAGAGGGAAGGTTATTTCCATGCAAGAGTTGGAGAGGCAACTGGGGAGCAGGACCCCCTTCAATCAGAAATTTCATTTACATTTCTTTGTACTGCAACAGTGGACCCGTCACCATCTGTTGCAACCTGGTACCCCACTGGAAGATGTTTTGTTTAGGGGGAAGGGGTAAACCTGGTAGAGGAGGAAAAGGAGCTGGTGTTCCATAAAGTAGGGTGGCAGCAATGGCTGGGACAGGAACTTGAAGATGGGGTGTGGATCCAGATCCAGGGGGCATCCACTGCTTCACATGGGTCACATCATGGAGACAAACACAATTCCAGATTGTGCATAGGCTGTACACCACCCTGCAGCAGCTGTTCATGGCTCACAGACGAGATACTGGGATGTGCTGGAGGGGCTGCGGATGAGTTGGTTCCTTCTACCATATGTGGTGGAAATGCCCGGTCTAGGGGAAGGTGGGAGACGCAACCCGGTTCACTGTAGGAGGGACCTTCCGGCCCGCCCCAAAGGAGATGCTTTTGGGAGTCCTCTCCATGTCTTCACTGAGGGCACGAGAAGTGATGCTGCGAGGCAAACTGCTCCTGGTGGCCAGAGTGGCCATAGCTTGGAGGTGGCGCTCGGAGCAGGGACCCTCACTGGAAGATTGGTATATTAAGGTCATGGAGGTTGTGCAGTTTGATAAGCTTACTTATGGGTTACGAGGACAGCTGGGGCGGCGAGATGCTCCTCACCCTCTCCCAGTCCCACAGTCCCACTGTCTGAGAGATAGGGAGTGGATGAATGTCTGGATGTTCATTGCCCAAGGGCTAACACCGAGAGTAGGTTTTACTGTTTTGTTGGTTCTATTACCATGGTGGAAATGGTTATATTTTTATGTTTTAGATCATTAATAATGCCAATAGGTGCTCAAGTGGCACAGTCTGCTGGAGAGACCCCCCTGTGGTCGGCATGGCAAGTTCAACCTGTTTGTCTAGAGCAGAAGGTGGGGAGGATTGGAAGTTTGATTTGTATTTTTGCTTTGTGTATTAATGATTGAAGTCTATGGGGTACTAGCTGACTGTGTTTAGCTTTTTCATGGTTTCCACCTTTAATAAAGATGTTTGGAAAAAAAAAAAAAAAGGGAAAATATTTTTAGTTTCCACTATCAAACAAGGGGCCGATTTCCCAAGTCGTATTAGCTAGCAACGCTACAGATGGCATAAGTTAATAGTTAATGCGATGCCTTAGTCATTTAGAGGCATGTTTATTAAGCCCCACACCTGTAACGCACATGTGGGGCTCCTTGCTAACTGCTGTGGAAGATGTACATCCATCCCCCTCCAGTTACTGTGCTTCAATGTGGCAAATCTGCCGCAGGTGAAACTGATATCACCCATTAGTCACACCTGTGCTATGGCGTCAAGCACAGGTAGTGTGGGCCACTTACGCCCACTCTAGATGCATCAGGCTGGAAATATCCATCCCACCCAACTGTCACCCTAAGACGCACCACTAGGGTAGCATGAGGTTTTTTTTAGCATGGCCCCAAAATGGCATAGTAACCTCACGCTTCCCTGGTAGCACACACTGGCTGTTAGAGTAGCTGGGTTTAAAAAAGGTTTGGACAAGTTCCTGGAGGAAAGGTCCATAAAACATTATTAAGAAGGGACCCAGGGGATCACGTGAGCACACAAGCGGGTGAGGAGCGATCCTCATTGCGCTCCCGGGCAACCCAAAGAAACCTTCAATAACTCGGCGATAGTATTGTGAAGGTTGGTGAAAAGCAGTCTCGCCCTCTGCCCTATATATAGACCTTGCATTGTGGCCAAGTTGGGCTGACTGGTGCAACCAGGGGTGGTTATGAAAGCAGCGGCGAAAAGAGAGAAGCCCGCAAGCACGCAGGAAAGTAAGATGGCGGCTGCGGCCCGCCATGTGAGTATGCCTGCTTCCCCGGGAACAGAAAGTGGAGAGTCCTACCCGGACGATGTGGCGCAAGAGGTCGTGAAGCTACTTGACCCAAAGTTCAATACTGTAATGAAGAAACTTGAGGAGATGGGGGAGACGTTTGTAGAGCTTACCAGGAGAATGGAGGAGGTCGAGCAACGTGTGACGGTGCTGGAGGATGGTGAGCTAGCACTAGAGAGAAGCAGCAATAAGCAACAGAAACAAATCGAGGCCCTGGTCCAAAAGGTGGATGATTTAGAGAACAGATCTCGACGAAATAACCTCCGGTTAGTCGGAGTGCCAGAGTCATGGCCTGAAAATCAGCTTGTAAATCTGTTTGAAGTGTGGCTGCCGAAAGCGCTAGGTCTCACTGAGCTGCAGGGACAGATTAAAGTGGAAAGGGCTCACAGGCTGGGTCAGCGGATGGACGGAAGAGGCAGACCGCGGCCTGTGTTGGCACACTTACTAAATTTTCAACATAAAACAGCCCTGCTGCAGGCGTACCACAAGTGGCGAGATTTGTAACTGGACAACGTGGCAGTGCTCATGTTTCAGGACTATTCGGCGGCCTTGGCTGCTAAGCGCAAGGAGTTTTCGCCCATCTGCTCGGAACTTGTACAAGGGGGAATAAGATTTGCTCTGAGCTACCCCGCTGTTTTGAAAATCTTTCACAAGGGCGCCATGCATACTTTTGATCAGCCAGCGGCGGCTCGGAAGTTCGCTGCCGTGATTCTGCAAAATGCACCATCTGATGTGGCCTAAAGTTGGATGGGGAGGTGGCGTTCGGGTTTGGAACAACTTTGCAGCTGTTACATAGGATTGGTCTGCACAGAGAAGATTGGCTACAGAAGTCTCTAATGGAATGGATGCCTGTGGATCCTGGAACTGAAAAGACAATGGGACTGCTTTGCTCTGATATGATTAGCTTAAGTATTTCACCTGGCACTCACAATGGGGTGACCCAGAGGTGCAAGGACAGTGATCTGACTCCCAGTGGGGAGTATCTTGCTGCGGCAAGATCCAATGATGCTATATGTTGGTGGGGGGGATGGGGAAAGGGGGGGGGGAGGGGGAGGGACTTGTGGGGTTTATGTGGGCTGTGTGATTTGGATGTGAGCATGTATGGGGGTGTGGATGTGGGTGTGGATGTGGATGTGGATGGGATTGTGTGTAAGGAAGGGAAGAGGATTGGCGTAGAACACGATGAGCTCGCTGGAAAAGGGAGGGGTATAGGAGAGGGAATAAGGGGGAAGCTGAGAAATGGGCTGGGGAGGGGACTGGAGGGAGTGGGGAGGGAGGAGGGGGGAAGTGGGGGAAGTGGATCGGGGCAAGAGGGAGGGCAGGAATAAAAGAAGGGGATAGCACTGAAGTATGGAGCTTATGCTGGATGGATAGTGGGGGAGACCAGTACTGTAGGTGTCTTCGAAAAGTGGCTGGGAGGAGATATGGCTCAAGAGACGAGGCTGGGTGCCTCTTGGAGCGAGAACAGTTGCGTAAACAGACAGCATTATACTTACACATTGGGCATCCCTGATGTCAAGATAATTTCATGGAATGTTGGTGGTATACGCTCTCCCATTAAGCGCACTAAGATATTGCAGATTCTCAAACGCAAGGGGGCCCACATAGCGCTGCTACAGGAGACTCATTTGAGTGCCCTGGAGCATCGGAAACTGGCGAGGGATTGGGTAGCAACTGCACATGGAGCAGCGTCAGGCACGAAGAGAGCGGGAGTAGTTGTTTTAGTGAAACGGGGTGTTCCTTTTGAAGTGAGTAACTTGCAAACTGATCCTGCTGGAAGATATCCTTTGATACATGCTAAGCTGTATAATGAACCAGTTTGGATAGCAAATATCTATGCACCAAATGTATATGACCATGAGTTTTTCAAGCAGCTGCTGGGGTTCATAAAGAAAGCGGGGAGGCATAAACTAATTGTGGCGGGGGATTTTAATTGTCCGCATAACCCATGTTTGGATAAATCTCAACAGAGTGGAGTAGGCTCTTGGACGTGACGGGGAGTAGGCTACCTCTGTAGGATGGGGGATTTAGTTGATGTTTGGCGGATTCTCCATCCTGGGAGTCGGGAGTACACCCACCAATCTAGAGCCCATCTCACATGGTCTCGTATAGATTACATTTTGGTAAGTAAAGGGGGTTCCAAAAGTGTCGCAGGCCGGAATAGAGCCCATAGTAGTGTCTGACCATGGGATGGTGTGGATCACATGGGAGTGCCAAGGACCATCTAGAGGGGGGTGGAGATTTCCCTCGTACCTTTGGGAAGATGAAGCTTTCCGAATACATCTTGGCAAACAGTGGGATGAATATGTTTACTACAATGAAACGCCTCAATGTTCTCCGATGCTATTTTGGGAAGCAAGTAAAGCAGTGATGAGGGGAGCCGTTATTTCATACACTGCTTTGCGACGTAAACATTTAGATCGTAGTATACTGGGATTAGAGTGCAGCTTACAAGACTTGCAAAAGAACCTTAGTAAAAACAGGGATGGCGCCATGCAGCGGAAGTACGCAAGGTCACAGGCAGCTCTTAGTGAACTGCTTCAGAGAAGAGCTACCCTGTCTATTAAATATTACAGGCATCGCTTGTTTCGCTACGGCAATAGATCAGGGAGGCTGTTAGCTAAACTTGTTAAGGACCCAAGGGGTATGCAATTTATACCTGTACTGCGGGAGGAAGCTGGCCCATTGCAACATCAACCACTGCAAATAGCGAAAGTCTTTCAAGCTTTTTATGCTAAGTTGTATAGTGAGGAGGAGAGGAGTTGTGAGAAGGGGGCGACGTTTCTGGATAAACTATCTTTACCTAAGGTGTCAGAAGAGGAGTTGCAGAAGCTTAATGAACCCATGATGGTGCAGGAGATTTTAAGAGGAATCAAGAAGGGAAAGAGGCACAAGACCCCAGGGCCAGATGGATTTAGTATTGAGTATTATAAAATGTTGGCAGATAAGATTGCCCCCTTCTTGGTGGTGATGTTTGATGCAGCGCTTGCGGCTGGTGAGTTTCCCAGAGACATGCGATGTGCAGATATCACTGTGATTCCCAAACCCGGGAAAGATACGCTGGACCCAGCTTCTTATAGACCTATCTCTCTCATAAATTGTGATATGAAGCTTCTCGCCTTGGTTTTGGCGGAACGGCTTAATCCTATACTGCCGTCGCTTATTGATGACAGGCAAGTGGGCTTTGTGAAGGGAAGAGAGGCGTCCAGAAACATTGCTAAGTTGCTGTTGGGAATGGAGCACTGCTTGCGGCGAGACAAGGCTTTGCTTTTGGTAAGCCTGGATGCTGAAAAAGCATTTGACAGGGTCGCGTGGACGTATTTGTGGGACGTGTTATATGGTTTTGGCATGCAGGGGAGGTTTGTGCAGTGGATTCGAGCTTTATATGAGTGGCCAATGGCTAGAGTAGGGACAAATGGTGTTTATTCGGAACCTTTTACATTGGAGAGAGGTACGCGCCAGGGCTGTCCTCTGTCTCCTCTGCTGTTCGTACTTGCGTTGGAGCCTTTGCTTCGGGCTATTCAATGTGAAGCGGGGATTGAAGGCATGGAGTGGAGGAGTGGCCTAGTAACATCTCTCGAGCAGTTAAATGGGAATTTAACTGAATTTGAGAGGCTAACTGCACCAAGCGTAGGCAACGGGCCTGGGGAAGATAGGCCCTTGCAGTTGTGGTATCCAGCAAGGCCCCTATGAACTCCAATGACTGAGTAGGGGTGAGTTGTGATTTTGGGATGTTTATTACAAGTCCCAGATACTGAAGAACACGCCTTGTGCAGGCTAGGGAAGTCTGGGCCTCTGACTGGGATGGAGCTCGGATGAGCCAGTCGTCCAGATATGGGAATACAAATATTCTTAGAGTGCGTAGAAATGCAGCTACTACTGCCATGCATTTTGTGAACACTCTTGGAGCAGAGGCCAGACCGAAAGGAAGCACTCTGTATTGGTAGTGCTTTCCCTGATAAAGGAACCGAAGGAACCTTCTGTGTGTTGGATGGATGAGGACATGGGTGTACGTATCCTTGAGATCTAGAGAACAAAGCCAATCCTGACTCTGAAGGTATGGAAGGAGAGCACCGAGAGAAATCATCTTGAATCTCTCCTTGCATAGAAACCTGTTCAATTCTCTGAGATCTAATATGGGTCTGTAGCCCCCTGTTTTCTTTGAGATAAGAAAATAGGGGGAGTAGAACCCTGAACCCTGTTGAAGAAGGGGTACTTCTTCTATTGCCCTTTGGGCAAGAAGGGTAGCAATCTCCTGACCCAGAAGGTCGAGGAGAGAGATGTTGGAGAATTGAACTGTCTCACCATGGTGTGAGGAGGAAGGTTTAAGAAATGAAGCTTGTACCCCTCCCTTATGATGGAGAGGGTCCATTGCTCTGCTGTGATTTGTTCCCATCTGGGAGCAAAGTAAGCTAACCTTCCTGGAATGGTGAGAGGCTCTGGTTCTTCTAGAGCCAGAAAGGCTAAGTTCTCTAGTTGTAAGTCAAAGGCCCTGAGGAGGCTGAGGCTGTTGGGCCGTAGCAGTCCTTTGGCTTGTTTAGGTTGTTGCTGACGCTTTGCAGCAAAACGACCTGCAGAAGATGCCTGGTGACCATAACCAGGATAATATTTCCCTTTTTTGGGAAAGAAAGCCTTTTTGAATAACCTTTTCCTAGCAGGAGCAGAAGTAGACTTTGAATGTCTATCTAAAGCAGAATTTTCAGCATCCATCTGAGTGGCCTTTGCTTGCCAATCCTTGCCAAAAAGGTTTTCACCTGTACAACGAAGATTTCCTAATCCATTCTGGACCCAGGGTTCCAAATCAGAAGCTTGTAACCAAGCAAGTCTGCGTGCACCTATGGCAATAGCCAAGGCTCTGCTGGCACACTCAAAAGAGTCAAAGGCTGCACGGTTGGAAAATTTGGAAACATCCTGGGCATGTTTAAGAACATAAGAACATAAGACATGCCATACTGGGTCAGACCGAGGTCCATCAAGCCCAGTATCCTGTTTCCAACAGTGGCCAATCTAGGTCATACGTACCTAGCAATATCCCCAAAAGACACAGGTTCCACAATGCTTGTACTGGGTCAAGCATTGATATCCTGGGTCCCTTTTTAATAGTGGTTTATGGACCTTTCCTCCAGGAACTTGTCCAAACCTTTTTTAAACCCAGCTATACTAACAGCCCTTACTACATCCTCCGGTAACAGATTCCAGAGTTTGATTACACGTTGAGTAAAAAAATATTTTCTCTTATTTGTCTTAAATAGTTTACCCTGTAGCTTCATTACATGTCCCCTAGTCTTTCTATATTCTGATAGCGTAAACAATTGATCCACGTTTATCCGTTCCACTCCATTCATTAATTTATAGACCTCTATCATATCTCCCCTCAGCCGTCTCTTTTCCAGGTTAAAGAGCCCTAACCTTTTTAGCCTCTCTTCATAGGAGTAGCCTTCCATCCCCTTCACCAATTTGGTGGCTCTTCTCTGTACTTTTTCTAATAACGCTATGTCCTTTTTAAGATACGGTGACCAGAATTGCACACAATATTCAAGGTGCGGTCATACCATGGAGCGATACAGAGGCATTATAATATCCTTTGTTTTATTCTCCATCCCTTTCCTTATGATACCTAGCATTCTATTTGCTTTCTTGGCCGCCGCTGCACACTGGGCGGAGGGTTTTAACATGTTATCCACGATGACTCCTAAATCTTTTTCCTGGGTGGTGGTTTCTAATGTTGAGCCTTGCATCGTGTAACTATAATGTGGGTTGTTCTTTCCTAGGTGCATAACTTTGCACTTGTCCACATTAAATTTCATCTGCCATTTGGATGCCCAGTCTTCCAATTTATCCAGATCCTCCTGCAGTTTTCCACAATCCTCTTGGGTTTTAACAACTTTAAACAGTTTTGTGTCATCTGCAAATTTGATAACCTCACTAGTTATTCCCTTTTCCAGGTCATTTATGAATATGTCAAAAAGTAGCGGACCCAGTACAGATCCCTGGGGTACTCCACTATTCACCTTTTTCCATTGGGAATATTGGCCATTTAGCCCTACCCTCTGCTTTCTATCTTTTAACCAGTTCCCGATCCACAATAGTACACTGCCTCCTATCCCATGACTTTTTAGCTTCGCCAAAAGTCTCGGATGGGGGACCTCGTCAAAAGCTTTCTGAAAGTCCAGATATACTATATCAACCGACTCACCTTTGTCTACCTGTTTATGCACACCTTCAAAAAAACATATCATCAAACAGGAAAACACCATTGATATAGCCCACATCAAGGAACTTAGCTGGATATAAAATAAAGGCCATATTCAGGAAAATAAGACGCTAGGCCCACAAAGGGAGGCAACAACTTATTCTGGGACACTCTGTACTTCACTAAGTGCCTTCCGCTTCTCAATCAAAAAACTTTCCAATTGGGTGACATCAGTAAAAATATAAGAAACATCCTTCCAGGTAATTACACATTTGCAGGGGAAACGTAGAAAAAAAAGAGGCTTCTCCTAAGGACAAAACCTGTGGCTTTAAAGCCAGAAATTGTCTACGCCTAAGCTGGGTGCTATGAGAAACGTCAGGGAAAACATTTACAAGATGACCACAGAACTTGACAGTCTTGTGTTTAAAAAAAGCACGTAGCACACTCTGCTTAACATCCTTAGTCAAAAATGGCACCAATAAAGTGGAACGAGAATCAATCTGATTTGGTTTGTATTATTCTGATTTTCTTTTGATTGTATTATGTAAATGCTTTTTTTTTTAAACCAATAAAAAAAAACAAAAACCATATCAGATTAGTAAGACAAGATCTTCCTTGTCTAAAGCCATGTTGGCTGTCTCCCATTAGGCCATGACTATCTACATGCTGTGTAATTTTGTTCTTTATGATGGTTTCTACCATTTTCCCAGGTGAGAAACTCCTCCCTTTTATCTTCTGAGATAAAAGGAGATAAAGTTAGCAGATGATCTGTAACTTCCTTTAGAAACATCCCCATATAGAGACTATAGGAGTTGATTCTGGCAGTAAGCATATTGGCCTGGAAAATTCTCCTGCCAAAAGCATCCAAGGTTCTGCATTCTCTTCCTGGAGGATTAGACGAGTGTCTTTTTGCACTCTTTATCTTTTTCATAGCAGACTCCACCACAATAGAGTGGTGAGGAAGCTGAGTCTTATGAAAGCCAGGACAAGGAGGAACACGGTACATGGTGTCAAACCTGCGAGAATGAGGGGAAGTAGTAAGAGGTTTCCCATATGCCCAACATGTGATCATAAAGGATCTCATGAATTGGTAAAGTAGCTGCCTCTTTAGGAGCCTTAGGATATTGTAAAATATCTAATTTCTTGGCTCTAGGCTCTGGTTCAGGGGCCACTGAGATAGAGAGGCCCCTGGCCACTTCCCTAATGAAGTCTTGAAAAGACAAGTCTTCTGGAGGAGATATTCTTCTTTTTGGAGAAGAGAGCTCCTGAGGAAGGAGTACCGATGCTTCGACAGAAGCCTCTGATTCATCAGAGTCTTCGGAGGAATCGAAGTATCGCCTGTCTGGATGCTCTTGCAGAGCCCGATATGCGTATCGAGTGGTATCGACATCGGGAGTGATCGGTACCGATGGGCATCACAGGACAGGGTACCGCTGCGGTCGACACCGAAGCCGATGCAATCGGTGCCGGAGCCGGAACCGGTACCGACAACGGAGTTTGTTGCGGTACTGGAGGCGTCGCAGCTTGTATGAATGCCGTGATGGCACGCTGCATGGTCAGAATATTCTGATCCATCGACGCAACCAATGTCTGGATGTCGGTACCAGTGGAAACCACCGGTACCCCAGAACATGGCAACAGGTGATCGGTCGAGGCGACGCCATCGATGTCAACCTGTGACCCCATAGATGAAGCTTTGGAAGTCGGATCTTCCCGCCGGGGTAATTTTGCCGGTGCAGGATCCTCGAGAGCAAGCCCGGAGGCATCTCGATACTTAGAGGGAGATCTACCCTTCGAGGACCGGCTGGACTTATGTTTGGTTACCTGAGATCCATGGGAAAAAGAAGAAGCTCTGGAAGATGTCGATGCCACCGAAGCTGCATCAGAGGGAAACAGGGTACTGAGCTTTGCCACTCGATTCTGTCAACCTCTTTTAGACATCATGGAACAGGACTCACAATCGGTGATGGAGTGGTCAGGACCCAAACATTTTAGACACCAATCATGGGTGTCGGTGATAGAAAGAGTACCGCTGCACTTCGTGCACTTTTTAAACCCGGAAGCGGGCTTTTCCATGAGGAAAATTCTTCTAGGCCTAAGGTCCAAAAGGAAAATTTGCACAGAAGTGGGAAACGGTAGGTTTTTTTTGTTGTTGTTTTTTTTTTTTTAAAAGAAGAAGGAAGAAAAGACCGGCGGTACCGGTCCGACGTCGAAGAAGGCAGACGCGCGACCAAAGAAATAAAGAAAAATAAAGAACTTCTTCAGCGGTGACAGAACACGACCTGCTGGCTCCGCGGAAAAGAAGAACTGGAGAGAGGCGGTTAGGAAAGGCGGGAAGGCAGCGCGCAGGCGCTGTGGGATGCTCCCAAAAGCTTTCTTTCTGGACGCTGGGGAGCGTTCCCGCGCAGGCTCCGTCGGTACCGACGATACCCATATGTGAGGACTCATTCCTACTTGTTCCTGGAGATTGTATGTGCTACATGCAGGTCGGTTGAAGACGGTGAGAGACAAAGTGGGCGGGGGTATATGGGCGCCTTGCGGTCTGCGTGGAGAGCGCTATGCACGCGTTTTGGGTGGGATTGGCAGAGTTCACTTTTGTTACCTTTGGTGGGCAATCCTGATTTTGATCCCGGGTTTTCCTCGCGTACTATTTTTCATGAATGGGCAGAGAAGGGAATTGTTTGCCTTGGGGATCTTTATGCCATAGATGGAGCAGCTGTAGATAGCTTTCAACATTTGCAAAGGCGATATCTTCTCCATAAACATGAGTTTTATGGATACTTGCAAGCTAGGCACTATGTGGGAGGAGTGTCTGCGAGAGAGAAGGACGAGACTGTCTTACAGCTCCCGAGGTGCATATTGGAGAAATTGGTTGAGAATCAGCGAGGTGAGGAAGCTTGCTGGACAGTGACTCAGCCAGCAAGGGGCAATGAGTTTCTCTCTGTGCTTGCGCAGCGCTGGCGAAGGGATGGTGTAGAAAACATGACGGAGGAATTGCTGCAGGAGGCGTTTGAGGGGATACCGAAAGGGGAGGGATGGGTCTATTTACAAGAACTCCAATACAAATTTCTGTGGAGAGCATATACAAATGACAAATGGGCGTTTCAGGTAGGGCTTAAGTCTTCTGCAATCTGTGGCTGGTGTAAACGAGAGGTGGGGACTATATTACACAAATTTTGGGACTGTCATTTGGTCCGGGCTTTATGGGTGCAAATCTGGGATAAGATGGCAGGATGTGTGGGGCTGGAGGCAGCTGCGCAAAGGGAGGTATGCCTGTTTCACAGCTGGGGAGCGAGTAATGAATGGTGCAGTGTAAAGCACAGAGCATTTTTAATGCGTGGTTTCTTGATAGTCAAGAAAGTATTACTGAGGCGCTGGATAGATATTTCCCCCCCGGGGGTAGCGATATGGGGGAACTCCTTGTTGGATTTGATGTACATGGAGAAACTGACAACGAAGCAGAGGGGTGGCCGGAGTTGGGAGGGGTTTTTGGAGCTGTGGTCCCCATTGATCTCTCATTTACCACCTAGACAGCGCAGTGCTGTGTTAAACGTTTAATGGGAGGACCAGACAGGGAGTACTTGGTGGTTGTTCTGGGGAGGAGGGATTCACCTCTTCTTCCTCTGATTCCTCTTCTCCCCCTCTGCCAATTCTGCTGTCCCTTCCGTTTTTTCCGTTTGCCTTGGCCACTTCTACCTACTTTACCTGGTGATTGAGTGAATAGGCTTCATAAGGACAGTCATGGGGGGGTTAGGAGGAAGGGTGGGGGGAGGGGGGGAGGGTACAGAAAGAAAAGAAATATGCTTGAACATGTTAGTTTGGGAGATAGGATCTGTATTTGCATGTTTGGTGGTGGTATAGTAAAGTTCACGTTTACTCGGCTGGCATTGTTATAGTGTTTAGGGTTTTCATGTATTAGTAAATGTTTCAACCAACTAGATAAACATGGATGTGGATTTGCTGTTGGAATTGCTTGTGAAAATTAATAAAAATGATTTGAAATAAGAAGGGACCCAGGATATCAATGCTTGACCCAGTACAAGCATTGTGGAACCTGTGTCTTTTGGGGAAACTGCTAGGTACGTATGACCTAGATTGGCCACTGTTGGAAACAGGATACTGGGCTTGATGGACATTGGTCTGACCCAGTATGGCATATCTTATGTTCTTAATATGTCCCTTAGCATCTGTTAATTTCCGTGCTATGAGGGTAATTTTATAACAGGGTGCCACAGTGCTATGTGGAACCTATTCACAATAGGACATCCAGCCCCCTGTATGGCCAGGCAGAATCGAGCCGTGCAAGTTAGACCTGATTCTGATCCTGCGGCCCCCGCAGGATCAGAATCGGGTCTAGTGCCTGGACCCGATTCTGCCTGGCTGTACGTCCCGGTGACTACCTGGCTAACTCAGCTAGGCTTGTGAATGCAGCCACAGTGCCATGGCTCCGCGTCTCCATTCACGAGCCGCAATTGCTGGCTGCTCCAGAGCTACTCCTATTCCCTGCAGTCCGACCCCCTTGCTGGCCTTCCAAGGCTTTGGTCGAGCTGCGGGAACCTCCTGAGCCTCCCTACCTGCCTACCCATGTCCTGTGCCGTGGTCCCTCGCAGTCCAGGGGGACATATGCCACCTTCGAGGTAGAATAAGTCCCCCATCTAGCCTGAAGGCCCTGGGTCATGGGCTGCCCAGGGTCATGGGCTGCCCACGTCACGCCCTTGCTCCGCCTCCGGAACGCCCCCTCTCGCCCCCATCTAGGCCCTCTATACAAACCCGCTGTTCGTATAGGGAGGTTAATGATGGGGACGACAGGGGGACAAATAGCAGGGATGAACAAGACATCCATCGCCGCTATTCGTGGGCACCTACTTGTTTTTATAGAATACTAGCGTATGTGGAACTTACATCTGATCTCAAGCAGGTGTAATTGATCATGTGTACTTTATACATGTACATGACTAGATTAAGGTATTTTATAATGTATGCACGTACATGTGAATTCCACCACCAGCTACATCTACCAACCAGACTGCACCACCAGCTACACCTACCTTCATGCCTTCACGCCAAAGAGCGCACTTTTGTGATGGTCGGTATTTTATAAGAGATTATTTACGCATGTATGCGGCCACATACTTTATAAAATTACCTTCAAATTTTCTAATACAGATAATTCAGAAGGAGTGTGCCTTTCATTTAATGTAGAGGTAATTACCACACTAACGGCTAACATGGTATATAACATGATGCAGCAAACGTCACCTGAACTGCCCTGCATTATCTGCCAAAGACCTTTTCTCTGCATTAACTGAATGGCAAAATGCCAGGCATGCCCCCAGTACTTCATTCATGTTTCACAGTTACTACATGCTACATTTGCCTGTAATTACATGGTAACTACAAAACTTCACTGAATGTTAGTACATAGGCTGCTTAATAAACAACAATAGATTAATTTGCCCCATTAGAATGGGTAGAAAAAAGGGGGAAGGATTAATGAAAATGCTGCAGAATAAGTTAATTGCCACAATGGATTTACTTAGCCTGACAAGGCTGTCTTTTGACATGATGGCTGTGTCAGGGCAATTGTTGCAATCCAAGAAAAATATGTATAAAACCTATGGAAAGTATCAGATCATGGTATCCGCAATATCCTTTGTGGTGCGGCATTTTCATTAACCCCTCCCTCCTTTTTTCTTTTGTCTGGACCTTTATTGGTAGGGGTTGTCCCCCTCCTCTTTTTTCTTATGCCATTAGAATGAGTAGTACATGCCTGCCATAACAACTAAAGGCACAACACCAACACATTTCTCACGTGGTGTACAATATTTCCTAATATATACTCTTTCCATTTTTATTCTATAGCTTAAGTTGTACACCCTTCCCATTTTCCTCTTTACAACATACAGCTTTATATCTGCACTATTTTTTTTTCAATTTAGAATGAGCTGAACTTATATAATATGGTGGATTTAAAAAAAGTAAATACCTCATGTTCTGCTTGGTAGAGTTTTACTGTGATATTCCTCTCAAAACCCACAACGTTATTATCCTGGAAGACCCCGAGCCTGGTGATGACGATAGGGTAGAGGACACGAAAATTTACGCTTACAGCTCTGTCCTCTGACAACACTGTGGATATGGTTTCAGGGATAACAAATACTTCAATCTCCTGCTTCAGAACTGCAAAATAGGAAAAAACAGGCGATCAAACGAACTGGAACACACTTATAATGAAGGACAGAGAAACAAAATCAGGACTCCGCAAATTACACACTGATTATTCAGGTGGCAAACTAAGGCAGCTCAAATGACTCTTCTCTTCCTCCAAGACAGCACCTTAAGGGCAAGGGAGGCTGATAAGCTTTCAAGGAGAAACTTCCATAGGGAGGGGTCAAGGGGAAGGCAAATCTTTTCCTACTAGCAACATCTGTTTATCTACTGGAAAATTCCTGATGAAAACTGCACCCTCCCCCCCTTTACTCCAGGTAAACCTACCTGCACACATTTCAACTCTTTTCAAAGCAGGTACAAATTTATGCAGGCAAACTGGAGTTTTAATGGGAAACCCCCATCTGAGGTGTTCCACATGGGGGTTTCTCATTAAAACTCCATATATGCTTGCGAGCCTGCAGACTATATAAAAATTGCATTAAAATGAAAAAAAAATCCTTTATAAACAATTGACACTTCCAGGCATATATTTAGTAGCAGCATTTTCCAGGTGTAAAGCCTGTTTTCCATGCAGTAAATATCTATTATAATATTATAATATTGTGTGAGGCACACATAGGAAGATAGCACCTATTTTTACACGATCTCTGTAAATGTTTCCAGGGACGTAATGTGGAATGAGTTGTGATGTCTGATGAGCCTATATCTATAATTTACAGCAGTGGTGTGCTATTGGGATAATTCTAGAAGTATATTTCATAAAAAGGCATAGACACGTATGTTGCCTTTATAGTCACTAATAAGGAAGGATCCACCAAAGCAAAAGCATTAGAAAGACCCAAGACAACAAAGCAAGGTCGCTAGCCCTCTGTCTAAATGGATATAACCCATACCAAGGACTGGAGTTAAAACTGAATCAGTACTTGAACCCAATTTAAAGATGACCTATCAAATATCAACACAATTATTAGATTCCAAAAAATGCTCAAATTGTATCACTACCTTTTTCTATCAGTTTTTCCAAACACAGCATATTCAATACAGATCGATATCTATCTCAACATGATGCATGCAAATAAATCGAACACTAGAACCATAAGGGCAAGGAACCTTGGGATAAAGATGCAGAGATCAAATCTCTCAGCCAGCCCAAAAGCTCTTCTGATCCAGCTTTAATAAGATTTGATGGAATTGGGTCTGGGAAAAGAGCTATACCACCACTCCTGCACCATGCCCATAATATCCAGGCTCAAAAACCTCTCCCTGTTAACCTATAACTCAGAGTTCTCTGAACTCTTGCAAGATCTTCAAAACTGTTAGCAATGCTGTCTCAGACTTGCTCAGCAGTACCAGTAAATCAGCAGCAACAGAGCAGCTTTAATGACTTTGGCACAGGACATACAGGTCACAGGGATTTGCCTATCTCCTGGCCATGGATTTAATACACAGTACAAATAGACTCGGGGACAATGGGCATCCCTGTCTTATGCCCCTTTCCAAGACAAACTCAGAAGACAGACACTCATTAACCAAAACACTTGCTTTGGGGAAAGCATATACAATTTACACTCTTCCACTTTCTTCCTTCCCAACCCCAAACCTCTCCAATATGTGTCATAAATTGTCCCATGAAACTTTATCAAATGCCTTTTCAGTATCAAAGCTCACCACCATGACATCCTCTCGCCCTCTCTGTACAGCCTCAATACCTGGCAGCATCTTCCTCACAATAGTTATCCTACTCTTTCCAGGAGCAAAACCAACAACTGATTTGGCATTACTTTTGCATACATTTTTATATTGACATTGATGAAAAGAATGGGATGGTAAGAGCTGATCACCTGCAAATCTCTACTCTCCCTAGGAAGTAAGGTAATGATACTCAAAAAATAGAAGGACTAGGGGACACATCATGCAGCTACAAAACAGTATATTTAAAACAGATCAAGAGAAAAAACATTTTCTCCTATGTATAATTAATCTTTGGAACTCATGTGATAAAAGCAAATAGTGTATCTGGTTTTAAAAGATTTGGACAAATTCCTGGAGGAAAAATCCATAAACTGTTATTGAGGTAATCCAAGTAATCCAAGAGAAAACCACTTTCCACAAAAGCCATGCTTTTATGCAACAAAACTGCCACACCCATTTTACGGGAGACTGATGCAGAGGCATAACAATGACCCACCCACTTCCTTCTGAGCTTTGCATGGTCTACATAATTAAGGTGGGTTTCTTACAGCATCACAATCAAAGCTCTATTTTTCCAATGATGTCCCAAATTTTCTTACACTTGATGGGAGAAGCCCATCCAAGCCATTTTCCTAGGAACTATAGCATCCTGTGCCATTTCACTGTAACAACTCCCCTCTATCCCCTGGCAGGCACTCCAGAGTCATAGCACTTCACTACCCAGGCACACATCCCATAAATTCTTTGCAGCCATTAATATAGGAAGCACCGTTTCCTCATTGATGTGGAAAGGTGTCACTGCCTAGACAAAAATTTAATGTGAATTCAAAAACCTCATTATGATAACATTGAGTGTAGGGCCTAGTACTTTACTAAAGCCTGAAGCTCATTTATTCTTCTGACTGATATAAGTCCAATTAAGGAGAGCACCTGTTATGTGAGGAGATTAAGAGATGTGGACTCTAATGGTTCAAAAAGCATCTTCATGAATGAAACCAACTCCAGATTAAAGGTCCCATGACACAGGGAGCTTCTGCAACAGAGGTCCGACATGGAGAAAACACTTCATGAAATAAGAGATATGACAGTGAGACACTGGAGCACGGAAGGCCGAAAGAGCGCTAAGGTGCACTGTAATGGAAGGCATCTGGAGTCCCAGATGATACAAGTGATATAAATAACTGCAATGGGACAGTGGCAGACACTGCAGGATTGTGGCCATTAGTGAAACATCAGATAGAAAATCTTTTCCACTTAAAATAGTAGTTAAACAAATAATAGTAAATAGCTAAACGATACCCCATGTACATAGTTTGCTCTTTATGCGCCGTTCTCTGTTATATATTATATGTAAACGAGTTTTTGTTTCACTGTAAACCACTTTGACCCGTGAAAGGAGGTATATAAGTCTAGCTAAATAAATAAAAGTGTATGTGTGACCAGGGAATGACCGACTGGGAGCTAGAAGAATGTCATGAATAGGCACAGGCAATCCAAGAGCTGCGCATGAAATGAGAGTCAGAAGCTGTAAAGATGTCTTACATATTGGAACATAGAACGTACGAAGCATGAACCAAGGGAAGTTGGAGGTGGTCAAGAATGAAATGGAACATGTACAACTTGATCTGTTGGGTGTCAGCGAACAGAAATGGACTGGCATCGGGCACTTTGCATCAGATGATCACATGGTCTACTATGCTGGAAATGAAAGACAAAGAAGAAATGGTGTTGTATTTATAATAAAGAAGACACTTGCAAGAACTGTAATGAAATACAATGCAGTCAGCGAACGCTTAATCTCTATTCGTCTATGACGAATGCCTATCAACACAACTATAATTCAAGTATATGCCCCAACAACAGCTGCAGAGGAGAATGAAATTGAAGAATTCTATGAACAAGTACAAGCTGAAATTGACAGAACATGCAAACAGGATATCCTGATAGTCATGGGTGACTGGAACGCAAAGGTTGCCAACAAAGAAGAAGGCAAAGTAGTTGGAAAATATGGACTTGGCAACAGAAATGAAGCTGGAGAAAGACTGATAGAATTCTGCAAGACCCAACGATCTATTCATCTCAAACACCTTCTTCCAGCAACACAAACGGCAACTGTACACATGGACTTCACCCAATAGATTGCATAAAAATCAAATTGACTACATCTGTGGAAGTCAATGATGGAAAAGCTCTATAACATCAACAAAGACAAAACCTGGAGCTGACTGTGGTACAGATCATCAACTACTAGTATGCAAACTCAAGTTAAAGTTGAAAAAGAGCAAACCACTCATCAATGCAGCAAAATATGATCTTGAGAATATACCACTAGAATTTAAAGACTGCCTGCAAAATCGATTTGCTGCTTTAGATACAAATGACAGAGCTCCAGAAGAGTTATGAAATGACATCAAGAAGGTTGTGTTGGAAGAAAGCGAGAAGTCTCTACAAAAGGTGAAAAAGAAAAAACGGCCAAAATGGATGACGGAAGAAACTCTGAAAATTGCCCAGAAATGCAGAGAAGCTAAAGCCAGAGGAGAAAGAAGGACAATCACAGAACTCAGAGATTTCCAACATGCAGCAAGACAGGACAAGGAAAAGTACTACAATGACGCATGCAAGGAAATAGAAGCAGAAACTATTAGAGGAAGAACAAGATCGGCTTTCCTAAAGCTACGAGAGTTAAAGAAAAAGTTCCAGCCTCAAATTGGAATGTTACAAGATGCTCAAGGTTCTTTGTTGAATGATGCTGAGAAGATCAAGAAAAGGTGGAAGGAAAATACAGAGTTTTTATATGATAAAGATTAAATGGACCAACGGCCATTTCAACCTGTACCTTATGATCGGGAACCATTGGTGATGAAAAAAGAAGTTGAAGCAGCACTGAAAACCTTATCAAAGAACAAAGCACCAGGCATTGATAGCATTCCCATAGAAGTATTACAGCGAACTGATGCAGCTGTTACTGTACTTACAAGGCTCTGCCAAGAAATATGGAAGACAACATCATGGCCAACTGCCTGGAAAAGATCAATGTTTATACCAATACTAAAGAAAGGTGATCCAACTGACTGTGGAAATTATCGCACAATCGCTCTGATCCCACATGCCAGCAAGATTCTACTGAAGATTATTCAAAATAGACTACAACTATACCTGGAAGAAGAACTACCTGAAGTGCAAGCAAGGTTCAGGAAAGGGCGAGGAACGAGAAATATCATTGCGGATGTGAGATGGATCCTTGAAAAGACTAAAGAATACCAAAAGGTTATCTATTTGTGCTTTATCGACTATAGCAAGGCTTTTTGACTGTGTAAACCATGAGAAACTCTGGGCCACATTAAGAAGCATGGGTATACCAGAACACCTGATCGTACTCTTGCACAATCTGTACAATGATCAAGAAGCAACAGTTCAAACACAACAAGGAGAAACAGAATGGTTTAAAATAAGCAAAGGTGTAAGACAAGGCTGCTTACTTTCCCCCTACCTGTTTAACTTATATGCAGAACAAATCATCAGAGAAGCAGGATTGTATGAAGACAACAGAGGTGTGAAGATTGGTGGAAGACTGATCAACAACCTTTGCTATGCTGATGATACCACATTACTGGCTGAAAGTGAAGATGATCTAAAACATTTGCTTCTCACAATCAAAGAACATAGTCTCAAAATGGGCCTGCACCTTAATGTAAAGAAGACGAAGATCATGACAACTGGCATAATCAACAGGTTCATCATTGAAAGAGAAGAAATTGAAATTATGAACAACTTTAACCTACTTGGATCAACTATCAATAAAGAAGCAACAAGCAGTCAAGAAATCAGACGACGCATTGCTCTTGGCAGAATGGCTATGAAAGACCTAGATACGATTCTCAAGAGCAGAGATGTCTCTTTCCATACAAAGATTCGACTTGTTCAAGCCATGGTATTTTCAATAACATCAAATGGATGTGAAAGCTGGACAGTGAAAAAGATAGACAGGAAGAAAACTGATGCCTTTGAATTATGGTGCTGGCTGTGAATACTGTGTATACCATGGACTGCCCGAAGAACAAACCAGTCTGTACTAGAGGAGATCAAACCTAAGCTTTCTTTAGAAGCTCAGATGACAAGATTTCGACTTTCATACTTTGGACACATCATGCGAAGTGCGAGATCACTAGAGAAAGACATCATGCTTGGCAAGATAGAAGGTCAATGCAAAAGAGGAAGGCCAGCAATGAGATGGATCGATACAACAACAGCAGCTATGGGTACCAGTCTGTCAACAATGAGCCGCCTGACTGAAGACCGAATACAATTTAGGATAGCTATCCAGAGGGTCGCCATGAGTCGACTCCGACTCGACGGCACTTAACAACAACAACAATCCAAGAGCAAAACTAGGCGCTGCTCAATTCCCATGCTGTGAAGGCCAGAAATTTCAAGTTTGCATGAAGATGACGGCTCTCCTGTTGAGTTAAGAATGTCAGAAATGGATGGAGCTTTCATGGAAGCAGAACTGCTTGCTTTTTCAGAAGCAGAATCCAAACAACCCAGAAGGAGAAGGTGGAATACAGATAGATATTGAAGTGTGGAGCAATGATCCTTTGTCATATCTACTGTCTCCGTCGCTTTCTTTCCAAATAGTCTACTGTATAAGGAGTATCTTATAATGCACATCCTCATACAAGCCAGAGGGTCGTAGACAGGCTAGGTTTCTGTGACTGCAGAAGCAGAAATTCTAGTGAAAGTCTGAAAAAAATATCATATGCAGTCCATATTAGTGCCACACTTATTCCCTTCCACTAGTAGGGCCACTAACTGCGCTTGAAGCTGTGATGAGAGGCTTGGCAAGAAAAAAAAAATGTAGACTTTCCGAGGCCGTAAGAATATACTGAATCCATATAAAGTCGGAGAGCAGGCTGAAAGCAGGACTCCCTGAAAAACCTTTTGGCCTAAACAGAATCACTAAAGCTTCTAAGGCTATACGTACAGAGGAGGGGGAGAATGGAGCAAAAGAGAGGTAGCTATGTGTTATCACTGCTGTCAAAAACAGTCGATCTGCAGGGTCCTCCCAGTTTCAGAAGATGGTTGTTAAGAGTAATGTATCTAGTGACCACTCTTGGGGCTGTAGAACTTTATCGAGTTAGTCAGCTAAGTGTTTCTAAATTCCAGGGATATAATTAGCTTGTATTTGGATGCAATGGGCTAAGGTGATGCTTCAAATGCCTGCTGCCCTTCAACAGAAATGAAGATGACCAGAAGGAAACGAAGGGTAGTGGTGGTTGCAGACTCTCTTCTGAGGGGTACTGAGGCGTCCATCTGCCGACCAGACTTAATATCCAGAGAGGTATGCTGTCTGCCTGTTGCCAAAATCCAAGATGTTACAGAGAGTTTGCCGAGACTCATCAAGCCCACTGACTATTACCCAATGTTGCTAATCCATGTTGGAACAAACGATACTGCCAGGTATACCTCGGAATGTATCAAAAGTGACTTCATGGCTCTGGGACAGAGGGTGAAGCAGTTAGGGGCACAGGTGGTGTTCTCTTCAATCCTCCCTATTGAGGGTAAAGGCCAAGGCAGAGAGGCTCGCATCCTGGAGATGAATGCATGGCTGTGTGGATGGTGTCATCGAGAGCGTTTTGGTTTCCTAGACCATGGGATGCTGTTCCAAGGGTTGCAGAGCAGAGATGGCATCCATCTGTCCAAGAAAGGTCAACGCGTCTTCGGTAGCAGACTGGCTAATCTAGTGAAGACGGCTTTAAACTCATTGGGGATGGGTGAAGAAAGCCCCCAGGTAGGTGATACCCATTTCCATAAAGGTATTTAATGTAACAGGGGTAACATATGGAAAGCAGTTTGTATAAATGCCCGATGTTGAAGCTTTGGTGGGAGTGGCCGACTTGGATTTAGTGGCAGTTACAGAAACATGGTTCACAGAAAACCATGATTGGGATGTAACTATACCTGGCTATACTTTATTCAGAAAGGACAGGGTAGGAAGAAGGGGAGGAGGAGTGGCACTATATGTAAAAACTACTATTAAAGCTTTGGAATTACAGAGCTTAAAAGGGAGAGAGGAGGCATTGTGGGTTAAACTAGAAAGAGGGAAAGAGAAATCTATTTGCATTAGTGTGATATACAGACCTCCCTCACAAGAGGAAGAGGTAGACAGAGAGTTCATTGAAGACATACGCAGCATTGCTAAGAAAGGGGAAGTGCTACTGATAGGAGATTTCAATATGCCAGATGTTGATTGGCACATTCCTGCTGCAGTATCATCTAGAAGTAAGGAGATCCTGGATTCTCTACAGGGAGAACTATTCAGGCAATTGGTAACAGACCCCACACGTGAAGGGGCCATAACTGGACTTGGTGCTTACCAATGGTGAAAGTGTTTCTGATGTTGTAGTGGGAGATCATTTTGCATCCAGTGATCACCAGCTGGTGTGGTTCAGTATTAGGACTAGGGCTGTTAGAATCCATTCAAAGGTGAGGATCTTAGACTTTAGGAAGACTAACTTTGCGAAGATGGGCCAATACCTCAGGGAGTCGTTAGTGGGATGGGAACAGCTGGGGGATGTAGAAAAACAATGGGCAAAACTGAAAGGGGATATTTTAAGGGCAACCAACCTTTTTGTTAAAATGGTAAATAAAGGTAAAAGGAAAAGGAGACCGCTATGGTTTTCGAAAGTAGCAGCTGAAAAAGTGAAGAAAAAGAGGGATGCCTTCATAAAATACAAGAGATCACAGAGAGAGGAAGACAGGCATCTATATTTGGAAAAGCTTAGAGAAGCTAGCAAAGTAGTCAAGAAGGCAAAGATTCAAAAGGAGGAGGAAATAGCCAATGCAATAAAATGGGGGGATAAGACATTTTTCAGATATATTAGTGAGAAGAGGAAGGGCAAAAGTGGTATTGTCAGACTCAAGGGTGCAGGGGAGGAATATGTAGAAGCTGATAAGGATAAAGCGGAATTGCTTAACTATTATTTTTGTTCTGTGTTCACAGATGAAGAATCAGGAGCAGGACCTCAGAAAACACCCACAAATAGGAACAGAAGTGAGGGACATCTTGAACAATTTTCAGAAGACTGTGTTCGTGAGAAACTAGCTCAACTTAAAGTAGACAAAGCGATGGGACCGGATGGGATACACCCTAGAATATTGAGGGAACTTGGGGACGTTCTAGAAGCAAACTGACTGACCTTTTCAATGCCTCGTTGGAGTCGGGAGTGGTGGCAAAGGATTGGAGAGAGGCTCATGTGGTGCCTTTACACAAAAGCGGAAGTAAGGATGTGGTTGAAAACTATAGGCCGGTTAGTTTAACTTCGGTGGTGAGTAAATTATTGGAAACGCTGCTGAAAGAGAAAATAGTGAGGTTTCTGGAGTCCAGCGGATTACAGGATCCGAGGCAGCATGGATTCACCAGAGGCAGGTCTTGTCAGACAAATCTGATTGATTTCTTTGACTGGGTGACCAGGGAGTTGGACCGAGGGAGAGCTCTAGATGTGGTGTATTTAGATTTCAGTAAAGCCTTTGACACTGTTCCTCACAGGCAACTTGTAAATAAACTGAGCACCCTAGAGATTGACCTAAAGTTACTGCTTGGGTTAGAAATTGGTTGGGTGGGAGGCGACAAAGAGTACAAGTAAATGGAGCTCACTCTGAGGAGAAGGATGTTACCAGTGGTGTGCCCCAGGGATCTGTCCTTGGTCCGATTCTTTTTAACATCTTTGTTAGTGATATAGCGGAAGGGCTGTCGGGTAAGGTTTGCCTCTTTGCGGATGATACCAAAATCTGCAATAGAGTAGACAGCCAGGAAGGTGTAGATAACATGAGGAGGGATCTAACTAAACTTGAAGAATGGTCTAGAATTTGGCAGCTGGGATTTAATGTTAAAAAATGTAAGGTCATGCATTTGGGCTGCAGCAATCCAAGGGAGCAATATAGTATAGGGTGTGAAGTACTTTTGTCCACTAAAGAAGAGCGGAACCTAGGCGTGGTTGTGTCTGATGATCTTAAAGTAGCTAAACAGGTAGAAAAGGCGACGGCAAAAACTAAAAGGATGCTTGGGTGCATACGGAGAGGAATGGCTAGCAGAAAAAAGGAGGTGATAATGCCTCTGTATAAGTCTTTGGTGCGACCTCATTTGGAGTATAGTGTGCAATTCTGGAGACCGCACCTTCAAAAGGATGTGAACAGGATGGAGACGGTGCAGAGGGTGGCTACTAAAATGATTAGTGGTCTTCATTATAAAGCATATGAGGACAGACTGAAGGATCTTAATATGTATACCTTAGAGGAAAGGCGGGATAGAGGTGATATGATTGAGATGTTTAAATACCTCCGTGGCATAAATGTTCAGGGAGAGAGCCTCTTTCAATTGAAAGCAAGTTCTGCTACGAGGGGACATGGGATGAGGGTGAAGGGAGATAGATTCAGGAGTGATATGCGGAAATATTTCTTTACGGAAAGAGTAGTGGATCCGTGGAATAATCTCCCAGTGGAGGTGGTAGAGATGAGGACAGTAACTGAATTCAAAAAAGCATGAGACAAACACAGAGGATCTCTAAATCTAAAAAGGGGACTGTTGTAGTTGTTGATATGGAAGGACAGACTGGTGGTCTTTTTCTGTCATCATATTTCTAATGTTTCTATGTTAAGATCTCCTATTCCCTTTAATTGCGTTGCTTGTCTGTCTGAATGAGAACTGACTAATCCTATGGAGAAGAAGAAACTGCAGTGCTTAGCAATTCATTATGACTTCTAGGTGGTGGATGTAGAAAAGGTTCTTTGACCCTGACGACCAGGTTTTGAATGAAGCACAAGCTGACTTTCCTATGCCAGACTTGATGTGTCTATAGAGAACTCCAAATGATAATGGAGTGGAGGAGTGGCCTAGTGGTTGGGGCAAGGTACTTCAGGCCGGAAGATCGGGGGTTCAAATCCCACTAGAGGACAGCAACCTTGGGCCGGAAGGACTGGGGTTTCTAGTCCCACAGGTGCTCCTTGTGGTCTTGGGCAAGCCACTTAACCCTCCATAACCCATGTTCCCTGTAAAATAGTTATCTCCAAGTTATAATGCCCTGTTCAATGTAATTTTAGTTTGTTCAATGTAAACCGCACTGATGCAGAATAGCGCGGTATATAAGAGAACATAAATGAATAAAACACCACCATGATGCAAAGGGATCACCTATTGAGAGAACCTGGAATCCAACATTCTAATATCACTGGAAGTTGAACGGGTAGATTAAAATTGATGAGAGACTTGGACAGCGATCAATCAACTGGAATTGAAGACCCCATTAGAGATTTAAGGGTGGTACACAAACAGCTGGAGCTCTATGGGCCAGGTTTTGGGAGTAGGCTCTGGCTGGTACCCTACTGTTTGAATGGATTGAAAATTCTAAAGGGGCCTGCAGTCTGACTTGTAACAGGAAAATTATTGCTAAAACCATGTTTAGGATGATGTCTATAAAAAGAAATAGTGTCTGCCAAATACAAAAGAGATTATTGAAAAGTCACAAGGAGGACTTCCGGTGACATCATCAGGCTGCATGGCGCCGTGAAGAAGGAGCTCCGCTGTCTAAGCCTGCCACAATGGGGTAAAACACCCCCCAGAAGTGCAAGATCGCAGTGAAATGAAGCGGGCAAGGCAGGGGCAACGCCAATGGAGTAGCGGGAGGCAGCGTGAGTGGCTGTGAAGGACCAATCAGTGGGGTGCTGAAGGAGCCGCGGGGCCCGAATGGAAGAACATGTGGCCGAGAAGTGCGGCGGTCTGGGGAGCCGAGGCAACAGTGATCCTGGCAAGAATGCTGGTGAATAAAGGTGCCACGGGACTGGAGACCCGGCAGAGAGGGCTGAAGCAGCAGCGGAGACGAGAGGGGAAATCAGCGCTGACCGGAGGAGGCGGTGGAAGCAGGCAAGCAAGGGAGAGGGGGGAAAGGCCTTCACAAAACAAAACTAGGCAAAACAAAATAAAACAAATCAAATTAAATTAAATAAAACTAAATAAAAATAACAATGGAAGTATTATAAAGGCAAGAGACCATATTAAAAGAGTGAAAAGAAGGACAGACAAGAAAGTGACACAGACTGCAGTTAAAAAGACACAGAGCATTGCAGCAGCACTTTGAGTATCAGGAGAGGTGGAGACAGTGCAGATGGAGAAAGCAAGAGGAGGGATGTCAGCCAAGAAAAAGCTGCCGGAATTTAGATCCTCCTATGTATCATCAAAAGGAGGGAAAGAAGGGGAGAAGGAAGGTAAAATGGTGGTTGAACATGTGGCTGAGCAGGAAGATGAGATGGAGGGCCCAGAGAGCCCAGGAATAGCTGACATGATCAAGACGTGGTTAATGGAGCTGAAAGAGGAACTCAAAGTGGAAATCAGTGGAGTTAAAAATGAGTTAAAAGAGGCATTACAATCTCTAAGACAAGACATAGTGGACCTGGGATCCAGGGTCAAAGAAACAGAACAGCAGTTGGAGCATCAAGGGGAAGTAATGGAGGATTTACAAAAAGGATGGGAGGAGTTAAAGCAAGCTCAAGAAGAGCTGAAAGAGAAAACGGAGGACCTGGAAGACCGTTCACAGAGATGTAATATAAAAGTGAGAGGCATCCCAGAGGACTCTAAAAATAAAAACTGTGATGAAGTTATTACAAAAGTATTTGGACACTTGTTACAAGCTGCAGCTCTAGAGGAGGGCATAGAGGGTGAACCTCTGCAAATTGAGCACGCGCATAGGGGGCTGGGGTCCATACGAGACAATCGACCAAGAGACATTGCGGTATGCATGAATTCCTTCAAAACCAAAGAGCGCATTTTGAAGGCTTCCAGGAAATTGGAACATTTTAAGTGGTAAGAGCACGTGGTGGAACTGTATCAGGATTTGTCCCTTGGCACGTTACAGCGCCGGAGAGAGCTGAAGGAGGCGACGGCCTATTTGAGGAGGGAGGGGATGCACTATAAGTGGTTGTACCCTTTTGGCTTACTAATAACAGTGAAAGGTGTGTCGAGACGGGTGAAGACAAGCGAGGAAGCATGGAACGTACTCAGAGATTTGGGACTAACTAACCTTCCAGAAGGTGCCGAGGGGCAAGCAAAAACAAAAACAAAAACAAACACAGCATCCACATCTAGGGTGACCAGTTTGAGGTGGCACAGAACACCAGCCAATGGTCAGAGGTTGGCGAGACTTACCAAGGGAAGCCATGGAGGGACAACGGCAGCGTAGAAAATTGGCTGAGAGGGAAGATACCTGGAAACCGAGCTAAAGAAGAAACAACAAATGAAGTGGGACGATGGACATTGCTAAGTGATGTAAAGGGGTGTAGTTCAAGGGGGAAGGAGGGAGACTAAGGAGAAGAGATATGTATGGATGGGGTGGGGAAGAGTGGGGGAGGAGGGTATAGATGGGATAATGTTATTAAAAGTTAACTATTGGAAGTGGTATATGGGACAGCGAAGAGGGAGGTCTGGGTTAAGGTGGCACTAAGGAAGGGGTAGAGATGGAGGATAATGAATGGGGAGGGGGGCTTTCAGCCATGGAGGAAAGGGAGGAGGATAGCTGGGTGTTGCAGGTCTGGGACTTTTTAGGGGATGGGTCAGGGAATGGAGGGGGAGGCAGAATGGTAGGAGCCAGGGCAGGAGGAGGCACCAATAGTCACCATTTATGGAAAGAGTCTCCACAGAGGGGACGGGGAAAGGGGAAGGGGGGAAGGGGGGAAGGGAGGGAGGGATGGAGGGAGGAGTTTGGGGAGGGAGGAGGGGGGGGAGGAGAGATAACAGCAAAGTACACCATCTAATGTTTATTATAAACAATGGCGAGAATAGGTACAATTAATGCGAAAGGGTTAAATAGCCTGCAGAAGAGGTAGGGCTACGCGGTGCGGTTCTTCTTTGGTTTCGTTCTTTTCTCACTGCCCGATCCTTTTCTGTTACCTTAAATGGTAAGTCATCAGCCTCTCTCCCCCTCACTTGTGGTGTCCCCCAGGGCTCTGTTCTGTCCCCTCTGCTGTTTAATATTTTTCCTGGCCCCTCTACTCCTCTTGTTACAGCAGTACCCAGTGTCTTCCTACGTTTACGCGAACGATATTATCTTGCTCTATCACACCTCCCCACTTTCTCTAGATCTCTCCCCCTTCAACTCCTGCCTTTCTCATGTGGCCTCTTGGCTTTCCCAACACTTCCTGCGTCTCAACCCTTCTAAGTCCACTGTTATGTGGGTATCCCTGAGTGGGTCGTGTCCCTCCATTGCCCCCGTGATTGATTCTATCCCCATTCCTCTTGTGTCTTCTTTCCGGTATCTTGGGGTGATCCTTGACTCTTCTCTTTCCTTTTGTGATCACATCTCCTCCCTTACTAGGCGCTCTTTTACTATCCTCCGTCAGCTTCGGGCTGTTCGTACACTTCTTCCTCTTGGTTCCCTGGTTACTCTCGTCCTTGCTCTAATTACTAGTCAACTCGATTACTGCAACATCTTTATGGCCAATCTTCCCAATTACCAGCTTCAACGCCTCCAGCTTATTCAGAATACTGCTGCCCGTATCATCACTTTTGCCCGCCGCTCCGATCACATCACTCCCATCCTCTTTCGCCTGCATTGGCTACCCCTCCGTGTTTGTTTTCACTATAAACTTCTTATCCTCACTCATCGCACTATTCATACTAATAACCCTCTGTACTTGGCGGATCTGGTTTCTCTTCACACCCCCTATCGTCAGCTTTGCTCCCTCCACGCAAATCGTCTGTCCTTACCATCCCCTTCCCATGCGCATCTTGAAAAGACCCGTCACTCTGCCTTTTTCTTTCTTGGTCCCTGGCTGTGGAATGCCCTACCCCCGTCCCTTCGTCTTGAACCCTACTATCCTCAGTTCAAAGCTTCACTTAAAACCTATCTGTTTCGAAAAGCGTTTGACCTCCCCCCGGATTCTCCTCCCTGATGCAACCGTAGGTTGCTGTCCTGTCCTAGCCGAGTTTGGTCCTGTTATTCCCCTGTTTGTCAGTGTTGGTTGAGTCTGTCTGTGTTTTGTTGTGATTATTGTTTGATTTCTTTATGCTTTGCGCTATTCTTTCTCTTTCTTTCCTATCATTTTTGGCGTTCTTTTTCCGTAGTTTGCAGTGTTGACCTTTTATTTTCTTTGTACACCGCTTTAATGTCTTGACGTAAGCGGTCTATCAAGTGTAAAATAAAGATAAAGATAAAGATAAAGATAAAAGTTGTTCAGGGAAGCGGAGAGATTACAATGGGATATTATCGAGGTACAAGAAACTCATTTAAAGGGTATGGATGAGAGGTTGTTGAGTAATGGGCAGTTTCCAAGGCAATATTTTGGAAGGGAGAAGGGAGAGGGGAGGGGGAGAGAAGCTAAGAGAGGGGGGTGGCAATATTAGTACGTTGAGGATGTCCATTTTAAGTGGGGGAAGTGGTTTGGGATAGAGAGGGAAGGGTCTTAATTTTAGTGGGTGAGTTGAATGGGGAACAGGTAACGATTGTAAATGTATATGCACCCAATGGGGGACGGGCTCCATTTTGGAAAGAAGTAAGGGGGCTGTTGGATCGGACGGTGCAAGGGAAACTGGTGCTGGGGGGAGATTTCAATTTAGCACTACACCCTGAATGGGATCAGCAGATGACGGGGGGAGAGGGGAGTGCCCGAAGTAGGAGATTAGTGAAGGAGATACTCAGGAAATTCCACTTGTTAGACGTATGGCGGGAACACAATAGAGGGAGAAGGGAGTACACCTTTTACTCACATCCTCACAAAACTTATAGTCGGATAGACTATATATTGATAGATAAAATGTGGGGGACAAGAGTGAGGGGAGTGGAGATTGGAAATATCACATGGTCAGATCATGCTCCGACGTCGGTGGATATACAGGGTGGTCAAGGAGAAGGGGGTATAAGATTCTGGCGGATGAATTCTCCGAAGGGAGGAAATAGTAAAAGATATTAAGAAACATTTGCAGGAATACTGGCAGATGAATGATACCGGAGAAGTGAGTGAGTCAGAAGTGTGGGAAGGAATGAAAGTGATAATTTGGGGAGATGATTATGCGGGCTGCTAAACATAAAAATGATAGAAAAGAGAAGGAAGATAAACTGCATGTGGAGATCAAAGAGGCTACAAAGCTGTATAATAGACAAGGGTTAGTGAGGCAACTGAAATACAGGGTGAGCCAGTCAAACCTGCATTTTTGAAATGACTGTAAAAAATAAACGGATGGATATTTCAAACTTTTATTGTTACTATCTTAATGTACATTAAAAAGCATTTAAGAAACAACATTCACTGTTTAAAAATAACGCCAGTAAGATGGTGTCCTTCCCGATTGAGACATTCTTGTAGGCGATTTCTGAAACTGCCCATCACATCACGGAGCATACGCTGAGGAATTCTCTCGATTTCCAACCGGATTCTCCTCTTGAGTTCCCCAAGCGTTGGAGGTCGTTGTTCAAAGACTTTACTCTTCAGGTACCCCCACAAGAAAAAAATCGCACACTGTGAGGTCGGGCGATCGGGGAGGCCAAGAAATTGCTCCATTTCGGGATATCACCCGATTTGGAAAAACATTGTTGAGAACATTCATGCTCACACGGGCTGTATGACTTGTGGCACCGTCTTGCTGGAATAAGGTTTCATTGTTCATTCCATGTTGACGAAGCTGAGGAATGAAGAACGAATGCAACATTTCCGAATAGCGTTGTGCATTCACAGTAACTGCTTGCTCCCTGTCATTTTCAAAAACATACGGGCCTATGATTCCCAATGAGGACATTGCGCACCAAACTGTTACCTTGCTTGAATGGAGTGGTTTTTGATGGAGTTGTTGAGGGTTTTCATCACTCCAATATCGGAAATTTTGTTTATTCACAAAACCGGAGAGATGGAAATGTGCCTCATCGCTCATCCACAGGTTGTGAACAAGGTCCTCGTTTTCATCAAACATGTCCAACAACGTTTGACAAAAACGCCGTCGAGCTGCAAAATCGTTTTCATTCATAGCCTGAACAACCTGAATTTTGTACGGGTGATGGTGTAAATCTAACCTCAAGATTCTTCGGACGCTCTTGTTTGCCATGCCAAGCGCAGCACTCTGTCGACGCGCCGATCTCCGAGGGCTTCTTTCCACAGCAACTCTCACGCGGTCAATATTCGCGGGAGTTTGCACTGATCTTGCACTGCCACCCCTTCTGCTTCTCGTTTCACCAATTGCTTCAAAGTTTGTCACCCACAATTTGATTGAATTAACAGACGGCACTGGCTTATTTCGATTAATTTGAAAATTCGTCCGGAAAACGACGCTGAGCGGCTGCATAACTACCACTTTGGTAAAACGCTTTCACAGCGAATGAACGTTGTTGTTTAGACCACTGCTCCATGGCGACTGAAATGCTTAGTTGTGGGGGACACAATGGTAACCTTGCTAACTCGCTCCGCCCACTTTCACGGCTCTCCCGCCCTTTTCAAAAATGCAGGTTTGACTGGCTCACCCTTTATTTAAATCAATTGCGACTGGAGTTACATAAGCTACAGTTAGAAGCCATTGCTTACCAGATGGAGCGAGTAAAACAAAGGTTCTACGAGTGGGGGAATAGAGCGGGGAGATTGTTAGCTAGGAAACTTAAGAAACGGGAAGTAATGAATGCAATTGTAGTCGTTCAGGGAAAAGAGGGGGGACATTGTGAGGGGAGGAAAACAGATAGGGGATAGATTTCGTCAGTACTATTCAGAATTGTATTCTCAGCGAGGGGGGTGAGGGGGAATTCACTATAGGTGAATTTTTGGGAACAGTGGAGTTGTCCAAAGTGGGAGAGGAGCTGGGGGCAAGACTAGAGGAGCCCATTTCCAGAGAAGAAATTGAGAAGGTGATTAAAGAAATGTCATTGGGGAAGGCACCAGGCTTGGACGGCCTACCTAATTTGTTCTATAAGACCTTCAGGGAGGATTTGGTGGAATTTCTGGGGGAAGCTGTTTAATGGATTAGTCGGGAATGGGGGCCAACTATCACAGGAGATGTTGACAGCGGGTATAGCAGTAATACCAAAGGCAGAGAAAGACCAGCTGAGCTGTGGATCGTATCGCCCCATATCGCTACTTAATAGCAATGTGAAGATTCTGGCAAAAATATTAGCGAATCGCTCAACCCAGGGAATGCCTACTCTTGTTAATATTGACCAAACAGGATTCATCAGTGGTAGACAGGCTTCTGATAGCATCAAGAGAGTGTTAGAGGTGATATGGGGGGCTCACAGAGGCAAGATTAGTATGATGGCGCTGTCTATTGACGCAGAAAAAGCGTTTGACCGAGTCAGTTGGGAAAGCACAGTTACTTACCTGTAACAGGTGATCTCTGGGAACAGCAGGAATAAGACTTCACATATGGGTATCTTCGGTACCAACGGAGCCTGCGCGGGAACGGTCCCCAGCATCCAGTAAAAAAGCTTTTGGGAACATCCCACAGCGCCTGCGCGCTGCCTTCCCGCCTTTCCCAACGGCCTCTCTCCAGTTCAAGTTTTAAAGCTGAGACAAAGAGAGAGAGAGGAAAGGAAAGATAGATAGATACAACTCCTAGGGGAGGTGGGTGGGTTGTGAAGACTTATTCCTGCTGTTCCCAGAGATCACCTGTTACAGGTAAGTAACTGTGCTATCTCCAGGAACAAGCAGGAATGAGTCTTCACATATGGGGACTCCCTAGCTGCAGATGCCAGGGGAAGACCCCAGGTTGTGTGTCCTTGAAAAGGACTCTACCTCCCCCCATGGATCTCTGGCATCCAACCAGGGTAGGTGGGTAGGAGTTGATTAGGAATGGAACAGGTGTTTGAGAACAGCCTGACCAAACGAGGCATCCCGGCGGGAGTCCTTGTCCAAACAGTAATGGGCTGTGAAGGTATGAACCGAGGCCCAGGTGGCCGCTCGACAGATTTGGTCGATGGACACAGAGTTTAGATGAGCCATTGAGGCTGCCATGGCTCTCACATTGTGAGCTGTGACATGGCCCTCCAGAGAAAGGTTCCTACTCTGGTAGGCGAAAGAAATACACTGAGCAATCCAGTTGGACAGTGTTCTCTTAGAAACTGGAAGTCCTAAATGAGAAGGATCAAAAGCAACAAAGAGTTGAGAAGACTTTGTATGTTGCTGTGTTCTTTGTAAGTAAAAAGCAAGAGCTCTCTTACAATCCAAGGTATGACGATTCCTCTCTGCACTTGATGCATGAGGTCCTGGAAAAAAGACAGGTAAATATACCTCTTGGTTTAGATGAAAAGGCGAGACCACTTTGGGCATAAAGTGTGGATTGGTCCTGAGGACTACCTTATCATGATGGAACCTTGTATAAGGTGGATTAGCCACCAAAGCTTGCAATTCACTGATGCGGCGTGCTGAGGTGACTGCAATGAGAAAGATAACTTTCCAAGAAAGAAATTTCAGGGAGGTGGTGGCTGAAGGTTCAAAGGGTGGCTTCATAAGCTGGCCAAGAACCAGGTTTAAGTCCCATGCCACTGGAGGTGGTCTAATGGGAGGTTTAGTTAGAAGGAGGCCTCTCATGAATCTTGTTGTAAGAGGATGAGAGGAAATAGGCTGTCCATTGAGAGGCTTGAGGGACGCTGCAATACCACTCAAATGGACTCTTACTGAATTTGTTTTAAGACCTGCATGGGATAAATGCAGGAGATACTCTAGTAAAGAATTCAAAGGTATTGCAAGAGGGTTAAGACCCTTCTCTGAACACCAAATGGTAAATCTTTTCCATTTGAAAGCTTAGGAACGTCTAGTCGAAGGCTTTCTAGAGGCATGAATAATCTCTCTGACTTGCTGAGAGAGATGAAAACCTTGAAGGTCTAGGCCTTCAGCAACCAGGCCCTGAGATGAAGAGACTGGGGATTTGGGTGCCACAACGTTCCCTCCTCTTGGGATAGAAGGTCTGGTGCAGAGCCCAAGTCCAGGGAAGGAGCTTGAGAGAGATGCAGAAGTAGAGGATACCACACTTGGCGTGGCCAATGTGGTGCTATGAGGATCATGGTCCCTCGATCTCTCTGAAGCTTGAATAGTGTTTTGGGAATTAGGGGAATGGGTGGAAAGGCATAAAGGAAGTCTTGACCCCAGTGAAGGAGGAAGGCATCCTTGGCCTGAACTCCCTGACATGGAATTCTGGAACAGAACCGGGGAAGTTTGGCATTCCACAGACTTGCAAAGAGGTCTATGTCCGGGGTTCCCCAAATTCGAAAAATCCTGGCTACCTGGTCCATGTGGAGGGACCACTCGTGTGGAAGCAGAACTTGACTGAGTCTGTCTGACCAAGAGTTTTGAACGCCTGGAAGATATACTGCCAGAAGATTAATGTGATGCTCTCTGGCAAAGGCCCACGGTCGCAAAGCTTCATTGCAAAGCGACAGAGAGCCAGTCCCGCCCTGCTTGTTTACATAGAACATGGCTACTTGGTTGTCCGTATGGATGAGGACTGTCCTGTAGCTGAGCAGGGAATGGAACACTCTGAGAGCTAAGAATATTGCTCTGAGTTCCAAGAGATTGATATGTAGAGAAGTCTCCTGTGGAGACCAGATGCCCTGGGTGGAGAGATCCTGCAGATGAGCTCCCCAACCCATTGGAGAAGCATCTGTTGTAAGAGTTGCTTGGGGTAGTGACTGCTGAAAAGGGGACCCCAGCAACAGATTTGGAGAGGACTTCCACCACTGGAGAGACCAAAAAAGGCGACTGGAGTTTGCTATTTTGTCTGACAGGCAACCTGATGCCTGAGTCCATTGGGTGGACAAAGTCCATTGAGCTGCCCTCATGTGAAGGCGAGCATATGGAACCACGTGCACGGTGGATGCCATGTGGCCTAAGAGTTGTAACATCTCTCGAGCAGTTAAATGGGAATTTAACTGTATCTGGGAGGCTAACTGCACTAAGCGTAGGCAACGGGCCTGAGGAAGATAGGCCCTTGCAGTTGTGGTATGCAGCAAGGCCCCTATAAACTCCAGAGACTGAGTAGGGGTGAGATTTGATTTTGGGATGTTTATTACTAGTCCCAAATACTGAAGAACACGCATTGTGCAGATTAGACAATTCTGGGCCTCTGACTGGGATGGAGCTCGAATGAGCCAGTCGTCCAGGTAAGGGAAAACGAATATTCCTAGAATGCGTAGAAATGCAGCTACTACTGCCATGCATTTCGTGAACACCCTTGGTGCAGAGGCCAGACCGAAAGGAAGTACCCTGTATTGGTAGTGCTTTCCTTGAAAAAGGAACCGAAGGAACCTTCTGTGTGTTGGATGGATGAGGACATGGGTGTACGCATCCTTGAGATCTAGAGAACAAAGCCAGTCCTGACTCTGAAGGTATGGAAGCAGAGCACCGAGAGAAATCATCTTGAATTTCTCTTTGAATAGAAACTTGTTCAATTCTCTGAGATCTAATATGGGTCTGTAGCCCCCTGTTTTCTTTGGGATAAGAAAATAAGGGGAGTAGAACCCTGAGCCCTGTTGAAGAAGAGGTACTTCTACTGCCCCTTGGGCAAGAAGGGTGGCAATCTCCTGACCCAGAAGGTTGAGGAGAGATGTTGGAGAATTGAACTGTTTCACCATGGTGCGAGGAGGAAGGCTCATAAAATGAAGCTTGTACCCTTCCCTTATGATGGAGAGGGTCCATTGCTCTGCTGTGATTTGTTCCCATCTGGGAGCAAAGTAAGCCAACCTTCCTGGAATGGTGAGGGGCTCTGGTTCTTCCAGAGCTAGAAAGGCTAAGTTCTCTAGTTGCAAGCCAAAGGCCCTGAGGAGGCTGAGGCTGCTGGGCCATGGAAGGCCTAGCAGCCTTTGACTTGGCCTGTTTAGGTGGTTGCTGACGTTTTGCAGCAAAACGACCCGCAGAAGATGCCTGCTGACCATAAGCAGGATAATATCTTCCTTTTTTAGAAAAGGATGTCTTTTTGAACAATCTTTTCTTAGCAGGAGCAGAGGTGGACTTTGAAAGTTGATCCAGTGGCCTTTGCTTGCCAATCCTTGCCAAAAAGGTTTTCACCTGTACAAGGAAGATTTCCTAATTCATCTTGGACCCAGAGTTCCAAATCAGAAGCATGTAGCCAAGCAATTCTGTGTGCACCTATGGCAATAGCCGAGGCTCTGCTTACACACTCAAAAGAGTCAAAGGCTGCACGGTTGGAAAATTTGGAAACATCCTGGGCATGTTTGAGCCAAGTGATAAACTCCTGCCTTTTATCTTCTGAAATAAAAGGGGTTAAAGTCTGCAGATGATCTGTGACTTCTTTTAGAAACATCCCTATATAGAGACTATAGGAGTTGATTCTGGCAGCTAGCATAGAAGCTTGAAAAACCCTACTGCCAAAAGCATCTAGGGTCCTGCATTCACGTCCTGGAGAATTAGATGAGTGTCTTTTTGCACTCTTTATCTTTCTCATGGCAGACTCTACCACAATAGAGTGGTGAGGAAGCTGAGTCTTATGAAAGCCAGGACAAGGAGGGACACGATACATGGTGTCTAACCTGCGAGAATGAGGAGAGGTGGTAAGAGGTGTCTCCCACATGCTCAACATGAGATCATACAAAATCTCATGAATAGGTAAAGTAGCTGCCTCTTTAGGAGCTTTAGGATATTGTAAAATATCCAGCTGCTTGGCTCTAGGCTCTGACTCAGGGGCCACTGTGATGGAGAGGTCCCTAGCCAATTCCCTAATGAAGTCTTGAAAAGACAAGTCTTCTGGAGGAGACATTCTTCATTTAGGAGAAGACGACTCCTGAGGAAGAAGTATCGATGCCTCGACAGATCCTTCAGACTCCTCAGAGTCTTCGGAGGAATCGAAGTATCGCCTGTCTGGATGCTCCTGTAAAGCACAGTTACTTACCTGTAACAGGTGATCTCTGGGAACAGCAGGAATTAGTCTTCACATATGGGATTCATCGGTACCGACGGAGCCTGCACGGGAATGCTCCCCAGCATCCAATCAGAAAGCTTTTGGGAGCATCCCTCGCGCCTGCGCGGTGACTTCCCGCCTTTCCCACTGCCTCTCCTCAGTTAAGTTTCATAGCTGAGACAGAAGGAGAGAAAGAGGAAAGGAGATAGATAGATACAACTCCTAGGGGAGGTGGGTGGGTTGTGAAGACTTATTTCTGCTGTTCCCAGAGATCACCTGTTACAGGTAAGTAACTGTGCTATCTCCAGGAACAAGCAGGAATGAGTCTTCACATATGGGGACTCCCTAGCTGTGGGTGCCAGGGGAGATCCCATAAAATGCGTATCCCTGGACAGGATGGCATTTTCCAAACCTGGATCCCCGGCATCCCCTGAGGGATGGGGGGTAGGAGTTGAATAGAGAAGAGCTGCAAGGAACAGCAGGTCTAAAGACTACAGGAGAGAGGAGTCTTTAGAATGTATGTCAAGTATCATTAAAATATTTAATGAACCAGTACAATATAGAGCTTACCTACTGGATTGTAGGAAGTAGAACTGTGATGGAGTGTACTGTAGATGCAGTAGCGGAATCTTCAAGGTAACTTCACAGCAGTGAGGATGAAGTTCCAAACCTGGAATGGGCAGGTGACCCAGGTGTCAACTGGGGCAGGAGAAGAACGGCAGGTCTTCAATGGAAAGCTTTATGGGAAAAAGCTGAAAACTCTTTTAGGTACAGAGTTATTAACATTGAGGACTAAAGAAGAAGACTGACCGATCTGGAGAATTAGCCCAGTCCGGAAGGGAAGAGGGGGTATGGAAAAGAGCCCCTATTCCCAAGGAGAACAGAAGTGTACTCGAAATACAGAAGATGTACACTGTCATTCCTAGCTGGTAAGAGATAGGAAGACAATGAAGTTTGATACTTCATGGATAGGGAGATCTATAACAAAAATAGAAGCTGTTGACGTCACAGCAGTAATTGTGTGTATAACCGCTCCCAGTTACTGAGCCGTATGAGAATAGGCAAGTTGACTGTCTGGACCCCTTAAGAGGGTAAAAGCTTTATAGCACAGACAATTAGGGAGATAGTAGGTAATACATAGTGTCCTATGGACGTCTCCCAAAGGGCACATATGTATGTATCTCCATATATATATATATATATATATATATATATATATATATTATAGGTATATATATATATATATATATATATATATACACACACACACACCGGTGTATATATATATATAGATGGGCATGGCTTATGCCCATACAGATTACAAAAACTATGTATGTATAGGACATATACAGACATGAATATAAGTCTGAGGATACATGCCTGCAACTGAGCCCCATAAGAACATTCACATGGGGAATGTGATGGGAAAAGATTCATCTAATAAGGGGTTGAAAACCACCTGAAGATAAATAGAGAATCTATTTCCGTGGTGCAGGAATGTATTTCAGTGGAATAACCAGTATGGTTGCGTGAAAAACAGAGGATAATAGTAGTCTGGTAAGAGCACGTCAGGAGTACTTGAGGACTCTGACACGTCCAAAGGACAAGAAACGCATAGACTAAGACACCTGGATGACTCAGCCAAGGGACTCAGGGGTATCATGTACAGTAAAAGAGTATGCGTTGTCCAAGTGGAGCAGAAAAGATAATGCCAAGCTGTAAGGAAAAAAGGGGTAGATTCCTGCCAGATTGGGAACTCCTTGGACATTCACGCAGAAAAAGCTTGTCTTCTGTATCACAACAGGAGACAAGAGGGTATAAAGAAACTATATAGCCATGGAATGACTATATAAGCTTTTACTATTATATGGAAAACCCTCAGAGACAAAGTTCAATGCTCTACAGCAAGGGCCCATAGTAGAAAGCTTCTCTGAAGATTGCAGAGAGCATTGTGCAGGAGAATTATGAGATAAAACTGACAGCAGTCAGATGTGTTGCCACATCCTAGGTAAGGATATGGCTAAAAGAAGATAACCTGCAGTGAATAGTATCATGCAAGATAGTTGAAAGTAGCTTGCAAGAAGCATTAAAGAAAGCACTGGAACTTCTGCATGCACAGTAACTGAACAAAAGAACAGAAGGGATTCTCCTGTATGAAAAACAGAGAGAAAACAGACAAAGGGAGCGGAGATATTCCCATCCCTGTCTGATGAGTTGTTCAAAGCATGCATTGAAGGATAGTAGAAAATCTACACTGGAAAGAAGAGAAGTGTTTCAGTATGGTACCAACTCGAGCAGGGGAAACCTTGGAAGAGAGGGGTTTGGAAGGTGACGTACCATAGGATAAGTCAGCTAAAGGAAAAAATGTCCACGTGGGGACAGAACTATCATGGGATAATTGTAATCTCCCTTTATGATAAAAAGAAAGGGAGAAGTCTGTAACCCACGGACAAAATCCTAAGAGCTGAACATACTGAAAAGAAAAAAACAGTGTAGAGTTTGAAGAATAACTTCTGGTAAAAAGAAGTTAACTGTAGAATTGCAATATACAGGAACCTATGGTTTCTGGCTAAAATTAGCCTGCTTAGAGTCTGGAGACTTCAGACTAGGATGAAATGTCCCTTGCTTGGGTACATCTGGAGGATGGGCAGGAGAAGGGTGAAACTTTCTTTTCTTAGGAAAAGAAGGTTTGGTAGGACATTTCTTACATCCTGGGGAAAAAGAAGGCTTAGGACGGTTTCCAGAACTAGGAAAGTCAGAGGAGCAATGAGCAACCTGACGAAAAGCCTCTTTATTGAAGAGATTTTCTTCAGTACAAGGAGAATTACCCAGTGTATGTTGTGCCCATCTGCTCAAGTCTGAAGCTTGCAGCCAGGCTGTACGACGTGCTCCAATGGCAATAGCAGAGGATCTGCTGACAGACTCAAAAGAGTCTAGAGAAGCACGAGAAAGGAACCAAGAGATATTCCTGCTATGATTAAGAAGCAAGGAATAGTCAGAGGCCTTAGGTTCTGACAAAAAAGGAGACAAGAGAGATAATTTCTCTGTGACCTCCTGAAGTGTCAGACTCATATAGAAAATATATGAAATAATTCTTGAAGCCAGCATAGAAGTTTGGAAGGTTTGACGTCCAAAGGCATCAAGTGCTTTAGATGCACGACCTGGCGGATAAGAAGAATGCTTCTTCTTACTTCTTACCTTTCTCAATGCTGATTCCACTACCATGGAATGATGTGGAAATTGGTTTTTCTGAAACCCTGGAGAGGGAGGTACCTGATACAGAATGTCCATGGCTGTAGAAGGCAAGGGAACCCTCATAGGTGATTCCCATATCCTCAGAAGAAGATCCTGTAAACAATGATGTAAAGGAAGCATTATATTTTCCTTTTCTACAGGATCTTGGTCAAGAGAAAAACCAGGAATAGGAATGGCAAGAAAAGTTGCCATGTCAAGGAGAAACTTCTGAAAAGAAGGATTTCCAATAGGAACTAATCCTGGGCAAGCTGAGGTTGAAGGAGCAGTTTGAGCACCAGAAGAGATACTAGACTGGTGCAGAAAAAGAATCCTGCTCGATGGACAGTGATCCTGAGAGTTCTGATTTGAAGCAGTTAGTACTGCATCGTGAGTGCCTGGTATCGATTCCAAACTAGGCATAGAAAGGATCGATGGCACCGATGGAACTGCAGGAATCGACCCCGACACCGGTATCGGTATCGGGGACAATAATGTCATCGAAGCAGTATTCGGGGGCTGCTGAAGCGGTACCGAGGTAAGCCAAGAGCCTTGATGAATATCCTCGGTACTGTGAAGCCGGAAACGATATGGATCGGTTCCGAAGAGCGTCGGTATGAAATCATCTAGACTGGATATCGATTCCAGACTCGGCATCGAAGCGAGCGAGTCCATCAATACATGTCTAGAAAGTACCGACGTTGTTTGTGGTATCGGCAATGCCGATACAGGAAGGTTAATCGGAGTCGCATCGATCGGTACCGAAGGTACCGAGGACGTCCGAAGACGATGCCCGGTGAAGAGAGGAACACTCGACACCGGCGCCGATGTCGGGGTATCGGTACCGCTCGAAGCCGGTACCAACCCCGAGCATGGCGAAGGTACAGGACAGTCAATCTGGGTCGTATCGATCAGCCCCGAAGGTACCGAGGACACCAGATGACGATTCCTGGTGAAGAGTGCAGCACTCGACACCGATGCCGATGCCGGGTTATCGATACCGCTCGAAGCGGATGCCACCCCCTGGCACGGCTCAGGTATGTTCTGTGAGGGGTGAGCCCCAGGAACAACCTGAAACCCCGTAAATGCTTTGAAGCCCGAAGACTCCCGCTGAGGTTTTATTGCCAATGAGGTCTTGAGGGTAAGGCCGGAGCCGTCATCATGCTGGGCATGAGACTTACCCTTCAAGAATTGGCTAGTCTTAACAGACTGTTTGTGGGTTACCTGATCCTGGAGAGAAGAATAAACCGGTGTCCTCACCTCAGGAGGAAAAACGGCATCGAGGGAAACTCGAAAAAGGGAAGGTCTTCTCCCAATAAAATAGCCTGAGGTATCAGGGGAAAAAGGGTCAGGACCCAAACAGGTTAGACACCAAGCATTGGAGTCTAAAAAGAAAACTAAGTTTCCACAATGAAGGCACTTCTTAGGAGAAGGCGGCTCCATGTTGGAAAAAAGGCCTAGTAGGCCGAAAAAGGTAAACGAAAACTGAGGAGAAATATTTCTCTAAGTTTGAAAAAGAAAATAATAAAGCACCGGCGGTACCGGTATCGGCGGAAAAACAGCCGCGACCACAAGAAAATAAGAAACTAAGGATTTTTAAAGAAAAAAAATTTCTGCGGTGACAGGAGGACGTCCTGTTGGCTCCGTGGAAAAACGAAAACTGAGGAGAGGCAGTGGGAAAGGCAGGAAGTCACCACGCAGGCGCAAGGGATGCTCCCAAAAGCTTTCTGATTGGATGCTGGGGAGCATTCCCGTGCAGGCTCCGTCGATACCGACGTACCCCATATGTGAAGACTCATTCCTGCTTGTTCCTGGAGATAGCCCGATATGCGTACCGAGTGGGATCGACATCAGGAGTAACCGGTACCGGTTCGGTACCGATGGGCATTATAGGACAGGGTACCGTTGCAGTCGACACCGAAGCCGATGTCGATGCAATTGGTACCGGCACCGGGAATGATGCCGGTGCCGGAGCCGGTACTGGCAACGGGGATTGTTGCGGTACCGGAGGCGTCGCAGCCTGCATGAATGCCGTCAGGGTGCGCTGCATGGTCAGAATCTTCTGATCCATCGACGCCACCAAAGTCTGGATGTCGGTACCAGTGGGAGCCACCGGTACCCCAGAACACGGCAACAGGTGATCGGTCGAGGCCGAGCCATCGATGTCAACCTGTGACCCCATAGACAATGCTTTGGAAGCCAGAACTTCCCGCCGGGGTAATTTTACTGGTGCGGAGTCCTCGAGGACACGCCCGGAGGCATCTCGATGCTTAAAGGGAGATTTGCCCTCTTCAAGGACCGGACAGATTTATGCTTGGTTACCTGAGATCCATGGGAGGAAGAAGCAGCCCTGGAAGACGTCGATGCCACCGAAGCTGCATCAGAAGGAAACAGGGTACTGAGCTCGAATGCTCGGTTCTGCCGACCTCTTTTAGACATCATGGTACAGGACATACAATCCGTGATGGAATGGTCAGGACCCAAACATTTTAGACACCAATCATGGGTGTCGGTGACAGAAATAGTACCGCCACATTTTGTGCACTTTTTAAACCCGGAAGCGGGCTTCTCCATGAGGAGAAAATTTTTAGGCCTAAGGCCCAAAAACTGAAAATGCACAGTCAAGAAAGTATAAGTTTTTTGTTTTGTTTTTTTTAAAGAAAGAAAGAAAAGACCGGCGGTACCGGTCCGACGTCGAAGAAGGCAGACGAGACAAAAGAATAAAGAAAAAATAAAAAACTTCTTCTGCGGTGACAGGAACACGACCTGCTGGCTCCGCGGAAAAGAAGAACTGGAGAGAGGCGATTGGGAAAGGCGGGAAGGCAGCGCGCAGGCGCTGTGGGATGTTCCCAAAAGCTTTCTTACTGGACGCTGGGGAGCGTTCCCGCGCAGGCTCCATCGGTACCGACGATACCCATATGTGAAGACTCATTCCTGCTTGTTCCTGGAGATTATTTATTTGCAGTACTAGAAAAGATGGGTTTTGGTGACAATTATGTCGCTTGGGTGCGGGCTCTGTATACTGGGCCACAGGCTAGGGTGCGAATTAATGGACGATTCTCCGAAGTTTTCTCCCTGCAGAGAGGTACTAGACAGGGGTGCCCTTTATCTCCCTTGCTCTTTGCATTGGCTATGGAGCCTTTGGCACAGAGGATAAGGGAGGAGGATAGGATTAAGGGGGTCTGGGTGGGGGAGAGACAACATAAGATATCGTTGTTTGCAGATGATATCCTATTAACAATAACACAGCCAGAAGAGACATTGGGAAAAGTTTTAGAAGAGATAGAACAATATGGAGAGGTGTCGGGATTTAAAATAAATATGGAAAAGACTGAGGCGCTCAATGTTAATAGGGGGGGGGGGGAAGTTGGGCGATTAAGTATCTGGGGGTGTATATTTTATTTATTTATTTGCAAAACTTTTATATACCGCTACTTCCCAAGATCAGTGGTGGTTTACATCAAACAATGTCAAAAAAGTACATGGTAACAATAATAATCTCACGTTCAAAATAACAAATACACAAAAAGTGTTCATTCTATTTCTTCTCATTCAGCACAGAACTTTAATAAAATATCGCAGGGTGGTCTCAGCCTAGTACCGGTCCTGTGAATGAACTTCAACTCAGGAACTGACGTACTATATCACATCAACGACCTCCACTGCGATTATTAACAATTATGGCTATGGCTTTGCAAAACTGTAATATCAGGTGATCACTCGTGACCATACTTCATTCAAAATACAATATCATAGGTGATCACTCATCTCTAAAATCCAATGCCACTGTCCATGATTGTACAACACTCTGGTGCTACTTAATGATCCTGATCCCGACGCTAGTCCCCCAGCGCTTGTGTTGCGTTTCTCCTATTCGGGTTCTTCAGGGGATCTGTTTTGGATCCTATGAACAAACAGAATAGAACAATATTTTGTACTATGTGTATCTCTCGTGTTGTCATTATAAAATCTATACAAGCCAGAACACAGACTAGTGAAAATTGGAAAACTTACGACAATGCTGCCCACGTCTAGTACAAATTTCCGTTCCAACGTTCCTTCTCATATAAATCAAATAGACGCCGCGCATGCGTAACAGAACTTCCAGATCCTATTTAATGAATCAATGAAGACTCCTCCCACTAAGGGGCGGTAATACGAGGCCTGAATCACTACCGAATTTAGTATCAAGAATCCATCCTATTCAGCTCTCTTAACTCTCAACCACCTTTTTCATAGGCAGGCCGACCACTCAATCATCGCATTTAAACCAGTAGGTGACACTGTGTCCAATTTATGGATCCAGCGCTGTTCCTTTAAAATAAGTGTTTGATCCAAAGACTTGCCACCGCTACCTTGTACTAGCTGATCAATGCAAAAGCATTGTAACTGTTCAAAACTATGCTCTTTTTCCAAGCAATGTTGGACTATGGGGGCTGACAGCGACTTACAGCGTAATCTACTGCGATGTTCTCTCATCCGTATCCGAAAGGTACGGAGAGTCTTACCAATGTAAAAAAGATTACAAGGACATCGAATGATATAGACTACCCCTGCAGAATCGCATGTAGTTGAAGATAGTATGGTGTAGTTTCTTGAATGGTATTGAAACGATGTGGTCTCAAGGGTAACAGAACATATATCACATGTACCACACTGGCGGTGCCCCTTCATCCGTAACTCACTCTCTATCTTAGGAAGAACAGTAGGGCTTACTAGTTCCTTTAAATTGCGGTGTCTCTGCCAGACACAACGCAATTTCTTCCCTGCTAATCCCGGTATCGTATTTAAAACATTCTGGTGCCGTCGTATGCTATTCTGAATCTCACGACCATCCTGTGATATTTTATTAAAGTTCTGTGCTGAATGAGAAGAAACAGAACGAACACTTTTTGTGTATTTGTTATTTTGAACGTGAGATTATTATTGTTACCGCGAGGATACGTTCAGGAAGAGACCAATATTGTCGTGATTTACACGATGGCAAAAAGTACATGGAACAATGTGCAACTATAGAATTATAACAGATACATAGAACTGTAAATAACTATATACAGGTAGGATATCAAATTTGGAAGTATTTACAACTTACTACATATTTTACATTTATACAAATTTAAAGAGGCGCAGCCACAGCATTTATATGGGGCAAATTATCCCCAATTATGGAAACAGGTGAGTCAAGACTTACGGGAATGGATGGGAATGGAGATATCCTGATTGGGCCGCATGGCGGCGATTAAGATGAATTTAGTACCAAGGGTCTTATATTATTTTCAGGCTCTCCCCATAGAGGTACCAGAGAGGCAATTAAGGGAGCTTCAAGGGAAAGTATTTAATTTCATATGGCATAAACGACCACCCAGAGTAGCGCTGGCGGTACTGTACCGGTCCAGGGGGGGAAGAGGGACTGGGGGGTTCCGGACCTCCAGGCCTACTATCGGGCTGCCCAGATTAGGCATCTGATGGAGGGGAATGGAAAACATTCACAGATATGGAAGGGGAGGGGTGGAAGGAAGGGCCAATCGAGGCAATACCATGGATTAGGGGGAAGGATAGGAATAGGTGTTTCCTAGAGAATCCATATATGAGGCATGTTTTGGATGTATGGGATAGAGTGAGGAGGAGGGAAGGAGGGAAAGGGGCATCGAGTTTTTCAGTACTGCAAAGACTGTGTTATACGGGCGACTTTACCCCAGGAAGGGAGGGGGAGGGGCTATATAAACAGTGGGAGAGGAAAGGCCTGAGGTGGTTTTATCAATTTATAGATGGGGGAAATGGGTCTCGTTTGAGGATTTACAGGAGGAATACCAATTAGAGATGGGGGGAGTCACTTCATTATTGTCAAGTGATACACTATTTGAAAGGAAAGCTGGGGAAGGCGGGGTTAGCGCAAGAATTTACTGAATTGGAAGTGATTTGGTATGGGAAAAAGCGGTCCAGAGGGCAAATCATGGTACTGTATAAAGCAGTGCAAGGGGGGCAAAGGGAGGAGAAAACAGGTTATATGAAGGTATGGGAAAGGGAGATGAGTAGGAGTTTAGAGATGGAAGGCCATTTTGGAGCAGGGACGTCATCTGCCGATCTCGATAGCTGTCCGGGAAAATTGGCACAAGGTGTTAATGAGGTGGTACTTCATACCAGTACGACTGAATAAAATGTACCCGACAGCATCAAAGAGTTGCTGGAGGAAGTGTGGAGAGGATGGCACAATGCACCATATATGGTGGGAGTGTCCACAGATCAGGATTTTCTGGGAAGGGATTCAGGGTTGGACAAGACAGGTGGTGGGTGAGGAGGTTACGAGGGACCCGTAAATTGTTTTGTTTTGAGTGGTGGCGGGAGGGAGGTCCGAAAGAGAATAGGAAACAAATTCTAGCATGTCTCACAGTGTGGCAAGATGTGAAATAGCCTTTCGGTGGAAACAGGAGGAGCTGCCACAGGTGGCACACTATGAAGACAGGCTAAGGCGCATTTACCTAATGGAGAAATTAACAGCAATATTTATTTATTTATTTATTTAAACGGATTTCTATACTGCCTTATCCTACAATCAAGGCGGTCAATATGTAAACAAAAAAGAGCCAAGTTTGATAAAGCATGGCAGAAAGTATTGGTGTACTTACAAGGGGAAGGGGGAGAGGAACTAGGGTAGGCCTGATATCTAGGAATGCTGGTTAAGAAATGTTGGGAAGGCATGAATACGGAATGTGGCTGATGTTCAGTGAATTAGTCGACATGAGTATGTAAATAAATAACTGTTTAAGGGGTGGGGGGGATAATTAGGAAAATTCTTAAAGTTGTGATGATGTACTAAAGATAGAAAAGAAATGTACATTAGTTGTTGAATGCTAGAGGGGTCAATGCAAGAGTAAATATGTATGTTAGCCAAGGATCAAAAGAAAGTACTGTTTATTAAGGATAACAAGGATTACTGATATAATATGATGTTTGTATACAGAATATTATTCACTATTCAATAAATATAAGGTTTTGCTTTATATTGGGTTATTCCAACAAGTTATAACTTGTTGGAATATGTAATTTGGATGTATGACGAATATAAAGTTTTGTGCATGGATACTTTTGACGAATAAAATAAAATTTAAATATTAAAAAAAAAAAAAGAAAAAAAAGTCACAAGGAAAACCAAATGGTGGAAAGACAAATTGCCCGGATTGTTAGGATCAGTGCACAAGCTTCCAAAGAAGCTATTGGAAGCCAGTACTCAAGATATTGGAATAATAATGATTTTGTTTATGGGTTGGGTAATCGTCACCATCAGGCATGTCATGAAGACCTCATGACATGGAAAGGAAAGGAAGGAGGTAAATATAGAATCACAACGAAAATCAGGAGTGTTGCTGTAGAAATGCATTAATAGATCCTATGAGCAAAATGATGGCTTATATACTATTCACTAGCTGGAAAAAATAATGGCGTTTGTGGAAGCCTTACTGTAAGAGTCAAACCGGTAAAATAAGTCTCCTCCTTTTATTTACTGAATTTAGGGTCCGATATCCCATGTAGAAGATAAGAAGGCATTTGTTGAAGCTTAAAAAAACTTAGAAGAGTGTGCTCATGTATGTGAATACCTGATAGCACAAAGCCTTTCATGAAAACTTTTGAGGAAATGTTAAATATGTTTGACGCCGAGACCATATACTGAAGCACTGTTCAGACCCAGAGTATACAAAGAGATCTCCTTTCTCTCTGCAATTTGTTTATTTATGATTATTATTATTTTTTAATCTGGTTGTTGATACTTCACTGAAAATCAAGTCTGTTGTAGAAACGATCCAGAGCATATTTCTGAGACCAATAGTCTGATAATCGCAGGTAATTTGGGAAATTTATTCTGTGCACCTTTAGTGAATCAGTTTTACAACAAAATATCAACTTTCTTAACACCAGGAACCCAAAGAGGTTACAGTCATGAATTTCATCATTTATAGAGAAGGATTACAAACTGCAAATAATATCACTGTTTAACTTATATAATTAAACTGTACTAGGCATGAAAATATAACACTTTGGATTGTGTGAGTCTAGTTGTTGAAAGGGCAGGTCTCTGTACATACATGAGGAAAACTGTGATCTTGTGGTTATTTTAGAAGCATCCCCCACTTGTAAATAGCAGTATTTACACATGTATGACCACTAACGTAATACCACAAGATTACCACTAGGGGTCACGGACACCATTTTTAACCCAAAATTGCTCCTGCTCCCGCTAGACGCTAGGGATAAGTCCAGGGTTAGGATTAGAGTGGATGGTCTTGCAGGCGAGGACTCTGGGGGGATTGTTTAATCCCAGGGGGAGGTTTGTGTGGGAGCTGGTTGACTTGGAAAGAACAGCTTGACTTGGAGGGGGTATAAAGGAAGGGGATCAGATACCTTGGGGAGGTGGACTGAGAGGGGTGATGAGCGAGGTTGGATCAAGGAGAATCAATGTGGGGGGCTTGATATGGAGCACTGGTGCGGCAGGATCGGGTTGTGCATGCATAGAGGAAACAGCTATCTTAAAGAGCTTCTGCCATACATATGTAGCCACTGCAACACATTTTGTGTGTACCCACATGCAACTTTAAAAAAAAACATCCACATGCAGTCCTGCACCTATTTTACAAGCGAAATACGAGTAAAATAAAATGGGAATTTTCCACATCCCAATCTGGACGTCTAAAGTTTCCTCTCCACGGACTATCAAAATCTGCCGTCAGACATATATATATATATATGTTTATTATGTCCCTTCCATAAGGAAGCGCTCAGATCAAGTGGCCTGGAAAGATATTAAAGCAATATCATAACTGAAAGGGAGTAGAAGCTTTCCGAAGTTACTTAATCACAGCCTATAAGAATCCATAAGCCACTTCTAAATCTGTGAAGAATTCTTCTGGAAAAAAAAACCCTCCCTGTTCAAAAGAAGACATATTTACATCCAGGTGAGTTAGCACAGGCTCAAGGCCAGAAGATTGGGCTGATGATGAAAGTGCAGAAAAATAAGGATGTAACTATCTGCACAGGGATATCTTCCCGAACAATAAGACCAAGAGGTAGTTGTTGATGCAGTACCGTCTAGATGGTTTAATGAATCAGAAAGGTGACCAGTTGTGCAGAACATGAAATACAATGCCACCACACTGCCTCATTTTGCACAGGCTGCACTGTTTTAGGTTCCAGAGAAGGTAACTCATCAGCAGGCCAATGCAGACCCTGAGAAATGGAAGGCATTTCTGGACTGGGAACCTCCAAAGAGCTAGAGCAACAAGCAACATCTCATCCTCAACACCCAACATCTTCGACCGCTCCTCCAACCACATGACTTCAGGACAGTCTTTCAAGCCCTACTATTCCCCCACTTCGATTTCTGCAATTCCATTCCGCAAGGACTTCCTAAAAGTTCTCTTAATCTCCTACAACTTACACTACATGCTGCTGCTCGGATACTCACAAGCGCACCCAGATCTAGCCATTATTAAGGTGGGAGGAGTGGCCTAGTGGTTAGGACAAGGTACTTCAGGCCGGAGGGCCGGGGGTTCAAGTCCCACCTGGGGACAGCAATCTCAGGCCGGAGGGACTGGGATTTCTAGTCCTATAGGCACTCCTTGTGGTCTTGGGCAAGCCACTTAACCCTCCATTGCCCATGTTCCCTGTAAGTATTAGCGTATGTGTGTCATATCCCCTCGTGTTAAATGTATCTCCCAATTGACCGCTTTGACCCGGTGAAAAGCGGGATATAAATACAGATAAATAAATAAATTACCCCAATACTGAAAGATCTACACTGGCTACGTTTCCTATCCAGAATAACTTACAAGTCCCTTGTAATCACATACAAACTCCTCCACAGCTCTGGCCGCAATACCTTCAGAACCTCCTACACAGACCTCTTGATAATTGCCCCAGAAGGAGTTCATCAACAAACATGCTTGCCATTCCTCAAGAGCTAACCACAAGAACTAAGACAACATATTCATGCACCTTTTCTCTGTATGCACCCAGCATCTGGAACTCACTCCCACAGGACCTTCGCATCTCTCCTGACCTCAAAACCTTCTGCAAGTCTTTAAAAACCTTAATGCCTCCTGATAGAGATAGTAGGGGCAAAAACAGTGATGGAATTCAAAAAAGAATTAGATACAGAGAGGATCCCTGTATAGCAAGAGGAAAGAATCAAAACAAATACCTTTTGTACTTCAACAAGTAGAGGGAATGACCTGCACAGAGAAGCGAGTAAAGGTAAAGCCCTAAAAAGGCATGGGGGGGGGGGCGCAGGCAGGCACCACCACTCTAGCCGTCTTACTGGGCAGACTAGATGGACCATATTGGTCTTTATCTGCCATCATATACTATGTTACTATGTTAATGTTTAAAATTATTCTTTACAGATGTAACTTGACCTAGGCCTTCTTTCTCTCCCACAGACCCTCCAACCTTACCACTCAACTGCCTGGCATCCTTTCCCCATGACCTTTCGCTGTCCTCAAATCCTTTTCCCCCCCCCCCCCCACCCCCCCAGTTCTTCCCTGCCATCCCTCCTGCCCCTTAACAGGTTTAATGCTACCAAACGTTACATATAGCACCATGTATTTGTATTTGTTTTGAATTTACTACACAAAAACATGCAACAAACCAAACACAGGTCTACCCCACCTAATGCCGGACTTCATTTTCTCATCCACCCAAGTTAGTCTACTCCCAATACTTTATTTATGATCACAAATAACTATTATAGTCTCTTACTAACCATGTAAATCTACCCTTCTGGTTCCTTGTAACATAGTTTTATGACTCCTTGTAACATAGTTTTATATTTCCTTTTATGTTAATAACCCTCACATTGTTTTCCATTTAACCTAGTTATTATGTAACCTAGTTTATGTTCACCTAATATTTAATGTAATTCAATATTGCACTGTTCTGCTATATTGTTGTTTAAGTTCCCTGTTTTTGCTCAACTAATGTTTAATGTAATTCAATATTGCACTGTTCTGCTATATTGTTGTTTAAGTTCCTTGTAAACCGCCCCTGATCTCTGGAAGGGGCGGTATAGAAAAGCACTCAAATAAATAAATAAATAAATGTACATAGCTGTAATATATTAAGTTATAAAATTATTTGTTATATTTAGCTTCCACTTGTTCCATTGAAGCAGCGAAGTGCAGACAATAAATCCAGGAATAAATACAGGAGTCAACTGCAGGGTCCAAGCCAATTTATTGTGCACAAGGCCCAGATAGTCAAGGTTCAAAAAGGACTGAGCATAGTTCTTACAGAAACATATTCATTTTATACATTTCTTTTCAGTTTGATACATGCGGACTTTCTATTGGTCCCAACGCCCCCTGCATTTGTCCAATCAGAGATCCCTCCTGGGCCTAGCACCCAGTTCTCTCCTTTAGGATTGTTCTAACAATAGCACAGTTTCTAGGTATTGATACAATTCTACTGCAAGGTCGTTTCTAGCTCTAGGAATGCAAGCACTGAAACATTTCTATCCTCAGAACACAAGAGAATAATGAAAGTTTTATGAATTCATAAGAAACTTCTTATTAAGCAGTTTAAAGCAGTTTTCTCAGACTTTCACAGATTTTTGGTTCTTTACTAAGATGGGGGTTGGAATCAGGGCCTAACTTACAGGCCTTTCATATTTGCAGGCTATCATAGGCCATAGCCTACCACATTCCCCCCTTTGATTATTCTCACCCGCAAGTTAAAAAGGGTGGGAATTAAATCACATATTATACTCGTGTAACAGCATCATCTTGGGGTATAGGGTAATATTACCACATAGCTAAAACTTTCGTAGCTGCCTTCCGTTCTACAGTGTTATCGATAACTGAGGTTATCATACGTAAGCAAAGGGGTAATAGGCATGGGAGCAATAAGCATACAGTTAATATGAATAATACAATAAACGCAAGGGTCTTTAGACCACCTAACCATGAAAATGCTGAACCAAACCACCCATCAAGCTTCAGAGTATGCCAGATCTGAACAGGCACATGTGTTTGTTTTCGCATTTGAGTAGCTATATCTTCAACAACTTGTCCATTATTATCAATCTGCAAACAGTTGGTTAAATTCAATTTTCCACATACTCCACCTTCAGCTGCTAACAAATATCTAGAGCTAAATGATTCTGATAAATAGCTGTACGCATCTGTGTACTTTGCTTAGCTAAAAGAGTTAGTGCTTTACTAGTTTCAGTGGTTATTATTTCAACAACAGCTTGTAAACGTATAATACGATTTATCATATATACAGGAGTGCGATATCCCCATGTCCCATCTTGTGTCCAAGTAGCGGGTCCGTAGTATGAAATGATTCTCTAAGGTGGCCACTCCTCATCATTCCATTTGTCCCACTGACCTATTTTCAAGACCTCTCATTTCTGTCGACTTCTGTACACGGGGAAACCCAGTTGTTCTCCATGGGAAATGGGCAGAAGAAAGAAGGAAGGTCGTATAGTTCCCAATACACATGCTCCTCCCCAGTGGTAAGGAAGCCTGGCATATGCTCGGGTTCCACAAATCCAGTATAGTCCAGGTGGAGCTTGCCAGGTACTATGAAACGCCAAATTAGTCCAGATGCTGGCAAGATCTGGAAAGAGGACTAGAGGGTTGGAGGGCTCTGGAGTGTTGACCCCCGACCACCAGGACGTCTTCCTAGTGGTACTGTTATAGAACTTCTGATTGAGACAGACCAACTGTCCAACCAGCATAGTAAACTGTAGTCCAGAGCGAGCAAAACAAGTTACCAGCAATAGGGTGGGCCAGTACCCACTCACTAGTACTATTATGTAAAGCGGTCTGATTATAAGGAATGGAACAGTTCACTTCTTGCACCTCCCAGGGCCATTGGTCTCCCATCTTAGTCCCGCCACAGAGAAAACAATCCGAGATGTGGAGACTAGATGCTACTGCCCCAGCGAGCTCAATGAACAAGTTTTGGGAGGTATGAGGGATTTCAAATTCCGCCTTCATGGCCTCATAAAAGGAGTGATGTATTTGATAAGGTGCGGATACATGAGTCTTAGTATTTAGCTGTTTATGTATAAAGGTTCCAGGATCTATGCCTCCTCCTGCTATACGCAATCCAAATCTGAACCCCTGCTTCAACTGGCTAGGGTTAAGTATGAGGAGCTGTAGAGGATTGCAGGCACCTTTCTTGCACTTCCGAGGCTCCGGTAATGATAATTTTTCCAGGCTAGCTATGCGTTTATCTCCATCTCGTCCAGTAGGCCCACCGGACCACGTGGCATAATACACGCATTCCCACTTTGGACAGTAGTAAGCATCTTTAGATTATGTGCTGTAGACGGTTGGGGAATGCTTTCCAGTACACTGTCCCCATACGTATGCTCCTTCAGGACACATATATTTATCATCATAGTAGTAGGCTTGTTCCCAAGATCCACACTTGTGATAAACAGAAATGCCTATCACATCACAGGCATCAAAATTCAGAACAACATACTGTGTGGGATCGGAGAGTTGTCGTGTGGCATTTATGAGGGCCCCATCCTCATCATTCCATCATATCTCCAGTACATAATAAGAGGGGTTCTGCCGGGGGTTGTAGCAAGTCTTACTTTTCCCTTTCGTACAGATATTCAACTCTGTACCATTATACACACACCGGCTAACTATACCAGTGCAAGTATAGTAGGAATGATAAAGTAAAGTCTGAGTGACCTTTATTCCAGTTTGGGTGGTAGTTATACAAGCTGCACAAGGGGGTAAGGCAAAAGTCTTTTCCAGGAATCCCAGGGCTACTGCCTCCATAAAACAGAAGTGGAGGAACATCATGACTACAGTCTTTAGAGATCAACTGAAATATCGGGTACAATGAACTTGTAGAGTCTTTTCTTCTTCTTCTTCTGTTGTATGTAGACCTATCGACTGCCACCCTTGTGTGACAGGCGTAGGATTGTAGATTCTAAAGACTCTTACAACGCCAGTTGTCTCCGCAATGTAAGCCGCAATGGAGTTTTAGGATCATTTACTGAAGTCCACTGACCAAGTTCAGGAGCGGCTGCCGGCTTCACTCGACTATGATGGATCCAGGGTTCAAGTTCTGCAACTTTTACTGCAGTTGGGGTTGATAGGATGAAAACATAAGGTCCCTTCCAATGCGGTGCCAGTGGGGTCTTTCTCCACTCTTTGATCCACACTGACACTCCTGGCTTGAAGGGATGTAGAGGTTCCGTCAGATTGATGGGCAATCAATCTTGTACCCAGGTATGAAGACTCTGCAAAACAGAACCTAAAGCCAATAGTTCTTGTCTAGTAATTTCAGATCCAATTTGTTTCATATCTCCTTTTATTCCCTGTACAATGGGTGGGGGTCGCCCATACAAAATCTCAAAAGGGGAAACTCCTAGGTTGGAGCAGAACGTATCCTGAGAAGGGCTATAGGGAGAACCTGGAGCCACTTTAGGTGTGTTTCCTGACAAAGCTTGGACAACTGAGATTTCAGGGTCCTATTCATACGTTCTACTTTCCCTGAACTCTGGGGTCTATAGGCAGCGTGCCAACTTCCATTGTATCTGTAGAGCTTGGGTTAACTGCTGAGTCACTTGGGACACAAATGAGGGTCCATTATCTGATCCTATAGTCAATGGTATTCCAAATCGAGGAATAATCTCATGGAGCAGTATTCTAGTGACTTCTCGAGCTTTCTCAGTTCGGGTGGGACAAGCTTCTACCCACCCAGAAAATGTGCAAACTAGAACTAACAGGTAATGATATCAATTCGCTCGTGGCATTTCAGTAAAATCCACCTGAATATCACTCATAGGGGTCACTCCTACTGACTGAACTCTTGGGGGTGGAGTGGGACCCTGCTTAGCATTATTCTTGGCACATGTCAAACATTGATGAGCTACTGAGGCGGACAAGGGTCCTAATAGTGAGATGCAGAAATGGGGTCTTAGGGCTCTTTCCATGGCAGTTTTCCCATAATGTGTGGCCTGATGAAAAGCATGAACAAAGGCTGGTCCTAATGCTTCGGGAATTACTGTGGGACCTGGAGGTGAGCTACCCTCTGGAGGTGGCAGCACTATCCAACCTTTTTCTGTTAAGACACCTCCCTCCTTCTCACAGAAGTAATCTAACTCTCTTGTAGTATATCGAGGAGCCCATGAGCTAAGGGGCACAGGGAATAAGGCTGCCTGCACCGAAGTATCTTGGGTCACAACTCGTCCAGTCGTGGCTGCTTTTCGGGCAGTGGCATCAGCAAACCTCTTCCCTCAGGCAACTTCTCCTACTCCTGCCTGATGTCCTCGACAGTGCATGACTGCAACTTGCTTAGGGGCCCACACAGCGTCTAATAATATCAATATCTCGGGCCCATACCTCATGGACTTGCCTCCTGAGGTGATCAACCCTCGTTCTTTGTACAGGGATCCATGTGTGTGCAAAGTTGTGAAGGCATACTTGGAATCTGTGTACACATTTAAACGGAGTCCTTCTCCTAATGTCAGTGCTCTAGTGAGAGTTATCAGTTCAGCCTTCTGTGCTGAAGTTCCTGGGGCCAGAGCTGAGGACTCAATTACCAGATCAAGGGTCACCACTGCATACCCGGCACAACGATGTCCACTGATGACGAGACTGCTTCCATCCACAAAAAAGGTTTGTTCAGGGTCCTCCAAAGGGACATCAGTCAAATCCAGGCGACTTGAGAACACAGTGTCCATAGTTTCTAAACAGTCATGATCAGGGGGGCCAGGACCAATTAGGAACAACGTAGCAGGATTCAGAGCTTGACTGACCTTCAATTGTATCTGGGGGGTTTCACACAGCATACTCTGATACTTCAACATTCGTGAATTCATGAGCAAGAAACTCCCTTTGCGTTCCATGAGGGTCAGAACAGAATGTGGCACAGTAACTTGAAGATTCTGTCCCAGAGTGAGCTTGTCTGCTTCGCTCACTAGAAGGGCTGTAGCTGCAACAGCTCTCAAGCAAGGGGGCCAACTTCTTGCTACCACATCCAACTGTTTTGACAAATAGGCCACTGGCCGTTGCCAAGATCCAAGAGATTGAGTCAGTACCCCTAGAGCATTTCCTTGTGACTCATGGACAGAGAAGGAAAGGTTTCTGGACATCTAGTAGACCCAGAGCTGGTGATGACATCAGAGCGGTTTTCAGAGATTGGAATGCTGCATCCTGTTCGGGTCCCCACTCCAGTGGAGACTTTTCCATTCCTTTGGTAACTTGATACAATGGTTTTGCTAGCAGAGCAAAATTGGGGATCCATACACGACAGTATCCTGCGGCCCCCAGGAAGGTTCTTACTTGTCTCCTGGTGGTTGGAGTGGGAATACTGCATACAGCTTCCTTGTGTTCCAGTCCCAAGTGTCAAATCCCGCTAGATAACTGGAACCCTAGATATTTAAACTTCAGTTTGACATAATTGCGCCTTGGCTCTTGAGACTTTGTCTCCAGCCTCATTTAGAAGGTGCAAGAGTTCACTGGTGGCTTGTAGACATTCACTTTCTGAATTTGTGGCTATAAGCAGGTCGTCCACATACTGAAGAAGAACCCTTTGTCCTGGGTTCACTGAGTAGCTTGAGAGATCTCGATTCAAAGCAGCACTAAAGAGAGTTGGTGAATTCTTAAATCCTTGATGTAATTGAGTCCATGTAAGTTGGCCCCGCCTTCCTGTTGTGGGGTCTTGCCATTCAAAAGCGAACAAAAGTTGACTGGTGGGGGCTAGGCGTATGCATAAGGCGGCATCTTTCAGGTCCAGGACGGTGAAATGAGTAGCCTCAGCGGGGATCAGTCCCAAGAGAGTATAAGGATTTGGTACCACTGGGTGTATAGTTTCAACTGCATCATTTACCCACCTCTAATCTTGTACTGGGTGGTAATCCCCTGTCCCAGGTTTCTTGACTGGGAGAAGGGGGGTATTCCAAGGTGACTGGCACTCCTTGAGAAGTCCATACTTCAGTAGTTTCATCAGATGGCAGTGGATACCTTCAATAGCTGGTCGAGGAAGAGGATACTGCTTCACATGCACTGGTTCCGCTCCTGGCTTGAGGGCAACAATGACAGGGGCTATGTTCTTCGCTAGGCCAGGTGGATTATCTTCTGCCCATACTTCAGTCGGGGCTAAAAGGTTAGGAGGTATACAGGAACTGGCTGGCTTGGTCGGAGATGTGCTGTAGAACCGCCACTCTTCTTCTCGGGGAACAGTCAGCACCATCAATCCAGCAGGCTTTGGGTTCACAGTCATTTGCATTTCTCCCCCTTCAGCAAAGGATATTTGCGCCTGAAGCTTAGCAAGCATATCTCGGCCCAAAAGTGGAATAGGGCACTCAGGCATATACAGGAACTGGTGCGTTATTTTCTGTCCCCCTAGTTCACACATGCGGTTCTGCAGGAAAGGCTTGGTGGCCCTAGCCCCAGTGGCCCCAATAATGGTGACAGATCAAGAGGAAAAAGGGGCTACTGGCTTTGCTACCACTGAATGTTCTGCTCCTGTATCCACCATAAAGTCCATATATTGGTCCCCTACTTTCAAACTGAACATAGGCTCCTGGGGACCCAGGGTGAACTTGGAGCCCGGTCTGGCCTAGTCTTCATCCATTTCATCCACGTCATAGCCCGTTGCAACTGCCACTCCCTCAATAGCTTCTTCCCTCTCTCGCTGGAACTGTGCTCGAGTCATTCCCTCCACGACTCTGAAATCGGCCTCCTGTTCTCCAGGGACTCCCTCCTCCCCTCCTGGGGGTGGAGTCAAGATGCGTGCATTCACTTCTCCAATGTCCTTCTTCTCTGCAATGGGCGCACTGATTCGCGCCTAATGGGGTCCAATTATTTTCGCGACCCCTTCCACGTCCTCTGCTCCTTCGATTAGGAAAACCTCCTTCACGTCGTTCAACTAAAGCGGCAGCAAGAAGATCTGCTTTCTTCTTCATCTTTCGTTCACTTTCTCTGTTACGTTCATTTTCACGATTCACAAACACTTTCTGAGCAACTTCCATTAACTGTGCTGTATTCATGCCCACAAATCCATCCAGTTTCTGTAACTTTCGTTTTATATCTCTCTGCGACTGACTGACAAAGGCTGCGTTTACCATACGCAAATTTTCCTGAGCGGCCGGATCGTATGGGGTATACAATCTATAGGCTTCAGACAACCGCTCATAAAAGGCCACTGGGCTCTCATCTGGACCCTGGATAACTTCTGATACCTTCCCGATATTCATGGCTCTCTGGCCTCCCTTCCTCAGGCCCTGTAGCAAGGCCTGGCGAAATCGAGTTAGGGCCGCCGCCCCCCTTTCGTCATTTGGATCCCATCTAGGATCTTCATTTGGGAAAGCTGTGGCGGCTGCTTGTGGGAGATTCATTTCCCCCGCCGCTACGGGATTCTCTTCTAACCAGCGGATGGCTGCTTGCACAATTCACGCTCACTCCTCAGTAGTAAAGAGAGTGGACAGGAGCTGGCGGCAATCAGTCCAGGTAGGCTGATGAGTTTGCATTATACTAGACATTAACTCTGTCAATTCTTGGGGTTTTTCAGTATAGGATGCATAATGCGTTTTCCAGTTTAATAAATCAGAGGTGGAAAAAGGCACATAGATTAGACTGGTTGGTCCTGGCGCCATCTGGCCCTGTTCATTTAGGATAGGTAAACCAGGCACTTGATGCAATGGTATTAGGCGCCCTGCTTTCTCCTTCTTCTTTGGGGTTACACTTCTTAGATCATACGGTTCCCGGGTATAGGCTTCCTTGGCAGGTGACCCTGAACTCGCAGGAGAGCCTCCGCTCCCAGTATCGTCGGAGGACCCTGGTCCCCCTGATGTACTTGGGCCCGACTCGGGGCTATCACTTGGGGAAGTGGGCTTCTTTTGCTGCTGCAGCGGTAATTGCTGAAGTACCTCATCAGGTTCAGCTTCAGGTGGTGGAGCTGGTGGAACTAACTTATATGGGTACTGGGGTAAACGAGCCAGGATTTCTGGGGACTCTGAGGCGGAATACACAGGCGGCTTCCCCTCTTCAAACTTCCGGGTCCCCCTAGTGGTTGCTACTAGTATTCTACACTGTTCCTCATAGCAGCGCTTTATCCAAAAGGGCTGCCTTTCGCAAACACCCAGCCAGGAATCTATGTAGGGGAACTGATCAGGGTGCGCTTTTTGTACAAGCTGATGAACACGGGAGACTATTTCCACATCAAAGGTGCCCCCACGGGGTCATGAAGTAGCTAGCACAGGCCACTCCCTATCACATAGCATTCTTAATCGAGACGGAGACATTCTTATTCTGTAGTCTCCTGAAAATCCCTTACGGAAATTCTTGATCATACATTCCAACGGAGTTTGCGTGGACTCCGCCCCTCCCATAATCATAATTACGTACACGACAATGACGTACACGACAACAGACACTAAGGGTAGGTAGTATGGCTGTAGGTAAGGGGTCCACAAAACAATGGGGGGAACAAACACCACACGCTTCCTCCTTTTCGCGACCTGGGTGCGGTCGCCCGGCCAGGAACTGCGCTACTCAGGAGTCCGCTCTCACTCGGTCTGTATCTCAAGACCTCTCAATCACACAGGCAGTCATACCATCACAAGAAATTATTTTTCAAATGCCCAAGGTTTTTCTAACTTATCCCGAAGGGTCGGTGGCTTCAGCTTCCGCTAACCCTTATGCGGAGCGTACTAGGACCGCCCTTATGAGAGGTGATTAAGCTCTCTCGTCTTTGCGCACTTATGCAAGACGTTCCCAGTTAGTCTATACCAAATTTGTCTCATATACTCATGCAAGACTTTTCCCCAGGCTTCACCGACTATTGAACAAGAAAAAGTCTACTCACCGGATCCGGTTCCCAATACCAAACCAGGTCTTGGGTTGGATCCTAGACTCCCCTCGGGTTCGGAGGTGTTGGCCGGCTGGACCTAGTGGTCCGCCGAGACAAGGCGGAACCCTCCCCGATACAAGAGGACCGGTGGCGCCTGAGGTTTCCCCTGTGGTCGGACAGACACGGTTTCAACCGGGCCAAACCTGGAGGCGAATTACGTGGCATATTCGCTTGAATACCATTCACTATCCGCACATTCCCGGCCAACGCACCAAGAATATGAAGCAGCGAAGTGCAGACAATGAATAAATACAGGAGTCAATTGCAGGGTCCAAGCCAATTTATTGTGCACAAGGCCCAGACAGTCAAGCTTCAAAGAGGACTGAGCAAAGTTCTTACAGAAACATATTCATTTTATACATTTCTTTTCAGTTTGATACATGCGGACTTTCTATTGGTCCCAACGCCCCCTGCATTTGTCCAATCAGAGACCCCTCCTGGGCCTAGCACCCAGTTCCCTCCTTTAGGATTGTTCTAACAATGGCACAGTTTCTAGATATTGATACAACTCTACTGCAAGGTCGTTTCTAGCTCTAGGAATGCAAGCATTGAAACATTTCTATCCTCAGAACACAAGAGAATAATGAAAGTTTTATGAATTCATAAGAAACTTCTTATTAAGCAGTTTTCTCAGACTTTCACAGATTTTTGGTTCTTTACTAAGATGGGGGTTGGAATCAGGGCCTAACTTACAGGCCTTTCATAGGCCATAGCCTACCACACCATGTAAGTTCTATGTAATGTTGAGCTCACTTCTATGTAAACCGCTTTGACCTTTGGAAATGCAGTATATAAAACCTGCCAAATAAATATTCTTCTGCTCTTGTGCATTTGGGCCTCTCGGGCCACTGCATAAATAGGTCTCTCTTTCTAACAGGCAATATACAGAGTCAGATGACCTCTGCACAACCTGTGTCCCCTGTTGAATTATCTCATCGAAGAGGAACTCTGAGTATGTCACAATAAAGATGTAAATGCAGTTATTTCAACCACATCACAGACCTCCCAAAACCCATAACGCTGAAACCAAGAAATGTTCATGATTCTGTTTTAATTTGTAAATAGTTACCCCTGTTATCCAAGTTACTTTTGCCTGTTCAACTGTAAACACAAAGTACCATCGGAAATGTGTAAATTCTTTGTTCACTGTAAACCGCGCTGATGCCGAATAGCGCGGTATAGAAGAGACTATAAATAAATAAAAATAAATAAATAAATGAGCCACATCATCTCTCTGGTAGACTATATGACTGTGCAGAAGACACAGTGATCAGGATCATAGCTCGGGCCGAGACACTGAGGCAGAGCAGGTGAACATCTTTGCTGTGGAATGTTCTAGCACAATGTGGACAAGGAGAAAACTCCTGGCATTATAATCAAACAAAATAAAACGTTTGTGACAAACTCAATGAAACAACTTCAAGAAAAAGAATAAAGATCAAAGACAATGAAAAACATCATCAGTCTACAGAATATAGAAAATTTCCTGAGGAGCTGAGGAGACTGCTGAGCACAGAAAGAGCCATGCATGTTCAAAACATTTCACTTCTTTTCTGAGCTATGGTAGAGCAGGTTCATCCTGGTACAGTTAGATGATGTCACCCACTTGGATGCCTGATTTGACTCTGCTTGTTGACAGACAAAAAATTACTAGTCAGATAGCCTTAGGAGAGCCAATGCTTATCCTGGAAATTTGCTATAAGAAACAGATCTACTTTTGGGGATCTTCTGGATATTTGTGACATGAACTGGCCACTGTTGGAGACAAGTTACTGGGCTCTCTGGACCTTGGTCTGACTCAGCATGGCTCTTATGCTCTCATGTTCTATTAAAATATTTTGTGACATCTGTAAAATTACAAACAAAATACAACTATTCAGAATGTGCTGCAAATGTCGGCAGTTTTACTATTAGATATATTTACTTATACATATACTAGTAGGTTTTATGTGAAACAGATAGCAATAAAATTGCCAAATTAAATAAAAAAATGTGTGGATATTCAAAAAAAAGTAGACTGTTGGTATAGACAGAGAGCACACATTGAAGGATAGTGGAACCCCACAAACAAACCACCACTGGTGTGCTGGTTTAAAATATAACTGGACAAAAATATACTGATAATTTTTCTTAATGATTTTGTAATTTAAGCCTGAAACAATGACCTGGGGGACACTGTAGGCTTCTTTGGATGATTGCCCTTCTTTATTCCGCAGAAGACTATTTTCAGCCCATATCTCATTCTTAGCATGGACAAAACTACCCAAGATCCAAAGCTTCTCTCAGTTAAAACATCTTTCAGTTATCCTCAAGTCCAGTTTAGCCATTAGGCAAACTAGACTGTTGCCTAGGGCAGCAGCTTCTGGGTGAGGGGCAGTAAACAACAGCTGCAGTAAAACAATAGATCCTGACAGCAAGACAAGTAAAAAAACCCATTTACCTACAGGAAGTGTGGCTAATTTTTAAGCAGCACATTTACCTGGGTAAAGGGTTTTTGGCAATTGTTGTCAGTAAGTATGTACATAGAAAACAAATTTTAATATTTAAAAGTGTAAGGTCCATCTGTGTATTTTTACAGTTTTGTTCAGAGATTGGTAAAGCATAGTTACTCACCTGTAACAGGTGATCTCCGGGAACAGCATGAATTTAGTCTTCACATATGGGTATCGTCGGTACCGACGGAGCCTGCGCGGGAACGCTCCCCAGCATCCAATCAGAAAGCTTTTGGAAGCATCCCGCAGTGCCTGCGTGCTGCCTTCTCGCCTTTCACAACTGCCTCTCTCCAGTTGAGTTTAAAGCTGAGACAAAAGAGAGAGAGAGAGGGAAAGAGAAAGAGATAGAGAGATACAACTCCTAGGGGAGCTGGGTGGGTTGTAAAGACTAAATTCCTGCTGTTCCCGGAGATCACCTGTTACAGGTGAGTAACTATGCTATCTCCAGGAACAAGCAGGAATGTAGTCTTCACATATGGGGACTCCCTAGCTTTAGATGCCAGGGAGAGACCCCAGAAGTTGTGTGTCCCTGTCAAAGGGCTCCACTTCCCCCCATGGATCTCTGGCATCCAACCAGGGATGGTGGGTAGGAGTTGATTAAGTATAGAACAGGTGTTGGAGAACAGCCTGACCAAACAAGGCATCCCGGCGAGAGTCCTTGTCCAAGCAGTAATGGGCTGTGAAGGTATGAACCGAGGCCCAAGTGGCTGCTCAACAGATGTCGTCGATAGACAGAGTGCAAATGATCCATTGAAGCTGCCATAGCTCTCACATTGTGAGCTGTGACATGGCCCTCCAGAGGAAGATTCTTACTTTGATAGGCAAAGGAAATGCACTGAGCAATCCAGTTGGACAGTGTTCTCTTGGAGACTGGACGTCCCAAATGAGAAGGATCAAAAGCAACAAAGAGTTGAGAGGACTTTCTATGTTGCTGTGTTCTTTGTAAGTAAAAGGCTAAAGCTCTTTTACAGTTCAAAGTATGAAGATTCCTCTCTGCATTTGATGCATGAGGCCTTGGAAAAAACACAGGCAAGTAGACCGCTTGGTTTAGATGAAAAGGCGAGACCACCTTTGGCATAAAGTGTGGATGAGTCCTAAGGACTACCTTGTCATGATGGAACCTTGTATAAGATGGTTCAGCCACTAGTGCCTGTAACTCACTGATGCGATGTGCTGATGTGATTGCAATGAGAAAGATAACTTTCCAAGAAAGGAATTTCAATGAGGTAGTAGCTAAGGGTTCGAAAGGTGGCTTCATGAGCTGACCAAGAACCAGGTTTAAATCCCATGACACCGGTGGTGGCCTAATGGGAGGCTTAGTTAGAAGAAGGCCTCTCATAAATCTTGCTAGAAGAGGATGGGAGGAAATAGGTTGTCCATTTAGAAGTTTGAACGAAGCTGCAATAGCACTCAAATGGACTCTTACTGAGTTAGTCTTAAGTCCTGCATTGGATAAATGAAGGAGATACTCCAGTAATGATTCCAGAGGTATCGCAAGGGAGTTAAGACCCTTCTGCGAACACCATATGGTAAACCTCTTCCACTTAAAAGCATAAGAGCATCTTGTGGAAGGCTTCCTGGAAGCATAAAGGACATCCTTTACTTGCTGAGGGAGGTTAAGATCATGAAGATCTAGGCCTTCAGCAACCAAGCTCTGAGATGCAGAGACTGGGGATTGGGATGCCATAACATTCCGTCCTCCTGTGACAGGAGATCTAGAGCAGATCCTAACTCCAGGGAGGGAGCTTGAGAGAGATGTAGAAGCAGAGGGTACCACACTTGCCGTGGCCAATGTGGAGCTATGAGAATCATACGCCCTCTGTCTCTCTGAAGCTTGAACAGGGTTTTGGGAATTAGGGGAATGGGTGGAAAGGCATAAAGGAAGTCTTGACTCCAGTAAAGGAGGAAAGTATCCCTGGCCTGAGAGCCCTGAGCTGGAATTCTGGAACAGAACCAGGGAAGTTTGGTATTCAACGGACTTTCAAAGAGATCTATGTCCGGGATTCCCCAAATTTGAAAAATCTTGGCCACCTGGTCTGCATGTAGAGACCATTCGTGTGGAAGCAGAACTCGACTGAGTCTGTCTGCCCAAGAGTTTTGTATGCCTGGAAGATACACTGCCAGGAGATGAATCTGATGCTCTGTGGCGAGGGCCCATAGTCATAAAGCTTCGTTGCAAAGCGACAGAGAGCCTCTTCCCCCATGCTTGTTCACGTAGAACACGGCTACTTGATTGTCCATCTGAATGAGGACTGTCTTGTAGTTGAGCAGGGTGTGGAACACTCGAAGAGCAAGGAAGATTGCTCTGAGCTGTAAGAGACTGATATGTAGATAAGCCTCCTGTGGAGTCCAAGTGCCTTGGGTGGAGAGGTCTTGCAGATGAGCTCCCCAACCCATTGGTGAAGCATCTGTCGTGAGAGTTGCCTGGGGTCAAGGTTGTTGAAATGGAGACCCCAGCAACAGGTTCTGAGTGGACTGCCACCATTGGAGAAGCAAAATAAGGCGATTTGTGTTTGCTATTTTGTCTGACAGGCACACTGATGCCTGGGTCCATTGAGCGGATAAAGTCCACTGGGCTGCTCTCATATGGAAGCGAGCATAAGGAACCACATGCAATGTAGATGCCAAGTGGCCTAGTAGCTGTAACATTTCTCGGGCAGTGAGATGAGATTTTAGCACTGCTTGAGAAGCTAACTGCACCATGCGAAGGCAATGGGTCTGAAGAAGATAGGCCTTTGCTTTTCTGGTATCCAGCAAAGCTCCTATGAACTCCAGAGACTGAGTGGGATTTAGACTGGATTTTGGGATGTTTATGACCAGACCCAAATACTGGAGGATACGCATTGTGCAAGATAGAGAAGTCCTGGCCTCTGACTCTGATGGGGCTCGAATGAGCCAGTCGTCTAAGTAGGGGAAGACGAATATTCCTAGAGTGCGGAGAAATGCTGCTACCACAGCCATGCACTTCGTAAACACTCTTGGTGCTGAGTCCAGGCCGAAAGGAAGCACCCTGTATTGGTAGTGCTTTCCTTGAAAAAAGAACCGAAGGAACTTTCTGTGAGTTGGATGGATGAGAACATGAGTGAATGCATCCTTGAGATCTAGAGAACAAAGCCAATCCTGACTCTGAAGGTATGGCAGCAGAGTTCCCAGAGAAACCATTTTGAATTTCTCTTTGAACAGGAATTTGTTCAATTCTCTGAGGTCTAAAATAGGTCTGTGTCCCCCTGTTTTCTTTGGGATAAGGAAATAGGGGGAGTAAAAGCCTGTACCCTGTTGATGAATGAGTACTTCCTCTATTGCCCCTTGGGCAAGAAGCATAGTGACCTCTTGATCTAACAGGTTGACGAGAGAGGCCTGAGAATTGAACTGTCTTACCATTGTGGAAGGGGCATGCACAAAAAATGAAGCTTGTACCCCTCTTTTATAATGGAGAGTGTCCAATGTTCTGCTGTTATCTGCCCCCATCTGAGGGCAAAGTGACACAACCTTCCTGGAATGGTGGAAGGCTTTGGTCCATTGAGGGCCAGGAAGGCTAAGTTCTCTAGATGAAAGTCAAAGGCCTTGTGGAGGCTGAGACTGCTGAGACGGTTGAGGCTTAGCAGTCTTTGCTTTCCTTTGTTTAGGTGGTTGCTGACTCTTTCGGGCAGGCTGACCTGCAGAACGTCCCTGCTGGGAATAAGAGGGATAAAACCTCTTCTTTTTCGAGAAGTATGGTCTCTTGAAAGATTTCTTTCTTGCAGGATCAGCTGTGGCTTTGAATAACCTATCCAAAGTGGAGTTGTCAGCATCCAACTCATTGGCTTTCTCTTGCCAATTTTTGCCAAATAGATTCTCACCTATACAAGGGATATTGCCCAGTTTATCCTGCACCCAGAGCTCCAAATCAGATGCCTGGAGCCAGGCAATTCTACGTGCACCTATGGCAATGGCAGAGGATCTGCTTATGCACGCAAAACAGTCAAAAGCTGCACGATTGACAAACTGGGCATGTTTAACCAGTGTGAGAAAATCCTGCCTCTTGTCATCAGGAAGGAGAGGGCTTAAAATCTCCAAGTCTCCTGTGAGGAACATTGCCATATATAAAATATAGGAACTGATCCTGGCAGAAAGCATGGAAGCCTGGAAAGTACGACGTCCAAAGGCATCCAAGGTTCTATACTCACGTCCTGGAGGATTAGAGGCATGCCTCTTTGCACTCCTGATCCTTCTCATAGCTGATTCCACTACAATAGAGTGGTGAGGAAGCTGAGTTTTTTGGAAACCAGGACAAGGAGGGACTCGATACATGGTATCCAGTCTGCAAGTGTGAGGAGAGGTGTCTCCCACATTCTCAACATGAGATCATGTAAGATCTCATGGATAGGCAGAGTAGCTGCCTCCTTAGGAGCTTTGGGATATTGCAAAATCTCCAACTCCTTAGCTCTGGGCTCTGTTTCAGGAGCCACAGTAATGGACAGACCTCAAGCCACCTCCCTGATAAAATCCTGAAAGGAGATATCTTCTGGAGGAGACATCCTACGTTTAGGGGAGGAAGGCTCCTCCGGGAGAAGTATCCTGGTACCGGCAGAGCTGTCAGAATCCTCGGAGTAGAAGTACCTCCTGTCCGGATGCTCGAAGAGCCTGATACCTGTACCGACCAAAGTCGGTACCGGGGGGAATCGGTACTGGTGTATCGGCATCGGAAGGCATTGCATGACTGGGTGCCGGCAAAGCAGACACTGATGTCAATGCCTATGCTATCGTTACCGGTACCGGCATCGGTACCGGTTGAACTGTGACGCGGTTCCAAGGGTGTCGATGCCGCAAGGAGAGCCGCCAGACTGCATTCAATAACCAGGAACCTCTGGTCTATCGACGCTGCCAATGCCTGGGTATCGGTACCGGACGCAGCTGGTACCCCAGAGCATGGCACCAGTAGTTTTGACGAGGTCGAGGCCTTGAGAACATCCTGGAGCCCCGATAATGTTTTGGAAGCCCAAGCCTCCCGCTGGGGCAATTTTGCTGGTACAGAACCCTCAAGGGCAACTCCAGTGGCATCTCGATGCTTGGAAGGAGATCTACCCTTTGAGGACCGGCTGGACTTATGTTTGGTTACCTGAGATCCATGGGAGGAAGACAAAGCCCTGGAAGACGTCGATGCCACAGAAGCTGCATCGAAGGGAAAAAGGGCGCTGAGCTTAGCAGCTCGGTTTTGTCGACCCCTCTTCGACATCATGGCTCAAGCCATACACTCGGAAATGGAGTGGTCAGGACCTACACATTTGAGACACCACTCATGGGTGTCAGTGACGGAGATGGTACCGCCACACTTGGTGCACGTTTTGAAACCCGAAGCGGGTTTTTCCATACTGGAGGAAATTTTGGGCTCAAGGCCCAAAATGGCACGTGCACCTGGGAAGAAAAGTTTGGAAAAAAATAGAATATATATATTTTTTTTTTTTTTTTAAACAAAAGAAGAAAAGAAAATAGAACCAGCGGTACCGGTATAGCGTCAAGGAAGGCAGACGCGACCACAAAAAAGAAGGAATAAGGAAAACATTTTCTGCGGTGACAGGAACGACGACCTGCTGGCTCCGCGGAAAACGAAGAACTGGAGAGAGGCAGTTGGGAAAGGCAGGAAGGCAGAACGCAGGCACTGTGGGATGCTCCCGAAAGCTTTCTAATTGGACGCTGGGAAGCGTTCCTGCGCAGGCTCCATCGGTACCGACGATACCCATATGTGAAGACTACATTCCTGCTTGTTCCTGGAGATTGTTGGAATAATCCAGTTTGCTGAGTTAGTTATAAAAATTTCAGGGAGGGGAGCCAGAGGCAGGAAGGGTAACTAAGGGGGGCGTAAGCTGAAGGTGTGCTTGTGGTATCTAACACTCAGCCTTGGCTAACACAAAAACAGATTTAACATACAGTTTACAATACTGTGTAAAACTAAATAAGTTCACACATATCCTACCCACTCCCAAATAAATAACAATACCAAATTACTTTTCCTCTGGCCCCCTTCCCTGCTCCACTCCTGGTCTAGTTACAATCGGGACAATATTCAGCACAAAGAGGGAAGCATTTTTAAAAAGCCACCTGCTGCAGGCAAAAGCGAAACCAAATATTCAGAAGTGCCCAGGTAGTGGCTTCTGCTGAATATCTGATTTCCATGGTGGCTGTCCGGATAGCAGCGATACGGTATTCAGCCGCTGTCTGCACGGCCAAAAGGCATAAAATTAAGCTTGCTTTTTTGGCATAACTTTATGCAGTCATTTATCCGGTTAACAAATTGAAGCATATTGCAAACCGGGTAAGTGCTTGCAGCGCCCTCACCCCATCCATGGGCCATTCCGGCACTATCCAGATAGTGCCTCTGCGTAAATCGGGCTCAGCAGGATTTATTTGGTTAGCAGAACCTGCCAACCAGATAAACCCTTCAGAATACTGGGCCATTACGGAATTTTATAAATGAAGGTAAAATGGAGCAGAGCCCTTAAAATGATTTGTGTTAAAAAGAAAAAAAAGAGAGTGCTCAGGCAATCGTACTTGGGTTGGTGATGTTCAGAAGTCTGCAAGAGTAAGGATCTTCTCGGTCTTCCAGAGGCACATCACAACCATGAGCGCCTATAATAAACTTCACCAGTACACTGCAAAATAAGGCGCATTGTATTAGCATTTGTCCATAAGGATACAGCAAGTGGAAAAAAATCATAATTCCTGCTGGCTAAAGCATTCACTTCATATTCTCCTTAAGTCATTTTGGAGGCCATTTTATAAAAGGCTTATTGCACATAGCCAGACTGTCCAAAGCCTCTTCTGTAAGGGCCCATCTGAGTAAATTCATTCCACACGACGGCATTCACACGTGGAAAGAACGTGCCTATTCTTATTGATCTGTGCGTGGGTATTCCCAAGGGCACAGGCGGTGAGGAGCAGGAGCGGGATGCGATGTTTGCCCATGTTGCATACATGCATAGAGCGCATGCACAGATCTACTCATTCCCTGATGCAGGTGCTAATATGTGCGTCAGTACACCTGCACTTCGGGAGCTGGTTCTGGGAGCCTAGTTTGTAAAGGCACCTAGGCATGTTTTTTGTCTCTGGAAAACCGACGCTTTTTTGGACTTCTCACAGAGGTGTTCCGTTATAAAATCAATCCCTATGCATGTACGCGTGCGTTTTATAAAATTATGAGAGCACAACAGATCCCCACCCACGCTCCACCCAAACTGCCATCCCCCCAGGAATCACTAATGAAGAAAAACACTCTATTATAACAAAAAGTAGATAGTAATATCTCACACATTACTATAAAACATCACATGTTGCTTCTTTTTCATGGGATGCAAGGTCTCAGTAATCAAAGGGCTGGTGTGCACCGTGACATACAATCACAAACACCAATCTCACTATGCCCAGTTCACATCAATGACCTTATCCCCTGCCCTCCACACAGCATGTGAAGAGAGACCGTTAGAATAACCACTTAGCCTGCAACAGCAGATCTTAAGACGCGATCTCTCTACCCCAATGCCATACTTCAAGCGCTCACAAGCGTTTCGCAAGAAAACTTGCTTCTTCAGGGGGATATTTAATACTAAAAAACATAAAAACATACCATAACCATAAAGCAACCTATATAGAAACAAAAAACTATATACCTACTAACAAAACACACCTACACATTTAAAAATCCCATTCACATACCTGCAACAATTAAGCGTACCATACGCAACCAAACCAGCTGCACATCTCAATAGTCAACTTCATAACAACGCGCATGTCTCTGAAGTCATGATGATTCCATTTAAAGAACTCTGAGCCAATCAACAGCTGCACCATCCATTATCCAACCAGACCCTGCTAAAACACACCTCCCCCATTCAATCTGAGCATTAAGCCCGTCGGGGATTACCGTGCATACCAAAAAAATCCATTTCTGTTCACAGACCACCAGAGTCTGCTCCCGTGTTGGGCCCTCCCGGCCCGACATCACCTGGTCCAGACAGAAACAGCGTAAATCAGCAAAACAATGACCTTTCTCGTAGCAATGAGCTACAATAGGAGCTTCCATAGCCTTACAAGCAATCCGACTTTTATGCTCCAAAATACGTTTCTTAAAAGGGTCTATTAGTTTTTCCAATATACAACAATCCACACAGACAAAATATTCCATACACTACAAAACATGAACCACAAGAAGTACTCTTTTTTAATCAAAAGAATTTATCCTTATACTGAAACAGAGAGATTTCCATCGATACTCCACAAATTGAACATTGTCCACATGGTCTATGCCCAGCTTCAGAACTCACATCACATAACGGACGCAAAACCGCAGGACACAAATAATCCCGTAAATTCCGTTGCCTCTTCCAGACACATCTAATACTTCTCTTTTCAAGACCAGGGACAGAATTAACCACTCTAAGATGTTTCTTTAATATCCGCTGAATAGAGAGACTAAACGGGAATATTTAGAGATAAAATTAACTTGATTATCCTCCTCATCATTAATTTTTTCACGGGGTTTCAACAGTAAAGATCTATTATTAAATGACGCCCCCTTAAAAGCATTCGGAGACAACCCTCTCGGGATAACCTCTCGATCGAAAACCTTCAGCCAACTTCTTAGACTGTTGTTTGAAATCACTATCATCAGAAAAATGACGGCGATATCTCACAAATTGCGAGAAAGGCAGGCTATCACGGAGTTTCAAGGGATCCTCCCAGGAATGCCTCTGTGCAAATTAGCACAGTTAAATAATAAGCATTTTCTAGACAGGAAACATGTTTTCTATGTAGAAACCGCTTTATAAAATTATCCCCATAGTAGCTGAAATTTGCTCCAAATTAGATCGGCTATTACAAAATTATGCAAACTATTTTTCTTTTTAATCAGAGGTATAATTCTTCTGCTTTGATAATAGTTCTAACATTTTGGTGTCTCTAATGGAGTCAGGTGACAGATCAAAAAAAAACTGAAATGAAGAATACACTAATGATTGCAGTAGGCTGAAAACCAGGGAGACCAGGGTTCAAATCCCACTGCTTTTCCTTTTGATTTTGGGCAAATCGCTTAACCCTCCATTGCCTCAGGTACACACAGATTTAAGACTTCTAGGGACCGGAAAATACCTACAGTACCTGAATATAGTTTCCTTTAAGCTACTACTGAGAAAGACATTCTTTTCACTTTTACAAGTTCACAATTTCAGACAAAAGGCTACAAAAGATCTGCTTTCAGCGTAAGGCTCAGTACAGACTGATTTGTTTGACCTAAAGAGAAACCAGATTATTGAACTTGACAGAGCACTGTTTGGTAAAGTTCCCGTAAACTCAGTCCCTTGAACAATCATATCATGTGACAAAATCTCCAGGAATAGCTCTAATCAGAGGTGGGAACTAAAATGAGAATATAGCAAAAAGAAGAGGAGGCAAGACCTCTCCATGTCTGCTTTTGCGATGAGCTTATATCATCTCACAAACAGCAGAACTGGGCTTACAATTTAAGGGACCAATGCAGAACTCCTGAGCTATGCTCTAGTGCAGCATTATGCTGGTGATTTTTGCACTCTAGAAAGCAAACTAGCATGGGAAAGTCACACAAAGAGCACTGCGCTAAGACATCGTGCAGTGAGCATGCACAAGGAAAGAGCACTACACTACACTTGCACCAAGCACAAGGAAAGAGCACTACACGTCAAACACCTATAGACTCCGACAATCTGTAAATATGTACATACATGTGTAATCAATGTCTTGCAATCAAGTGTAAACCTGTAATCTGAATATTTGTGTCCTGTACTGAATCATTATGTATGTTTTAATCCATGGCCTGTACAACCATACTGTTATGTATAACAAACCGCTGCTGATCGCTGGAAGTAGCGGGATATAAGTGTACACTAAATAAATAAATAAATAAATAAATAAATAAATAAAATAATCGCATGCAAAATGATGCATATTTAACTGCTCCCGATGTAAAAAATGGCACAAACTTAGGGGTATGTTTACTAAGCAGTCTTAACGTGCGCCCGGTGATAGTGTGCAGGCTGTCATAAAAGGAGTGGGCGTTTCGGTCTTGAGGTAGCAAAACGGGATTATTGCGCGATAACGTGCGCTGCGCACATTATCGGGCGAGAAGCCACTAAGCACGTTAACGCGCGATAATCTTACAAAGGCACGCAGACATGCAAACACAGAAACAGAGGAGTAGCACAATGGTTAATACACTGACTGATGGTACAGGGGTCATGAGTTCGATCCCCCAGTGTGCCTAATGCATAAGGCTGGCTGAGGCATTAGCTTTTACGTGTAAGTATTGCTTTTTGAGGCATTTTAGTTTTATTTTAATTAGTGCTGCCAGCAAACACACCCTCACGTGCCGTAACCTAAGGTGCCGCATAAGGCACCCTATAAGGCACTCCATAGGGCACATTATAAAGTGCACTGTCTGCCAAGGCACCCTATAATGTCCCCTATAGGGCACCCTATAAGGCGCTTTATAGGGTGCCTTATAAGGTGTCCTATAAACCCCTGGCTGGCTACAGGAGGACTGCAGGTCACCACACAAACTGTCTGCTGTGGTTACCAGGATAGGGTTAACCCACCCGTACCCATGATGCACTGCACATGCAAATCAGCAGTCTACAGATGATCACAAGATGGGGTATGCACCCCCACAGCACCTCGGCCTGGTAGGGGGAACTGACCGTGTGCACCCCCACAGCACCTCAGCCTGGTAGGGGGTACTGACCGTGTGTGTTACTGGCACAGAGTAGCTACAGACCGTCACATTGTGCGGGTACTGTGCTCACCCTGAGGGCGAGGTGGGGCGCCCAGCACCAGGTCCACAGCACCTTTCATGGCTGAAATATGTCATGCTGCAGGTCCCCATCAGTGCTACTGTGTGTGATAGGTAGTTCCTGCAGACACACCTAGGATACATCTGTGTCCATCTGTATTTCTTAGTCATGTCTAGCCCTTATGGGCTATGATGCACCCAGAATAGTGCATATCCTGTGTTGGTGCCATGGTTACATGATGTAGGTGAAGGGGGGGTGTTTGGACCCATAGGCGGATTATGTACCACCACCCAACCCACCCTCTGGGGCTCAGGGTGGGAAACAGGATCTCCCACCAACAGATCCACATTCTACCTCCCTGCAATGGTGGCAGTAGAGGGGACTATCAACCCCAGTCCTGCTGGGGAACAGACACCCTACAGGGCAGTCAATGCAGATCTGTACACATCCATAAAGCAATAGCAGACAGACAGTAGGCCTGGAAATGCTCAGCTGCCCCCCACCACTATCTGACATTCTCCAGCAGCACGCCTCCAGCCGCTGCACCCTGCAAGGTGTTCCAGCAAGACACATACTAGCTGCAGACAGTCTGCTAGCTAGTCCATAGTGCATGTTCCTGGAGGAGATGCGTGTCCCCAGAACTGGGATGTCAGCATACACACCAAGCAGATAAGTCAGTGATTGGGCCCCAAAAGAGAACCCATAAATATCACATGAGAGAAATACTATATAGCACTATGGGGGAACCTAGCCATGCCGTGGTCACTGCTCAGTCAGGGTGAGAGTGACCTCCCAGCAGGACATGCTGTGGCCACCCTGTCCATACAGGTGGTGGCCGGGCACTACAATGTCCGAGCCATTGCCCTGTGCAGATGCATCCAGGCCACCCTATCCAGGCTATTCCCACAGTACCTTGCTCCTCATTATGCAGATTGGCAGGCCAATACTGGCAACAGTGCTAGCAGTGTGGGCTGTGGAGGGTGTTGGCAGCCACCACACACTGGATAGACAGACACACACTCCCCACACCTATGCCAGCATTGTGCAACTATAGAGGTGTTTGGCAGCCCTGGCCACCGCACCAGTCCTGGGCACAGTGCAGGCATGGCTATGGTATGCAATACTGTTGAGGTCACTCCCCAGGTTGGTAAACATTGTCAGACACAAGACCTGTAGCACACTCCAGACATCAGAAAGGTTGCTATGATGCAGCTCAATCAGAAAATTGTACTTAACTTCGGAATTGCTATCTGCCAGTAATCATAGCAACCTTTTGATAGATGTGTACCGTATTCCCAGGTTTAGGGTGGCATTGCTAAGGTATGCAAGTGCTAGTATTGGGAGATGCACGCAGGGCCCAACATCCTGCCTCTCCTGCCTCTCCCCTGTTGGCCGCTGCTTTAGGGCAGAGGTTCCCAACTCCAGTCCAGGTGAGCCAAACACTGTTCGGGTTTTCATGCTGTCCCTCATGAATATGCATGAGATATATCTGCATACCATGGGGGCAGCGCATAGAAATACAGCACAGGCATCTTTATTAGAGGCAGCATGGAACCTGAATGGTGTTTGGCCCTCCAGGACTGCATTTGGGAGACTCTGCTCTAGGTAATGCACATGTTTATGGTGTCTGTGCTCTGTAGGGTAAAATGTAGGTGTTTTGGGCATGTTTACGTCATCTGCAATAAAGGTTCTGTCTGTATTAGCACGTTTTAGTACTGAGTAAAATATGGGGACTGGGTTGGTGGGAGCCACAGCTGGGACTTGAACCTGTGACCTTCTTCTCCAGAACACACTGGCTGTGCGTACTGCACCACACTGTTGCCACAGAGACAGTTCATTCCCTGGGGATACCATGACTGTTCGTCAGACAGGGCCTGTCTGTTGCAGTGCATGGCACCCACCTACACAGGGCTAGGCCACGGTCTGCTCTGGGCAGCTGCCACTGCCCCCTCCACCACCAGTATCCCACTGCCACCATGCTGACATGCCCTTCTGCTGGTGGAGCGCAGTCTCAGGCCATCCAATGTGCGGGTAGGCGGCTGCCTATGGTATGGGTTTTGGGGTAGGGGTGCCTGCATAGCTGTCCACACTTCCCCCCAGCACCACATGCCAATTTTTCATGCCCTTGGGGGTACCTGCTGGGTACTATCCCCTGTGACACTGTGGGAAGCACACTCGTGCCCATGTTGGGCCCTCAGCAGTTGCTGTCTGGCTGCTCTACTGTTTCAGCATTCCTATGGGCCACCTAGGCATCACCCTAGTCCGCACTGTGGCCCAGCTGCACCACAGCATGTGCTGCCTGCAGCCCTCTGTGTCCCCTTTTCCAGCATCTGTCCAGTTGCCCGTTCCGACATGCCCGCCCTGCTGTTGCGGAACATGTGCATACCATAGGAAACCTGGCCAATGGAGTCGGAAACCCTGCTCAGTGCAATTTCACTGTGGGCTCATTCACCTTGTATGGGGACGGAGCATAGACCCTTCCAAAATTCATATCTTTTTTTTGGAGCTTTCTTGGGAGTGTTTTTTGATGTTTCCCATTGATATCACTATTGCCCAGCTTGGTTATGTTTTTTTTACATTTTCTTCTGTTCATTTTCAATGTTTATTTGCCCTTTTGTTCCGTGCACATGTATCACACTGATCACTTTTTGTAGGCTTCCCTGGTTTTGCTGTACATTGCTGACGGAAATGGTTTTTTTTCCCTTTAAATTGGCTCTAACGCCAGGGTTTCACTGGCGTTAGTTTTGAGCCTCGGATTTCACAGCGTTAGTGTGCGGGGAGCCTCTCCCCTCCCACTCTCCGCCCATTGACCCTCTCTCTCCGCCCCTGGGGAGCCTTCCTCCACCCTCGGGGAGCCTTTCTCCACCCTCAGCGCTTGTTTGCGCTGCTGCGTGCGTTATCGCACAATAAGGTACCACTGTGCACAAGAAAGCGCCATTATCGCTCGATAAGGTACCTTATCGCTCGATAAGGTACCTTATCGCGCGATAACGTCGCAGAGCGCACGTTAAGACGGTTTGGTAAACATACCCCTTAGTGTCGTTTTCCACTCTTTTTTTTTTATGCTGGATCCAGCAGGGAGCAAAAGTATTGTCTGAGATGGTTTGACACTTCACCTCAGATGATACAGGCACTGGCAATACTCACAACTCAGCTTTGGGGGGGGACCCAGTGACCACCACCGGACATTATCACCCATTGTCCAGTACAAACACCATTACGATTGGTGGCCTCATGGGCCCTGTCCCCACACCCTCTCAAAATAAATCACTAGAGGCCCTATGGGCCTCAAACCCCCTCCCTCCATGTCCATCAGTGGCTCTTGGGACTGCCCCCCCCCCCTCCAGATCCTCCTAAATCCCCCGGAAAGTACTTTTAGTCTGTTAGGAGTATATGGGTATTGCTCCTCTCTCCTATCTCCCCACTGCCATCTTTCAAAATGTCAGCATCTGAGCCAGCACAGAACATCCCAGGGATGCCAAAACCCCTAAGGCTGAAACCAAGAAGAGTTCATGATTATGTTATAATTTGTAAATAGTTACCCCTGTTATCCAAGTTACTTTTGCCTGTTCAACTGTAAACACAAAGTACCATCGGAAATGTGTAAATTCTTTGTTCATTGTAAACCGCGCTAATGCTGAATAGTGCGGAATAGAAGAGACTATAAATAAATAAAATAAATAAATGCCTTGCCCAAGGGGGTACTCAGTCTGCCAAATAAGGAAAAAAATTCCTTATTTGGCAGACTGACACCCCCCCCTCCACCCCCTCGTGGTGCATCCAGGGAACACAGTGTGGGATCAGTTAGTCTGCTGTCCCCACACTGTGCATGCCCGGATGTATCATGGGAGAGGGATAGGTCTGCCAAATAAGGAATTTTTTTCCATATTTCGCAGACACCCCCCTGCCAGATGGTGCATCCCCAGGATACACCGCAAGGGATTAGGTGCTACCATTTTGAAAGATGGCAGCAAAGAGGCAGGAGCGTGTGGGTATTCCTCCTGCCTCCCGACAGATTAAAGGTACTGCACGGGGGCAAGGCCCACCGAGCCACCAATGACGTCTTTGAAGAGGCTGGGGGGGGGGACAGTTTTCAGGGCCCATAGGGCCACAAATGTCTTTCTTTTGAGAGACTGAAGGGGGCGAGTCCCATGGGATCACCAATTATTTATTCTGAGTTGGTGTGTGGGAAATGAGAGTCAGGGCCCATAGGTCACCAGCGATGTTTGTACTAGACCAGGGGTGGGCAAACTTGGTCCTGGAGGGCCGCAGGCCAGTCAGGTTTTTGGGATATCTCTAATGAATATGCATGAGATATATATGCATTAGAGATATCCTGCCAACCTGACTGGTTTGTGGCCCTCCAGGGCTGGATCTGGAGACCCCTGCCTTACACCTCTGTCATTTAAGATTGTGAGGGGACAAGGTGCAGATGTCCAAGACATCAAAAAGGTTAGATAGAATTTGTCACAGTCCTCGTCACTTCTCACCAACACCAAAACATTGTCTATTAGACAACTTTTTGGTGGTGGTGAGAATCGAGGAGAAATGTGACACATTCTATATACCCTTTCAATGTCTAGGACATCTGTACCTTGCCCACTCACGATCTTAAATGACAGAGGTGTAAGGCAGGGGTCTCCAAATCCAGCCCTGGAGGGCCACAAACCAGTCAGGTTGGCAGGATATCTCTAATGCATATATATCTCATGCATGTTCATTAGGGATATCCCGAAAACCTGACTGGTCTGCGGCCCTCCAGGACCGGAGGTGCCCACCCTTGTACTAGACAGAGGGTCTGTGTCCATGGGACATCGCCTCCCCCCTAAACGCTGGGTCAGGAGTCTTGCTGGTGCATTTATCGGAGGTGAAATGTCAAACTTCACTTCGGATGGTACTTTTTTTCCTCCAGGGACAGCGTGTCAAAAGCTTGCACAAAATACAGGGGCTGCTAACGCAGACTCCGGTGCACATGTCTTATTTAGTGCTAACCTTTTTGCACACAGCTAATTTTCAGTATGTTTGCTTACAGTATCGCTGCACAAAAAGACAGCGTTAAACTTGCATTATGAAACCCTACTCTAGATCTTTAGAACTAGGCTCTAGCACAGGGTTTCTGCATCGACCTGAAAGTTTACATCTGAGACAACAGAAGGTTAATTGACCTGACCAAGATCTCAAGGAGGAGCAGTGGGTTTTAAACCAGGACTTTCTTGGCTCTGTCTGCTGCCTTAACCACTAGGCTATTCCTCCACTTTTATTTATTTTTATTTTTTATTTTTTTATTTTTTATACCATGCTCTTTAGAATCAGTGTGGTTACATGTATACTAACAGGTACTTTTTATTTCCTTGTCCCCGAAGGGCTCACAATCTAAGTGTACCTGCGGCAATGGAGGGTTAAATGGCTTGCCCAAAGCCACAAGGAGTGGCCATGGGACTAGAGACCCCAGTCCCTCCGGCCTGAAGTTCCTTGTCCCCATGTGGGAATTGAACCCCCCGGCCTTCCGGTCTGAGGTAACCTGTCTCAACCACTGAGCCACTCCTACCTTGTAATGTTCTGTTGCCTTCCTGACTATGGCGCAGAGAGGGGGACACTGGCCAAAGATAAGAGAAGGTCAGAGATTTTTCTATAGGGTGAGCAGTCAGTGTCTATTATGCAAACTTTTCAAAATAAATGATCTGATGCAAAACTCAGCAGAACTGTGACTAAAGGATTCTTTTCAAAATGATCTGAGCATGAAATTCAGGATTTCTACCATATATTTAGAATCTTGCATTTTTCTTTTCATTCCTCTAAAAGAAACTCCACCAGAAACTTTTGATTATCTACAGACCTAATTTTTTTTTTCTTTTTGCAATTATAAAAAAATTAAGGGGAAAACAAGAAACTTTTGGAGAACTGTCAGGCCTATTTGAAAGGTGTTTTTTCCCCACACAGGATTTACCATCTTATATTGCCTTGGAAAATTCTATTACGAACTCTAAAGCTGCTTTAAAGACCTCTTACTTTGAACAGGCCTATCCTCAGTTTCGATCCCGTCCTCTACCTCATTCTCTACCTTTCCTCTGGTGTCGATTGCCCCCTCCTTCTGTATGCTTTTTCCTCTGACTTGATTGCAACATTTATTCCCCTTTTATTCCTGGTGGTGGTTGTTTAGTCTTGTCTTGATCTTTAATATATGCTTGATATTTGTTTCCCTTTTTCTTTGTTATAAACCACTTCGATTTTTGTAACTATATGCAGTCTATCAAATAAATGCCGATTGTAATTGTGTTAAAAAGTAGACATAATAAAAGTCAGGTTGTTACCGCTGATTTAATGCTGGGCGGTGTTTCAAGGATTTCAACCATGTGTTCCTTATTACATTTCGCAGTTCAAAGTTGTGCCGAGCTGATAATATACCTACGACAAGATCATAATGTCTTGGTTCCCACTGAGGAAACAATGTCGACAGACCTGAAACAAAAAAGGCAGATGTATTACATAGTCAGAGAAATCTGTACACTAGGGTAGAAAGTCCTCATTCAAAGACATGAACACAAAACAGAAATATTCATATTCTCAATATAAAACTCTCGTTCCTGAAATCACACACAAGTTGCAGTTTCTATACAAGCCTTCTTTCTGCATAACAAAATCACCAGAAAATCCAGCTTACAACCATGGACAAGAATTCTGTGCTGACGCTCCCTTCCCCAGGTCAGGACAAAATGAACTAAAATTTGGTTGCCAGAAAATAAGGAAATCATAACTTGTATTCCAACGATAGTGTAAAGGAGAAGGGGAGGAGTTGATATCTTAAAGTAATCAAAAGGTGACAAGCGCCGCAGTATTAGGTTCACAGCATGCTAAAAAAAAACCCAAAAAACAACAGGTCTTCGTTGTGTCCTTTCTTGACAGTTCCAAAGTGTCTAATCAGTTTAACTTCAAAAGTCTTACGTTCCTGGACTGTTTTACATTTCCCTTCAAAATGTCGTCATCATAAGGTTATTGATGCATTGATTTAGTCATGAAAAGTGCTCCCCAATGAAGGGTCACCTCGGTCATCTGTGGTATCTGATCTTGCATCTGTGAGAGTCGATTCTTGACCTTAACATTTGGCCTGCTAATGCAAAACATGTGATGCAGGATTCTAAAATGGACCAGATATTATTTATTTATTTTATTACATTCTCTTATATACCGCGCTATTCTGCATCAGTGCGGTTTACAGTGAACAAACTGAAATTACATTGAACAGGGCATTATAACTTGGAGATAACTATTTTACAGGGAACATGGGCTATGGAGGGTTAACTGGCTTGCCCAAGACCACAAGGAGCACCTGTGGGACTAGAAACCCCAGTCCTTCCGGACCAAGGTTGCTGTCCTCTAGCGGGATTTGAAAGAGAATCAACTCACACAGACACAAGAGAAGATCAAAGAGATACCTAAATGCAGGAGTGGTTATTGGGACCAGATCAATGCATCAATGACATTATGACCAGGATACTTCATTTCAAAACAGTCCAGGAACGAAAGGCCCTGTAAATGCTTCACTAAATAAAATAATGAACTTAAGGAACAAGACTAGACATATACCAAATATTCTGAACCACTTGATACTTGCTGTTACCCTGGTGATTTGCTCTGTGGAGGCTTTAGTATCTCCTTACTGCAGAGCTTTTATCAGACCGAGAATGAAGCTAGATCTGCTCTTTAGAAAGGAAACTCATCATAGCACCGGAAAAGAGCCATCAATTTATCCAGATTTGTGATCCTTCAACATTAGGTGATTGTTAGGAATTTTCCGAGCAATTTACACGGTAATAAGTGTTTCACCTGCATCAGCTGTCTGAATGCTTCCTTCTCTGGTTGTGAAAGAATACTTCCAGTCACATTGAGAGGAGGCATCCACAAGAGCGTACTTGGATTTCAGGGAGAATAAGTATGCACGCACACTGCATTTTCAACTCTATACCGATAAAGCACAGAGCAGACCAAGGTGTCATTTCTGTCACCTCGGCGGATGGCGAGCACGTCTCAGAATCAGAACACAGCATCGATGATTTTATGGTCGGAGTCTTAAGAGGAAAGTTCAAAATCAGTCCAAGAATGTAAAATTTTTGAACTTAAGATAAGATACATTCAATTGGAAGAGACAGGACTTAAGAAATGGGCTTCCAAACACATTATAAACTATACATATTTACAGCCTGGTCACCCATCCAACTCTCCCACGCCCACCCTCTGAGACTCCGAATGGAATGCTTTTGTAATTCACTTATACATTATGGGATTGTCATCTGTTGCTCATACTTTCCCGATCTGAAAAAACTAGTCCAAGAATGTGTTATGTTAGTCCGGTGAAAAGATATCACCTTATTTTCCTTTGTTGTTTTTATTTAACTATGCATACTCTTCCAGCTAAAATGCAGTCGAAGAAAAAAGCAAGTGCAAGTGACTCTGCATACTTTGTACCCCTGGCAAATTTCAAATGAGAACGTATGTATACTTTCACTTTGAAAACTGGCACAAAGCCCACAGGTGAAAAAGCATGCCTTCTGTTTTATATCCAGTGAAGGAGCGTGCTAGGTTGAGTGGATCTGATGGAGTGGTGTTATTCTTCTGGATCAGCGTGTCTAATGTGAGAAGATGGCATTTCATTTTATCTCATGAAAGTAAAAATACAAGTCTAAATTCTAAGGAAATATGAAAAGGTTAAAACAGAATTTGTTAACCTTCTGGCTGGAAGCATTTAAATATTGATTTCATTTTGGAAATGGCACAGTAACTTGCACAGAATTCAATAGCTTTGTTTTACCTCCGTTGTTAACTCTGATCACTAAAGGCTTGATTCTGCTTGAATATTTATTTATTTAATTTATTTTTTATTTATTAACACTTCTTATATACCGCACTATTTGCTATCAGCGCGGTTTACATGGAACATAAACATCCGACAATATACATATGTCTGGTCGATTACATTTAACAGGAAATGGAACTTGGAGAACAAGGTAAACTATATACATATGAAGTTGAATGAGAACGGATACTATTTGGTGTTTACATTGTTGGGGACACCTGTTGCAAGATCTTGTCTGGTTGACTACTACTGATGTTGAGGTGTAGGCTATTCGAGTGTGACCGGAGTTCGGAGCTGTCGGTGAGATATTTGATGAATAGGAAATGACTGAAAGATTGTAATGGGGTCTACAGAATGCTACCTGCCCCTCTCCAAAGGGATTATCAACAGTCCTCTTTAAGAGAGCCTGCAGCCCAGAGCTCAGGGCTGGGAAGGCATAGCTCAGAGGGAGAGGTTAAGAACCAAGTAGGTTTCAGGAGGGGGAGAGGCCTGTGGAGTCAGAAGGTCTCCCAAGGCAAGCAGTGCAAAGGAGTTCTGAGGTAGGAACTTTAACTGGGGCTGGAGGAAGGGCTGGGAGAATCAGCTTGTGGAGGTTTAACAAGCTGGGATAGAATAAAAACTGCTTTTGTTTTCCTTGAATTGCTGTCTGGCCTGTGTTGTAAGGAAAACCCCTTCCCACCAAATGCCACACTACCACATATGGTGGCAGTAGTGGGATCTCCTCTAACTACGTGACTGAGGGCAAATCCATGTCCCCACAGGGCTCGCCCTCTACAGCAGGTCAGGATTTTTTTTGATTGTATGTGCTGGAGGGTTAGTCTTGCCCTAGTTAGGGAGCTTGAAGAAGGTCTAGCCAGTGCTGGAAGGCAGACTTTGTTTTGGCCATTAGAGGCCAAATAGTTTGTTGGAGTTGGAATACTACTACTACTACTACTACTACTGAGCATTTGTATAGCGCTACAAGTCATACGCAGTGCTGCACAGACATGTAAGAGACAGTCCCTGCTCATCAGAGCTTACAATCTAGTCAAGACAGCCAACACAGAAGGTGTAGGCAGGGATAAACAAGGGGGACAGAAAAAGAAAATCAGGTGAGTCAAGATCCAAAAGCAGCAGCAAAGAGGTGAGTTTTCAGCCTGGATTTGAAGAGGGTTAGAGAAGGTGCCTGGCGTATAGACACAGGTAGTATGTTCCAGGTGCAGCAAGGTGAAAAGAGCGAAGTCTGGAGTTAGCAATAGAAGAGAAGGGCATAAATAGAAGCAGTTTGCTAGAAGAGCGGAGTACTGCAGGGTTAACTCAGCTGCAGAAGAGTGGTGGTGTTGCAAGAAAACAGTGACAAACTAGGATGGAGCAGCTCCTCCAGATTCTGACAGAAGGTCAGCAGCAACAGTAACAGTAGCAGCAACAACGTCAGCAGCAGCTACAAAATCTTATTGAGGTACAAGGGGAATTATAGAGGAGCTCTTTGGCTCAGTTGACTCAAGAGTACAGAAGGCAGGCACCTCATGCAAGCCCAAGGGAGCACAAGGAAGCAGGAGAGCCATGCCACTGGAGGAAGCACTTTTATTAACAACCAGGATCTGCTCAACACGTGTTTCAGCCGAAGCCTTCTTCAGGGGACTAAGACCTTGTACAAAAACATACATAAAACATTATATATAAATTAAAAGTTACATTAAAAATATAATATTACAAATAAAAACTTAAAACTATTTATCATTTTTCATTGTTTAAGTTTTTATTTGTAATATTATATTTTTAATGTAACTTAATTTATATATAATGTTTTATATGTTTTTGTACAAGTTCTTAGTCCCCTGAAGGCGGCTTCGGCCAAAACACGTGTTGGGCAGACCCTGGTTGTTAATAAAAGCACTTCCTCCAGTGTCGTGGCTCTCCTGCTTCCTTGTGCTCAGATGACTCAAGTCCTATAGAGATCGCTACTCCACCCTCCAGCACAAGCGCTACTGAAAATGACTGCACAAGATGAACCTGACCACTTTTTGGTAAACTTTGAACGAACTGGCCACATGGCCGGAGGCAGCATGGACTACTTACTTGAGGAATTTGCTGATGGGTAGCAGTCAGGCTGCATGCCAAGATGCCAACCCTGATGGGTGAGCTACATATGTAGCTGTCAAGGCTGCCATATTGGAAAGGCTGGCTGTATACCAGAGGCCTACTGTACAAGTGGGAGCAAGGTGAAGAAAAAGTCTCAACCCTCAATGCATAAGGAAACAACTTTATTCAACAAACCCCTACACAGGCCGTGTTTTGGTGGGATGCCTTCTTCAGGGGGTCCACCTCCAAACAAACACAAAACCAATATCAAAACATAAATAAAACCATGGATAAAAATGATATAATTGGTCAAAATGTAAATAAAAAAAGCCAACAGTCCCCTTTTTTTGAGTTGCACTGTACATTACATTGCTATGTAAAGTACAAACCACTTTTGATGATTAGCATTGCTGTCTTGGATGGCTCGCACAGAAGGCTTAGAACATTCTATGGATCGCTCAACCTATTTAGATTGGGATCACTGCTCAACAATGTTATTCAAGGCACCGATATTTTTAGTAAACAACTTTCAAAAATGTAATTGTTCTATGTTTAGTATCGTTCTCTTTTTAGTACAGTATTGTTTACTGCTTAACCTATCTGCTTGATGCTACTCGGTTATACTGTGTATTCGTGTTTTTGGATTCAGCAAATAAGTCCTATTCACAGGGGGGGGGTTCCCCTCTTCTTCCTTTCCCCCCTCCTTCCTCCTGTTCTGCATTTCATGGCACAGTATTTAAAGAATTAGACAATGCAAAATACTGTTCCCTGTCTTCCATTTGCTTTTGCCTGACTGGGGTCTATAACAGTAGCTACTCGCACAGTTACATTTGCAACTTTATTCCTGTGTCCATCCACTTGGAAGTCGACATTTTATATATTGCTCTTTTATATCCTACCATTTGTTTATCTTCAATTTATATATATTTGAAGCACACCACTCTCCTATAATCCTCTACAGGTGTACACGATTGCTTTTTTTATATATTATGTTTTTTATACATTATGATTTATATATTATGGTTGTGTTGTTTTTTTAGTGTTTTTATTGTCCTTATGGTACAATGTTATTTATATATAAGTTGTCCTTTTGGAGTATTCTTTTAATTTGTTCTGTTCTGATATGTTTTAATATAGTTTATAAATGTCTTATGTTTAATTTATACATAGCTTTAATGGCTTTTTTATTTGCATTTTGACCAGTTATATCATTTTTATCCATGTTTTTATTTATGTTTTGATATTGTTTTTGTATTTGTTGGAGGTGGATCTCCTGAAGACGGCGTCCTGCCGAAACATGGCCTGTGTAGGGGTTTGTTGAATAAAGCTCTTTTCTTACGCATTGAGGGTTTAGACTTTTTCTTCACCTTTCTCCCATTTGTACATTATGCTTTTCTGCGAGTGTGAGTGCTTTTTTCTGGACCTTCTATCACCAGAGGCCTACCCCAACAATTCAGAAATAGGGGGGTCTCTAGATAAGAAAGCCCTCGGAGGTTCCTCTGTTAATTAAAGGAGCTTGCATGGGCTGCAACTGGAGGGAAAGACTGAGCTGGAGGTAACCAAGATATGCTATTGGAGCAATTTTTGAAGGACATGACTGACCCATTGAAATAGTGGGTATGTCAGCACCCCAAGTTTACACTGGAAAGTGCACTGGAAATAGCCGAGGGATACCATGAAGCCCAGCCAATGAGCGAAGCAGAAAGGGGAAGAAGTTACCTGTTGGTCCAGGAGGACAGAAGGGGAAGCCAGAACGGATATTGGCTCTCATGTTCCGACCCCCAAAGTCACCTCCTCGGCAAGGGCATGGCCCCAGCCACAACTCCTTCACCTGTTTAGGTATGAGGCCCAGGGACACTTTGCTCGGTAATGTCCCCCAAGTACGGAGGAATCCATGGATGTTAGCCTAACCACCCCTCACACCTGCATTTTTGTGGACACTCCCTACCCAGGGGCACAAACCTTTGTGATTCCAGTGGGACTCTAGGGGACCTACCTCCAGGAAACTGTAACCCGTTTTCAAATTGACTATGCAAAGACGATAACACTGACCTGTGTACATGAAGACGCGAAACAGTATCCCATGGCACAGGTTTCATTTAAGACTCCAGCAGGGCAAGCTACATTTGAGGTTGTGATACTGCCCTGGCTCCCATATCCAGTGGTGATCGGCCAAGACTACCCAGACCTCAGAGTGATATGGGCCTGGCTAACTGATGGCTCCGCTAAGTTGAACCAGGAAGATTTCCCAGAGATTTTCCCGCTGGAAGACCCAGATCTATATGTCGAGACTCCCGAGACTGCTAAGTCCTGGAGTTGGTGTCGCCAAGAATAATTATGCTACCAACAAAATCTGGTGGCAGCTATCGGGGAGGGATCCAGGGTTGGAGAGTCTATGGAAGAAACCCCTGGGGTTAGCTCAGGGCTCAGTGACAGTGACCGAAATACAATGGTCCATTTCCCTGAATGGGAGTTAGGGGAAGACCCAGGGAGCTTCAGGAGGGCCCAGCAAGAGGATGAGTTCCTTAAATAAGCCTGCAGCAGGTTTTGGAGGTGGATGGGGTTCCAGTAGCCAACAGAGTCCCCTGTAAAAATCTTTTCCTATTTTGTGCTAAAGGGAAATTTATTATATAGAGTGGTCAAGAGTGCCCTAGAGAGGGAAGAGGCAGAACTGATAACACCAGCTGACGATAGGGCTGGGAACTATCGTTAGCCGATAGCCATTTATTAGAGGGACACCTGGAGGTGATGAAAACACTAGATCTTGTTTTAGCTCAATTTTTCTGGCCTGGGTTCCATAAACAGGTGCATTTATCTTGCCAGTCATGTCCCACCTGCCAACTTCATAAACACGCCAGAGTCCAACTTGCCCCTTTAGTGCCTTTGCCTATTATGGAAAACCCATTTGAAGGAGTGGCCATGGATATGGTAGGACCCTTAGAATGAACCACCCGAAGCAGCAAATATATTTTAGTCATACTGGACTACCCTACCCGATACCTGGAGGCCATTGCTCTAAGGAATATGAAGACTACTACGATTGTGAATGCCCTCTGGGAAGTATTCTCGCGGGTGGGAATACCCAATGAGATCCTCACAGATCAAGGAACACCCTTTATATCCAAGGTGATGAAGCAAATTGCATGCCTTCGTGAAAGTCAAGATGCGGCAAACATCATTATATCACCCACAGATGAATGACCTCACTGAGAGATTCAATAAAACTCTAAGACAGATGTTAAACTTTGTGCAGGAGGATAGGAAGAATTGGGACATTCTCCTATCCTATTTCATAATTGCCACAGGGTTTTCGCCTTTTGAGTTGCTCTTCGGAAGACAGCCAGGAGGCATATTAGATGTGGTAAGGGAAACCTGGGGAGAATAACAACCCTGTGCCAGGCATAATTTGGTGGAGTACATTATACAAATGCAAGACAGGCTGAGGAAAGCTGGAGAGGTCTGGGGAAAGCCCAAACTGAGCAGGCCAGGGGCTACAATCAGGCAACCGTGCACCACACCTTCCAACTGGGAGACCGAGTTTTAATCTTGCTGCTCTCATCCAAGAGCAAGGTTCTCTATAAATGGCAGGGGCCCTATGAGATGGAAGAGAAAGTGGGGCCTGTTTACAAGACTGCCCAGCCAGATAAACAGAAGCAAGCCAAAATTTACCATATTAACCAACTGAAAAAGTGGATTCCAGTGACGGCTATGGTGGTACAAGGAGATGATTTTGGACCAGAAATTTCAGCCCTGTCAGATACAACTCAAGTTCTGATTCGAGGCCAGCTCTCTGCTGCCCAGAGAAGAGATCCAGAAGGTTTGATCCACCGGAACCTAAAGGTATTCTTCATCCACCTGGGATGAACCCACCTCATTTGTCATGATATCATTACTGACCCTAGGGTAGTTATCCGGCAACGACTCTATCAGATTCCAGAGGCCAACAACAGGTCAGTGCCAAGGAACTGGAAGAGATGCTTAATCTGGGAGTAATAAAAGAGTCTATGAGAGACTGGTTGTCCCCTATTGTCTTGGTTCTTAAACCCATAGGAAGTATCAGATTCTGCACTGACTTCCAGAATGGTCAATGCAGCTTCTAAACTGGAAGTGTATCCCATGCTCAGAGGAGATGAGCTAATCGAGCAACTCAGGGGAGCATGCTTCATATCAGTCTTGGATCTGAGCAACAGATACTGGCAGGTGCCTTTGACTCTGGCTGCCAAGGAGAAGACTGCTTGTTTGCAACTGCAAGGTCTGTTCCAATTTACTGTACTGCCCTTTGGATTGCATAGGGCTCAGGGCTCCTGTCATGTTTCAGTGCCTAGTCAACTGCCTACTGAGACAGCACAAGGAATATGCAGCTGCATACCTTGACGATATCATCATCTACTATGGAGACCAGACCACCCATCTAACCCAAGTACAAGTTGTGTTGACCAGCATGAAGAAGGCCAGGTTGACGGCCAACCCCAAGAAATGTTTTCTGAGAGGTCAGGATGTTCAATACCTGGGATATTTAATCGGGAATGGGCAGATACAACCTCAATTGTGGAAGGTGGATGCTACTGCCCAGATCCCCACCCCATAATCAAAGAAAGATGTCCATGCCTTTTTTTTTGGATTGATTGTCTATTAACGCTGGTTCATCCCTAATTTTGCAGAGATGGCAGAGCTGTTAACCAATCTCTTCCAGAAGCAAGTTCCCAAATAGATTCAGTGGTCACCGGACCTGAACCTGGCTTTCCAGCATCTCAAGAAGGTTGTGTGCTCTGAACCCATCCTGATTAGCTGTGATTTCTCTCTATTGTGTAAACTGATGCCACAGAGGTGGGCCTAGGAGTAGTTCTGGCATAGGAAATAAGGGGTGAAGAACATCCCATAGCATTCATCAGCAGGAAGCTGCTTCCTCGGGAGCAGCATTATGTGGTGATCAAGAAGGAAGCCCTGGCTGTCAAGTGGGAGCTTGAGACCTTCAAATACTACCTGCTCAGCCACCTGTTTACACTGGCAACGAACCACCAACCTCTTAAGTGGCTGACCCAACATAAGGAGTCCAACGGCTGTAGTATGGGGTGTTTTTTGATTCTCCAAGTCTACCAGTTTCAGGTCTGCCATAGGGCTGGTCAGACTCACATGAACATAAATTTCCTTTCCCGAGTGGGGGGTCCCAGGTAAGGCAGGCACCCAATAAGGCATGGCTGAGCTGAGGGACAGAGTGTACGATGGGGTCTACAGAATGCTTCCCATCCCTCTCCAAAGGGATTATCAATAGTCCCCTTTAAGAGGGTCTGCATCCCAGAGTTCAGAGCTGGGAGAGTGTAGCTCACAGGGAGAGTTTAAGAACCCAATAGGCTGCAGGAAGGGGAGAGGCCCATGGAGTCAGAAGGCCTTCAAGGCGAGCCGTGCAAAGGAGTTCTGAGGTAGGAACTTTAACTGGGACTGGAGGAAGGGTCAGGAGTACCAGCTTGTGGAGGTTTAACAAGCTGGGATATAATACAAACTGCTTTTGTTTTCCCTGAAGTGCTCTCTAGTCTGTGTTTTAAAGAAAACCCCTTCCTACCGCACGCCACGCTACCTCAAAGATATTTGCTAAATTTGACAAATAGAAAAAGTAGTATTGTATGTTAAAGACATGCAGCTCGAGGCCGACCTGGGGCTCATTGTTAATACTCTGTTTAGCTCCCTCATGCAACCACATCTTGAGTATTGCATGACGTTCTGGTCACCCCTTCTCAAAAAGGAGATAGCGGTACTGGTGTGAGCTAGTACAAAGTTTTCTCATATGTGGGGAGCTGTCCAGCAATGTAGAATTGTGAAGGAATGATATAGCTCATTAAGGACAGTACTGGAAATGGACAAGGATTATAAGCATTTTCTATTAAATTGTTTGCCCTATGGGACTGAGCCCTGGTTAGCAAAATGTATCTTACTGTGCATTGTGGCTGCAAAGAATGAAACTGTTATTATTTTGAAAAGCAGAGTTATCTTCAGGATCAGCAGTTCTTAGTTAACAGACTATATAGTATATCTCTGCAACAAGTAAAATAACAGCGGTTCGGTAACTGTGTGTACTCACTTCATTTATTTATTATTAGTCTTTAGCTCACACCTTTCCAGTAGTAGTTCAAGACTAGTTACATTCAGATACAGTAGGTATTTCCCTCTCCCCAGAGGGCTCACTGTCCAACAGACTGATGCAGAAAGATTAGCACGCCCTTTGCATGCAGATAACACAACTTATATGCACACATTCCACCACATCAAATGCAGTAAAGAGGTTGACGCACACGTAAACAGCAAAAGAAAACTATGCACACACAGCAACACCGAGTGCATTTAAATGATATGCAAATGAGTTATGCATATTCAAATGCATGCTAATAAGGCCTGCACCCAATGCAGATAAACATGTAGAGGGTTACATAAACAGCAGGAGCACCAATATCTCTACACCTAGTCTGAGGTGAATTAGACATCTTGCACATGCAGGGAAAGACTTTCAGGGATGTACCAGTGAACAATTTACCTTTGACGTGAAAATTTTCTGCATGTATCTTTCAGCATTTAAGTGAAAATTTAGTGTTCAAGAAGAAATGTTTTTTTCTTCTTATCATTGTGAGCTTTTTGGACTCATTTTTATTATTCATCTTTTATTTTTTTTGTCTTTTTGTTGTGATTTCGAAAAAAATATTTTTGGGCGAAATAGTGTTGATTATTATGAGATGAGCACCAAAAGAACCTGCACATCCTGTGTGTATAACATGAGCGTTTTGACATTTACGCGCAAGCATATATGGCCAATTGTAGCATGTCTGCGCATGCGTTGGCTCCCCTCTTTTCAACTTTATGACAAAGTTTTGCATGCAGCTCATTTGCATACATGCCCTTTGATGCATACCGACACTGAAGTCTTGCTATCAGAGCACTACAAGAACGCATACACAGCTAATAGTGCACGACCAGTGCCGACTTTCTGCATTGGCCTGTAAGTTTGCAACTGAGGAAGTAGAAGGTTAAGCGACTTGTCCCAAGGCCACAAGCAGTACCAGTGGGATCTGAACCCTGGTCTTTCTGGTCCCAGACTGCTGTCCTAACCACTAGGCAACTTTTCCAGATATTTATTTTATTTATTTATTTGAACTTTTTTTTATATACCGCCCCTTCCAGAGGGGCAGTTTACATAGAACAATATAGAACTACAGACTATATACATGGAACATATCACCTTCCAACAACAGATATGGGGTCCTTTCACAAGTGGGTCATCACAGATGCAAAATGGATCAGGAGTATGATTATAGTGGGAAGGGGTTAATAAGTGAACCCACAAATTCACTACTGTAACAGCTGTGATGTTGTTATAATTCAGATGCTTCCAAGGAGGTTGGGAGGGAGCAGACGTTTGTGCAGGGATCATGGGGGGATATTAAAAAAAAAGTTCTGCATAACTACATGAAAAAGTAATTAGTCCTTACCTGCTAATTAGTGTTCCTGAAGGAACTCCAGTCCAGTCCCTTTACTCTCGGGTTACGTAACCTTTCCAGCAGCTTGGAGGCTGAGCCCATCATCGTTTTGATGATGGTGTGGTATAAATACCACTGGCACCGCCCATAGGCACCAGTAATCTGATGAAAAAGCAGTCCTGATAGGCACTGCAACTAAGATGTGTACAACCAACAATTTCCAAAAAACAGGAGAACCAAACAAACGCACTCATTTTTTTTTTTTTTTTTAAACAAAAAGGAACAGTGGTAAGGAAGGGGGGGGGGCAGGAGAGGGCTTACCCGGGGCCGACCTAGCCTTTACTCGTTCCTCCCCGTACCTCCCTAGTCCGTATCCCTGCCGTTGGCGGCTCCTCTGACCGGAGATTTCCACCTCCACTCACCGACTTCGGTCCTTACTCTTATTCTGAACACTGGGAACCGAACCTGGGTGGGATCAGGGACTGGACTGGAGTTCTTTCAGGAACACTAATTAGCAGGTAAGGACTAATTACTTTTTCCTTAGCAGAACTCCAGTCCAGTCCCTTTACTCTCGGGATGTAACAGAGCAGTTCAAACCTGGGTGGGGTTCGCCACTCCGGACCGAAGTACCGCACTCGCAAACCTGGTGTCTGCTCTTCTCTGGACATCCAGTCGGTAGTGCTTAGCGAAGGTATGCATAGAGGACCAGGTGGCCGCTTTACAGATGTCTAGCGGTGGGACCAAGTTATGCTCTGCCCAGGAGGTCGACTGCGCTCGAGTTGAATGCGCGCGAAGACCTGCTGGTACCTGCCTCCCCTTGAGGATGTAGGCCGAGGCAATGGCCTCCCTGATCCATCTAGAAATGGAAGCTTTGGCCGCTGCATTCCCCTTGTGCGGCCCTCCAAATTGAACGAAAAGCCGTTCGGATTTGCGGAAGGATGCTGTGCGTGAGAGATAGCGTCTCAGCACTCTACGTAAATCTAGTAGACGCAGTTTGGAACTCTCCCCTTCCTGTGCTTCTCCCGTAAAGGACGGGAGCGAGACTGTTTGGTTCATATGGAAGGGAGAGGAGACCTTGGGTAGGAAGGAAGGCACCGTCCGCAAGACCACTTTGTCTTTATAAAAGGAAAGGAAGGGAGGTCGAGAAGAGAGAGCTTGGAGCTCCGAGACCCTCCTAGCCGAACAAATAGCTACCAAAAATACCGTCTTCAGGGTCAAGTCCTTTAGGGAGGAATTCTTTGCTGGCTCAAAGGGCTCCCTGGTTAGGGAATCCAAAACAAGGTTTAAGTCCCAAGGGGGAATCACTGATCTTTGTTGAGGGCGTAAACGCTTGACCGCCCTCAGGAATCTGCCCACATCAGCGTAGTCTCCTAGAGACTTGCCCCTAACCTTTCCCCTATAACAAGAAATGGCCGCTAGTTGAACCCGCAGCGAGCTGTGAGCCAAGCCTTTTTCGAAGCCTGCTTGTAGGAAATCTAACACCTCCGGCACTGAGGCTTCTAAGGGTTTCTTATGGAGATCCGCGCACCATGCTTCGAATATGCGCCAGACCCTGATATAGGAAAGGCAGGTCGAGCGTTTTTCAGCAGGGTCGAGATTACTGAAGTCGAATAACCTCGCTTCACGAGCCGCGCCCTCTCAAGGGCCAAGCTGTAAGCAAGAATCGATGCACGTGGGGCATGAGTACTGGGCCCTGGCGTAGCAAATCCTTTCTGTTGGGGAGCCTCCAAGGGCGGTGAGCCGTTAGCCTCACCAGGTCGGCATACCATGGGCGACGAGGCCAATCCGGAGCTATGAGGATTACCAGACCTGGGTGTTCCTCTATTCATCTTAGAACTCTGCCTATGAGTGCCCAGGGCGGGAACACATACAGTAGACCTTCCGCAGGCCACTTCTGGACCAGGGCATCTAAGCCTTCTGACATCCTCTCCTTTCTTCGGCTGAAGAACCGGCTTGCTTTGGATGATTCGTAGCGCGCCATGAGGTCCATGATCGGTGTTCCCCAACGTGCTACCACTTGGTCGAATACCTCCTGCGCTAGCTCCCATTCCCCGTGGTCTATCTTGTGTCTGCTGAGGTAATCGGCCGTCACATTTTCTGCTCCCGCCACGTGTTGAGCTGACAGATTCAATAGGTGTGCTTCGGCCCACTGTAAGAGGCTGCCTGCTTCCCTCTCTAGCAGGGGACTGCTCGTCCCCCCTTGACGGTTGATGTAGGCCACCGTGGTGACATTGTCCGAGAGGACGCGGACTGCCTTTTGCCGAACCAAGGACTCAAGAGCTCGGAGTGCCCGTGCCACTGCCCTCAGCTCTAGCCTGTTGATGGACCGCCGAACTTCCGTCGGGGTCCAGCTTCCCTGTGCGAACTGGCCCTCGCAATGAGCTCCCCAGCCTGCGAGACTTGCATCCGTCGTCAGCTGTATCCATTGGGGTGGCTCGAGGGGCATCCCGCATCCTAGGTTCCTTGGACACTCCCACCAGAGGAGAGTCCTCCTAAGAACATAAGAACATAAGACATGCCATACTGGGTCAGACCGAGGTCCATCAAGCCCAGTATCCTGTTTCCAACAGTGGCCAATCTAGGTCATACGTACCTAGCAATATCCCCAAAAGACACAGGTTCCACAATGCTTGTACTGGGTCAAGCATTGATATCCTGGGTCCCTTTTTAATAGTGGTTTATGGACCTTTCCTCCAGGAACTTGTCCAAACCTTTTTTAAACCCAGCTATACTAACAGCCCTTACTACATCCTCCGGTAACAGATTCCAGAGTTTGATTACACGTTGAGTGAAAAATATTTTCTCTTATTTGTCTTAAATAGTTTACCCTGTAGCTTCATTACATGTCCCCTAGTCTTTCTATATTCTGATAGCGTAAACAATTGATCCACGTTTATCCGTTCCACTCCATTCATTGATTTATAGACCTCTATCATATCTCCCCTCAGCCGTCTCTTTTCCAGGCTAAAGAGCCCTAACCTTTTTAGCCTCTCTTCATAGGAGTAGCCTTCCATCCCCTTCACCAATTTGGTGGCTCTTCTCTGTACTTTTTCTAATAACGCTATGTCCTTTTTAAGATACGGTGACCAGAATTGCACACAATATTCAAGGTGCGGTCGTACCATGGAGCGATACAGAGGCATTATAATATCCTTTGTTTTATTCTCCATCCCTTTCCTTATGATACCTAGCATTCTATTTGCTTTCTTGGCCGCCGCTGCACACTGGGCGGAGGGTTTTAACATGTTATCCACGATGACTCCTAAATCCTTTTCCTGGGTGGTGGTTTCTAATGTGGAGCCTTGCATCGTGTAACAATAGTGTGGGTTGTTCTTTCCTAGGTGCATAACTTTGCATTTGTCCACATTAAATTTCATCTGCCATTTGGATGCCCAGTCTTCCAATTTATCCAGATCCTCCTGGAGTTTTCCACAATCCTCTTGGGTTTTAACAACTTTAAACAGTTTTGTGTCATCTGCAAATTTGATAACCTCACTAGTTAATCCCTTTTCCAGGTCATTTATGAATAGGTCAAAAAGTAGCGGACCCAGTACAGATCCCTGGGGTACTCCACTATTCACTTTTTTCCATTGGGAATATTGGCCATTTAGCCCTACCCTCTGCTTTCTATCTTTTAACCAGTTCCTGATCTGAAGAGGGCAGGGTAGCTGCATGGATAAGGGATGATGCTGGGGGGACCAACGTCGTAACAAAGCGCGTTGAAGGGGTCACATATGTGCCTTGGCCCACGGTACAACCTCTATCGCCGCCGCCATGGTGCCCAACAGCTGAAGGTAATGCCAGGCAGTGGGGATCCGTCTTGAAATGAAGCGAGAGACCAGGCTTTTCAGATCTCGTAACCTCTGTTCCGACAGGAAGACTCTTCCACTCCTTGTGTCGAACCTTGCTCCGAGGTAATCGATCTCCTGTGAGGGAATTAATCTGCTCTTTGCCCGGTTGATGACCCAACCCAACTCCTCCAGGAATTCCACCACTCGGGCCGTAGCAGTGCGACTTTCCGACTCCGATTTTGCTCGAATCAGCCAATCGTCCAGGTATGGATGTACTAGAATCCCCTCTTTGCGAAGGGCCGCTGCTACCACTACCATTACCTTGGTAAAAGTCCTGGGGGCTGTTGCTAGGCCAAAGGGAAGAGCCTGGAACTGGAAATGACCCCTCGGCACTGCAAATCTCAGGAACTGCTGATGAGATTTTCGTACCGGGATGTGTAAGTATGCTTCTGTCAAGTCTAGAGATGTGAGAAACTCAAGTAAGCAAAAAGCCAATTAAAAGCACCGGTGTAGGAGAAGCTCCCACAGCTAAGGAAATTAAATAAAATTAAAGAAATTAAGCAAAATTAAAGAAAATTAAAGAAACCAAAAAGGAACTAAGAACCAGTAAGCTCCCGGCTTACGGTAACCCTCCAGCTGCTGGAGGCTGAGAATACTGGTGCCTATGGGCGGTGCCAGTGGTATTTATACCACACCATCATCAAAACGATGATGGGCTCAGCCTCCAAGCTGCTGGAAAGGTTACGCAACCCGAGAGTAAAGGGACTGGACTGGAGTTCTGCTAAGGAAAAATAGATATCTTGAAAGATATGAATGTATAAGGTATAAGTAAAGATGTTTGTAAAAAGACTGTATGTTACTGTTGTTAAGGGTTATCCAATAAAAACATTTTTAAATATATATAAAAAAAAAAAAAAGAGCTGAATGCCCATCTCATTAGAAAAATGTCATCGCATGTCTCCCTAACCTTTTCCCAGGTAAGCATAGCCTCAGATTTTTCTAAATTTAGTTTCCATTATATATTTATTACATTTTGCTTCAATTTACAAAAAAAACCCCAATATATATCTTACATAGTTCTTCAATTGCTGAAACTACAAATAAAGAGGGAAAAAAGAACTTAGTACAATATATAGTGGGGAAAAAATCAACAACAATATATACTCGCCATATTCCAAAAACATATGGGAGGGACAGATCCAATATGCTAAGCAAAATAATTAATGACAATAATCAAGCCAAGAGACAAATCAAAAAGAAGTCTCTTAGTCACTTATACACACCCCATATCAGATCACCCCAATAAAAACCACCCAGCAGAGATCTATATTAGTCAGGTAAAACACATCACTCTTTAACATTAGCCCCTTTGTGAGCCAAAATAAGTGCCAATAACTGAGAGGGATCCACAGACACATAATCTTTACCCAAGAATTTAATACTACATCTACGAAGATATTTCAGAAAAAACAATCATTCCCAAAGATAGAGCCCTGGGCTTTAACTGCAGGAAGGCCTTCTGAATTTGTTGAGTCTTGGGAGAAACATCAGGAAATACATTTATTACATGTCCATGAAAGGGCATCAGCCTCTCCTTAAAGAAAGCTGAAAAAAACTCTTTATCCAGAGAACCTCGAAAGGTTGCCACAAGAGTACCCCTGTTGGCAGACTCCTCAATCGAGGTCTCCAGGAGAGCTGTCAGATCACCTTCCGGAGGATGGACCAAGCTACCACCTGCTACATTCTTAATAGAAGACATAATATAATATGCACTTGAAATTTCAGGAAGTTTGTCCGCCTCAAGGTGTAATATATTCAGAAAATAGGCCCTAAGCATTTTAAAAGCAGAAATTAAATTACAATACAAAAATTAATTAATTGAAGATTCAGAGATCTCAGGGAATTCTCCATCCTTTCAACTTTATTCTCTAACAACAAATTACCCTTCAATAATGCACTATTGGCCTCTTCCAAGGTCAAATACTTGCCACTGGATTCGTCTATCAGTCCCCTTTGGGACCGCAGCTCCCCCTCAAGAGTGACCAACTGATTAATTAATTAATTAATTAATTTTAATTTGTTTGTTTTTATATATCGCTTTGTCTTCAAAATCAGAGCGGTTTACATGGAACTTTTGAACTACTGCGCAACGCAGTTTACATGGAACAAGAAACCCATATAACAATTGTAGCTAACAATAACAATAAATAATTTACACGATCACGTATTATTTTACAAGAGAGTGAGTGGTAATAGTGCGAAAATTGTGAGAGTCATTGTAATGTAGACAGGAGGTAAATATGAAATTTATTGCTGTTGATCACATTTATAGTAGTCTGTGAAGATGAAAGTCTTGAGATATTTTATTTTTTATTTATTTATCTATCTATTTCTTTTATACCGCCCCCCTTCCAGAGATCAAGGGCGGTTTACATGGAACAGTTTAACAAACTTGTACACATCTGTATACATTTACATTGAACAATAGAATTCAACTATGTACAGGTAATAATACAAACAACTGAGATATTTTCTAAATTGGGTGAGGTCTTTGATTTCTCTTAGAATGTTGGGTATGTTATTCCAAAGGACAGGTGCGCAGAAGGAGAAAGCTCTGTTGGTGGTTGATTGATTTGCTTTTCTTGCATTTTTTGGGATGGATAGAGTGTTTTTCAGGTTGTCTCTTGTTGTCCTTGTGTATTGTTGCATGTTTATTAGTGTGCTGAGGTATGTTGGTGCAATGTTGTATATAATTTTATAGATGTTTGTAAGGGATTTAAATTTGATTCTTTGAAGAATCGGGAGCCAGTGGAGGTGGAACAGAATGGGTGTTATGTGGCTGGATCTTTTGGCATGCATAATTGTACGTGCAACTGTATTTTGAGCAAGTTGTAATGGCTTTAGTGTTTTCTTGGGGAGTCCATGAAGTATGCTGTTGCTGTAATCAAAGTGTGGGCAAATCAGTGCTTGAGCTACAGAGTGAAAGTTGGAGTGGGAAAGCAGTGGTCTCAGGTGCTGTACTATTTTGGTTTTATGGCAAATTGCATGGGTGGTCCTGTGGATGTGTCTGATCAAGTTGAGCTGTTGATCCATGTAGATTACAATGTATTTTATTTCTTTTTTTATTTCCAGTGTTGCACTGTTTACATGGAGTGAACAGGGAGGGTTGAATGCTCTGTTTCTAGTAATCATGAGTGCTTCCGTTTTCTTCAGGTTGACTTCGAAGTTGACCGAATTGAGCCATGCAGAGACGTCATTGAAGCAGTTGGTGATATTCTTATAGGAGGGGTCTGAGGAGAATTTACATAATTGCACAAGACAGCTGGAGATCACGTGATGTGGTGAGCTGGGGAAGACGTGAGTCACCTTAGCTCCGGGCCCCCTCTTCCCTGACCGTTGATTTGGACCGTAATCCACGGCGAATTTGCCGGCTGTGAGTCCCGAGGGTGAGGTCGACAGTGCTTTTACCTCTTTCTGGAGACAAATTGGAGAATGGCAGCGGCGGCGAAGGCGGGGAGGAGGGAGAAGGACCGCACTACGGGCCTACCGAAAATGGCGGAATCCCCTCCAAAAGTGAGTGCCGCGACCTCCCTCACCCTGAGTGAAGAAATCTCCGCAGCAGTCACAGCCGCACTTACCACACAGCTGGAAGCCCTTAGTGGCAAAATGGACACGCTGCAGGGTTCCATGTCGGCGCTGGGCGCCCGGATGCAAGAGGCAGAGGATCGCATTCTGCATACCGAGGAGGCGGTGGAGCAATTAAAACGGGATCTGAGTGCGGTACAAAAAACATCTAAAGCACAAGAGCTAAAAATCGATGATTTAGAAAACAGATCCCGGCGCAATAATTTGCGCTTCCTGGGGATAGCCGAGACAGTGCCCGATAAAGACCTGCGAGTCCTGGTGGAAAAGATGGCTGCCTCTCTGCTTGGCCAGGACGATGTGAACACCCTTATAATTGTGGACAGAGCCCATAGAATAGGGCTGCGGCCGCAGGGAGAGAATACGCGGCCCAGGGTGGTCCTTGCCAGATTCCTTTATTATGTGCAGAAAGAGGATCTCCTGAGGGCAGCGCGGCAACAAGGTGTGTTGGAATTCGAAAATATGAGGGTTCGTATCACCCCCGACTATTCCGCTGCGTTGAGCCACCGCCGCAAAGCCTATGCACCAGTTTGTCAGCGTCTCATCTCGGCGAATATCCGCTTTCATGTACAATATCCAGCCCGTTTACATATTATGCACCAGGGAACTCACCGGGTCTTGGAATCTGCGGCGGAGGCAACTATCTATGTGGAACAGCTGCTGGCATCCTCGGAAGGCTTGCAGGGAGAGCGTAGGCCGTGATAGGGGCCTTGACATTGGACAGATGGAGACCTGACCCGGGATAGGCCGAAGAGTGGGCATGTGTTGGATGATGTGACCGACTCCCCCTTCTTTTTTTACGGATGGGGGTTCAGTAACCACCTTGCCCACGCTATGGATGTGCCCGGCGGATACCTACTTAGAGTGGTGGGGAACGCACCAGCCCTCCAGGCCAGAACCCTTCTGTTACCGGATGATGGCGACATGTGCTCATGGAAGGACCAGGTGACTGGATTTTGGCGGCCTCGGCGCTGGCTTTCCCCCACATTGCGGGTCGGGACAGTGGCCCCCTTAGCGGGGTGGTCCTGCTGGTGGGCAATGCTGGCCCCCCCTTTTTTTTTTTTTGGCTTGTTGGACTGGAACGACCTGGACTGACCAGTGCTGGCAGTGGTGGTATCGGCCTGGTCAGCTAGGCCTGCCCCGCTTCTGGCTGCTCCTCCCTTTGTTCCTTCCCCCCTGTGGGTCCCCCCCCCTTCGCCCCCCCCTTGCCTTTCCTTCCCCTTATCCCTTCTATTGTTCATATATATGGGCCTTTTAGCCTGTTATGGTTTTATGTTTTACTGTGTTGGGCTGGGGGGGTGGTGGGGGGGTGAGTGGTTGGGGGGCGGGGGAGTGGGGGGGTGGGATGGGGGACTAGCCGGGAGCGGCGGGGGGGGGAAGCGGGCGGGGGGCGCCCTATTCCGAGGGGATGCTTTAGGTCACTGACCGGGGCTAGGGACTCTAAGTAAGGTTTTAGGGGAAGAGGGGGGACCCGCTCACATCGTATGTGATCGCGATGGGAGTGTGGTGGAGACTGGGGATGGGGTTTGGGGTGGAGGGGGGGGGAGGAGAGGCGAGGGAGGGTAGGGGTAGGGGTCCGGGAGGGGTGGTCCCGGGGGGAGGGGAGGTGCACTCCGCGGGGGGCACAGCAGCACTGCGGTGGGACTGATGAAAACCTGTATGGGGACGCCCTAGTGGTAACGGGGGGGCTCCAGGCTGGGGGGGCCCTGCCTCTTAGCCTTTCTTTGGTGGCCGAGATTCTCTACTTGATCTTTTATGACCCGCCCTGAAGGTTATCTCTTGGAATATCTGTGGCATAGGCAGCCCTATTAAGCGCTATAAGGTGTTGCAGACCTTGGCTCGGATGAAATGCGATATAGCAATGTTACAAGAAACTCACCAGACAGCGGAAGAGCACGCTAAATTGCAGAAGATGTGGGTGGGGCAGTGCTGGGGAGCACCGGCTGTGGGGAGAAAAGGTGGAGTGGTCATACTGATCAGTAAACATACCCGGTTTGAGCTGTTGCAGGAGTATTCTGACCCGGAGGGCCGTTATATTTTGGTTCACGGCCACCTGGAAGGGCGGCCGGTGATATTGGGATGCGTGTACAGCCCCAATGTTTTGAGTCGGGTGTTCTATGACTGCCTGGCGTCTCGCTTAGAACAAATGTCAGATGTCCCCCTAATTCTTGCTGGAGACTTAAATGGGGTCCTGGATGCCGAACTCGATGTGTCGGGTGGGGGAGGGGTGCACTCGCGTGTCCAGACAATGAAGGTCTTACGCGGTTTCTGTCGACGATTGGGCCTGGTGGACCCTTGGCGGTTGCTTCACCCTGCGGACCGGGATTTTACCCATCAATCGAGAGCGCATGGTACCAGTGCTCGTTTGGATTATGTTTTAGTGTCAGAGCGGCTATTCGCACAGGTGGAAGATGCGCGCATTGGCCCTTCGGTGGTGTCCGATCATGCTCCGGTTTGGATTGAACTTGGTGGGGGGTCCAGCCGCGTCGACTAGGGTCTGGCGGTTTCCCTTGGGCTTGTATCAGGATGCAGAATTCCGGCCCTACCTTGTTGAGTGCTGGCAAGAATTTACCCGTCATAATGAGCAGCATCAGGCTGACCCGGAGTTGTTTTGGGAGACGGCTAAAGTTGTGTTAAGGGGGGATATCATTGCGTATGCGGCCAGGAAACGGCGGTTAATGGCGTGGCAAATTGTCCACTTGGAGAAACAGGTGGTGCGGGCTCAGCGGCGATGTGCGGGCGCTCCTAGTGTAGCGAACCGGCGGCGACTTTGGGAGTTGCAGGTGTCCCTTAATGAGCTCCTCCACCAACGAGCCAAGAAATCGCATATGTACTACCGTTACCAGCTTTTTCGCTTTGGTGATAGACCCGGGAAACCTTTGGCGCGTTGCTTGCGGGGACACCAGGGCTACCGATTAGTGGCGGCGTTGCGAGATGACCAGGGAGCCTTACATAGGGATAACGAAGGCATCGCCCGAGTGTTCCGTACCTTTTTCCAGAAATTATACGCCCGGAGGGGGGGGCTCCGGAGGCTATGCAACAATACCTGCGGGAGTTGTCCTTGCCACAGCTGTCCGTAGCACAGAAGACCTGTCTTGATGAGCCGGTGTCGGTAGATGAAGTACAGCGTGTTATCCAACAGGCCGCTTGCTGTAAGGCCCCTGGGCCAGATGGCTTTGGGGCTGAGTTTTACAAGCTATTGAGTGAATTCACACCCCCAACCTTAGTGGCGGTATACCACCGGCGGATAGCTCAGGGGCATTTTACATGGGGCACTAACCACGCGCATATTTCTTTAATCCCCAAACCCGGGAAGGACCATACCCATGCAGCTTCGTACCGGCCTATTTCCTTATTGAACTTCGATCTGAAAATTCTAGCGAAGGTGTTGGCTGATCGGTTGGCGTTAGTGTTAGGGGACTTGAAACATGAATCCCAGGTTGGGTTCGTTAAAGGGCGCTATGCCGTACGGAATCTCCGAAAGCTGCTTGCATCTTTAGAATGGACCCGGGAACACGATCTTCAGTCCTTGGTCATTAGCTTCGATGCTGAGAAGGCCTTTGACCAGGTCCCCTGGGAATATCTGAAGTTTCTTTTGCCTCAGTATGGGCTTGGGGCCCCTTTTTGCCGGATGGTGGACCTGCTTTATGCTGACCCCACAGCGGGGGTCCTATGTAATGGGGTATATTCGGATTCTTTTCGGTTGGAACGCGGTACGCGGCAGGGCTGTCCGCTCTCTCCCTTGCTCTTTGTGTTATCTTTGGACCCGCTGATACGGAAGATCGAGGCCTCTCCCACTATTGGTGGGATTCGTATCGGCTCCCATGGCTTCAAGGTGGCTGCCTTTGCTGATGATCTCCTGGTCCACCTCTCTTCTCCCCAGCAGTCCCTTCCGCGATTACTTGAGGAGCTCTCGCTGTATGGACAATTCGCGGGGTTGCGTATAAACATGGCCAAATCAGAAGCCTTAGATGTAGGGGGGACGTTGCGGGAGTGCTGGTCGGGGCCCTTTCCGCTTCGCTGGGCCGAGGACTCGATTATCTACTTAGGTATCGTGTTAACCTGAAAACTGTCATGGTTATACCCGACTAATTTTGAACGAATTTTAGCTAAGGTTCGACTGCAGCTGCGGGCCTGGGCCCCCCTCCCGTTGTCTTTGCTTGGTAGGGTGGCCGCCTTAGGAATGGTGGTTTTTCCGCGTGTGCTTTACTGGTTGCAGACGTTACCGGTGTGGCTTTTGAAGTGCGATCTGGCGCGCCTAGAGCGGGAGATTCGGGGATTTCTTTGGAAAGGCTATAAGGCCCGCATTCCGATGGCGTGCTTGCGGGGGGGTTGGCGGTCCGGTGGAGTGGGGGTTCCTGACCTATGGAAATATGCGCTGGCATGTCAGGCCCGCCATTTAAGTGATTGGTTGGGGGACACAGAGACTTATACCCCGCGGGGTCTCGAGGCGGCCTTCGCGGCACCCCATTCTTTGGAAGCGGTCTTGCACTTGCCGCGTGCGGTCTTGCCGCCTCGCCTCCTGAACAGTCTGCTACTGCAGACATCCCGCCGAACTTGGCAGCAGTTGAATAAGTGTTGGGGCAGTGACGCTGGGGTCTCCTGCTGGCTGCCTATACAGGGTAATGCTTGTTTCTTGCCCGGTTCGGACACGGCCCCCTTTCGCATGTGGTGGCGTGCGGGAGTCCGCCGGTTGGGGCAGGTGGTGGACACTGCTGGCTGCTGTAAGGCGTTGGGAGTATTATGTAAGGAGTATGGGTGGCCTGCGGGGTCTTTGACGTTTGCGTATGCACAGATTTCTCACTACATTGGCTCTTTGCCGCGGCAAGAGCTTACAGTGGAGCACTCGGGCCGTATTCTGGAGTTTTTTGCGTTGGGGGCGGACTTGCCGCCGACGATTGCCGATTTGAAGAAGCGTTTGGATCGGCTGGATTTGCCCCCAGATTACTCGAGGGTGGAAAGCCTTTGGGCGGGAGAGTTGGGTAGAGAGGTCGCCCCCGGGTCTGTCCGGATGGCCTTGGGTAGGATTGCGCAGCTCGTGGTTGGGGCTCGCTGGCGAGAGGTCCAATTTAAGTGTATACTCCGGGCCCATTTTTCCCCGCGGCGGGCCTTTCGGAGCCATCTTGCTCTTCATGGCGGATGCCCCAAGTGCCTGTGTGCCTTGGCTGACCTGGGTCATATGTGGTGGGGTTGCCCCTCTATTCGGAGGTATTGGCGCTCCATTGAAACCTATATGAGCGGGTTGTTGGGTCAGCAGCTGCGTTGGTCAGGGACTATGGTAGTGCTGGATCAGCTGGGACCACTCCACCCGAAAGGTAGATGGGACAGGGTGCTGGTGCGAAAAGCTTGTCTGGTGGGTAAGGGCCCTATTCTTAGTCATTGGAGAGAATCTGCGGCCCCCACTTTCTGCGAATGGCGGAACAGCTTGCATCAACTCCTGCTTTTAGAGCGGAGAGTGGCATTGCGGCACCCCCGGGCCTGGACCACCTTTTTACTGATCTGGATGCCTTATATCCAGCGCCTGGGCCCTAGGGCACGTAGTGAAGTACTTAAGCTGGGATAGGGGGGGTTGGGGACCAGCGTCCCCCATACGACGTATGCAGTTTGAGCTGCTGGTGTTGCTGTGCTTCCCGCGGAGGGGGAGGGGGGTGGTTTGAACTGGTTGACCTCGGTGCTATGTGTGCTCTGTCTCTGTTGGGTTCCCGGGTGGTGGACAAGATACAGCCCTACCTGGGATGCGTTTTATTTTTGTGAAACTGAGAACGGTACATGTTGTTTGCTGTTTGTTATTGGTACCTTGCAGTATTTAATAAACAGAGTTTTGAAAAAAAAAATTGCACAAGACAGCTAGACAGGGTTGAGTCCATCTTCGTCAACACCTGCCAAATTTCTCTCCTCTCTGGGGGGAGTTAGCAGTATAGATGTATTTTCTGGGACTTTGGGGAGCGAGCCAACGGGCTTTAAGGGAGCCATAGTGGGGTAAATTACCCCAACCTCATCTTGAAGGGGAGACTATGCCAATGGTACCTCCAAAAACAATACCTAACTCTTGGCCCAGGGTGCTATCATTGCCAGTAAGGTTGACTTCACTACCATTTGGAGTGGTCACCAAACTGGCAGCTCCCTGTAGCACTGCCAGAGGGTGGGGACCAGGAGACTGGACTCAACAATGGAGCCTCGGAGCTAATATTATTCAGAAATCACGGAGGTGCCTGAATTTGGGCGCATTTTACTCTATGCTACTATAAAGGAATCCATCGGACCTTGCAATCCACTGGGCCCATCTCTGAGTTTTGCTTTTCTTTTACCCATATTCACCCTGCAACAACAGTACCTATATGATGGATTCTGTGTAGGCAGGATAGATTGTGCTCCTCTGCATCCACTTCCAGCTCCTCTGCTGACTCCAAAGGGGCCTGACGTGCCCCTATGGTCACCCACTTTCGGTCACGCGACCGCAGAGCTGTGTACTGCAGCTATCCAAGCACTACTGACTTCCGGCGTCCTCAGATACTGGTGGGGTAGGTGAAATAATGGGCAAGTCCCCGAAGCTCCTCCAATGGCAGCCTCCCCAGAGCCTATTGGTATCCAAATGAACCAGCTCCTCCCCTAAATTTAGTTTCAACCTTGAAAGGGAGACATATAATTGAAATCCTGCATGGTGTGGGAGGGAGGCTAAGGGATCTATAATATAAGTAATAAGGCTATTCACAAAAAGCAGCGATCTTAACCTAACAGCTATCCAGTCACACTGCTTTTATATTAAAAATTATTGTGAATAGATCCTAGCAAACGTTCAAGAGATAAGACAAATAACATAGGGAAGAGTAGACGTCCCTGTCTGATGTCTCTGCAGTGAGAAAGGTAGTGATCTAGGACCACTGACAACTACCATGGCTATAGGATCTCTGTAGAGTAGTTTGACTGTCCCACTAAAAATGTTGCCTGTTGAGTGCTCGCAAGTCAATGCCAACTCTAGGCCAAAACATTTCAAGGTCCTGAACACATATGCCCAGTCGATGCGGTCAAATGCTTTCTCTGCATCAAAACTGATCAACACGGAAGGGATCAATTTATTCTTATATATTTCCATTGAAGCAATACATTTTCTGCAGGTTCATCACTGTACACTTCTTCCTAACAATGCGCACTTGATGGTCCAGCACTGGATCTAATAATATTGGAGATAGTCTTGTGGCCAAAACTTATGCTAGTAGCTTATGGTTAAAATTCAACAAGGATATCAGCTTGCATGAATCTAATCTAAGAGGAGCCTTACTACTCTGAGGAATCACTGTGACAAAAGCCTGGTTGGATTCATACTCTCATCCCTTCTGTGACAATGCAGTTTCATACATATAGTGACAGGCACAGCTACCCTTAAACCTGCAAGGATGCGGACCCTCATTGCAGGTTGTCCCTGCACTACCTACGGTGCCTGAAAGTCAGGAAATTCAACCATTCTCTGGGGTAGGGGAAATGGAGGCAGGTCCCAAGGAAGAGACTCCATTGGGAATCCTGGGTGGGAAATGAGAGACCATTACTAGGGGAAGAAAGCTTGCAGGCCAAGAGTATAAAGCAGGTAACGTAGCAGTTCCCCAAACAGATGTGCCTTCCTGGGAATATAATTAATATGTTATGGGCCCCAGAGAGAGCAGAGACATTTCACCTTTGAGTGTGCCTCTCAAAGTATCCAGACCAGCTATATTTTTATTTATTTATTTATTTGTGATTTCTTCTATACCACACTATTTATCATCAGCGCGGTTTACATGTAACCAAAGTTGTACAATGTATAACAGTCTAACATTGACATTTACAGAGAACAGGCAACTTAAACAAGGAGAACGGGGTGAACTATATACACTATGTACAAATTAGAATAATAGTCAATATATTTGTCTTTAGGACAGGTTGACGTGTGGCTAGTTAAAACGCAGTAATTATGGCAAGTGGGTCATTACTCTGAGGGAGTCAAAATGGCTCAGGATAGGAGGGTTAGGTGATGTTATCAGTAATGGAGAAATATTGTAAGAAGAGATAGTGTTTGATTGCCTTCCTGAACTGGGGGAGGTTGGTTATGGCACGGATATCTGCGGGGAGGGAGTTCCAGTAGGACGGTGCATAAAGAGCAAAAGCACACTTACTTGTTGTCTTTGAGCACTTGGTGATGGCTTTTGGTAGCAGTAAGGTGTTGCAGGCTATTGATCTTCTCGCTCTATTGGGGGGGGGGGTAGGGTGTACAAAGTCTGAGAGGGAGGTTGAAATGCATCCGTTGACTGATTTAAATGTCATTGTTAGAGCCTTGAAAGTGATCCTGCAGTGGACAGGGAGCCAATGCAGATCCTTCAAGATGGGGGTAATATGGTCTCCTCTTGATGCTCCATAGAGGGTTCTAGCTGCAGTATTCATTGCGAGCTGTAGGGGTTTGAGAGAGCTCTTTGGGAGGCCGGTAAGAGTGGAGTTGGCATAATCAAAATGGGGTAATATTAAAGCTTGAAAGACAGTTCTGAAGTCATTTGGTTCAAGAATCCGTTTCATCTGTTGTAGGATCCGGACTTTGTGGTAGATGGCTTTAGTGGTATTGCTTATCTGGGCGTGCATGTCAAGGCGCTGGTCGAGTATTATACCCAGGTATCGAATCGTCGTCTTGGAGATGAGTTCGGCATTGCGGACCTTAAGTGATGAGGGTGGGGAGAACTTCTGGTCTCTGCTAATAAAGAGAACCTCCGTCTTCTTAAAATTTATTTTGAGTTCTTGAGATTGTAGCCAGTCTGTGACAGCGTCGAAACATGCAGAGAGTTGGGAGAGGTCTGGTTGATCCGTGGATATTGGGGTGAACATTAGGACATCATCGGCATATACTAGACAATTGATATTGAAAGACCGGATAAGATTGCAGATCGGTTGCATATAGATATTGAACAATAGGGCTGAAAGGGATGATCCTTGCGGAACCCCTATGAATTGCCTGAGCCTACAAAACTAGACTTTAATGGGAAACCCTGCTCAGATCTGATGAAAGAGAATACCAAGAAGCTGGAGATGAAGAACTGTGAATTTGTTTTAGTTTCTGGGACAAGCCAGGCAGTAGAGAGCAGCCTGCAGGAGGTAAGGGCAGAGGGCCTCCATAATTTTGCTCAGTGGAGTATGAGAGCAAGTATTTGCCCAGGTGGAAAAGCAATGACGCTACAATGTGACCCCATTAAAGACTAATAAGAGAAAATAATTTTTCACTCAACTCATAATCAAACTCTGGAATTCATTACCAGAGGATGTAGTAAAAGCTGTTAGTGTAGCTGTGTTTAAAAAAAGTTTGGACAAGTTCCTGGAGGAAAGGTCTATAAACCACTATTAAAGAAAACCAAAGAAATCCACTGCTTACGCCTCGACGAGCATTGTGGAACCTGTGTACCTACCAGGTAATTGTGACATGGACTGGCCACTGTTGAAAACAGGTTACTGGGCTTGATGGACCTTGGTCTGACCCAGTATGGTATTTCTCGAGTTCTTATAGATTTACAGCATGAGTATTGCAGTGTTTATTTTATTTTTAAGACAGCATTTGCATGTGTAACCAAATCACACCAGCAAGTGTGAGAGAAAGAGAGAGTAGGAAAGATAACTGTCTTCTTAGGGGTGAGGCCAGGAGGCCTTTCCTAAAGCAGTATGATGGAAAGTCTGAACTGAATCACTTTGCAGCTGCAACCGTTTGGTTTGATTTTATTCCTTTTCTAGGGAGCCATACAATCATGGACTTTGGACTGAAGAAATTCTCAAGTACTATAAAAACTGCAGGAGACTTTGGAGTTGCTGAATTTATGGGACTGGAACTGGATTGTTTTTTTGTTTTCCTCGTCTCTTTTGGGTGGGAAGCTGAAGTCAGCCAGTTAAGGGTGGAGGCTACTAGTTTTATTGTGAAGTACTTTTGGGATCCAGTGATGAGCTTGCAAAAGCAACCTTGGTGGACAATCCTTTCCCATCTTGTTGTTCCTGTTTCGCTTAAGAAGTGACAATACGCCAGTTTTTCAATATTACAAAGTGTTACTTTTTGTGAGTGACATTGGAGGTGGACCAGAGACCTGTGCGGTATCAAGGACATCACACCTATTTCATATTCATGTTGCCCATGACAATACCCAATAAAGATTCTAAATTTTGACATGTAATATTTTATAAAATTTCCTCCTCCCCATTCGGACCTGGGGCCTTGAACCATAGTGCTAGGTGTATCTCTGAATCCAACTCTTCAACAGATACTGGGGCACTCAGTGTTACCAATTGTTACTCTATTACCTTAACGAGGCAAGAGATGCCAAGTAGACAATTCTGTCTCTGTTTCTAGTATTTCTAGTCATTACCAGAGCTAACTCTACCCCTCACCCCAGGATGGAGAGAAACAAGGTCTTCATACTGTAACCTGTTTGAAAATCACACTGATAAACACTAAGACCCTGTAACTACTCAAAAAAATGGAATAGCAGTTTCTCCACCAAATTATTGGAAACTGGATGATAATGTCTGGAAAAAAGTAGGATCTAGACATGTCTTTTTTGTAGCAGCGTAATTAAAGATCTTTTCAAACAAAGTGGAAAATGACCCTCTCTCAGTAGGGCACTGAGCTAAGACAAAATATAAACCAATAGAAGTTTCATAATTCTTTCTGGACAAAGATCCAAAGAGGAAACGATGGATTTGAGTCTACCCAAATTTTTCTTGCGTTCCATCAGAGAAACTGGTTCAAAAGTGGTAAACCTATGGGGCAGAACATGTGGGGATACATTCCTTAAATCTCCTTAAAGAACAGCCGTACCGATGCCATCACTCCCTCAAATTAATTTAGCTCTTCTCTCCTCTAGCTGAAATTGCAAATTGGCTATCTTATTCTGAAAAAAAAAAAAAAAAAAATCAGCAAATCTCCAGTTCTCTGGAGCCGCAGCAGCAATGTTAACAGGAAAAATTGATCTGCTCTTAATGTTATTCCCTGCATGGTCAATCCTCCTCTCGAAATAGCCTCTCTTAGCTTTCAAAGTAGCAGCATGATATTGATTAGCAGTTGCCTGCCAGGCAGCTTTATCAGCAGAACAGGCATACTTCTGTCATTGCGTCTCTAAGCATTTCACAAATCTTCTCTGCTGCTGAAGGTCTGCTGGGTACCAAGGTACAGTGCTCATCCTTCCACTGAAAGCCTGCAAAAGGATCCAGCGTTCATGAAGCATATGCCTGCCATTGATCGATCACATGATTGACAAAAAAATCAAAATACCCCAGGAATGCCATCAAAATGGAAGATAGCCAGTGTATCTATATTCCCTCTGCTCATCTGCTGATATCCGCCATATCTGCAGAAGTGGCAAAGAGAATATCAGAGAAGGATAGAAGTAATGACTTGTACATGGAACAGCAATAGCACTCAATTGGCCCCATGATGTCTAGACATGCGTAGGGTAATCAACATGCAAGCTAAAATCACTGATCAGAATTAGAGATGTAAACTGCAAACATAAAAGTGCAGTTATACTTTGCTTGCTAACTGCCATTCCTTAAGTCCTGCTAGACCAGTTCAGACCAATGGGATTTTTTGTCCTACCAGCAGGAACTACTACTAATCATTTGTATAGCGCTAAAAGGTATACGCAGCACTGTACATATTGAGATAGGACAGTCCCTGCTCATCAGAGCTTACAATCTAATCACGACAAAATGCATAGTGATACTAGGAACTAGAGTGTGATAAAATACACAAAAGTAGTGGGCAAGAGAATGAGGAGCATCAGGATCCAAAAGCAGCTTCAAAGAGGTGGGTCTTTAGCCTGGACTTGAATAGGGCCAGAGAAGGAGCCCGACGTACCGACTCAGGTAGTCTGTTCCAGGCATATGGAGCAGTAAGGTGGAAATGAACGAAGTCTGGAGTTGGCAGTGGCAGAGAAGGGCACAGATAAAAGGGATCTGCCTGAGAAGCATTCCTGAGGAGGGGTGTAGACTGAAATGAGAAGAAAGGTAGCAAGGAGTTGCAGAATGAATGCACTTGTAGGTAAGTAGGAGAAGTTTGAACTGGATGCAAAAATGGATAGGGAGACAGTGAAGTGACTTGAGAAGAGGAGTCACATGAGCATAGCGACACTGGCGAAAGATAAGCTGTGCAGCTGAGTTTTGAACAGATTGAAGGGGAGAAAGATGATTCAGAGGGAGACCAGCAAAGAGCAGGTTACAATAGTCAAGACGGGAGGTGACTAGTGAGTGGATGAGGGTCTTAGTAGTGTGTGTAGAAAGGAAGGGACAAATTTTGCCAGTGTTGTAGAGAAAACAGTGACTGGTTTAGCTATCTGTTGGATGTGTGCAGAGAAAGAGAGAGTAGAGTCAAAGATGACCCCAAGATTACAAGCTGAGGATGTAATGTTATCTACAGAAATAGAGAAGGAAAGAAGGGGGGAAGTGGGTTTAGGGGAAAGATAAGCTCAGTTTTAGCCATGTTCAGTTTCAGATGGCGAAACTCTTGGCCAAAGTTTGAGGTTTGCATAATGCTTTTACAGAATTCAATGGGTATTTTGATTTGAGCGAATGAATTAATCCCGCAGTGGTTCCCACTGTAGATTTTTTTTGTTCCCTTACTCTTGGCCATGACACCCTAATTGCTACAGCGTAAGAGACATTTTTCCTGAGCCCCTGTTTATATGTGGGGTAATTCATCGGTGATTATCCTCTGCATTGATTGGGATTTCCTACACCATTGTACCCAAGCAGTGGTGGTACAATGATACATTTGTAGCCATTTGTGCGGCGTTCCTGTTGTCTCACTCAAAAGATTTTTTGATTATTATACAGTGGTTCAGCATTCCAACTACTTTTTGAGTAGGTGTATTGCAGTTTTTATCTGCAGTACTTGCACAATTGGCAGGTGGATTGGTATTTGAATATAAACGTCTCAATATTGGAAAGGCATTTACACGGTTTACAGTACAGTAAACTGTGTAAATGCCTAAATGGGAATATTCAACGACAACTACATGGCTAGTGCCATCGAATATCCCCATCTTTGCCCCCTACATGCCCCAATGCTATCCATTCCAAGGGCAGAGAATGGCAATATTGGACCGCTACCCAGTTAGCGCTCCACAGCCAAAACTAGGTAAGGTTTTGGCTTCAATATCGCTGCAACCCAGTTAGACTGTGCAGTGGTTTCCCCAGGGTGCCCAAATTGGATATTTAATACCGTTGGCGCGGCTGGGGTTAAGGATGAGCAGACAGGGCTATGCGCCGAAGCGATGCTTAACTCATCCATCTCAATATTGGGCCAAAGGTTTTGATAAAGGAGATAGGGCACACACTGACAGAACAATAAATAAATGTCTGAACAGAGCATACAAAGTTAGCAGAGGCTTGCAATGAGGGTGCTCTCCCAAGCAGGAACTACCAAATGGTAGAGACAGAGCAACCCTGCTTGACTTCTCTATATATGCCGATGCATTCAGGAAGTTAACCAGTATGTAACTGCCACAGCTGCCTTCTATTTAAAAAACTCAACATTAGAACCACAAATCATTCACGCTATTACATTATCCACATCTTTCTTTCCCCCTTTATTATATATACACATACGTGAAAGTATGTGCCATTAAGTCATTGCTGACTCCTGATGACCTAGCCCCAGGGTTTTTTGGCAAGGTACAAACAGAAGTAGATTGCCAGGTTTTTCTTCCATGCAGTAAGTCTACAGCATTTGGTATTCCAAAGTGATCCCCCATCCAAGTACTAGCCAGGCCTGCCCATTTTTTTTTTAATATATATATGAATCATCTGTCCGTCTTCCATGCTAGGGCGGGATCCTGGATTGGTCTGGAAGAACTCAAGGAACAACAGTTATCAGTTAAGGTATGACTACACTTTCCTCTTCATCCATGCCAGAGCAGTTCAGACCAATGGGATATACCAAACTGACTCCCTAAGTAGAGTGGGAGAAGACCGTGGCAGCCCTTTATCTTCTTCTTTTTTTTTTTTTTTAAATAATAGTACTGTACCAAGCACAACTTTCTGCGCTACCTGTGAACTCAGATTGCCATGTTGATCCCAGGTATTGCGATAAGTGAATGGATACCCTATCAGCATGTACCAATAAAATGTCTTTCCAAACGTCCAAGCTGCTATCGTCTCTGTTCAAAAGTCTCATATCACTTGGTGGTTTTGATAATGTAGAGCCAACCACTGCCCCAGCTATCCAGAGAAGGGTGTTTGAAAGAACTGGAAAGAGACATTTGCCTAGTATGCTAACAGAAGAGGAATCAACTTCTTCCTTGTGCAACCTTTGGCCCAAGCAGAACATCCTCTATAGTGGTCCCTGCTCCCTTGCACTAGGCACAAAAAAATAACTACTCAGAATGATAAAGAACCCATTGACTAAAAACTCTAAAAGTAGTCTAAGGACTACCTTTTTTGAAATTCTTAATGGGGTACTAAAAGGCCTTGACTTACCAAGCCAAAAAAATATTGGCCAAATATATAGCTAAGAACAAGGAAGCTCACATACTAGATTTCTTTGCAAGGGACTGTGATAAGGCCCTTAGTTCAGAGTTGCCATTTTGATATGGAGGCATAGTACTCTGAACTTCTTCAGAAGAAGATCAATAATCACTCCAGGTGAGCTGCTTAATAGCCTTTATATTGTATGACATAGATGCTTGGTCTTGCTTAGCAGACCTGGCCTGAGAGAGCAACTATCAGGTCTCAGATAATACTCCTGGGCTCACCTCTAGCTCAAGCTGCAAAACTTTGTACTCCCTGCCTTTTGGCGAAAGGAGCTGACATTGGGCAGCAAGAAGAGTAGGCATTAAGCACCTATGGCTCCAAAGTTGCCAGATTACCCACAGAGCATCTTCCATATCTTATGAGAGAATGGTTAAATTAGACTTACCTGCTAATTGTAGTTCCTGGAGTGGAGCCAGTCTAGTCCCGAAACCTCTGGGTTGCCTATCTCATCTAGCAGCTTGGAGACTGAGAAACTCCTCCTTTTGTGACATCACTGGTATATCTCCCCGGGTCCGCCTCATGCCAACAGTATCCTATTGACAAAGCAGACTCACCGAAGCAACAAGTAAGAATTTATTTAACCACCGTAAACTAACCAGAAGTACAGTAACATGTAAAATTACCAGAGGAAGCAAACCCTCTGCGATACTGTGACTTGAAACTTGAACAGGCCACTCCCTCACCCGAAAGAAAGGATAGTAAGCCCCAACAGACCAAGTAATAGTGATATCTATCCCCCTTTTTTATTTTGACCCCAACTTGCGATATCAAGACAGCTCTTACCTGTGAACCACTGGAATACTTCAGGCCTCTGTTCAACCTTGAACACTGGGGAGGGATATGGGACTAGACTGGCTCCACTCCAGGAACTACAATTAGCAGGTAAGTCTAATTTAACCTTCCTGATCGTGTCCCCAGTCTAGTCCCGAAACCTCTGGGTCAGTACCAGAGCAGTGAAGAAATATCAAGCACGGGAGGGACCTGGCAAATCAGCCTGAAGTACCGCTGATCCAAACGAGGTCTCTTCCGCCACCTGGACATCTAGCCGGTAGTGCCGAACAAATGAATTCAACGATGACCAAGTCGCTGCCTTACAAATCTCCACCGGCGACACCAACCTAACTTCCGCCCAGGAAGCGGCCTGAGCCCTAGTGGAATGAGCTCTCAGCCCCTCCGGTACTACTCTACCTTTTACCACATAAGCCGACGCAATGGCTTCCTTTATCCACCGCGCAATGGACGCCTTGGAAGCCGCTTCTCCCTTTCTTGGGCCCGCAAAGAGCACAAAGAGTCTATCAGACTTATGAAAGGCCGCCGTTTGCCTAAGATACTTCTTTAACGCTCGCCGAACATTCAGGAGATGTAGCTTTCTCGACGAGGACTCCTCCGCGCCCACAGCGAAAACCAGCAAGGAAATCTCCTGGTGTACATGGAATGCCGAGACCACCTTCGGGAGGAAAGCCGTCACAGTCCTCAAAACGACCTTTGCTGCAAAAAACGAAAGATAGGGCTCTCTACAGGAAAGCGCTTGTAGCTCCGACACCCTTTTAACTGAACAGACAGCTACCAGGAACACCACCTTCAGAGTGAGATCCTTGAGCGACGCTCGAGCCAAAGGTTCAAAAAGCTCCTTCTCCAACACTTCCAACACGAATGGCAGATTCCACTTCGGAAATTGTCTAGACGGCGGCCTAACAAGAGACACCACCCGTAAGAACCATTTGACATCCCTCTGAGCTCCTAGCGACTGACCTGCCAACCTGCCTCTGTAGCAAGGCAACACCGCCACCTGCACCCGCAACGACGCAGCGGCTAGCCCTTTGACAAAGCCACCTTGCAAGAACTCCAAGATCTGGGGAATAGACACTTTTAAAGCCTCGAACCTTCTCTCTCCACACCATGCCTCAAAAATTCTCCAGATACGAACATACACTAGAGAAGTAGACCGTTTCCTAGACTTCAATAAAGTAGAAATGACTGCCGCTGAATACCCCCTGGCCTTCAGCCTCGCCCTCTCAAGAGCCAAGCCGTAAGCGAGAACCGATCCACGTGAGGCATAACCAAAGGCCCCTGAGTCAACAGATCCGCCTGCAAGGGAAGCCACCAGAGTTTTGCCACCACCAACCTTACCAGGTCCCCGTACCAGGGGCGTCGCAGCCAATCTGGCATTATCAGAATTACTTGACCCCTGAAATGCTCCACTCGTTGCAGGACTCTTCCTATCAGAGCCCCTGGAGGAAATACGTACAGCAGCTGTTCCTCCGGCCAGTCCTGCAAGAGGGCGTCCAGGCCTTCCGACAGTCTCTCTGCGTCTGCTGAAGAAGCAACTGGCCTTTGCTGACATGAAGGTCGCCATGAGGTCCATGACCGGCGATCCCCACTTGCGAACCACTATCTCGAAGACTTCTGGATGTAGGACCCATTCTCCTGGATCCACGTTCACCCGACTGAGATATTCGGCCTCCACATTGTCCACCCCTGCCACATGTGCTGCCGAGAGGTCTAGAAGATTCGCTTTGGCCCAACCGCACAGGACTTCGGCTTCGGCCTCTAATGCCACACTGCTGGTGCCTCCTTGCCTGTTGACATAGGCAACCGCCGTCGCATTGTCGGACAACACTCGTACCGACTTCCCTCTGAGCAATGGACAGAACTCCTGAAGTGCCAGAGACACCGCCCTTAATTCTAACCGGTTGATTGCCCACGTTCTCTCCTGAGGACTCCACTGCCCCTGCGCGAATTCACCCTGACAATGCGCTCCCCAGCCCAGCAAACTGGCGTCCATCACCAGTGCCACTCAGGCTGGTGCCTCCAACGACTTCCCCCTCTCCAATGACCCGGGAAGTAGCCACCATCATAGGGCCTGACACGTCTCTTCTGAGCAGGGCAGCTTCTGGGCCAGGGAGTCCTGCTGGTGCAACCACCGGCGAAGCAATGCTCTTTGCAACGGCCTCATGCGCGCTCTCGCCCACGGCACCGTCTCTATCGTTGCCGCCATGGTGTCCAACAATTGCAGGTAATGCCAAGCTGAAGGAGCGCTGTACCTCAAGAATCTCTTCACCAGATCTTGCAGGACCTGCGCTCACTGAATGGTGAGAAACACCTTCCCAACCCGAGTGTCGAAGCAAGCTCCCAGGTATTCCAGACTTTGCGAGGGAACCAAGTGACTCTTTGCCATATTGACTATCCAACCAAGACTTTCCAAGAAGGCTACCACTGGGGCCCATGACCGCCTCTGCTCGAATTAACCAATCGTCTAGATAAGGGTGTACAAGGATGCCCTCCTTGCGCAACGCTGCCGCTACTACCACCATTACTTTGGTGAAAATTCCTCGGGGCCATCACTAGCCCGAAGGGCAACGCCTGGAACTGAAAATGCCCGAACGGAACCGCAAATCTGAGAAACTTGTGATGATCCGGCCTTATGGGAATATGGAGATAAGCTTCCGACAAGTCCAGAGACGTAAGATACTCTCCTTTCTGGACGGCCACTTTAACCGATCGCAGTGTCTCCATGTGGAAATGCGACACCCGCAGACAACGATTCACTCCCTTGAGGTCTAATATTGTCAGAATTCCCCGTCCTTTTTCAGGATGACGAAATAAATGGAGTATCGACCGCTTCCGCACTGGTCTGAAGGCACCGGAACTATCGCCTGAGGTTCAGCAGCCTTTGTACTGTCTCCCGCAAAGCCGCGCACTTTGCGGCAGATCTGGCGGGGGACTGCACAAAGGCCTCTCGCACTGGACGCAACATCTCCAGGGCGTAGCCCTCTCGAATGACTTCCAGCACCCACTAATCTGACATAATTTGGACCCAGGCAGAATAGAACTCCTGCAAATGCCCCCCTATGGGAATTAGGGACGCCTGGGCCCCCCTCATCTCATTGAGACGTTTTGGAGTGAAGAGAGGAAGAGGGACCGAAACCCCTCCCCGCTCCTCGAAACCCCCCAAATCCCTGTTTTTTATTGGGGAACCATCCCCTTTGACCTGAATTAAACTTTTGGGATCGGAACCGGCAAAAATCTCGCAGCTGCCCCCTGCCCGCCGGGGCTATACGAGCCGACTTAGCCTTGTCCTCCGGCAATCTACCTCTCTTGGATTCACCTAGTTCCTTAACCAGCTTTTCCAACTCCTCACCAAATAATATGTTTATGTTTATTTATTTGCTTGACCGCCCTTCATTGGGAGGCAGAGCGGTTTACAATAAAAGTATAAACAGTGAGGCACAAGGCCGGAAACTGGAAAAGAAATTACAATGCAAAAAGAAGAGAAAGAGACAGAGACAGGAGCAGATGGGGCAAAGGGAGAGAGAGAGGGGTGAGGTTAGGAAAGGGGCAGGTCAAAAGCGAGGGAGAATAAGTAAGTTTTGAGGGAGCGTTTAAAGGTAGGGTAGTGGGGCTCCAGGCGAAGAGGAGGGGGGAGGGAGTTCCATAAGGCAGGGGCTGCAAAGAAAAAGGCCGAGGAGCGTGTGGACTGGAGGTGTGCATGTGAGGGGGATGGTAGAGCTAGGCGGTTGAGGTGAAATGAGCGAGGAGTGTGGCGTGGAGTGTGAAAGTGGAGTAAATCAGCCAAGTATTGTGGGGTAGAGGTATGTAGTGCTCTGTGGGCTAGTGTGAGGAGCTTGAACTGAACACGGAAGGAGACAGGAAGCCAGTGCAGTTGCAGGAGGAGGGGGGTGACATGGTCTCTGGAGGAGGAGTGGGTGATTAAGCGAGCGGCGGTGTTTTGGATACGTTGTAGGCGTGAGAGCTGTGATTTAGAAATACCAGAGAAGATGGAATTGGAGAAGTCAATGCGAGAGATAACCAAGGTGAGGAGCAGAGTGGTTAAGGCGGAAGGAGAGAGAAAGGGGCGAATAGCGCGGATCTGACGAAGGTGAAAGAAAGAAAGTTTAGAGACGTGAGAGATATGTGCGGAGAAGGAAAGGTCTGAGTCGAAAAGGACCCCGAGATAGCGGAAAGTGGTGACCAGTGGGACGGGTGCGTTAGAGAAGGATGGGGCCAGGGGTGGGGGTTCACGTCCGTGAGAGAACCAGATGGCTATGGTTTTGGAAAGATTAAGGTGCAGACAATTTTGTGTTAACCAGTCGGAGACAGCGGCTAAGCAGGTGTTCAGTGGGGTTAAATCGGGAGAGACAGGATAGTTTGCTTAATCTAGCCTTAGACGAACTATCCGCCGCCCAATTGCATAACCATAGGTAGCACCGTGCTGCCACTGCCAATGCCATGCTTTTTGACAACCCTCGCATGAGATCATAATGAATGTCCGCCAGGTAGGCTGCCCCCGATTCCAACCGGGCAGCCTCACCAGCCAAGGGACTCGGTTGCTCCTCTTGCACCTGCTGCGCCCAGCGAAGACTAGCTCTAGCCACCCACGCTCTGCAAATAGCCGCCTGTAGCGAAATTGCATTGGCATCAAGCACTTGCCTTAACAAGACATCCAACTTTCTGTCTTGAACATCCTTGAGTGCCACACTACCCTCTACCGGTATGGTAGTCTTCTTTGTCACCGCCAACACGGCAGCATCCACCTTGGGCAACTTAAACATTTCCTTGTCTTGGTCCAACAACGGGTATAGACAGCTCATAACTCTGGATCCTTTCAGAGGCACCTCTGGAAGGCTCCACTCTTCTTGAATCATCTCTTGAAACACCCTATGTATGGGAAACGCGCTCTGATTTTTTCGGAACACCTGCAACAAAGGATCCTCCAGTGTTTCATCCTCTGCCGAACCTGGCACTGGCATGTTAAGCACTTTTAGCATCTCCACTATGAGCGCCGGCAGCTCCTCTCTTCTGAAGACTCACACAACTCTTGCCTGATCTTTCCTCTCAGAAAGCTCTCCTTCTTCCAACTCCTCATCTAAGCCCAAACTGTGACTCTCTTCATCCGACAGTGGACCCTCAGAAGATATTGTTTGCTCTCTGATGTCCCCCTCACCATGGGGTCTCTTGCTCCCGCTCGGGGGTCCTTCATTTTGCAGAGATGCCCCGCGCTTCTTTGTTCCGCTCGCACCCGGTATAATATGCCGTTGTCTCACTTCCCCAAACACCGTTTGCTGCAGTAGTGCAACAAACTGCTGTGAAAAAATGGAAGCTAGTTCCTTAGGAAGGACCGCCTGTGGGACAGATGCGCCCGATAAGGAAGAAGGACCTGCCACCGGCTCTTCCTGCTCTATTTCTGGAACCAGCGGAGCTGTGCCTTCCGCTTCAACCCCTGGGATCCCCTCTTCCTCTTCTGAGGTGTGTTCTAAGGCCACAGACTCTCTTGCACAGGATTTACAGACTCCTGCGCTTGTGCCCTTCCGAGCCCCACACACCACACATTGCGGCTTGGATGGCATTGTTGCCTAAAGAACAGCCGGTCTGTGAACTGCCCACTTATCTTGGTCCCCCTTATACCGGGTATGAGGTCCTGCCGCACACCGTAGCTCTCTAGAACCCTCAAGAAAAAACAACTTCGACTCCCTCTTTATTCAACAAATAAAGTATACTGCACCTTCCCTCCTTATTTTTTTTTTTTTAAAGGAATATCCGAAGGTCTTCCCCAATATTCCTGAAGCCCCAGGAAAAACCTGCCCCCTTGGGCCTGTAGCCTGCCCACGCCGACGCCACGCGGCTGGGCCAACAATATCTTTTCGCGCCCAAAACGCTCTGAGGAAATTTACTGAAGAAAAATACCTCCTTACCTTCTCCGGCGGCAGAGCGAGTTACGTGGTGCTCTCTACCAAACTACGCTTGCCGCCAGCTCCAGAACACTCCTTTCGTGCCCCGGACAAATCGCCAACACCGCACTTCTGAATTTATCCTCCAGGCTCCGTGCGATATCGGAGAGCTGCCGAGCGCATTGGCAGGCAAGCACCTCTGCACGGTGCCGGCTAAGCTCTGGCCCCAGCTCCTCTGTCTGATTCAGTGCTTGGGCTGAATCCTAGCTCTGCTTCCCACAGGTACTAACTGTTGGTCTAGCAGGCCCCTGCCGCAAACGAGGAGCAATAAAACTAACTGGAGGAGAGAGGGGGGGGGGGGAGAATAGGACGAGAGAGCCGGCCTGCTGTGAGATTTAAAGGCACAGACCCCACAACAGAAAAAATTCCCTCAAAATATCCTAAGACTATAGACCAATACTAAAACTGAAACTCCCAATTCTCAATTGTTTCTCCAGCAAGCCCGGACCACCGGGCTGCCTATCTATCCAGCTGCTTGGAGACTGAGGTAACTGGTGACATGAGGCGGACCCCGGGGAGATATACCAGTGATGTCATAAAGGAGGAGTTTCTCAGTCTCCAAGCTGCTAGATGAGATAGGCAACCCAGAGGTTTCGGGACTAGACTGGGGACACGATCAGGAAGCTCAGGTTCAACAACAACAAAGGAAAAGAATCTATAGAGGGACTTTGGCATAGGGTCATCACCTAAAAGAGATGATGACCCTATGCCAAGAATGATCAAGTGGGGGAATCAGTGCCAGCTCTTGTGATCATCAGAGGCACTGAAGGTAGTGATCTTCTTTCTGCAGACCACACTATAAGGCTGATATCCTAAAGAGATTTGCGCAGTTGGCAATGAGAAGTACCCCCAGTAGCATCATCCTCTGAAAGTGTCAGTCCTCCTTCAGCATGCCTAACACTGATGACAATGTTCAAGCTCCTAAGACACCCCGTCACACATCACCTCCCTAATCAGTAAACATGAAGAGACGCGATCAAAAAGAGGATACAATAAAAATAAACTAATGATCCCCTCAGACTTCCAAAAACCCACAAATATTAGAGCATTTTCACACTATGACCCCACGCTCTGGAATGCCCTACCAGCTGACCTAAGAGAAACCATCAATCTTACCATATTCCACAAAAAACTAAAAAAACCCACCTCTTTAGGCAATATTTTGATAACCTTTTGGAACCCCCCCCCCAACACAGACCCCATCTAGATCACTGTATAAAAGATACAATTCATCTAATTCAGTACTCCTCCCCCTCAATCAGATAAAACACACTAAACCACCTCAGACCTAAAATTTTACTCAAGGGCACTATCTACACTACATAGTTATCATTTAACATGTGATTAAGTTAAGTTCAATGTTTATTGTACATAGTATAAACTGTTATATGTATTGAACCCTGTTCAATGTAAACCGCCTTTGATCTACTGGAAAAAATGGTATGCAACCACTAAAAAATAAACAAAATCTATGAGTGTCACTCCTCGACTGATGCACTGGTATAGAGCTCTATTAAACACTTCCACTAGCATCAGCATGTATGGTCTTTACATACAACTTCAGCTGACTCCATTTAGCTCTCTGGTTCCGATGGATGTTAGCCACTATTTTTACACCTTGTACTGATGACTGGATGCTACCATCCATCGTGGTGATCCGCCCAACATACTGGGTCGATAAGCAGTAATAAATGCTGTTTTCTTTATACCCTCCACCTTATGGAATTCCTTACCACTTCATCTCCAATCAGAATTATCCTATAAGAACTTTGAAAACGTATTTGTTCAACCTAGCCTTTGAGGGACAGTAGGGGAGACAGCATTAGTCAGAGGCAGCTCATGCTTGTGGGACACTCTTCTTATTTCTCTTTCCTGCATTGGTGGTTGTTCTTTTTAATATTATAAATGTGTTTTTAATCATTGTACATCGTTTTTTTATTTATTGTAAATGTTGTATAGTAAAAAATAAGCCATAACTATAAACCAGAATGGTTCTCTGCAAGACAAGGACTACAGCATGGACTCTACCTGGCGGATGCTAGAGCATGCAGGAAGACATCATAAGGGACTTACCCTCAAGGGAGGCCTTACGCACGGGCCAAAGAAAGGCCCTTTCAGTGCCCTAATTTTTCGCAGATACCCTACTGAGGCTGAACTGGACACACAAGCAGGCAGAACTGCTTCATTTCCAAGAAGCAATCAATGTCGAGGTCTACCATCAAGGAATCCCTTGGAGATGATCCTATAGCACAACAAGACCACTGCCCGAACTGATAGAGTTCAGCACCAAGGCCTGCTCCAGGATAGCCTACTAAAAAACAGTAAACTAAGTTATCGACATAGAGGCCCATTAGGCTTTAAGCAGAGAGGATACTACCAGCCCCAAGCAGCTATGAATGGAAGGCTTATGAACACAAAAGCAAGGTCATAAGCAAAAAAGGACTTTCATTACTAGGAACCCCTGCCTTGTGTCTCTCATTGTAGACCAATCTCTTGAGGTAACAAGAGAGAAAAGCCACAACCCTTGGATAAAGAGTCTGTGAAACACAGTCTGCGAGAGCAAGCTGAGTCCCTAGGATCACCAGGTCTGGTTAGTCTCAAATCTTGTGCAAAAGATGGCTCACCAAGGACTAGGGAGGGAGACATACATGATCCATCCCTGAAGCCACTCCTGAAGTAGGGCCAGCTAGCCCGCCATCCACTGAACCTTTCTGCATCTAAAATGACTCCTCACACTGGCATATTCCTGAGTGGCCATCAAGTGGACTATTGAAATACTCATCTTCTCACTATGAGGATGCACATGGTAGAGGTGAGTTTTCAATTCATGTGGACTCAGGGAGTTCTGACATAGAAGGTGAACCTTCCAGCTGTTGAAGCTTGCGATGTACGCAGCATACAGTGCAACAAAAAATCCTTTGCTCACCTGCACAGCTAAGAAATGTCAAGATCCATTCTGATCCCACAAGTGCTTCAGTAGTGGATACACATCACTGCCAGGGCACCATCCAAGAACACACAGCCTACTTCATCCATTAGAAGAGGCCCAGACCTCTCCAGGGTCAAACTGATCTCCCTGGCTCCCAGGTGGAAGAGTCTCCAGAAGGCCCCCCTGAGGGGACCAGAATCCCTGGGCTAACTGGATTGTGCATCACAATCCCAGCCCTTCAGACTAGCATCCAAGATGACAAGCACTCCATCCAGTGCTAACTCTACACTGACCATTGGGTAGTGGAACTGCAACCACTACCCCAACTGCTCCTTGATCTCCCGGGGGAGAGGAAGAGTTTTGTCATATGATGGGTAACATGGAGACCAGAAGATCAACAAGTGCCTCTGCAATGAGTGCATATACACATTGGTCCAAGGAATGGGTTCCAAGGTCAAAGTCATGGGCCCGGGAGCCTGAAGAGTACCAGGCCCATAGAGTCAACTGGGAATCACATGTTCAGAGTCAGCTGAGGCTTGAGTAAAAACTCTCCGTCATGAGGGGGCTTGGTTCAATGGAATCGATCCCCAGATATTCAACATTCAGGAAAGAATCAGGCAACAATGTTCTTAGGACAGGCGATCACCAACCCCAGCCTTCCTATCTAGATTTCAAAGAGACTGATTGGACTAGCCCAAAGCACCGCCACCACCACCACTAGCCTGAAAAAGTTACTGGGAGCCGTGTCTAAGACAAAGGCAAGGCCTGGAGCTGAACCAAGAATACAGCAGCTGAGAAACAGCTAACACTGTTCACAATGGGAAAATGGCAAGATTTTAGAGGTGAAGAGCATCCTTTAGCTGACCAATGTAACGATAGCTCTGAAGAACCTCATACAGTCCAAAAGTATCCAGCTCTTGGTCCAGGATATGCCAGAAGGAACCTCCCTTCCCTGTCCCTGGTGTGAAGGACATGGAAAATAAAACGGTCATTGCAGGAGGCACTGAAGAGTTTCCTCTAACATCACCCTTATGAGTTGAGAACCACAGGGGATACTCTACCGAGGAGACCTTTAGAAGCATTGCCTTAAAGCAAATATTGTGCATCAAAATTTCCCAGGCTGGCCTGAATCAGAGACTTTAAGGATAGAAGGCAGATGGCTTGTAGAAGGAGCTAATACATTGACCTTGCTTGGGAACCCTGAAGACCCACGAGTCTAACGTGATATAAGTCCGCAGAGAGAGAATATCCTGAATTACATCTCACCCAGCTGTACCTTGGGAGGGATCAACTCACTCATTGAGGGGGATTACAGGTTCTTATAGAAGCGCCTTGAGCCCACCAAAAGCTCCAATAAAACTGCCCCTACTGCAACTGAGGCCCCAAAGGACTCATAGTAGTCAGAGGGCATCTCTAAGTTCTACGCACAGCCTCAAAAGGCCCCTTAGCCCCTTCCAGGAGTCTCTGTGGATGAGCTTCTTCTCCTGAAGAGAAAGTGATCCTTAAGAGAAATTGCCCTGCCGCAGATCACAGCTAATATCTGTTGACTAAGAATAGTGCTGGCCCTGCCAATTGGCCAATACTACCATTACCATTGAGCTGGAAGACTTTGAACCAGCCTTATCCAGCAGCAGCAGTCACTTAGGTGGTCTGCTGCAAGCCTTTTAAGTATCCAGAAGGCAACAGGGATCAACGACCACTGGTCCAACCAAAGCTAGGTGTTCGAGGGAACAAACTTGCAACCTTATGGACGAGAGGCCTAGCAACATTGCTAGAACAAGGCTACCAGCAGAGTAAGAATCCATCACAAGAGGCTAGCCTCCAGGTATGCATACAGCACTGCCCAAGAGTCTAAGATGGCTAATGCCAAGGCCTTTTCAAAGGACCTTGACCCTCCAGAGTGGAGACTCCTTACATGCAGCAGCTCCTTCCAGTGGGAAGGTCATATGTTTACCCAGAACCATAAATACAACTCCCACCCTAGGGGGCCTGAAGGGCTGATTCCATATATCTTGGGACTGAGGGATCTGCCAAGATAGGACTTTAGTTCGGGAGCTTCTTCCCACAAATTCTATGCGCAGCTGCCTAGGCTGAGGGAGAAATATGTATGCAGCAGACCACCAGATCCCCCAGGCAGATATAAAGGGGACCTGCCTGCTAAACTCAACAAAAAAGGCAGCTCTGCAACCCATATAGCCATCAGAGAGTCCTGAAAGGGCATAAATAGAGTCCAACAGAGAAAGGCAGATCATAAAGATCCTAACTAGCCCCTGGAGGAACCAACATGTCGTTCTCCTCCCTTCCAACAACCGAAATTTCACTTGAGTTCTTCAACTAACCCCATGGGAGAAGGATTGGCTCCCTGAGAAATTGAGGAGCACAAGGGAGTTCCAGGTCCCGGGTCCCCAGGAAGGGGACTGGTAAGCATCTAGTCAATTGAACATAGTCTGAGAGCTAAGCCAGTTGACAAGTAGGACTCCAGGACTTCTGAGGGCCCCCGGCATATGGCTAGGGCCATCTCTCCATGTTCTGCCTCCTCTAAGCCTCCTAAGTCACCTTCTGAAGCTCACAAGCGGAAAAAGAATAAGGAGGCCCTTTCCCCTGTTTCCCTTACTTGTTTGGCAGTCTCGCGTCACTCTGCATTTTACTTTCCAGCCCCATCTTTATGGAATGCCCTTCCTTTGCACAAACGCTCTGAACTCTCTCATAAAAAATTTAAGACACTCTTAAAAACCCATTTCTTTAAAGAGGCTTTTTCAGGGATGCTCAACCCAGCGTAAGGGCAGCACTGGTTTTCCATTATCTTTTATCCTGCCTACTGCTTTTCTTTTTAAACTTGCATTCCTTTCTATGTATGTGATATTTTAAATGTAAACCACTCTGAAGCTACCCATACTAGTATAGTATAGCAAGTTTTAATAAACAAACATAACGGAATCCAGTGTCGTTTCTTGATGTGGAGTGTGTCTAGAGGTCCATGACATTGGCCCAAGGGAGGAGACAGCAGTTCCGGTGGTAAGCAGCCTGCAGTACACTATCTATTTATGGTGCAGGCACAGCGGAGACCTTCCCACTGAAGTCACCGCTAGGACCAAAGGTCCCAAGAGCAAGCATTGCCACTACACGCGGCCATGGGACATGGCCTAAAGGGACAGGTCTTGCCCCTTTGAAGCACCAGCGGACACTGGCAGGAGATAAGTTCTTGCAGCTTGTGATGAGGTGAGTGACCCCCTATGGAGAAAAGGAAAAACAAGGGCACGATGAAGCTGCAGTCTCCAGCTGTAGCTCCTGGAAAGATTGTTGGTCTGATAGATGAGATACCAGTGGCACAGGTCTCTTTGGAGAGAGCTTCTTTAAGCTCCACAAACAGAACCCCCACTCCTCACCCACAGCCTCTTTTGTCTTTAACTCTAGCATCTGGTGACTCACTCATTGAGGAGCTTGTAGGGAGTCCTACCTGTACTTCTTTGGGACCCTAAGGAGTCCTCAATGCTTCTAACGATCCCCCCTGGATAGGGAGGTCACTCAAAGACTTCTGGGTAGCTATTAGATCTATTGATTCTAAGTTAACTTCTACTGTGATGTCCTTGTTCTTTTTTTCCTCAAGAAACTGCTCTGAAATTGCAAGAAGTGGATAAAAATGTTTTTGTATTTGATAAATTCTTGCAGCGGATCGATTCAAGTGCAGATTCTCCAGCAAACAAATGGATCTTGCATTAAAAATTCCCTTTTTTTGCATCATAAACTGGAAGCTCTTGAGAATTCACTACACACTGGGAATTTAAGGTTTCTTAATTTTCCCTGTACTCATTTGCTTTCCCCTGAAATACTTTTAAAGAAGTATTTTCTTGAAGTTGTGAAATTTCCTGATAATATTGATATATTGTATGTTTATTATGTCTTTAGCAAGTCTCAGAGGGTTAATCCCACTGAGAGGGTTTGAGATGTAATTAAATCATCTGAGAGTCAGGATCCTTTTTGGAAAATTCTGCAGACACTATCTCTAGGCGTACTACTTTGCTAGTTACTTTTTCCTCTGACCAAGTTTAAGGTTCTTAAAGCCTATTTCAAATATAGGGATTATTTGTTTTGTGGTCAGAAGATGACTATCTTTCCTGATGTTACTAGGGAGTACCCAGCTTCATAGGAAACTATTCCTAGAGTTAAAGTCTCAGGTTCTAGCCTTATGGGCAACCTTTTCTCTAAGGTTGCCCTGTAAGTGTATAGTAACTTTGCAGAGGGACACTTTTGTGTTTCAGGATGTATTTATTTATTATTTGTTTATTTAATGTCTTTTTTATACCGCGCTCTTTAGAATCAGGGGGGTTTACAGTTAACAACTTATGCAGTGCAGGAAGGACCTACACTGGACTTACAGTACAATGAACAGGGGTTTCTAAACGGGACTGACAGGGTAACTATGTACAGGCAAGCTAACTGTCACAGGTGACGTGGTCAGCTCACAACTATTTACAGATTGATTAACTAGAGAAATTTCAGTTAGATAAGAAGCAATAAAATGGGGTGGTTAGGGGATTTTTGGGAGTTCAATATTTAGACAGATTTGTATGCCACCTTATCCTTCAATCAAGGTGGTCACGTCACGTCACATTACAATTGGAGGGTTACATTTAACATTAGGGTATGTGTAAACATTTAGACAGTACAGTTACATAACAGCATTTAGACAGTGCATTTAAAGGTTACATTTAATATTAGGGTATTTAATAACGTGGTATGATAAACTTGTGTGTGTGGATAAGATGGTGCGTACTTAGCTGGTAGCATAAGTAGTATTTCAGTTTGGGTATGGGGTGTTGCCTGGATGCTCATATGTTTCTATAAATAGAAATGTTTTGAGGTCTTTGCAGAATTCTGTGAGGTCATCTAATGCTCTCAGGCTCGTTGGGAGGGAGTTCCATAGTGTGGATGAGTGGAGTGATGGTGCTCTTTTTGAAGTTGTTTGGTTTTGTGATAGCCTGCAGGTGTACTGATCATGTTGTCATTATTAGTTCTTCTTGGTCTATTGCCGATATCCCTTGTTATAACGTTTTGGAGTGCGTCCGCTGAGAGATGGTGGATGACTTTGAAGATGATCATGAGTGTTTTGTATTTAGCTCTTGTCACCATTGGGAGCCAGTGCAGTTGTTGTAGGACGGGAGTGATGTGCTTGGTCCTTGGAGTGTCTGTAATGATGCGCGCTGTGGTGTTTTGTACCATCTATAGTAGGTGGAGTGTCTGCTGAAGTAGGCCTTGATATAGTGAGTTTCCGCAATCAAGCAGTGGTGTAATGAGTGCTTGGCACACTGTGCGGAAGTGGTCCTGACGGAGCATTGGTTTGATTTGTCTAATTGTTTTCAATCGTTGATAGGCCTTGTTTGCGGTTTTGATGATGTGGGATTTCAGGTTTAGAGCTCTGTCTAGTGTGATGCCCAGATAATATGATTATGATATGATTAAATATGATTAAACACCTGTTTGTGGTAAGTTTGCCTTATTTTCTTTGATTGTTTTTTGTAGGCACTGTTTTCTCATAATGTGGGCTATACCAATTTTCTTTTTCCTTTGTGTGTTGGTATTTTGGATATTCTTCCTTTCCTAAAGGTTTTCCTTATGTTAAGTGGAATGTATTTTTCAAAATTCTCAATTTAAAAAACAAACAAACACTGCTAAAGCCAAGACTCACTGGAACTGTGAATCAGTTTTTCTTATCTAATAAAATGACCATGCCCCCTTTTATATATAGGCAGAACAAAACGAAAAATCAGATTGTGTCTTAATGAACAAAAAAGTATGATTTTGACAAACAGCCTATCAACTCCCTTGATGAAACATTGGTCTATTTTTGGCCATAAAATTACTAACTTGAAATGGAGAGTTATTGATAGATTTCAACAGGACTAGAGGGGAGGAGATCTTGACACACTCTTAAATTACAAGGAACAAGCATGGATACACCAGTTAGGAATGAGAGCCCTGAGGTGGGGAGGGGGGGTATGAATACAGATGTTGACCGGATAACTCTGGTGTGAACAAGATATTTATGATAGCATTCTGAGAGTCTAAAAAGGTTGTGTCCCAGATAAAAGTAAGATTTTGTAAACCTGTCAGATACAAGCTGCCTGGCCAGTATTGCTAGAAGACATAGCTTCTGTTCTCGACTGATTGACAGGACAGGCCCAGACGCCAAAAGGAAGCGTTAGAAAAGTGTATCTGTGAAATGCTGAATGAAAGCTTTAAAGCACAATTTCAGTTTGTTGCAAGTGTCAGGACATGTTTCAGTAGAAGGCCTCCCTAACGTAGATGAAGTCATTGAAACATAGGAGCATGTCAAGACTATGTCAGGAGCAACAGTGACGGCACTGAGGTAATTCTGATATTACTGAACAGCAATGGAGATGTCAATTAGAGGACTTACAGCATAGATCAGTCTTTATCAATGGAAAGCTACATATCAAGACTTGACAGTGATTTGCCCTTTCAATAGTTTATGCTAAGAAAGTACTGCGATAGAAACAATTTTATGGATGCAAACTGGGGGGGGGGGGGAGGGTTGTTAAAGTTTTAAAGTAAATAGGACAATTTATATAGGCTAATGGTTTTTAGCCCTAGAGCCTGAATATAAACTTGTCCAACAAAAACTGAAAATAATTTAAGGGATAAAACTTGAAAGTATGTAAGTGAGAGAGGTTTAATATTACTATTTTATTTTATAAGGGCACATTAGACTCCTATATGCCTTTATCAAATAAGCTCCCAGAACCAGGCCCAACAGAATACAAATATTAATGCACGTAATTACCCACATGCTCCAAAAAAGGTATAGTTGTGTGCAATGTTCCCTCTAATTTTCTGTAGGCTGTGTGCAGCTTTTGAAGGAAGGTTAAATTTTTGTGCGCCACATAACGACACTCGGAGCTATATACTTTAAAATTTGACTACACATCAGAATACAGTATGTACACCACACTGATTTTAATCAAATTAAATGAAAATAGATGATTACTAAATGAAGCAGGAAATTTCTAGTAATTACAATCATAACTTTTAAATTTTAAGACGTCTGTGTTGTTTTCTATCAGAATCAGAGCCGTAATTTTTGTGCGCTCTGTTGTAAAGTATGTGCGCTCGCTCGGCGAGGTGTGTGCGCGCGCACATGCGCACAGCTTAGAGGGAACAGTGGTTGTGTGTGTGTGTGTGTGTGTGTGTGTGTGTGTGTGTGTGTGTATGTGTATACTCTTCACATGTGCCTATGTATTTTATAAAACACAAGCGTACATCACTTTTCCTCCACTCTGCCCAAACTACGCCCCAGGAATGCCTATGTACGGACTGTGTAACTGTAGACACACTCTCTGCATGACTATGCTTTATGCATACATGCTGTCGCGCACTTTTATCAAAGCTCTTTTCTGCACCCAAAGCAGGCTTTGCACATGAAGAAAGCATTATACAATTACCCTCCAAATCCCAAAACTGACTTAATCTACGAAGGAAAGGGGGCTTTCTTGTTGTTGTCCATGTTCAAATGCATAAGTGAAGTAGCATAAGGATTAAACAGTGTTTTGTTAAAAAGACTGTCAGCTATTTTACCAGTAAGAGAAATCACCTTTTTAAGAAAACATTTGTGTTTGGCTTCCTAGCTCTTCAATATGTTCAGCCCACAAAGGATAACTTTAAGATTATGTACCTTGATCTTGAGAAGCAAATGTTTCAGATCGTCTTCACTTTCAACCAGTAATGTGGTATCATCAGCATAGCAAAGGTTGTTGATAAAATCTTATCTTCCCCCAATCTTCACACCCTGGTTATCTTTATACAGTCCTTCTCTCTGATGATTTGTTCTGCATATAAATTAAATAGGTAGGGGGAAAGCATGTAGCCTTGTTGTACATCTTTGCTGATTTTAAACCATTCTGTTTCCCCTTGTTCCGTTCAAACTTTTGCTTCTTGATCAATGTAAAGGTTGTGCATGAGAACGATCAGGTGTTCTGGTATACCCATGTTTCTTAATGCCCAGAGTTTCTCATGATTTACACAGTCAAAGACCATGCTTTATATTCAGGCAAAATCATTCTTCTCCACATTTTGCTCTGACCGGGTGAAGGGTCAATGTTTGTCTCAAAATGTATTTAGTTTAAAATTTGAAAAAAGTTTGAAGGGGATTCTCCTGGTGTGGGCGAGTCCAGACCAACCTGCATTTTGGGAATACCACAATTTATTGCACCAGTTAATGCAGATGGAGAACTTAGCTGCTCAGCACTCAGTTTTGAATCGTGCCAAATTTTTGGAGATCTGGGATCCTTATTTACAGAGCTTGTCACCTATAGGTCAAAGTGTGGTGTTAAACTGTACATTTATATAAGCACACGTTTTTGTGAGGGTGGGAAGGGAGGAGCGCTTGTATAGGAGGGATGGGGGAGTGTGAAGGGGGAAATTCTTGTTTCTATGATAAAAAATGTGTATTATTTGGTCAAGGTTATACTGGATGTTTTTAATTGTGGATTGTTTATATGTCTATGCTGGCAACTGGAAAATGTATGGTTACAATTGCATTTTTTCCTAATAAAAAAGATTTAAGAACATAAGATATGCGATACTGCGTCAGACCAAGGTCCATCAAGCCCAGTACCCTGTTTCCAACAGTGGCCAATCTAGATCACAAGTACCTAGCAGTTTCCCCAAAAGATACAGGTTCCACATGCTTGTACTGGGTCAAGCAGTGCTATCCTGAGTCCCTTTTAATAATGGTTTATGGAACTTTCCCCCAGGAACTTGTCCAAACCTTTTTTAAACACAGCTACACTAACAGCTTTTAATACATCCTCCGGTAGCAAATTCCAGAGTTTGATTATACATTGAGTGAAAAAATATTTTCTCTTATTAGTCTTAAATAGGTTACCCTGTAGCTTCATTGCATGTTCCCTAGTCTTTCTATATTTTGATGGCGTAAACAATCTACTTTACCCGTTCCACTCCATTCATTAATTTATAGACCTCTATCATATCTCCAGTCGTCTCTTTTCCAGGTTGAAAAGCCCTAACCTTTTTAGCCTCTCTTCATAAGAGTATTTTCTAATAACGCTATATCCTTTTTAAGATATGGTGACCAGAACTGCACACAATATTCAAGATGCAGTCTGTGATAAGGAAGCTTATCATAGCTCAGGAAGGAGCTATAGAAAAGGTGAAGTGACTCTGAACAAGCAACCTGTCAGTTCTGGTAGAAATAAGAAAACAGAATTTTTCCATAAAAGACTACCAGTCCCAGAATGCACTAGGTTTCCAACAGCCATTAGAGGAGCTGAAGTGGGGAAACGTGTGTTCAATCAGGAGGGCTATGAGGTAATCCCCAAGCACTCATCTCAAAGGGCAGGGCCTGATTCAGCACAGCTGCGCTGTGCTAGGGTGGAGCACTCATCTAAGCAGAATAAAGGTAGAGTTTATTCTACAGATCCTCATCCTCAGGACTGACAGGGTAACAGCTTGGAGATCCTCATCTTGGACAGCTTCATCATCTGGAGGATCATCAGAAGCAGAAGCCAAACCGGACGGACAGAGAGGGCAAGAAACCCTTTGGAAGAAAGAAGAGAAAAGCCTTTGGGAGGTCTAAAGGAGTCCAGAGCAGTACGCATACTGGAAGGCATTCCAAGGGCCAGCATACACCATTGGACTGGGGAAAGCCAGAGGAATGGTGCTGCAGGGCTAGGAATCTCCAGACGGTACCTGTGAGGGAGACGGCTGCACGTGGAAGGGACCCTAAGACCCGTGCCAGAAGGTATGTGAAGAGAGATCCAGTGTCCAGGGATCTGGATTGGAAGGCTGGACATAAGAACTGGACTACATACTGGCCAGGCTATTTAGAGAGGAACTCTAACAGCAATGGAAGCTCAGGTATGAACACTGATCTATGCCCTAGCTATAACCTTGAAAGACAGCAGGGAAACAAGTATTCTCCTGAAAGTGCTCCATTGAGAAATTCCTCTGTGCCAATCCCTGATATTGAACCCATGATTGTTGAAGAAGGGGAAGGAGCGGTCTTAGATACAGGCTGTGAATATATGGATTGCTCTCTGTCTAAACTCCTTTGGTAATTTTCTGTTACAAAGTACAGCAACCATCACAAAGAAATACAAACTGGTTCTTTAATCTACTCAGAAAAGCTCCTGAAGTAGGATTTGAGCCACGCCGTAGAAAGCAAGCCAGCTAAGGGGTTTCAGCTGGGTAACTGCTAGCAATTGAGCCTTACCTAATTGCTTGTGAGCTCTGAGGGAATCACTTCTGAGTCTATGTGGGAAGATATAAGAAGTTAACCTGAAAAGAACAGTTTTTCCCTTCTTTGTGGATTTTGTTTGTTGTTTGATACACTGCTAAGAAAATATTAGCTAAAGCCTACAGAAAAGACCAGTTTGTTACCAACCAGGTCTTTATTCTTTTGCTTTGATTGCCTGACAAGTTCAACTGTTGTTTTCCTGATTTTGTTTTTCCAAGTTTAACACTGAAAGCAAGTATCCTGTTTTATGTGCTACCAAGCATATCTGTGTTGGGAGAAATAACCCCATAAATAAATATCTTATTGGCTTTATACTCAAGCACAACTAATTATTGTGAGTGGCTGTGTCTGGTGTGAATGGACTGCATTTCCCACAATCCCTTGCAAATCATATTGATATATGCACTTGCCAAGACTGTGAACATTCTCACCCAGGCAGCCATCTGACAAGTCGCACCATGAAACAATACAGAGGCATTATAATATTCTTTGTTTTATTCTCCATTCCTTTCCTTAAGATACCTAGCATTCTAGTTGCTCTCTTGGCCGCCACTGTACAAAAAAGCATCACTACTGCTGGTCTGTTGGTCTATGTATCCACTTACATACAAAACATTTCCTCAAATTAACTTGATCATTGTGTATGTGTCATTGAGTCAATGCTGACTCCCGATGACACAGCCCCTGGGTTTTCTTGGCAAGGTGCAACTGGAAGTAGATTGATAGGTATTATTTCCATGCAGTAAGTTTACAGGTGGTGGTCCCCCATGCAAGTATTAGCCAGGCCCAACCCTGCTTAGCTACAGAGATTAGCTAAAATCAAGCTCATTCAGGACGGCAAAGTCAAAGCATAGGTGCCTCTGTTGCCTTCATAAAACAAGCAACTTTTCCAACTTTGTCGTAAGTGGCCTTTTCTAAAATGATGCCCCGTGTGTCCAACACCATCTCTAGCACCGGAAAATGAAACCTCAGTTGTCAGTAAAAAGCAAGTCAGACTGGAGCTAAAAATGTTTAGAGGGGATGGGAAGAATGGGGCTGATATTCAGTGGCAGTGGCGGCTAAGTTCTTTTAAAGCTGCCACTTTAAATAAAAACAGATATACAGAGCCGGAAGTTACCCAGCGTCCGGCACTGAATATCCAGTTTCATTTTACAACTCCGTCGCTATCCAGTCAGCAGTAAGATTTAGCGATAACCGGTTAAAGTTAAGACAGTCGTTGACCTAACTTTAACCGATTCAGCTATTCAATTAGCGGCTAAATATCACCGCTAACAAGATAGCAACCGGGACCTTCCCAGTTTTAACCAGGTGTAATGCCGCTGAATAAAACAATTTGCTAACCAGCGAAAACATTTTGAATATGCCCAGCAATGTGTTTTACAGTTAAAAAAAACTTAAGAACATATGAACTGCCATACTGGTTCAGACCAAAGGTCCATCAAACCCAGTATCCTGTTTTCAACAATGGCCAGTCTAGGTCACGAGTTCCTGACAAGATCCCAAAGGGTCTTTATCCCCTAGAATACCAAACTCTTGCAAGCATAGCTTCTTCTCTGTGATTCTTATGGAAAGAGCTCCCTCATAGCCCAAGTACCAGTTTATTTAGGTCTAGCAGTATGACCTAAAAATAAGAAAACTCTGCACTACAGTAAATAATATTACTGATATCATTAGTAGTGAAGATCAACCTGAACCACTCTCTAGGTCTCTAGAAGACGACTAAGAAAAAATTCTCACTGTCCCTGATACAATATAATGTAATTTTGTAGAACCAAGACAATGATTTGCAAGGTTTTCAAGAGCGTCCAACTGGTCTTACAGAATCTCCATGGTCTTATGGCAGTAGAGTTTGTCCTGCTCACAGTAGGTTTTAATTTAGTGCTGTTAAGTGAAAGGTTCAGAGAATCAGAAGTTTTGAGGAAACTATTATTGTCAAATGCAACACTGCACTTTGAATGCTCTATTCCTGCTGAAATGCATCCAAATTTCAGCATTATTTACAATTGAGGAGATGGCAAGACAAGCTAACGCATCCACATAATGCTTAAATTCTAAGGAATTTTAACAGCATTTCAGATATCATATTCAGTCTATCATTAAAGTGCAGACATAAATAAGACATTGGTTATCACTCCTTTTTTATTATTATTTCTCTGAGCTGATGCATTAAGCTTTTCACATTATCAGGGGTGGAGCCAGCAAATTTTTTTTCATAGTTGGATTTTTTTTCTTAAATTTTGGATTTAGCTCATGCTTCTTCAGTAGTACTTCAAGGTGTGTTACATCCAGGTACACTAGGTCTTTCCTTGTCCACGGAGGGCTTACGTTCTAAGAGCCCTATATATAGAAGCAGTTATCCAGACAGCAACACTCATCATCCAGCTAAGTGTCACTGGCTGGGTTTATCTGTTAGTTTTCAGCAGCACTACCTGGGTGGCTCCACTGAAAATCATATCGACTACCCCTGCACTATCCAGGTAGTGCAGCAGTGTGTATGATAGAAGTTCCTGGAAGTTATCCACATAGTGCCGATACTCTGCACCATTATCTGGATACTTTAGGAGAATAAAGAGGCTGGATAATGGCACCGAGTATCATCACTATCCAGATAATACTGGTGGTCATAATATTTAGCGCTGCTCACTAGCCAGATAGTAATGTTGAATATCTGGATTTTTTTGGAGGGGAGGGGGATTTAACTGCCATAGCTGGCATTTAAAAAAAATGCAAACTCTAGCAGCTGAATAGTGACTCACAAGTTTGAAGCAATGGAAGGCTGAGCGATTTGCCCAAGGTCACAAGGCTTGTCAGTAGGAACTGAATCCTGCCTTCCCTGTTTCACAATCCACTGCTCTAACACTAGGCCACTCCTCTAATTCCACAGACTTGTGCCTTATTTTTTTTTTACTGTTTTTTTGGGGAGGGTTTTTTGTTTTTGTTTTTTTTACTTTTTTTCTTTCCTTTGTCTTCCTTGCACTCCAGGCACTCACCACCCCTCTTCTCTTCTCTCCCCCTTTCCCCCATTTCTAAGCACTCCCCACCCTTTTCACTAATTTCTTGCCTTCAGCTTCATAAGAAAAGTCATTGGTTATCCATGGCCAAGCCTCAACAGCAGCAGCTGCCTCTGCACTCCACCACCTAAGTCCGTCCCTCCATAAAGGCCCTGATTTTTCCCAGCCCTAACCATCATACTCCCTCACAGCATGCCCAGGAATCTGACAGAATCAAGGAAAGGGAGCAGACAGAGGCAGTATATCATGCACATATCCTCTCTATCACTACTGCTAAGAACCTATTTGTTTCATAGGGCAATAGAACTATACTTAGTTGATTGTATTACACACTGGAAATTAAACCCAGATTTAGTTTTAAAGTAACAAACAAGACAGTTGAGCCCAATAGCATGTTTATTTACACCCAAATGCCCGTTTTGCAATCATTTAGAGGCTTCTGGATCTAGTAAACACTTTTTCTCCTTGAAAAGAGACTGGCTTTTTTAAATATTCATGAACCAGGCTGCAACAAGGTATATTTAGCAAAAGAAAAAACAGACCAGAAGCTTAGAATGTAACCTTGCTGGTGCTATTTTTACTGCAGCACACAAATTTCAGGCTTCTCATTTGCACTGTCCAAAATTATGCACATCTCAACAACCAACACATTACACTAGTACAAACAGTGTGCAAACTGGAATCTTTAGACTGTCCTTGTAATCTTATATTAAGCATTTTAGTAGCCAGAAAAAAAGCGTGAGCAGTAATTAAAAACAACTTACAAGTCTTTCAGTGAATTTGACTGCAATCACTAAAAATGATTTTGCAAACTTTTGATAAAAGTCAGTGTTGCAAAACATAGGGGTAGAAATTGGATAGGCAAAATACCTTTGCTTGAAAGAATAGAGAAGCTAATCATTTTCCATCATATATCAAGGTCTCTCATCTGACCTCCTCCTACATTTTAATTTGCATTATTAAATTCTTGTATAAGGGAAATTATGTGTAGTACACATTTTGGAGTTGATATTGGGCTTCCATTAAATCTTAATATGAATATGATTTAACTTAGAATGTAAGCCCCCCTTAATATAATTCGTTTGAGTTAATCCTGAAAAACAAAGCATGGACTAAATCCAAAATCCCTTCCTTTCCCTTTAAAAACTCATAGAACCTTCTGCCAGAGTTTAAAATAAAGAAAATATTTCTGTTGTGGTTTCTGATAAGAAATGAAAAACCCAAAAATATTCTCTTGACAATAATTAAGACTCCGAATTCCATGGACTCGTGATTATAACATTGATACAGCAACCAAGCTCACTAAGAAGTATCCAAACAATATTAAATGAAACACCACTGTACATAAATTACCAATGTACATATAATTCCCCTCCCCATAGATTGCATGCTTTATTAAGAATATTGTATTCCCACATAATCCTATGTTATGTTCCATTAAATATTGTTCTATGTAAATTCTAGTTGTGTTCAATGTAAACCGCCTTGATAATTTTTGAAAGGCAGTATAAAAGAAATGTTAAATAAATAACATTGCTATACAACCGACACAAAGAGGTATGTTTACTAAAGTTTTAATACACATTAAGTACTTACAGTCCTTTTCTTCTATTGGTGCCACCGCGGCACCTTTAGTAAACATGCCCCAAATTGATGCTGGCTGTGTCCCCCTCCAAAGCACCTCTCTTTAACACCCACTGAAGGGACAGCTACATGGACCCCTTGCAGGAGTCCTCCCACCCCCTAAACTGATTCTCCCCAACAAACTTCCAACCCCAACCTTCCACCACCCCCTGGGTCTTACCTGGGATTCCCTGGTGATCCGAGTGCGCAAAAGGGCAGAAGCAGTCTTCCTCTGCTCCTGCAGGTCTTAAAACTGCACCAGTAGGGATAGTCTCCCAATTTGAGAGTTGTCATAGCCGGGGCAGGAGCAGAGGGGGACCGCTCCTGCCTGGTTGCCCACTAAGAGAACCCGAGTAAGATTTGGGAGTGGATTTGAGGAGTAGGTTTGGGGGACTTCCTGCAAGGGATCCATGAAAGTGTCCCTTTGTCAGGACTGTGGCACATTAAAACAAACCAATCAACCAAACCACCAGTCTATTAGCAGAGCTGGATTTGTTGGTATCAACTAAAATTCAGTAAATTAAATTTGTGCCTTTTCCCCTGTCAGTTACATCACACAGACCAGCAATACTCAATTTCTTCTGCATCAAGTTGTTGCAAACGTGCTGAGGCTCAGCATTTTATTTATTTACTTTAGTTACACCTTTAGCCTCACCAATCCAAAACACAGTAAGAGACCCGGTGAAGCATTACTCGGCACAGACAGGCATGCACCTGTAACTCAGTAGCTTAGGGTACTGCTCACACTGAACGCTTCAGTATAGTTACCCCGCAATAAAATCGTCACTCATCACTGATGACCTTCGCAAAGACATTGGTTTTCATTCCCGACAGAGCTACATTAACCATCACACATTGCTGGTTTTCTACTTTGCAAGATCCCCGAGCAGGGTCCGCTACCTCTTCTGCCAGCGAACCGGGGAGGAACAGGACTGCTGCATTTACCTGGAAAACTCCGCCACCAGCAACCACAGCAGGAACCGCGCAACCAGAAGTGCAGCGCCACCCCGACCACGCACGGATACAAGAGCAGCAACAGCGCGGACACACCGCGCATTGGCTGCCGGATCCGCCGAGCCCCGGCCGGACCCGCAAGAGAAGGAGGAGGAGCCTGCCCCTCTCCGGCTGCAAACGTAGCACCGCCCCTTCCTCCTCCTCTTTCCTTCCCCCGCCCCTGCAGCCGCCATGCCTCGGGCTCGGCTGGAATTTGTAGTCCTAATTCTTGCCGCGCGGCTCTGCGCCCCCCGCTTCTGCAGGCCCGAAAAACTTCAAGTTCCAGCATGCACAAGCTCCTGAGCGGCACGTGACTCGCATGTGCGTCACTGAGGGACGCAATAGAACGGGTGGGGAGTGGAGGGGGCAAAGTAAGGCTCCAAGTTGCTGGCATCGTGGGCTTGAGTCTTGGCAGTGTTCTGCTTTGCGTTGTGATTATTTTTTGTTGTTGTTTATTAATAGATTTCCGTAAGACTACTATTAATCATTTATATAGCGCTACAAGGCGTAAGCAGCGCTTTACAGACAAATATAAAAACGGTCCCTGCTCATCAGGACTGACAATCTAATCAAGACAGACAGTGCAACAGATGAGAATAAGGGTACCCTAGGGAAGGGTAATGAGACAGAAGGAGAACGTGTAGAAATTGTTAGTTAACATTTTTTTGAGTAGGACTCCGACTGGCAAGTGTTCCAGTTCAGAGAAGAGCCTTTGACCATTTGTGTGTTGTACTGGTACATGTTTGGAGAGTCACCTTCTTGCCTTCGTGGGTGTAGGGTTGACAGATAAGGATAAGGGTTAACAAAGTTTACTCTACAAAAGGCACATTGGGCAGTCGGTAACAAACAGGCTGAGTCTGCTACTCATGATCTTTGGTTTCGCCAACTTTACAAAATGCTAGGCGTTTCAGGTTTTTTTTACTGCATATTCCTAGGACTTTAGAATATGTTTTGTCTGACTGTTAGTTGCTGCTGGAGAGGGCACTAGTTCACCTGTAGTAGTGATCGAGCTTTGGCCAGTGCCTAACAATATGCCCTTTTGGGTAGAGATGCTTTTCTAGGTCGTATATCTCTCACAGGCCCTACCTCTTCTCTGGGATGTGCTCCTGGAGTTGCCAGTTTTTTGAAAGAGAAAATCCTGCCAGTTGCAGCTATCCATGTTCTGCTCCCGACTCTAACAAATAACTTCTGTGAGGGGTAGAAGTGCAGGCTTCAGTGCTTGCAGGTCAGATGGGGAGGCCCTGCATTGAGTCCTCCAACACATATAAGCTCCCCATATAATATTAAATCCACTACTACTACTACTGAGCATTTGTATAGCGCTACAAGTTGTACGCAGCGTTGCACAGACATGTAAGAGACAGTCCCTGCTCATCAGAGCTTACAATCTAGTCAAGACAGACAACACAAAAGGTGTAGACAGGGATAAAACAAGGGGGAAAGATAAAGAAACATGGAGATCAGGTGAGTCAAGATCCAAAAGCAGCAGCAAAGAGTTTTCAGCCTGGATTTGAAAAGGGTCAGAGAAGGTGCCTGGAGTACAGACACAGGTAGTTTGTTCCAGGGTAAGGTGCAGCAAGATGACAGAAGCGAAGTCTGGAATTAGCAATAGAAGAGAAGGGCACAGATAGAAGCAGTTTGCTAGAAGAGAGGAGTTTCCGAGGGGGGTTGTAAGGAGAGATAAGAGAAGAAAGGTAGTGAGGAGCTGCAGAGTGAATGCATTTATAGGTCAGCAGAAGTTTGAACTGGATGCGGAAACGGATAGGGAGCAAATGAAGTGACTTGAGAAGAGGGGTAATATGGGCATGAGGAGGCTAGCGGAAGATTAGACGCGCAGCAGAGTGTTGAACAGATTGAAGGGGAGAGAGATGATTCAAAGGGAGAACAGCAATGAGGATTCTGTGGATGCAGACATATATTCTGCATCCAGAGAATCCTCACTCTATCCCCAAACAATAGGAGCAGAGCAGAATAGGACAGTTCCCCATTTAAACTGATGATATAAGAATAAAATTCTGGTTCTTGTGTAATCCCAGTAAAAGCAACATAAACCCTCAGAGTACCAAGCATATTGTGAAGTAATACAAAACTCAGTAAAAGAAAGTCATGGCAGATCTAGGATGCCATTACTAACTTCCAAAATTCATACGAGGACTTTACCTAGAAAAAGGCAACAACATAAATACTGTAGTGGACCCAATTACAGGAACTCCGCAGGATATCGGAAACAGAAAAAAAAGAGAGGCTGGTGGAGCTTGGTTGGGTATGGCTATGGTGGGAGAGAAAAAGACTGGAGGGAAATAGCTGAGAGGAGGGAGAAAAAGTATTCCTATTCGTCTCTCCGGGCCAGTCCAGGTACAGTAGGGTAGTCAACCTCCTTCAGCAGCTGAGGACTGAATACTGAAAGTCTTGCTGACAGCCTATCCAGCTCCCCCTGGTGTCAGAGAGTCAATCTTTCAGTCCTCAACAGCTGAACAGGACGTGTGGCTGACAGGCTCCCAGGAGGGACGAATTGGAAATAGGCAGTTAGACTAGTGGCTGTGAAAAAAAAAAAGGGTTTGCTCAGTTGCCCTAGCAGGGCAGTAAGGCAAGAGAAGTTTTCCTTTAAAAAGAAAAAAAAAAGGAATCATAAGAACATAAGATATGCCATACTGGCACTGTCCCTCTAAGCTGTGCACGTGTGCGCGCACACACACCTCGCCAAGCGAGCGCACAACTTTACAACAGAGCGCACAAAAATTACGGCTCTGGATTCTGATAGAAAACAGCACAGACGTCTTAAAATTTAAAAGTTATGATTGTAATTACTAGAAATTTCCCGCTTCATTTGGTAATCGTCTATTTTCATTTATTTTGATTAAAATCAGTGTGGTGTACATACTGTATTCTGATGTGTAGTCAAATTTTAAAGTATATAACTCCAAGTGTCGTTATGTGGCGCACAAAAATTTAACCTTCCTTCAAAAGCTGCACATAGCTGATATTTTATGCGCACACAGCCTACAGAAAATTAGAGGGAACATTGCATACTGGGTCAGACCAAGGTCCATCAAGCCCAGTATCCTGTTTCCAACAGTGGCCAATCTAGGTCATACGTACCTAGCAGTTTCCCCAAAAGACACAGGTTCCGCAATGCTTGTACTGGGTCAAGCATTGATATCCTGGGTCCCTTCTTAATAATGGTTTATGGACCTTTCCTCCAGGAACTTGTCCAAACCTTTTTTAAACCCAGCTACACTAACAGCCTTTACTACATCCTCCGGTAACAAATTCCAGAGTTTGATTACACGTTGAGTGAAAAAATATTTTCTTTTATTAGTCTTAAATAGTTTACCCTGTAGCTTCATTGCATGTCCCCTAGTCTTTCTATATTCTGATAACGTAAACAATCGATCTACGTTTACCCGTTTTACTCCGTTCATTAATTTATAGACTTCTATCATATCTCCCCTCAGCCGTCTCTTTTCCAGGTTAAAGAGCCCTAACCTTTTTAGCCTTTCTTCATAGGAGTATCCTTCCATCCCCTTTACCATTTTGGTGTCTCTTCTCTGAACCTTTTCTAATAAAGCTATATCCTTTTTAAGATACGGCAACCAGAATTGCACACAATATATAAGAACATATATCGACGGTCCTCAGCTGCCAGAAAGTGTTTAAGCAGCACAGGGGGCAGAGCCTGCCTCAATTTGAGGACCCGTTGCTTAAGGAGGGTTAGGGAAGGAGCTGGGAGCCCCAGAATCCTCTTCCCTGCCGCCGATCGCTTCAGTCTCCGTGGCCCGCTAGCAGCGGGAAACCGGAGAGAAGGAGCTCCGACGTGTCTGGCTCAGGAAGGAGCAGTAACAGCGTAGCAGGGGGTTAGTTTGGCCGGTGGTGGTTCTGTGATCGACACTGCAGGTGTTTTTGCCAATCGCGGTGTAGTTTTGAAGAAGTTTTGTTGTTCGGTAAGTCCGACGTCGGCAGCGTGCACTCCAGTCTGGAATCAGCATGCTCGGCGGCGGGTCTCTGCCGATCGGGGTTTGTTTCTTTTGTGTTTTTGCAGCAAACGTAGTGCAGACAGGGTTATGGATCAAATGATTACTTCGGAGGATGTTGTGGAGAGGCCTCAAGGCTCGTTGGTAAAGGCGGGAACGGCAGCCATTTTGGCTGAGCCTGCTGTTTCTCCCGCGCTTCAGGCACAATCTGGTAAAAGAAAATCAAAGTCATACAAAGCGCCTCCGGCGGAGGGGCCAGACCAGCAGCCGTCTGGAGTGCAGGGAAGCTTGGATTCTTTGTTTTCAGCTGATTTTATACTAGCGCTGCATAAAGCATATGTGTTGCTCAGTCATTAGGCAATCCGGCAGCTCCTAGCCGGTTGGAATCATAAAAGGGGGAGTCCAAGGTGGCAGACCCTGGGGAGGGGGTCTCTGCTAAAGGCATAGGTTTAGAGGCAGGCTTGGATGGCTTCGGGCCGCAGGTCTCTATTCCTCAAATGGCGGAAGAAGGAGAGCTTTCTGATGCAGGTTTGGACTCTTGGCCAGTGGAGTTGGAGGAAGGGGAGATTGGGCCAGGCGAGGATCCGAATGTCTTCAGGGTGTTTCGCAAGGAGGAGCTGGGGGCTTTGATCGCTCAGTCCCTCGCAGCGTTGAATATAGTGCTCCCAGCGTTGCAGCAGGAGCCACTAGAGGATCCCTTGTTGCAGGGATTTAAGTCTGAACAGCGCTGTTTCCCAATACACAGGGTAATTAAACAGATGATAGAATCAGAGTGGGAATGCCCCGAAGCTACCCGGAGAGGGGGTCGCGCCATTGCACGCCTTTACCCAGTTCCACAGGAGGAGAAGGAGTTGTTGCGGATCCCTAAGGTGGATGCGCTGGTTTCAGCGGTCACCAAAAAGACGACGATTCCTGTAGAAGGGGGTGCAGCCCTTAAGGATCTTCAGGATCGTAGGTTAGAGGTGCTTCTGAAACAGGCTTTTGATTCCAGTGCTCTAGCTCTACAAGCTTCTGTTTGTGGAGCATATGTGTCAAGGGCCTCGATCTGTTGGCTACAAGGAGAACCAGGCCCAGGTAAGGAGGAGGAATCTTCCTCGGAAGGAGCGAAGCTGGAGTCGGCGGCGGCTTATCTGGCAGATGCCTTCTATGATTTGGTAAGGATATCAGCGAAGTCCATGGCATCAGTGATTGCCGCTAGATGATTTCTCTGGCTAAGAAATTGGGCAGCGGAGGCATCTTCTAAGTCTCGCCTCAGTAAGTTTCCATACAAGGGCAGGCTGCTCTTTGGGGAAGCGTTGTAGAAAATTGTGAAAGATTTGGGCGATTCCAAAGGGGGTCACCTTCCCGAGGACCAACCACGAGCGGCAAAGATGGGAACGATGCAGAGAGGTCAAGGAAGAGATTTTCGCAGGTTCCGAGGACCTCGGTTTGTGCCTTATCAAAGAGGCCAGTTTGTGTCCAGGGGGCAGTCCTTTCGAGGAGCCAGTTGGTTCGGCAGGGGCTATTTTAACGCCCAGCAGAACTCTTCTAAGAAACCACAATGAAGGGAGGCTGGTCCAGGCGGAGATTCCGATAGGAGGACGTTTGCAGGGGTTTCTCTCCGCCTGGGCCGCCATAACTACGGATCAGTGGGTGCTGGAAATTATCCGCGAGGGGTATGCGCTGGAGTTCGCTCACCCGCTGGCGGAAGCCTTTGTATTGTCCCCGTGCAGGCCTCAAGCAAAAAGGGCAGCGATCAGCAACACGCTGTAGCGCTTGTTGCGGCTTCAAGCAGTGGTGCCAGTACCTCAAGACCAGTACGGCTTAGGTCGATACTCGATTTATTTTGTAGTTCCCAAGAAAGAAGGATCTTTTCGGCCAATTCTGGATCTCAAGCATGTAAACCGCTGCTTGAGGGTGCCTCATTTTCGGATGGAAACCCTAAGATCGGTTATCCGGGCGGTGAAGCCGGGGGAAGTGCTTTCATCCATAGATCTAACAGAGGCTTATCTGCACATTCTGATCAGACGGGATCATCAAATGTTTCTACGCTTTGCAGTTCCCATGGGCCATTTTCATTTTCGAGCATTGCTGTTCGGACTGGCTACAGCGCCTCAGACTTTCACCAAAGTAATGGTGGTGGCGGCAGTGGCGCTCCGGAAGGAAGGGATTCAGGTGCATCCCTACCTGGACGATTGGCTGATCCGGGCAGGATGTCTAGCAATTGCAGCTATCTCTCGGGTAGTGCAGTTCCTGGAACAGCTAGGTTGGGTCATCAACCGTGCAAAGAGTCATTTACAATCGTTGAAGCGGTTGACATATCTCGGGGCCTTGTTCGACACGGAGATAGGGTCGGTGTTCCTTCCTCCGGACAGGGTGCAGAAGATTTTGGCTCAGGTAGTGGTGTTCGTGCGACTGAAGGCTCCAACGGCTTGGAGGTACTTACAGTTGTTGGGTTCAATGGCGGCGGCCTTGGACCTGGTGCCCTGGGCCAGAGCTCATATGTATCTGCTTCAGCAAGCATTGCTTTCCAGATGGTCACCGCAGGATCATCCTCTGTTTCAGAGGCTGCTATGCCCGAAGGAAGTGTGCGACAGTCTGCAGTGGTGGTTGGTCCCGGCGCATCTGCAGGCAGGAGTTCCTCTGGAGCACCCGGAGTGGGTGTTGGTCACAACGGACGCTAGTCTTTCCGGTTGGGGGGCTCATTGTTTGTCTCAAATAATGCAGGGGACCTGGTCTGCGGAGGAAAGCAGTTGGTCGATCAGTTGGTTAGAGCTGAGAGCGGTGCGCTTCGCCCTGCTGGATTTTGTCGGTCTGCTCGAAGGGCGAGCGGTTCGAGTGTTTTCCGACAATGTGGTGGCAGTTTCCTACATCAACAGGCAAGGAGGCACAGGCAGTGCGGTTTTGCTGGAAGAGAGTCAACGTTGTTGCAGTGGGCGGAGGTCCATCTCTTAGCGCTCTCGGCAGCTCATGTAGCAGGAAAGGACAACATTCAGGCCGACTATCTCAGTCACAATGTCCTGGAAACTGAACTTGGCAGTCTTTCACAAAATCACAGTACGGCGGGGCCAGCCAGTCATGGATTTCATGGCTATCCTGGCCAATACCAAAGTGGCCCGGTTTTACAGCAGGCGCAGAGAGCACATGTCGGAAGGCCTCGACGGCCTGGTGCACCCCTGGCCGTCGGGAGAGCTGCTTTACATGTTCCCTCCATGGCCTCTGCTACGGCAGGTCATTCGGAGAATAACGAGGTACAAGGGGAAGGTGATTCTCATTGCTCCGGATTGGCCCAGACGGCCCTGGTATGCAGATCTGGTGCAGCTTCTGGTGGCTCCTCCATGGAGGCTGCCCTCGCGAGTCAATCTCTTGAGCCAAGGTCCTGTGTTGATGCCACAGATGGATCGGTTCTTGCTTACGGCCTGGCTCTTGAAAGGGAACAGTTGTGACGTTGGGGGTACTCCGTGTCGGTAATCGCCACTGTGTTAAAGTCCAGAAGAAGGTCGACGTCCGTGGCGTATGTTCGCATGTGGTGCATTTTTGAGGCGTAGTGTGAAGAGCGTAGAGTTAAGCCTTGTTCCGCGAGGTTACCAGATATCCTGTCGTTCCTTCAGGGGGGACTAGAAAAGGGGCTAGCCCTCAGCACTCTCAAGGTGCACCTAGCGGCGCTGGCTTGTTATAGGGGAAGGGTGCAGGGGGGCTCTCTCTCGTCGCACCCAGATGTTCAACGTTTCCTTAGGGCAGCCAGAAATATTAGGCCACCGGTTAGGCAGGTAGTGCCTCCTTGGGACTTGAACTTGGTGCTGGAGGCTTTAACGGGGCCACCTTTTGAGTCAAGGTCGGCAGGGAATCTGAGAGAATTGTCTTGGAAAACGGCCTTCCTAGTAGCTTTGTGTTCCGCAAGGAGAGTTTCGGATCTGCAAGCACTCTCGTGTAGAGAGCCATATATTCAGTTTACGGCGGAAAAAAATGATGTTGAGGCCGGTGATGTCCTATCTGCCTAAAGTGGTGTCCAGTTTTCACATGAATCAATCCGTTTCGCTTCCTACCTTTGTTGGACAGGAGAGGAGTAAGGTAGATCGCTCACTTAGAAGGTTGGATTTGGGACGCGTGTTGCGTAAGTATCTCAGGGAAACGGAGCCACTTCGGAGGTCGGATAGGTTGTTCATGCTTTTTAGTGGTCCTCGTAAAGGGAAGGCAGCTACCAAGGCTTCTATCGTCCACTGGGTGAAACAGGTGATAGGGGCGGCTTATGAATCAAAAGGTAAGTCACCTTCAGACGGGCTCAGAGCACATTCTACTAGAGCCCAGGCGACGTCTTGGGCTGAGTTTGCTTTGATTCCGCCAGGGGATATCTGTTGAGCGGCTACATGGTCTTCCCTTCATACGTTCGCGAAGCACTGTAGGTTAGATGTTCAGGCAAGGGGGGATGCGAAGGTTGGGGCCTCGGCCATTGTGGCGGGGCTTGCAGGACCCTCCCGAGTTTAGGTACTGCTTTGGTACTGCCCTTACTGTACCTGGACTGGCCCAGAGAGACGAATAGGAAGGAGAAATTAAACCTTACCTGCTAATTGTCTTTCCTTGAGTTCTCTCCGGGCCAGTCCAGGTCCCACCCAGATCGTCTGCGAGTGATGGGCAAGCCTAGGAACTCCGCCATTAGTGTAGAGATAGAGTCGGTTAACTCGCTAGTGGCCAGAGCTGGAGAAGGTAGACAGGCATGATCGAAGGGGATTTTGGGAGATTCCTCTAGAGTTAGGAGGGCTCCTTATGAATCATATCAAAAAAAATAAAATAAAAGGATGCTTCTTAAAGGTATAGGACATGTTCCTAGAGACCTAGAGTAATTGTTGTTTTCATAGTTTTAGGTTTAGTTTTAGTTCCGCTGCTTTGACAATAGAAGATTGACTGACACCAGGGGGAGCTGGATAGGCTGTCAGCAAGACTTTCAGTATTCAGTCCTCAGCTGCTGGAGGAGGTTGACTACCCTACTGTACTTGGACTGGCCCGGAGAGAACTCAAGGAAAGACAATTAGCAGGTAAGGTCTAATTTCTCCATAGCCTGGTGGTGACTGATTCGGTGTGGGGGAGAGAGAGACTAGTGGAGGCTGGAAGGGAGGCAAAGAGGGCTAGTGAGAACAGACTTGGTGCTGAGAGAAGGGAGTCCAGGAAGAATGGTGGGAATGAACTGAGGGTCCTCAAACTTTTTGAGGTTAGTAAGTGGTCCACACAACCAAAAAGGTGTGAATCTCTGCCCTAGAACATCCATACACCTTTTGGCAGGGCTGGCCCAAGGGTTTCTGCCGCCCTAGGCGGAAACCCTGGCTGTGCCACATCCTCCCCATGCTGAATGGCACCACCCCATGCTAAGCTGTGCTGTCTCCACCCCTCCATGCTGAGTTGCACCACCAATCAGTGGCGGGGGCGGTGAGCCATGTGCTTCAACACACAAGGCCTGCCGCTTCTCACTCCACCTCTGACACAACTTTGGGGTGTCAGAAGCGGCAGGCCATGTGTGCCGAAGCACATGGATTGCTGCAGGCCCTTGTCGCCAAGCTTAGCTGCCCCCTCCCCCCAATTCTGTCACCAGAATCATTGCAGCGGAGGGAGGTGGCGGTGTGGCTCAATGTGCGGGGGGGGGGGGGCAGCAGGCCATGTGCCGCCCGCAGAGATCTGTTGCCCTAGATGGCTGCCTAGTGGACAGGCCAACTCTACCTATTGGGAAAACTAAAGCCAGCTCACTGCAGATTGCTACATAGAAAATTCATGCTAACAGACTACTTGGCCTTGATCACACACATTAGGCCCTCACCAAATACAGAATAAATGACCACCAAGTGAAAATAGAAAAATTAAACTGAAACCCCAAGAAGCCAGATGCTACTTATAGTGCAACACCAGAGAAATAGAAAAAGATGTGCGTGCGTGGCGCTATATAAGTGCTTAATAGTAATAGTAGTAGTAGTAGTAGCAGCATTCCCCTTGTACCGTACAAAATATAAAGAAAGCAGATGTCAAGGCTGATGTGGCGGAGGGGTGCATCCAGGCAATTGCTCTGAGCCCGAAGCGTGCTGGAACTTCAAGAAGGTATAGCCTATGAGTGTGCTTTGGGGTCCTCTCCCAAATTTCTGCCCTGAGCCCCTCCTAAATTTTTGCCCTAAGCTGGGCCCAATCATTTCTAGCACTGGTTCTGGCAGATGCACATTCCAAAAATTGTCTGAAATAAATAGAAAATAAAATTTTATTTTGCTGCCTTTGTTGTCTGGCTCTTTTATTGTGCTACGTGTGTTGGTCTCAGACTCTGGTTTCTGTTTTCCTAACTTTGTTTCCAGGGTTTCCTGACCATTTGCTCTTCTCTGTACTCCTGTCTTCATTTCCTTCAATATGTCCATGTCTAACATTAATCTCTTCCCTGCAGTTTTCTTCCATTTATTTTTCTGCATCTCTATCCAGATCTCACTTCTTACCATTCAATTTTCAATCTCCCTCTTTTTACTGCATCTACTTACAGCTTTGTCATTTTGCCTCACCCCGATCCTCCCATTTACCATCTCTCCCAAGTATCTTATTCCTCAGTCTTTCACTAACTCTCCCCTCCCCTCCATGTCCAGCATTTCTCTCACCCCTCCCTACCTAACCTCCCCCTTTCACCTCTACATGTCCAGCATCACCTCTTTGTCGCCCTAGGCACCCCCATCTTCAGCATCCCTCCATTATCCTATTCCCCCCAATCACATCCAGCATCTTGCTTGTCTCAAGGTGATGCAGCATGGGTCCTTCAATCTTCCCTCCCCTCTGTCCATTATCCCTCCCCCCCCCTCTTTCTGGCCTGAACCATCCTCTTCCAGCAGGCCAAGATCAATTGCCATGCATCATCACCCCAAGACCTGCAGCAGCTGCAGTAATAGATAAGTGTGAAGCCTTGAGTGGGCATAAGAACATAAGATATGCCATACTGGGTCAGACCAAGGTCCATCAAGCCCAGTATCCTGTTTCCAACAGTGGCCAATCTAAGTCATATCTACCTAGCAGTTTCCCCAAAAGACACAGGTTCCACAATGCTTGTACTGGGTCAAGCATTGATATCCTGGGTCCCTTCTTAATAATGGTTTATGGACCTTTCCTCCAGGAACTTGTCCAAACCTTTTTAAACCCAGCTACACTAACAGCCTTTACTACATCCTCCGGGAACAAATTCCAGAGTTTGATTACACGTTGAGTGAAAAAATATTTTCTTTTATTAGTCTTAAATAGTTTACCCTGTAGCTTCATTGTATGTCCCCTAGTCTTTCTATATTCTGATAACGTAAACAATCGATCTACGTTTACCCGTTCCACTCCATTCATTAATTTATAGACCTCTATCATATCTCCCCTCAGCTGTCTCTTTTCCAGGTTAAAGAGCCCTAACCTTTTTAGCCTTTCTTCATAGGAGTATCCTTCCATCCCCTTTACCATTTTGGTGACTCTTCTCTGAACCTTTTCTAATAATCCTATATCCTTTTTAAGATACAGCGACCAGAATTGCACATAATATTCAAGGTGCAGTCTCACCATGGAACGATATAGAGGCAATATAATATCTTTTGTTTTATTTTCCATTCCTTTCCTTATGATACCTAGCATTCTATTTGCTCTCTTGGCCGCCGCTGCACACTGGGCTGAGGGTTTTAACATGTTATCCACAATGACGCCTAAATCTTTTTCCTGGGTGGTGGTTCCTAATGTGTAATGTGTAACGTGTAACCATAGTTTGGGTTGTTCTTCCCTAAGTGCATAACTTTGCACTTGTCCACATTAAATTTCATCTGCCATTTTGATGCCCAGTCTTCCAATTTATCAAGATCCTCTTGCAATTTTCCACAATCCTCTTGGGTTTTAACAACTTTAAATAGTTTTGTGTCATCTGCAAATTTGATAACCTCACTTTTCCAGGTCATTTATGAATATGTCAAAAAGCAGTGGACCCAGCACAGATCCCTGTGGTACACCACTATTCACCTTTCTCCACTGGGAAAATTGGCCATTTAGCCCTCCCCTGTGCTTTCTATCTTTTAACCATTTCCTGATCCACAATAGTACACTGCCTCCTATCCCATGACTCTTTAGTTTTGCCAAAAGTCTCTCATGAGGGACCTTGTCAAAGGCTTTCTGAAAGTCCAGATACACTATATCAACTGACTCACCTTTGTCCACCTGTTTATTCACACCTTCAAAAAAACAACAGATTAGTAAGACAAGATCTTCCTTGTCTAAAGCCATGTTGGCTGTCTCCCATTAGGCCATGACTATCTACATGCTGAGTAATTTTGTTCTTTATGATGGTTTCTACCATTTTTCCCGGTATTGACGTCAGGCTCACCGGTCTGTAGTTTCCCGGATCACCCCTGGAACCCTTTTTAAAAATTGGCGTTACATTGGCGATCCTCCAATCTTCAGGTATTACAGATGATTTTAACGAAAATTCACAGATTACTAATAGCAGGTCTGCAATCTCATATTTCAGTTCTTTCAACACCCTTGGATGTATACCATCCGGCCCAGGTGATTTGCTACTCTTCAGTTTATCTAATAGTTGTAATACATCTTCCCGATGTATTGATATTTCCTTCAATTCTTCCGCACCTTTAAATACCACTTCAGTCATGGGTAACATCCCTACATCTTCCTCAGTAAAGACCGAAGCTAAGAATTCATTCAGTCTCTCCGCTATCGCCTTGTTGCCTCTTAGTGCCCCTTTAACCCCTCTATCATCTAATGGACCAACTGACTCTCTCACAGGTTTTTTGCTACAAATGTACTTGAAAAAGTCTTTATTTCGCGTTTTTGCTTCCACAGCAAGCTTCTTCTCAAATTCTCCCTTTGCCTGCCTTGCCAGTGGTTGTGCTGTTTCCAGGTTTCGTCGTTTGGCTCTTTTTTTCCATTTCCTGAAAGATGCTTTTTTGGCAACAACAGCCTCTCTGACCTCACCTTTAAACCAATGCTGGCAGTTTTTTGGACTTCCTTCCACTTTTCTTAAAGCGTGGAATACAGCTGGTCTGGGCTTCCAAGATAGTATTTTTCAACAACACCCAAGCTTGATGTAAGTCTTTAACCTTTGCAACTGCTCTTTTTAGTTTTTTCTTAACTGTTTTCCTCATTTTATCATAGTCTCCCTTTCGAAAGTTAAAAGGTAGTACTCTCACACCGTTACGGCAAAGCAAATAAAGCCAGTCACAAAGGTACAATATCAAACACAAACAAACCCAACCTCCACGTTATATGTAATTTCTCAGCAAGAGGAGCACTTAGTTACTACTAAAAAAAACCCAAGACAAGTTCTCAAAATAACAGAGCTTAAACCGGTCAAACTTGACCTTCCAGCATAACAGCCACAAAAAGCTTGTACTGAATTGCTCTCATATCATCACTGAACTTGTCGGGCATACAGCCATAGTAATAAAACATACAGAACAAAATCTTATAGAAAACATATCCCAACACAATACTGTGTTTCGATAAGCATAAGTCCACTTATGTGCATCAGAGGAAAACATTACCAGACTGACTTGCTGCATTACAAAATGCTCCTTCATATATACATCATCATTTCATGGTCACATGATCAGAGCAAAGAAAACCAGTTTATCGATTGGTTAAGACCTTCAGGCTCAAGAGATTTAAGTTTTAAACATCCACACATGTTCAGACGGACCAATCTTCTCCTATAGTCACCATGGATCTATATCACCAAATGTGAGTGTTCAAAATAAGGGTCATTACCCTTTTTCTAAATGTAATTGGTGTATTTTGGCATTGATAGGACCCAGTTGGACACACAATGATGGTAAAGTATATCATTCGGCAGGTTCCACTTCCTGTGATAGTGTAGGGGTTGTTTATTTAATTGTCTGTCCCTGTTCTATGATTTATGTTGGTTGTACATCTAGGAAAATTCATCAACGTCTTTCTGAGCATAAAAGTCATATTAATAATAATGTTGCCTCTGCTCCTTTGGTATCACCTTGGCAACAGTGTCAGCATTATGTTGATGATATTCGATGGCGAGTATTAAGAGTGTGTACCTCATCAATGGAAGGGCAGTGACTATAGGAGAAGATTGGTCTATTGTAAACATGTGGAGATGTTTAAACTTAAATCTCTTGAGCCTGAAGGTACTAGTTTGTTTTCACACGGGCTGCTGGTATACCTTAAGCTTGCTCTGCTTGTGTCCTTGCCAGAAACATCATCAGGTCATCCCTACTCTAATACAGAACAATTCCTACCTGTCACTAAGGATAGGTTTACTAAGTGCATTACTACACACTATTGCTACTAACATATATTATTAGTAAATAGGTCTCATCACATAAAATGGGAGTCTCGGTAAAAACAATGTGGTAATAACTTATGGTAAATCTAGCTCTAAATGACACAACAACATGCAACAAATAGTAAACTTGCTCATAATCTCCCCATCTTGGTTTCTCAGGTTCCTCATGCAGCTCTCTTCTGGATTCCCATGTGCCGCGGTCTGTTTGCGTGCCTGCATACACTGGCACTTAGGATGCTACAGCAGGCAGTCTGTTCTGTAGTGAAGCTACTAGCAGCAGGAAACTAGGCACTAGACAGCAGGAGAATGCATACTCCTGCCTGGTTCACATTTCTGGTCCCCTTTTTCTATTATTTGACATCAGCATTGCAGGTACCATAGTGCTTCCAGATGGGTTTTCAGAAACCCCATACTGTTCTAAAACCTTTGTTAGCTGGATCACTTGGAATCTCTGTATGGAGCACAGGTCAACAGCCAAATTTAGTTTAGGAAGAATGCCCCCAAGAAGATGAGAAAGCTTTGGGGTAGAGAAAACAGAGAGACAAAAACAGTTGTTGACTTCTTAAAGAGCATGTTGGTGTGTATCAAGAGATCACCTTTTTAAATAAAAGATGTAGGAAAAAGCTGCTCGTGCAAGCTAAAAACTGTCACAGGCTCTGAGGTCTCCAGAACGTCTTAAAATTTGTCAACTGGTGATCCCTTTGATTATGCATCTCATTTTCAGAGAGCCCTGACCAACTTTAACAAATTGGTGTGTGGGGCACTGGTGAGCTTAAGAGCAGTGGTTCTTTGCTATGGGGCTCAAGGCTGTGGCAAATGAATACCAGTAGTTGAGATTACCTGTTTTAGATGTGACAAACAAACAAAATAAAATGCAATGTGGAATCTTTATGGATAGAGATTCCACATATGATGGGGAAGAGCATATTGGTGGGGTTATACTACTCTCCACCTGGACAGAATGGAGAGGCAGATGGTGAAATGCTAACATAAATTAGCAAGGCTAGCAAATTTGGAAAAACAATAATAAAGGAGATTTCACTTACCCCAATATTGGTTGGGTAGATGTCTTATCAGGACATGGATATGAATTAATGGAAATGAGTTAGCAAGGGTTCAGTAAAAGTCTTCCTTAACAATTTATTAGATTGTTTTGAAGGTATAAACAAACAAGTGAATAACAGTGAGCTGGTTGATATACCATATTTGAATTTTCAGAATGCATTTGACAAAGTCCCTTAAGAGAGGTTCCATAAATAATTAAAGAGTCATAGGACAGGAATTAAAGCCCTTTTATAGACTGCAAACTGTCTAAAAAATAGCAAACAGAGTAAGACTAAATGGTCAGTTATCCACATGGAAAAGGATCACTAATGGAATGACCCAAGGACCTGTACCTGGACTGTGTTTAACATATTCATAAATGATCTGGAAATAGCTGTGACAAGTGATGTGATCAAATTTGTTATTTAAAGTCATTCAAAAGGAAGAGGATTGCAAAGATTTGCAGAAGTATCTTGTGAGACTAGGAGACAGGGCATTTAAATGGCAGATGAAATTTAATGTGGGCAAGCGGAAAGCGGTGCACATAGGGAAAAAATAATCACAAATACAGTTACAAAAGGTTGGGTCTGAGTTAGGAGTCACTACCCAAGGAAAAGATCTTGCAGTTATTGTGGCTAAAATATTAAAATTATCAGCGCAGTTTATCATGGCTGCTGAAAGAAAGAAAATAGAATGTTAGGGTTATTCAAAAAGAGATGGAGAACAAAACTGAGCATATCATTATGCCTCTGGTGCGACCACATCTTGAGTATTGTTGTAGTTCTTGTTGCCCCATCTCAAAAAGGATATGGCAGAATTGGAAAACGTTCAGAGAAGAGGGGCCAAAATGATAAAGGGGATAGAACACATTCCTTATGAAGGAAGGCTGAACACAGGGCCAGCACAACCCACTGTGCAATCAGTGCCTTGCAAAGTGTGGCAGCTCCCCTAGGACGGTGGTAACACAGAGCCAAACCAAATACTTGTCTTGGTGCCAGGCAGCAACTGGGCCATAGTAAAAGAGCAGAGCAGCCCTGCTGAGCAAAGCGGGTTGACCGTAAACGCCTACTTTTTAAATTGAGAGTGTCTTCCCAAGTTGCTGAAGCATGTGTTGTTTATTAAATGCTTCACTTCTGCTCCATGGCTTTGGTCTTAAAACTGTCCTCACATCCCGGAAGTGAAGCATTTAGTAAGAGTTGTTTGCTCCAATGACCTGGTATTTTTAAAAAAAGCTGGTATTTCAGCTCTTGATTTTCCTCTTTTGCAAAAGAGGTAAAAAGGAAAAAAGTTGGAGTTTGCACTGCTGCCGTTGACCCTGAGAGGGATATGGTGGACTCAAGGGGAGGGGGTGATATTGGACTGAATTGGGGGATGCAGGGGAAAGTAGATTATGCTGGGCTAGATTGGACAGGAGGGGGGCAGAAGAAGGGAATGATGATGGACAGGACAGGGAAGAATGGCAAAAGCAATGATGTTGGACTGAACCAGGGAGAGGAAGGGGAAAGGGGAAAGAATCTGGACTGGACTGGGAGGGATAAAGGTGGGAGATTCTAGGCAGGATGGGGCTGGGAGGGGAGGAAAGAGAAAACAATTGATGGGAGTTGGCAAGTAGATGAGTGGGAGGAGGACAGAAATAAAGCTGGAGAGTTGGTGAAAAGAGTAATTCAGAGATGGGGATAAGAGACTGAGGAAAGGGACTGGAGAGAATGAAGGATGGAAAGAGCTGGGGCTGGTGAAGGGAAGAAAGGCACAGAAAAGTAGATGTTGGCTGGGAAGAGAGTGAGCAGAGAGGGTGGAAGTAGAGTGGATGAAAGACAGAAGGGGAAAAGAGGCTGAGCAAGGAGTGAGACAGGAATGGAAGACCTAGAGAGAGGGTAAGAGTGGGAACATGAGCTGGGAAGTAGATGAGAGAAGGAGATAGAACATTGACAGGTAAAAGTTAAAAAGAGGGAAATTGAGGACAGGAGGGTGGATAGGAAGAGAAGAAAGAAATGGAAGAAGTGAAAGGGAAAGATTGATGTCAGAGACAGAAGTAAGGGAGGAATGGATGAAAACAGGAGAGAGGATAAATGGCAGATGGGCAGCGGACCGTGGAAATGGAGGAAAAAGCAGAAAAAAGAGACTTGGACCAATGTGACTGAAAAAATAAAATTTTTAGGTGACAAAGGTAGAAAATGCATGCTATTTTGAAATTATAAATTGAAATATGTCAGCTTTGGGAAATGTGCATTGCTGATGTTCTTGTAATTTGTTCAGTACAAGAAGAAATGCGCTTGTTTCTTTTTTGTCAGCGTTGCACTCCATGCAGAGTCTGACATCTTGGAAGCTTCAGTTAAATTGTGTGCATATTTCTATTTCAAATTTGTGGTCCCTTAATCTGTATCTAGTGAGGGGCTGTCTGTGGTTTGCATATGTGGCTGATATGCAGAATTCTGCTAGTGTTAGCTTGCTGTGTAGTGGCACGTAGCAATCCTGCTTGTTCTGGGGTTCGTTTGTTGCTGTTGTTTTTTTTTTTAACAAAAGGAGGAGTATTGCTGTTCTAGAGCCCAATATAATATATGTAGTGCTGCCTTTTCATAAGTAGTGTTGGTGCTGTGTGAGTCCTGAAAGTGTTATAATGGTATGGCAGGTTTGCTCTAGGCTGTGAATGGGCCAGAGTTTGTGGTACTTCATAATGTACATGGCAGTTCACACTGAGGGGAAGTCGTGTAGACATTCGGTAACAATTCTATAATCTCACTGCACAGATAAACAGCGTTCACACAATTTGAAATGTATTCTTGTGAAAAAGAAAGAGAAGCATGTGAAGTGTGCCACTGGAATCCTTCGGAGGCAGGGAGGGAGCGGTGGCACAGTAATCATTCTCACAGGACAGCAAAAATGGTAGCACCAGCCCTGGCTGAACAGGTTCTGGCTCTTCAGCTTGGAGAAAAGAGTCTGCGATGGGATTTGATAGACGTTTATAAAATTATGAGGGGGGGGGGGAGGTAGAACAGTTAAATAGAAACGGTTGTTTAACTTTTCAAACAACACAAAAGCAAGAGGACAGTCTGTGAAACTAATGGCCAGCAGATTGAAAACAAATTATAGAAAGTATTTTTCACACAGCGCATAATTAAACTGTGGAATCTGCTGCCAAAGGATGTGGTCAGGGCAATTAACATAGAGGGATTCAAGAGCTTTCGGCAAGTTCCTGGAGGAAAAGTCCATAGAAGATTATTAGCCAGGTAGGTTTTGAGAGAGCCATTGCTCATCCTTGGAAATGTGCTGTGAGAAATAGATCTGCTTATTTTGGAACTATCGGGTACTTGTGACCCAGTCTGGCTACTGCCAGAGATAGGATGCTGGGCTCAATAGACCTTGGTCTGACCCAGCATGGCTATTCTTATGATCTCTGAGGTGTGGGTGGGTGGACTGGTTAGACCATATTGTCTTTATCTGCTGTCATTTTTCTCTGTTTCTATGATGGACAGATCTGGGCCAATGGCTTTGACAAAATTAATGTAAACCTCCACCTTACCTTCATAAATGCTACCCACAGGAGGGACAGTACCAGCAGTTTTCCCCTTATCATGATAGCTAGGCTAAGAAACGATGTTACCAGATTGTAATGACTACATATTTGCCGGTGATCCCACAGCGGGGCTGGTTACATAAATAACTACATCTCTTAGCTTTATGATTTAAAATGCACAAATGAAATGTGCCTACACAGCTAAAGGTTTTCCCAGAGCTAGGAAAGGGAGACTGGAGCATTTTAATTCTAACAATAATGCAAGCAAAAATATATATATATATTCACTTTTACATTGCATATTTAAGCTCATACTCTATAGGAAACAAAAATACATTGGTTTATAATAGATGAGAATAATTTATTCTCATGGGAACATTTCTGCAGTCACTGAAAGGCAACAGAAATCTATCCTAGCAACTACAAAATGTACTGTACATATGTAGGGTACCAACATTTTTTTAAATAAAAATGTATCTCCATATAAAATGAAGAAAAGTGCTATATAATATTTGTGATTTCTAATTTCATTCTCCCATGTATACAGAAGGTGACATTTTACTTACCAGATAATATCCTTTTCTTTAATCGTGCTAGACCAGTCTAGGCAAATGAGTTGTGTTCCCCTACCAGCAGGTTGGTAGAGACAAAGAACCAATGAAAAGCCTAGGTTTCAATGACATCACTCCTGTGCCTCTATCCACTTCAGCCACCAGAAGTCCCTTAAGTATTTGTCCCAAAGCAATGGGAGATACAGAGCAAGCCTCACACAACCTCAATGCTCTAACCCTTCAGCATCAAATCAACAAGACCGCCGGAACTATACTCCACAAAGCTAAAACTGCACAACGTCTCCAACCCCTCCTCGAACCTCAGGACTTCAGGACAGTAATGCAGGCTGTGACACTCCCACATCTGGACTTCTGCAACATAATCTACCATGGACTACCCGCCACACAAACCAACCCCCTCCGCACTGCCTTAAATACCATGGCAAGGATTATTCAGAACGCGAAAAAACGGGACCACATCACCCCAATCCTAAGAGACCTACACATCCTTCCCATCGAAGCAAGAATCAAGTACAAAGCTATCCTACTCACCCACAAAACCATCCACCAAACACAGAACACCCCGCTCCACACCCTACTGCCTCGCCCGACCCACAGCAGAATAACCAGACAATCCTCCAATAACTCCATCACCGTCCCCCACAAAAGAACCAAGTCCACACAACGGACCTGCAACAGAGCCTTCGAACTTTATGCTCCATCACTCTGGAACTCTCTGCCGAACCACATCAGGAACAACGATGATCTCACATCATTCAAAAAACAGCTAAAAACAGTCCTATTCCATGAACACCTCTGAACAGAAACTCCACCCCCCTCATCAAGAACTCATGATTAGAAACTACAGGATTGTACATGTCTATGTCCATCCCAAATCATTAATGTTGCCCCCCTGGTGATGGCCCCACCCTATAACCATTGATTCCTCCCCCCCCCCTCTGTTATGTGTTACACCGCTTTGCCCCGTGAAAAGCGGGATATAAATACAGTTAAATAAATAAATAAAATAAATAAATAAATAAAATAAAATGTGGGCAACAATGAGTTAACAACATTAGGAAAAACTATGTACAGGAAGGTAGAAATAGAAGACTGTCAGTAGAAGATGAGCCTGCAGAGCCAAATACAGAATCATGTTGGACCCAAGGGTACCACAGCAGTAGAACAGAGCAAATACAGTTTCAGGGGTGGGCCCTGGACTGGTCTAGCAGGACTTAAGGAAAGGACATTATCTGGTAAGTAAAATATCATCTTTGATATTGTCCTGCTAGACCAGTCCAGACAAGTGGGATGTACCAAAGCTACAATACCACTGAGCGGGAAGAAGATACAGCAGCTCGCAAAACACTTAAGCCGAAGGCCGTGTCCACCCGCGCGTGGACATCCAAGCAGTAATGCTTGACAAAAGTGGAAAGTAATGCCCACATTGCTGCCTGACAAATATCTGCAGGGGTTACCGAGCTCTGCTCCACCCATGAGGATGTTTGCATTCAGGTAGAATGGATGCGCAGAACCAGACAGTTCCATTAACAGATATGCTGAGGCAATAGCCTCCTTACTCCAGGGCTCCAAAGTCTACTTGTCTGTCACTTCACCCTTGCGCAGGCCAGCAAACAGCACAAAAAGATGGTCCAACTTATGAAAGGAATTTGTGACCTCCAAGTACTTGTTGGGTGCCACAGGCTTGATAAAGAAGAATTTCCAAGCACATCTTGACAAACAACCCATATATGTTACATCTTATGAACTTCAGCAGGAAGCTCTCTTTGGCACGATGCAAGAACTACGCTAAGCCTTATCAGTAAATTTGAGAGATTGATATCATACTCTACATGCCCTGGCTTAGAAGTGAAGTTCATGACTGTCATGGTATGCGCAAAACTAACTCATTTGGAGAAACTGCCCTGGTGCGGCACTTAGCTCCTGAAGAGGTCAAGCTGTCCTCCCTGTTGGCCTTTCTGTAGGATGGCCTAGAGAGGGGCCTCTCACTAAGCTCCCTGGAGGTTCAGGTGGAAGTTTTGGTCTGTTTCCATGATGGCCAGCACCTAGACATCTCTTGTTTTCTCCAAGGGGTTCAACGGCTGCGTACTCCCCTTTGATTTGTGATCCCTTCCTGGGATATGTGTGTGGTGCTCAGAGCCCTGATGGCAGCCCCCTTTGAGATGTTGAAGCACACTATCTTGAAGATAGTTGACACTCAAGACTGTCTTCTTGGTCTCAATTTGTTCTGCAAGATGGCGCTCCAAGCTGCAGGCTTTGTTTTGCCAGGATCCTTATCTGTCCTTTTCAACCGAGGCTGTTTCCATTCGATCTGTGCCTTCCTTCTAGCCTAAAATGCTATCTGCTCTTCCCCCAACACTGCTCCTTCAAGAAAGGCAGATAGCATTTTAGGCTAGAAGGAAGGCACAGACCGAATGGAAACAGCCTCAGTTGAAAAGAACAAATAAGGATCCTGGCAAAACAATGGACTGCCCAAAGAACAAACCAGTCAGTACTAGAGGAGATCAAACCAAAGCTTTCTTTAGAAATTCAGATGACAAGACCAACCTTCATACTTTGGACACATCATGCGAAGAGAGAGATTATTAGAGAAAGACATCATGCTTGGCAAGGTTGAAGGTCAACGCAAAAGAGGAAGGCCAGCAATGAGATGGATTGCTACAATAACAGCAGCTATGGATGCCACTCTATCAACAATGAGCCACCCAACTGAAGACCGAATACAGTTTAGGAAAGCTACCCAGAAGGTAGCCATGAGTTGACCCCGACTCTACAGCACTTAAGAACAACATGTCCTTCACTAGTTTCTCCAAATCAGTTCCAAACAGGAGCGTCCCCTTAAAGGCCAGTTGAGCCAAAGCTGTGACACTTGTCAGGCACGATCCCTGGCTGCCTAAGGTACCAGGTCATACATGGCATCAGAAAGGAAGGCCATAGCCGACTCCAAGAGAGAAGTAGTATCATCAGGTGGAAGAGACGTAATCTACTGGAGCAGGGCTCAAGATGTCAAGATAGAACATACCCCCAACTGTAGAATAGCTACCACCATGGCAAACTGGCTCTTCAGTAAGGAATTAAGCTCGTGACCAGAACAGGGCTGTCCCGTCTACTAAGCAAGCTAGGTGGCTGCCTAGGGCTGCTAGGCCTGGTGTGCGGCAATAACATCACACATGGGTGGCTGTGCTGCCTCCCCCCAGCTGCTGCTGATTCCATTTGGGGGGAGGCGGGCAGCGGCAGTATTTCCAAAAGCAGTGGCAAAAAGCCACTGCTTTTGGAAATGCTGCCACTGCCCGCCTCCCCCTCCCAAGACAGAATCGACAGCAGCTGGGGGAGGCGAGGCCAAGGTTTCTGCCTAGGGCAGCAGAAACCCTTGGGCTGGCCTGGACCAGAGCATCTTTTAAGGCCGATCCACCTTCCATGGGAATGGTGGTCCATTTGGTAACTGTCGTGACCTGTGCATTCACCTTGGGAATGTCAAACCACTTGCCAAGCTCCTCCTCCAGGAGAGTGAAGTTCTTCTTATAGACCCTTAACCCTTTAGGCAGGGATTCTGGTGAGTCCTACTTGGACCGGATCATATCTTTGATCACTTCAGGGAACAGGATGACAGTAGTGGATTTCCACATCCCTTGAAGAAGTAGGTGTACTTTGTCAGACGGCTGCCTAGGGTGAGAACTTACACAATCTTGACGATGCATATATTCATATGATTCTAGCAAGGTATTGTGGGTATTGTAGTTCATTCACTCCCAAACACAGCTGATGACAATAATTTGAGTTGTGAAACCAAGTGGTAAGATCAATAAAATACTTCTTTTATTGATGGGGTTTAATTCACCCAGCACATGTATGCTTGATAGCACTATAAATGAGGTTACTTGCTTGCAGTGTTTAAAATGGATAACAAAAAGTCACAAAGTAAACCAGAAAACAACCTTCAGCTTGTCAGGCATTTAGCTAATGTTTTCTTAGCAAATAATTACCAAATACAAAGGCACAAAGTAAAGAATAAACTTTGCTGGTTAGGTTAACTTCTGCTTATTTTCCACGCCGATCTCAGCAGTGATTCTCCCTTGCTCACACACACAATCAGGTGCAGCCCTAATTACTATCAATGGACCAGCTGAAAGCCTTTAGCTGGCTGGCTGCTACTGTGTGAGCTCAAATCCTGCTTTAAGAGCTGTTTGCAGTGGAAATAAAGAACAAAGTTAGGTTTCTTTGTGATGGCTGATGTGTTTGCTCATAGAAAACTAGCAATAGCATTTAGATAAAGAACAGTCCATGTAAATAGTTTCATCTGCTGTATTTCCCCCTGCATCAACAATCATAGGGTCAATATCATACATTGGCACAGATGAGTCTTTCATTAAGGCACTATCATGAGAATGCTTATTCCCTTGCTGCCATTCTCTATTATAGATAGGGTCTGGATCAGTGTTCATACCTGAGCCTCTCCTGCTATCATTATTCCTCTCTGTATAGCCTGGCCAATATGTAATCCAATTCTGATGTCCAGCCTTCCAATCTTGATCCCTGGACGCTGGATCTTCTCTCACATACCTTCTGGCCTTGGTCTGAAAGTCCCTTCCACATGCAGTCTTCTCTCTTCCAGGTAGCCACTGGTGATTCCTATCTCTGCCACTCCATTCCTCTGGCTGAATCCAGTCCAATGGACTCTGCTGGCTTTTGGAATACCTCCCAGTATGAGTACTGCCTTGGAATCTCCCAGACCTTCCAATGGCCTTTCTTCTCTTCCTTCCAGAGAGTTTCCTTCTCTCTCTATCTGCTTGGCTTGGCTTCTGTTTCTCCAGGTGATACTGGTGCTTGTAGCCGTTGCTGTCTCTGTATCTCTTCCTCCCTCTGTAGCTGAAACTGGGCTGGAGCTTGTAGTAACTGTTATCTGAAGAATAAGCTCTATTCTTATCCTGTTCTAATGTGTGCTGCTCCCTAACACAGTGCAGCTGTCTTGAATCAGGCCCTGCCCTTTGAGATGAGTGCTTAGGGATTACCTCATAGCTCTCTTGATTGCACACACATTTCCTCACTTCAGCTCCTCTCATGGCTGCTGGAAACCAGGTGCATTCTGGGACTGGTAGTCTTTTATGTGAAAACTCTGTTTTCTTGCTTCTACCAGAACTGACAGGTTGCTTGTTCAGAGTCACATCATCTTTTCTATAGCTCCTACCTGAGCTATGATAAGCTTCCTTATCACATACCCCCCTGCTTAAGTTATTACGGACTGGTTTTACTGGTGAAACTTCTTCTCTACAGTCCGTAATACGGGAAAGTGCATCCGCATTCTTGTGTAACTTCCCGGCACGATGTTCAACCTGAAAATCTAACGCCTGTAAGGCCATGTACCAGCGTGTCAGCCTGGCATTGTGGTTCTTCATTTGCTGCAACCACTTAAGTGGGGCATGGTCCGTGACCAACTGGAACTTTCTCCCTGTAAGGTAAAACCTTAACGCCTCCACTGACCACTTGATAGCCAAACACTCTTTTTCTATCGTGGAATACTTTTGTTCAGCCAGTGACAACTTCCTGCTCAGGTACATCACAGGATGCTCCTCCCCATCATGGCACTGGGATAGGACTGCTCCTAGCCCTACATCCGATGCATCGGTTTGAACCAGAAAGGGTTTCTTGAAGTCTACTCCTTTCAGTACCGGTCCTGTACACAATTTTTCTTTTAATACTGAAAACGCTTTTTCAGCTTCTGGTGTCCACTTTATCTGGTTTGGACAATTCTTTCGCAGCATATCCGTGAAAATGGCACTTTTCTCTGCGAATTGCGGTATAAACCGGCGGTAGTATCCAATAAGTCCTAAGAAACTTCTTAGTTGTTTCTTGGTTGTTGGAGGAGGAAAATTCCTGATGCTATCTATTTTGCTTAATAGAGGTTTAATTTTTCCTCTTCCCACTAGGTGGCCTAGGTATTTTACCTCCCTATTTGCAAAGGCACACTTCTTCGGATTTAAAGTGATTCCCGCTTGCTTCATAGAGCACAAGACTGCCCTGATCCTCTTCAAATGCTCCGCCCAGGTGTTACTATGGATTATGACATCATCCATGTATGCAAAAGCATAAACTTTGGTGGGGTCGAAGTACCTGATCCACTAACCTTTGGCAGGTAGCCGCTGCTCCATGCAGTCCGAAAGGCATCCTCTTGAACTGGAAAAGGCCAACGGGGGTGCTGAACGCAGTTTTCGGCTTTGACTCCCTGGTGAGCGGGATTTGCCAATATCCTTTTGTCATATCAAGGGTGGTTAAGTATTGAGCCTGTCCCAGCTGGTCTAGCAGCTCCTCAATTCTTGGCATTGGATATGCATCAAAAACTGATATGGCGTTTACCTGCCGGAAGTCAATACAAAATCTTAAGGATCCATCAGGCTTCGGCACCAGGACTATGGGGCTATTCCAGGGACTCTTTGACTCCTCTATTACCCCCATGTCCAACATCTCCTGGACTTGTGCCACTACCTCCTGTCTTTTGGCTTCAGGCAAGCGGTATGGCCTTTGACGAACCAATTTCCCAGGTGGAGTTATTATTTCATGGGCCACCAAATGGGTCTCCCCAGGTATGGGTGTCAACACATCTGGGAATTCCTTAAGCAACTTCCTAATTTCTTCCTGTTGTACCATTGTCAGGTCCTCACCTATTTGGGGCTCTGATTTTTCTTTACAATCAGATACCTGGGGTCCCAAATCTTCCTCTTCACTCACCTCCCTCTCTCGGGCACAGGTGGCAGCTAAGCTTTTAACCCCTTTGACATCAGTAGAACCAAAGCCTTTGGCTCCACGTTCAGAATTCTCTAGGGATGTGACCTCCTCCACAGGTGGAAAACCCAGCCTCTCACAAATCAATTGGGCAATTTTGTCTCCTGTCTTCACATGATACTCATTCTGTCCAAAGTTAAACAACAGAACTTTAATATTGCCCCTGTAATCGGGATCAATTACTCCCGCACCCACATCGATGAAATATTTAAGGGCTAATCCGGACCTTGGGGCTACTCTCCCATAACATCCAATTGGTATTTCCACTTGGAGACCGGTGTCAACCAGGGCTCTCCCTTGGCTAGGTACAATCACATTTTCTATGCTGCACAGGTCAAACCCAGCAGACTGAGGGGTTGCCCGCCTAGGAGCTTGGGCCTTCTCAGAGACCTTATGGTACTTTAGGACGAATATCTGCTTTGGGGTAGCTTGGTCTTCTGGACGCTTAACCATCTTTTTAGCTGGGGTCTGAGGACTTCCAAATAAAGGCCCGGGAGCTACTACCATTAAACCTTCTCCCTCCTTTTTTCCTAGTCCTTCCACTAGACCCTGCTTAAATCTTGGCCAGTCTCTTCCTAGAACCAAATCAAAGGGTAGCCTAGGCACCACTGCTAATAGGACTTCCTCTTGTTTCCCTAGGCACTTAACCTTTAGCCTATAGGTGGGATATGATGATGCAGCACCATGAATGCATCTGATGTGAACTTGGCTTTCAGGGGTTCTAGGCACAAATCTTTCTTGGGCCTCTATCCTCTTCCAAAGCCTTTTTGACATCATACTCTGGTCTGCCCCAGAGTCTAATAATGCATTTGTGGTAATTCCTTGCACATCAACCATCAAAAGAAATCCTTCCTTGGGTTGTTTTAAATCCAGACCCATTAAACTAGTGTGTGTCTGGCATCTCTTCTCTAAATGTCCCAATTTCCCACACTTGAAACATTTCTTTCTATTCCACTGTGTCATCTGGTTTGATACAGTACATTCATTGTCAGAAACATTCTTAATTATTCCTTTTTCTGATACAGCACATCTAGCCTCAGCATCCATCTTTAGAGGGCCACCCATTCCATGGCAAGCCTGCGTGGCTTCCAAGAATCTTTCTGCTAGCATGGTTGCCTCTCCAAGATTTTGGCAATTTTGCTGTATAAGAAAAACATTCAAATCTTTAGGTACCCCAAGCATAAATTGTTCCAGCATTATAATATCTAATAACATTTCTACTGTCTTTTGCTCAGGCTCCAACCATTTTACAGCTAAACTTCTGATTCTCTGACTCAGAGCCCTGGGTGTCTCACCCACTTTCAATGTAACAGCTCTAAACATTCGCCTATACTCTGAAATAGACAACCCTAGGCGATCTCTAATAGCTGCCTTTACATCCTTATAAATCAAAGCCTGGGCTGCTGGCATTGCTCTGTAAGCTGCTAGTGCCTCACCAGTTAATGAGGCTGCCAGCCTTACTGCCCACTGGGTCTCTGGCCATGCTAAAGCCTGTGCCACTCTTTCAAAAGACTCTAGAAAATCATCAACATTATCTTCTGGAGTTAATTTCCCAAAATTAAATGCCCCAATCCCTTTATTGAGTCCCACATTGTCCATATGTGGTGTACCAGTACTAACTGCTGGTCTTGCATCTGTTCCACTTTGGCTCTGCAGCTGAACTAGAGCTTGCACCAGATCAAGCACTGGTTTCTGCTGTTCCAATAAGGCCTTCACAGCAGTGTCCTGGGCCTGCTGTGACAGCTCCTGCTGCTTGCTGAATTGGGCTGCCATCCACTGAGCCATCTCCGTCGGATCCATCTTGACCCCTGCAAGAAAAGAGAAAAAAAAAAACCCAAAGAGCAGCACCTTCCAACCAGGTGTGGTTTTTTTTTTTTTTTCAATTACCCCCTGTGCTTACACACATCCACCACTAGACATGCCCAGGTACATATTACCTTGTCTCAGTGATGAATCCAGCTTTGCACAGGGTCTTTTCCTCTGGGACAGCTTCCTGGAACAACCACTTTTCCTCCAAAGTGCAGACGAGGGAAAAAATCTTCTTACAGCTTTAAACTTGACTTTTATTTGTAATCCACAACAAGTAAATCCTCTTGGTGCAAGAGCAATCCGAAAAACTACGCCATTTGTCAGACGGCTGCCTAGGGTGAGAACTTACACAATCTTGACGATGCATATATTCATATGATTCTAGCAAGGTATTGTGGGTATTGTAGTTCATTCACTCCCAAACACAGCTGATGACAATAATTTGAGTTGTGAAACCAAGTGGTAAGATCAATAAAATACTTCTTTTATTGATGGGGTTTAATTCACCCAGCACATGTATGCTTGATAGCACTATAAATGAGGTTACTTGCTTGCAGTGTTTAAAATGGATAACAAAAAGTCACAAAGTAAACCAGAAAACAACCTTCAGCTTGTCAGGCATTTAGCTAATGTTTTCTTAGCAAATAATTACCAAATACAAAGGCACAAAGTAAAGAATAAACTTTGCTGGTTAGGTTAACTTCTGCTTATTTTCCACGCCGATCTCAGCAGTGATTCTCCCTTGCTCACACACACACAATCAGGTGCAGCCCTAATTACTATCAATGGACCAGCTGAAAGCCTTTAGCTGGCTGGCTGCTACTGTGTGAGCTCAAATCCTGCTTTAAGAGCTGTTTGCAGTGGAAATAAAGAACAAAGTTAGGTTTCTTTGTGATGGCTGATGTGTTTGCTCATAGAAAACTAGCAATAGCATTTAGATAAAGAACAGTCCATGTAAATAGTTTCATCTGCTGTATTTCCCCCTGCATCAACAATCATAGGGTCAATATCATACATTGGCACAGATGAGTCTTTCATTAAGGCACTATCATGAGAATGCTTATTCCCTTGCTGCCATTCTCTATTATAGATAGGGTCTGGATCAGTGTTCATACCTGAGCCTCTCCTGCTATCATTATTCCTCTCTGTATAGCCTGGCCAATATGTAATCCAATTCTGATGTCCAGCCTTCCAATCTTGATCCCTGGACGCTGGATCTTCTCTCACATACCTTCTGGCCTTGGTCTGAAAGTCCCTTCCACATGCAGTCTTCTCTCTTCCAGGTAGCCACTGGTGATTCCTATCTCTGCCACTCCATTCCTCTGGCTGAATCCAGTCCAATGGACTCTGCTGGCTTTTGGAATACCTCCCAGTATGAGTACTGCCTTGGAATCTCCCAGACCTTCCAATGGCCTTTCTTCTCTTCCTTCCAGAGAGTTTCCTTCTCTCTCTATCTGCTTGGCTTGGCTTCTGTTTCTCCAGGTGATACTGGTGCTTGTAGCCGTTGCTGTCTCTGTATCTCTTCCTCCCTCTGTAGCTGAAACTGGGCTGGAGCTTGTAGTAACTGTTATCTGAAGAATAAGCTCTATTCTTATCCTGTTCTAATGTGTGCTGCTCCCTAACACAGTGCAGCTGTCTTGAATCAGGCCCTGCCCTTTGAGATGAGTGCTTAGGGATTACCTCATAGCTCTCTTGATTGCACACACATTTCCTCACTTCAGCTCCTCTCATGGCTGCTGGAAACCTGGTGCATTCTGGGACTGGTAGTCTTTTATGTGAAAACTCTGTTTTCTTGCTTCTACCAGAACTGACAGGTTGCTTGTTCAGAGTCACATCATCTTTTCTATAGCTCCTACCTGAGCTATGATAAGCTTCCTTATCACAACTTTCAACTCCTGCTCCATGTTGGAAGCATCTGTCAAGTTCAAGGCGGACGAGACCCTAGAAATCAATACCACCAGCTACTCCTTCCAGAACAGGCAGATCACACCGGTCTCTGCATAGTCTTCTGAAGGTGAGAATAGATCCTCATCCACAATACCAATTCATTTGGGTCTGAGGCATAGTCAACATCTCGGATAGCTTCCAACTATTCCTCATCTTCAGGAAGTGTTCTGTGCCAGGGATGCTTAGATAAAGGTAATTGAACAGGGCTTCTACTTTCAGCCTGCCTGGCATGAGACTGCATCAGGGGGCACCTAGAGACTACAGAGTCTGAATTTCCATGCCAGAAGGACCAGGCCTGTTGCAAAAAGGAAACAAATTCCGGACTCCGGAAGCTCTCCTCTTGGAAAAAGCTCCCCAACATCAGGGGGCATAGCCACCACAGACCCCTAGAGGATGAAGAGTGGCTCACTGCATGGTTGCTGGAGCCACTGGCTGGCTGAGCATCCTTACCCTTAGCGCCATCCTGCACCTCCTGCCCTGAGGCAGGGAAGGGTGGACAAACTGTATCCCTCAGCTAGAGGGGGAAAGGAGGCCCTCCAGGGGTGACTCAGAAACTGCCATACAGGAAAAGCAGACCAGAATCCAAGGATGAGGCTCCTCGCCTGCTACAGGTCAAATAACGTTTCCTAGAAGAAGACATAGAAAAGGTAAGTATCACAAGAGTGCACACTAAGGCTGCGTCAGCCCGCAAGTGTGTATTAACTACACTTTTATATAATGTGCGTTAATGGGCTAGGGAAGGAGCATGTGTTGGAGCCTCTTGGACAGAACGTGAGACCCCCAGGCACACAATAGGCAAAAACATTACTAATGTGTGCAGTAAATGGCGTGAAATCCACACACAGTGGCAACAGTTGTTAGCAGTCCACCCCAAATTGTGTCCTTCAGAGATGGAACCGAGAGCCTCCAACAAGTACAATCACAAGGTCAAACCTTGGTCAAACCCCTAAGAGCCCCAGGCATAGGATTCAAGCCGGGCTTAGCTCTACTCCCCTGAAACTGGTTCACTGGCTGGGTTTATTTTAACAGCACTGTGCTAGCTGGCAGGCAGATCTCTCTGAGAGCCTTCTGCAATCTTCAGGGGAGAAAGGAGGAGAAAGAGGGAGGGGGCGCTGAGGTTGTGTGAGGCTGTTGTACTCTTCCAGATTCTTCCAAATCCTTCCAATTTGTAGCTGCTCAACAGGCCCTTATCATGATAAGGGCGTGGAGCTGAAACGATTTTCCTTTGTTCTATGGTTACCAAAATGACCACAGTCTAGTGAAGCCTCCCATGTCGCGCTCAAGTAAGAGTCACCTTTTTAGGGCTTAAGATGGTCATTCATGAGTGTTTAATCAATCTCTTTTTCTCTCAGTCTTCAGATTTTCTACAGAGAGAAGAAAATCCATCCACCATCTGCTGGAGACAAAGAAATACTGAAGGAACCTCCAGTGGTTAAAGTGGATAGCGGCACAGGAGTGATGTCATTGAAACCTGGGCTTTTCATTGGTTCTTTGTCTCCATCAATTTGCTAGTAGGGGAACATAACCCACTTGTCTGGACTGTTTGATTAATCTCATGTAGTCCTTTGATGACGAACTGGTGCTCCTGGGTATTTCAACAATCTGTTTTTTAATACTGACTGACAAAATGATTGTGTCTAGAGATTCAACTTTTCCAAACCCCTTCCTAAAATTCCTCATTCCTTAATAAAATAGCAATATATATTTTATTTACATTCTCTTATATACTGTGCTATTCTGCATCAGTGTGGTTTACATTGAACAAATTGAAATTACATTGAACAGGGCATTATAACTTGGAGATAACTATTTACAGGGAACATGGGCTAAGGAGGGTTAAGTGGCTTGCTCAAGACCACAAGGAGCACCTGTGGGACTAGAAACCCCAGTCCTTCTGGCCCAAGGTTGCTGTCCTTTAGTGGGATTTGAACCCCTGACCTTCTGGCCTGAAGTACCTTGCCCCAACCACTAGGCCACTCCTCTGCTCGTTCAGCTTCTCCCTGTGACGCAGTTTGCTCAAAATAAAAAGTGTGTGCATCTGAATCTGAATTATTTTACTAAACTAAAAATAAAAATAAGCAAATGTAATCTAAAGGTTACTTTGCTCAGCTCTTCATGTCGGAAACAGCCAGAACTTAGAATGTAATACTGCTGGAGGAATTCTGTGTCACTGTGCATTGCAGAATTTGCAAAGAATTCCCCTCCTGTGCAAAATTCTTCCCAAGAACAAGGTTGGCAGTACAATTCATATTGTTGCCCTCCCTCCCCCCATCACACACAATCTCTTCCCTTTGTCTCCCCCCGCCCCCATCCTCCTTTGTTCAGGACTCCTGCCATGGGACAGAATCAACTTGTCTCCCGCTACTTCTATTCTCTCTCTCAAGCCTAATCTCACACATGAAAGAGAAATAGAGTGGTCAGATCATACTGTCCTCCCAGGGCTGGTCCATCCACTAAGCAAACTAGGCAGCTGCCCAGGGCTTTGTGCTGCCGCTTTGTTGTCTGTGGCAGGCCATGTACATTGTTGAAATGCTCAAGGAAAATACAACACCACTTCCATATACAGTCAAACCTCGGTTTTCGTTGGCCCCGGTTTTCGTACGTTTCGGTTTTCGACGTCTTTTCTGACTGAGATGTTGTCTCGGTTATCGGATATCGCCTCGGTTTTCGTTGTGTTACTGAACAGCTGATGGTCCCAATAGTGGCTGGTGCTGCTCCTCCTATGGGCAAGGGCAGCAATGTGGACAAATTGCCAGCCTCCATGTGCCTCCCCAGTCCCGGCAGCACTACCCCCCGGACTCACCGATCGCGTGTTGAAGTCAGCTGAGCAAGAGTCAGAGTCAAGGCCCCGATCTCTCCACCGCCTGCCTGTTCTCTGGAGCGCCCCCTCAGGCTCGGAGGTAGCAGGGTAGCTGTCAATGTAAGCAGGAGATGTTGCAGTGCCGTACAGTACAATATCTGTGTGTTTGCTGTCCTGTGGACGATCGGGCAGGTGAGAGAAGTGACAGGAGCTGGGTGTCTGGAACGGATTAATTGAATTTACATTATTTCCTATGGGAAATATTGCTTCGGTTTTCGTACGTTTCGGTTTTAGTCAGTCTTCTTAGAACGGATTAATAATGAAAACCGAGGTTTGACTGTATATATCAGTCTTATTTAAAGTCAATAGCAATAATAACAGAATGAAGAGGCCTCCAAATATGCTGTATATTCTATTGATAGCATCAGTTCCAAACAAACCTTGCTCTAGGAGTTTCATTCTAAGAAAACCAGTTCTTCCTCCGGCATTTCTTTTTATTCTACTACTCACAGTCATCCATTCTTCCATACTCCTTGCCACTCACTAGCCACACACATCCTCGCTCTCAATCTGCCGATACACCTGTCTTGGCAAGTAACACGGAAGCATTTCCAAGACATAGTTAATCTTAGGGGTAATGGTCATCTTGATCGTCTCTAGCCGCCCCCACCATGAAAGAGTCAAAGGGGACCACTTGCTGGTCATGGTCTGGGTTTGGGCTAGCAGCCCCGCAGAGTTAACCTTAACTGTCTCTTCTAGAGGATAGCAATATTGAACCCCAAGATATTTGAACGCCCTTGATTCCCAAACAAAGGGGAAATGAGCCAAATCCGATTTGTTAGCATAAGAATTCAGCGGAAAGGCTATGGACTTTGACCAATTAATTTTGTACCCAGACAGGCCAGAGTATTGTTCAATCGAACTAAGGATCTGGGACACCAAGCTAGGGGTGGTAAATAATAACAAGTCATCGGCATATGCCGACAACTTAACTTCTGTCCCAGCGACTGTGACTCCCTGAATATTTGAATTCTGCCTAATTAGCAGAACAAGCGATTCCAAGGCTAAATTAAAAAGCAACGGGAATAGCGGACATCCCTGCTGCGTACCACGACCGAGCTCCATAGCCCGCGACTGAACATTGTTGACGCAAATGGTAGCAGTAGGGCGAGCATACATTACTTTAAGAAAATTAACAAAGCCCTGCCCAAAACCAAACCAATCAAGGACTGCAAACATAAAAGGCCATTCTAAGTGATCAAACGCTTTCTCCGCGTCAAGAGATAAGCTAATGACAGGGTGGCTCACCCGTTCCACCCCAGCTAGGATATGGCACAACAATATAGCGTTGTCCGCAGTGGACCTACCGTCTATAAACCCACATTGATCCGGGTGTATCAGCTGGGGGGCCACCTTAGCCACTCGTTGAACTAGAACAGTGGCATAAATTTTGTAATCTGAATTTAACAATGAAATGGGGCGGTAGTTGCTTACCAGCTGGGGGTCTCTACCAGGTTTTTCTAGCACAATGACGTTAGCTGCCGCAAAAGCCCCAGATTGCTCAGGCTCGTTCGCTAGGACTTGGAAGTACAACTGAAGCTGAGGACCTAGCTCTACGGCAAAGGTTTTGTAGAATTCTATGGGGAGACTGTCGGGACCCGCCGCTTTCCCCCTTGCCAACGAGTCAATAGCTCGATTTATTTCGGTGGCAGAGAAAGCGCCATCTAACCAGTCCGCTGTCTCCTTGTCTAAGATGGGTCTCTGCAACTCCGCAAAGAGAGCAGCAAACCTCTCCTTCCCAAAATCAACTTCAGAAGTATAAAGATTTCTATAGAAGAGTCTAAAGGACTCCACTATCTCTTCATCCGCGACGAGAAGATCCTGCCCTTGCAATCCTCGGATAGCCGCTATCCGGCCCTTCTCCCTGCGAGCCCGAAGGGCATTGGCCAACAACCTCCCAGCTTTATTGCTTTCCCAGTAGTAGACCCCATTCTGAACTTTGACACTACGTGAGGCTTCATTAGACAGAATCTGATTATACTGGTATCTGAGCCGCTGCAGTCGAAGCAGTATACCGGGGTCAGCCCGCTGGGCAGAAAGGCTCTCACCTGCCTTTATTTGGGCGTCTATGCCATTCAATTGTCCCTGGACCCTCTTTGCTTGAGAAATAGCATAGCTCGTTATGATGGCTCTAATATACGCTTTAAACCCTTCCCACCAAGCCCAGCCAGCCGAGTCCAGCATGCTATTGAACTGGAAATACTCCGCTATGGCGGCTTGGATATGCAACCGAAAGTCCTCATCGTCTAGAAGAGCTCTATCAAAAAACCATCCCCCAGAGGGCGAGGCTGGAGTGTCATCCTTGATTGACAAGGATATCGCAGCGTGATCTGAAACATGTGAAGCATGAATGTTTGTCACTGCCACTTTGGAAATCAATGCCTTTGAAATCAAAAACAAGTCAATACGTGATGAAGACTGGTGTGGTGATGAGAAGAAAGTAAACTCCCGCTCTACTGGGTGCTGGAGCCGCCATATATCCAGAAGCCCTGCCTCTTGCATCAAAGAGTGGAGAACTACCCGCGCCCTGGACGGTCTACCTTTTCTGAGAGGGGTCTTATCTACTAATGGGTCCATCACCAAGTTGAAATCACCACCCAAAATTACGGACCCTGGCAGCTCGTGATGAATCTCCTCTGCTACTGATCGGAAAAACTCAGGATTATCCGAGTTGGGTGCATAAATATTGATACATGTTACTCAGTACCCCCCACTCTTAGTAGCACTTTCACCCATCTGCCTTCCTTATCTGTGCATGTCTGGAGAACTCCAGAAACAAGCGAGCACTTGACTAAAATAGCAACCCCATTACGTTTGTGCATAGCCGGCGAGTAAGCCGCTACCGTGTAGGGCTTCATATTCAGTTTCAGAGATTTTTTCACATTTAGATGAGTTTCTTGCAAAAACAAAACAACAGCATGTTCATGCCTCCCGTACAGTATGATTTTCTTATGTTTAATGGGGTTGTTAATCTCTTTGACATTTAAAGATAATATCTTAATAACTGCCATACTTATTAATTAATACTCCCATTAATGGCCCGGACCTGTCCCTCAACAAATATAGACGCACATCGCTCATTCCCACTCCAGCCCCCTCTGAAAAGCACCCATGTTACACCCTCATTGCTGCTATAAAAGACACCCACTCGCTTCCATAGACTTAACCTACCCTCTAAAAACATTCCAGCACACACTGAAGGGCACACCCATCTAACACCACTTATAGGAGAACCCAGAAAGAAAGGATGGGCTCAGAAGGCAAAGCAGTGACCCATTAAAAAAACCCTTAACATACTTCAACTGGCACAAAACGTAGCAGCCAGAATCATCATGAAGAAACGTCTAACTGAGCACATCACTCCCGCACTAATTGAGCTACATTGGCTCCCCATCACGGCCCGCATCCAATATAAGATCTTAGTAACCACATTCAAGCTCGTTCATAATGTAGCACCCTCATACCTCAATACCTTAATCTCTGCACAACCTATCAACAGAAGCAGGAGAACAGTAAATAGCAACACCCTTCATGTCCCAAGTAGCCTGAGAAATTGCAGTGCAAACACCACCAACAGAGCGTTCTCCTTTATTGCTCCACTACTCTGGAGCCAACTGCCCTATGAACTGAGAGTAAACAAAGACTTGAAGGACTTCAGGAAAAAGCTTAAGACTCACCTCTTTCAGTCTCATTACAACCTAACCTAGGCAGAGCGACGTAATGCTTTTTGAGCAATATACCCATTGAAAATAATCATATCAACAAGAAATGCGTCCTGTAATTATGTAATTTATGTATATATGTAAACCCGCCTCTCAAGAAATCAAATGTAAATCTGTAACCGTTTGATGTGACTATTACCCATCCCTGCAATCATACTGTATGCTCTAATTCTGGCCTGTACAGCCTCACCCTTATGTATAGAAAACCGCTGCTGATCGCTGGAAGTAGCGGGATACAAGTGTACACTAAATAAATAAATAAATAAATTATCCCCAGCATTACTAGGCCACTTAAAAATAGAAACCAGCCAAGAACGGAACCATGACCCATCTCCTACTCCTCCACCCATCAACCCCCACTTAACCCGGCATCCTTAAGAAAACAAAATGCTATTCCACAACATGCCCAACCCACCCCACCAGCATCAACTTGACCCAATACAGGGGACAGATTTAAACATGAAAACATGATTGTCCTGAGGCAACTACCCCCCACATGCAAGGGCGGAGTGCCAACAGCTACAGGGACCAAAGGCTGCTACCGACGCTCATTCATCGCATCTGCGTTCCTTCTCCTCAATATATGTAACCAAGGCTTCAGGATCTTCAAAAGTCCTCGTCTGATTATGTAGAGTCACCCTCATCCGGGCTGGATACATCAGGCCAAACCGCGCTTGAAGCTGTTGCAGCCGGGGCCTCAGGGCCAAAAACCCCTTCCGCCGATCCATAGTGTATTTCGCTAGTTTAGGAAAGAAAAACAGTCTATGTCCTTCATATTCAATAGGCGAATGTGTTCGCGAGGCCTCCATAATCTGCATCACTTGCTGAAACCGCAGAACTTGACGAATAATTGGCCTCGGCCGTTTACTATTAAGCTGTGGCTGCGAAGGGACCCTGTGTGCGCGATCAATCTCAAATGGAAGCTCAAAGGTTAAGCGCAGCACTTGGGGGATCATTTTCTGCAGAAAAGCAAAAACATCCTTGCCTTCTGCCCCCTCCGGGACCCCCACAATCCGTATGTTGTTCCTCCTCGCTCTGTTGTTCCCATCCTCCAGGTCTCTCTGCAAGGTTTTAATCTGCTTCGCTTGTCTCTCCAAGAGGCGGAGACGCGTGTCATGGGCGTCAAACACGTGTTCTACCTTGTCCTGTCGCAGGGTAAGCGCCTCCATGGTAGCTCGCAGCGCTCCAACCTCATCCTGCACAGCGGAGAGCACCTCACCGTTCGCCTGCACCTTTTCCCTGACTGCTCTTACCTCTGGGAGCAACTCCTGTAAGGCGTCAGGCTCACGGGCTGCCGCCATCTTTTGCGGGGAAGGGGGCTCCGTCTTCTAGTGCTTCGCGCTGCTATTCTGCGATGGAGGGAAATCTAATCGCGTCGGCTTGGGTCCAGACATGCTCCCCTGCTCCGAAAAACTCCATCTCCCGACACAATCAACAGTATGCTGGCAAAGAATCTACAGAGGCCCTCCGGAGCCGAAGCTCTACGCGGCCATCTCCTTCTATGCTAGGCTCCGCCTCATTAGTATTCCATTTTAATACATGCAGCTCATTTGCATATGATTTAAATATGCTTGGTGCTACTGTGGGTGCAAACTTTTCCTTTGCTGTTCACACTCACATCAAGTTGTTTTCTGCATTTGGTGTGTCAGAGCTTCTGCATATAAGTTGTGTTATCTGCACATGTTAATCTTTCTGCATCAGCCTGTAAAGGTGATGGAGGGTTAAGTGACTTGCCCCAGATCACAAGGGTTGTAGTAAGATTTGAACCCTGCCTCCCTGACACTTAGCTCACTGCTCTAACCATTAGGCCACTCCTCCACTCTATCATATGTTTTCTAATTTTGCTATATCTTAAGATGTGGCAACTAGGCTTGCACACAATACTCAAGGTGCCATCGCAGCATAGCGCAATAGACAGGCATTATAATATTCAGTATTTTATTCTAAGTTCCTTTCTTAATAATTCCTAGCATTCTGTTCTCTTTTTTGGCCACCTCTGCACACTGTGCAGAAGGTTCAGCATATTGTACACAATGATACCTAGATCCTTTTCTTGAATGGTGAGGCCTTATGTGGAACCTAGTATTGTGTCACTAATTTGGGTTATTTTTTCCTATGTGCACCACTTTGCACTTGCCCACATTCACCTTTCTCCATTGAGAAAACTGGCCATTTAATCTTCCTCTCTGTTTTAATCAATTCCTTATCCACAATAAGACATTGCCTCCTATCCCGTGATTTTAATTTCCTCAGAAGACTTTCATGAGGTACTCTGTCAAAGGCTTTCTGAAAATCCAGATATCCTATATCAGTTGTCTCACCTTTATCCATGTTTATTCACAACTTCAAAAGAATGGAGCAGGTTAGTGAATCAGGACTTCCACTGGCTAAATCCATGCTGAATTTGCCCCATTAATCCATATCAGTAATTTGGTGAGAGTCTGTATTCTGGGTGTGTGACCAAGGCTGTGTGTTCTGTTAGCATGTAATCTGTACGCAGGGATCTGTACTGTAGCAATTTGCCTTGTTCAGCTTTTCAAATAGGTGTTAGATGTTCTAGGGCCTGCTGCAGTATTTATAGTGCTGCTTTTTTTGTATGAGTTTTAGCAGTTTATGCTGGTAATGGTATGGTAGATTTGGCCTTGTAGATCTTTGGTGACTTTTGTAGGGTTTTATATTAGTTTCCAATATTCCGGGTACTGGAGAATATTTGTTAGTGAGATGACCAGAATCAGATTTTTTTTTAAGATATTGAGTTCTGTGGGTGAATGTTCTAGTTCTGCTCTGCACTCACTGTTGAGGGAAGAGGTTCTGTGGATACAAAATATATGTTCAAAAAGAAAAAGCAAGAACCATAACACAGTTTTTAACAAAATAAAAATGAGTTATAGTTTAATTTTATAAAGTGTGCTGTGGTTCTCGCTCATTCTTTTATTTCTTGGTGTGCAAACATCTTGCATTTCCTCCATATTATCTAATTAGCTTTTTGGTTTGGTTCAGTTCCTGACTGGAGTTTTGAGAAGGTGCCCCCCCCAACTATGCCTCATCCTTCGCCTCAGGCAGCAGATTGCCTTGAGCCGCCTCTGTATACATACATTACTGTAATTTTTGACCCACCCAGGCCATCCCTAACCATGCCGTTGAAACACCCCCTTGAAATTTCTGCATAGTGAGGACATCCACATGTAAACTGACCCCTTTCTAAAATTGCCATTTACACATGGTTGCCATTTCCATGTGTACTGCCTTATTTTACATATGGAGATTGCAAATAAGCCTTCTAAAGTGATGCCCCTGGTCTAGGCTTCCAAGGAGGTATTTTTGAACAATGTCCACTCCCGATATAAACTTTTAAGCTTTACAGCTGCTCTTTTTAGTTTTATTTTACCATTTTCACAATTTCATCCAATGAGTGGAGGAGTGGCCTAGTGGTTGGGACAAGGTACTTCAGGCCGGAAGGTCAGGGGTTCAAATCCCACTAGAGGACAGCAACCTTGGGCCGGAAGGACTGGGGTTTCTAGTCCCACAGGTGCTCCTTGTGGTCTTGGGCAAGCCACTTAACCTTCCATAGCCCATGTTCCCTGTAAAATAGTTATCTCCAAGTTATAATGCCCTGTTCAATGTAATTTCAGTTTGTTCAATGTAAACCACACTGATGCAGAATAGCACGGTATATAAGAGAATGTAAATAAAATAAAAATAAATTACTAAGGGGGGAGAAGAGAGAATGTGGCTGGAAGGTGAGAGTGAGAAAGAGAATGTTATAAAGAATGGAGAGAAGAGTGTGCGAGGAAGGGACAGGAGAGAGTGTGTATACTGGGGAGGGGAGAGATAGGAGAGATATGAGGGGAGTGTATATGAAAGGGGAAGGAAAAAGATGGCAAAGGGAGATGAAGGAGAGAAGAGATGCAAAAAAGAAAGATGTGAAAGAGGGCAATGAAGGGGGAAAAGAGAGATGAGAGGGGAGGAAGAAGAGCTGAGAGAAGAGTAGAGAGGAGAGATGAATGGGACAGGGCAGAAGTGGAGAGAAGGAAAGAGGGTAGTGTGAAGAAAAGAAACAAGGAGGGAAATGGATGAGGGAATTATATAGAGATAGGGAAGAAGAATGTGTATGAGGAGGAGTGGAGCAAGAGGTACATGTGAGAACAGGAGAGGGTACAGGAGAATGGACAAATATAGCTGGAATCAGTGGTGTAAATTCTGCCCAAGCGGCCCCTGTAGTGCAGGGGGTACCAAGGAAGAAGAGGACCCACTTTAAATTACTCTCATGTCTTCTAAAGTGGGCTTTCCCAGCTTTAGGGGCCCATAAGTGGACTTTCTCAGCTTTAGGGGCCCATAATTTCAATTTTTGCAACTGGGTGGGATAAAGGGAAACACAAGGTAAAAGTGAAATTAAAAGAAATGGAACCTATAATATCAGCAAAAAAAGATAAAAAATCTAGAGGAAGTGCTGAGAGAATAAAATAGGCAAAAGAAGACAAAAATTAGAAATCAGAAGGGAGAGGAAACATAGGAAAAGGAAAATAAATTAATAAGGAAAACCTAGACAAAAGAAAATACATGTAAAAAAAAGAAGAAACAAAGAAATACAGAGATTGAAAAAATGTTGTTGTGTTACCCTCCTGCAGCTACAACTGAACAGGTGGGAAAGTTGAGGCTAGAGGTAGGTGCCCTGGGGGAGAAGGTGGAGACTGAGAGAGTGTTTGTGTGTGTGGGGAGGGGGTGGGGGCTGCATGCATGTGTATGTATGTGTAAACAAGCATGCCTGTCAGGGAATGGGCAGGGATGAGAAAGTTCACTGCCCATCTGAGGAGGGGGGGGGGGGAGAAAGCTCACCTCTAATCTGAGTTTACTACCTCTTGTCCCCCCAAACAAAGAAGACAAACTATGGAGATAATTTTAAAAGACTTAGTTGTGATGTCCCTCGCTTGGTTTGCAGCTTGTCATGCTGTGAGGGCTTGTGTGCATCAGTGCATCAGGGTCTGCCATGATAGACAGGTCTCAGCTGAGGTGCCAGACTAAGACAAACCACCCATCTGGGCAGCAGCAGAATGGGACGGTGTTGTAAGTGGAGGATCATATTTCTGTGACAAATGCAACAACACTGGTATTAATGGTGCAGAAGAAAGGCCTGGCAAATCTACTTCTGTATCTTGCTGGAAGATGAGATCCCCCAGGTTGGAAGGCACTCAAATGGCTACTGGGAATGAGCCGAAGACTTCTCAGAGTAAAGCCAGCATTTATGATGTGGTTGGATCTGCTGATGTAGCTGTGCATGAAAAGAAAGTCAGAAGCTGCAAAGATGTCTTCCTTTTTGAGACATGGAACATACGAAGCATGAACCAAGGAAAGTTGGAGATGGTTAAGAATGAAATGGAACATGTACAACTCGATCTTTTGCTTGTCAGTGAACTGAAATGGATTGGCATCAGGCAGTTTGCATCTGATGATCACACGGTCTACTATGCTGGAAATGAAAGACAAAGAAGAAATGGTGTTGCATTTATAATTAAGAAGAAACTTGCAAGAACTGTAATGAAAAACAATGCAGTCAGTGAATGTTTAAGTTCTATTTGTCTACGAGGAAAGCCCATCAACACAATTCAGGTATATACCCCAAAAACAGCTGCAGAAAAGGAAGACATTGATGAGTACTATGAACAAGTACAAGCTGAAAATGACAGAACATGGAAACAGGATATCCTGATAGTCATGGGTGACTGGAACGCAAAAGCTGGCAACAAAGAAGGCAAAATAGTTGGAAAATATGGACTTGGCAACAGAAACAAAGACTGATACAATTTTGCAAGACCATAGATCTATTCATCTCAAACACCTTCTTCCAGCAACACAAGCGCCAGCTGTACACGTGGACTTCATCCAATGGATTGTACAGAAATCAAATTGACTACATATGTGGAAGATAATGATGGAAAAGCTCGATAACATCAACAAAGACAAAACCTGGAGCTGACTGTGGTACACATCACCAACTACTAGTATGCAAACTCAAGCTAAAGTTGAAAAAAGAGCAAGCCACTTATGAATGTAGCAAAATATGACCTTGAGAATATACCACTGGAATTTAAAGACTGATTGAAAAATCGATTTGCTGCTTTAGATAGAAATGACAGAGCTCCAGAAGAGTTATGGGATGACATCAAGAAGGTTGTGTTGGAAGAAAGTGATAAGTCTCTACATAAGGTGAAAAAGCAAAAACGGACAAAATGGATGACTGAAGAAACTCTAAAAATTGTCCAGAAATGCAGAGAAGCTAAAGTCAGAGGAGAAAGAGAAGCAATTGCAGAAGTCAACAAAGATTTCCAATGTGCAGCAAGACAAGACAAGAAGAATTACTTCAATGACACATGCAAGGAAATAGAATCAGAAACTATTAGAGGAGGAACAAGATTGGCTTTTCTAAAGCTATGAGAGTTAAAGAAAAAAATTCAGCCTCAAATTGGAATGCTACAAGATACTCAAGGATCCATGCTGAATGATGCTGAGAAGATCAAGAAAAGGTGGAAAGAATATACAGAGTCATTATACCATAAAGATGAAGTGGACCAACAGCCATTTCAACCTGTACCTTATGATCAGGAACCATTGGTGATGAAAGAAGTTGAAGCAGCATTGAAAGCCTTATCAAAGAACAAAGCAGTGGGCATTGATGGCATTCCCATTGAAGTAGTTCAGCAATAGGATGAAGCTGTTACTATACTTACAAGGCACTGCCAGGAAATTTGGAAGACAATATCATGGCCAACTGACTGGAAAAGATCTGTATTTATATCAATACTGAAGAAAGGTGACCCAACTGACTGTGGAAATTATCACACAGTCGTTTCATCCCGCATGCCAGCAAGATTCTACTGAAGATCATTCAGCAGAGACTACAACTACACCTGAAATGCCTGAAGTGCAAGCAGGGTTCACGAAAGGGCGAGGAACGAGAGACATCATCGCAGATGTGAGATGGATCCTTGAAAAGACAAAAGAATACCAAAGGGACCAATCAGCGGACCTCTCCAACGGCCCAAATACCGCCGCTCCTGAGGCGCGTGAGGAGATCGAGGGCAGCACACTTCACCGGAGGGAGTGAGCGGGAGCTCCTCCTCACCTCCTGCACCTGCCAATCAGCGGACCTCTCCAACGGCCCAAATACCGCCGCTCCTGAGGCGCACCCGCGCCTTGCGGGCCCGCGCCTGAGGGCCTCGCCAGAGGGTCCTTTGGCGTGGCCCTTAGGCGTGGAGCCGTGGCGTGTGAGTAAAATCTATTTCATGACCTATGCTGTTATATCATGGCTGTAACCTGCTGTTCTCCTTCCCTCTTCTCTCGTCTGATCTTTTGTCTATCACTGTCTCTCACTCTTTCCTATCTCATATATGGCGTTCCTTTCGTATTTTCTTAAAAATTAAATTGTATTGTAAACCGCTCTGATGCTTCGGCCTGAGCGGTATATCAAGAAATTAAACATAAACATAAACATATAAATATGTGTTTTATTGACTACAGCAAGGCTTTTGACTGTGTAAACCATAGGTGTCAAACTCTGGCCCGCGGGCCAAATTTGGCCCGTAGTGTAATTATATTTGGCCCGCGAAGCTATACCAAATGACTACTAGAGCTAGCCCGTCGGTATTATACAGCGCATTCATTCATCGCTAATACTACAAATCCCATAATGCCTTGCTGTTGTTTTGGCGTGTCAATCAGGACAGGTCCCAGAAACGCCCTCTCCTGTGTGACAGAAGTCATAGCGATCTCAAGCTACAACTGTCACTGTGGAACCCCTTCCCAAAAATGGCAAAAAGAAAGGCAGACAACAGGAACTTTCTGGACAGGTGGGAGACAGAATATTTGTTTACATATGTAAAAGACAGACCTGTTTGTCTGATTTGTGGAGTCAACGTGGCTATAACTAAGGAGTATAACATTCGACGACACTATGAAACAAAACACCATGACAAGTACAAGGACCTGGACATGACTCAAAGGAGCCAGAAAGTGGAGGAGATGAAAAGAAGTTTGGTTTCACAACAGAATATGTTCAAAAAAGCCACATCACAAAGTGAGGCTGCTGTAAAGGCTAGTTATATTGTGGCAGCAGAGATCGCAAAATCAGCCCGGCCCTTTAATGAGGGAGAGTTTGTGAAAAAGTGCATGTTGAAAGTTTGTGACATTGTGTGCCCAGAGAAAAAGCAAGCCTTTTCAAACGTGAGCCTGAGCAGAAACACAGTAGCTGATCGCACATGTGATCTTGCCACCAATCTGTATGACCAGCTTTTGGAAAAGGGAAAAGATTTCGTTGCATTCTCCCTTGCTGTGGATGAGAGCAGCGACGCATCTGATACTGCTCAGCTGTCAGTCTTCATCCGTGGAGTGGACTCAACTATGTGTGTTACGGAGGAGCTATTGGGATTCAAATCAATGCATGGCACAACCACAGGAAAGGAAATTTTTGAGGAGGTTTCCAAATGCGTAACTGAAATAAAGCTGCCGTGGGATAAACTCGTGGGATTAACGACAGATGGTGCGCCAGCGATGTGCGGTAAAACAAGTGGACTGGTGGGCAGGGTCCGGGAGAAGATGCAGGAAGAGAACTGTGCAGGTGAACTAACTGTTTATCACTGCATCATACATCAGGAATCATTGTGTGGCAAAGCCCTAAAGATGGAACATGTTATGACCACAGTAACACAAGTAGTTAACTTTATAAGAGCCAAAGGTCTGAATCACCGCCAGTTTAAGTCTTTTCTGGAGGAGTGTGGTTCGGAATACGCAAACGTGCCGTATCACACAGAGGTGAGATGGTTAAGCCGAGGAAAAGTACTGAATAGATGTTTTGAGCTGCATGAGGAAATATGTCAGTTTCTGGAAAGCAAAGGGAAGGACACAGCAGAGCTTCGGGAGAAAAAGTTTCTGTGTGAGCTGGCCTTTCTGTGTGACATCTCGAGCCATCTCGATGCGCTGAACCTGCAGCTTCAGGGGCGGGGGCGCATCATCACAGACATGTACGCTGCAGTGAGGGCTTTTAAAACTAAACTGTGCCTGTGGGAGAATCAGATGCTGCAAGGAAACCTTGGCCATTTTCCCTGCTGCCAAACCATGAAAACGCAGTTCTTTACCAACTTGTTCCCATGCGCACAGTTTGCTGAAAAACTCAGTGTACTCGGCGCTGAGTTTAGCCGGCGATTTGCCGACTTTGATGTCCAGAAATGTAGGTTTGAACTGCTCAGTAATCCCTTTGCAGTTAATGTGGAAAACGCACCAACCAACCTCCAAATGGAGCTAATTGAACTCCAGTGTAATGACACGCTGAAGTCAAAGTATGATGCTGTGGGCGCCGCCCAGTTTCCACAGTTCATCCCTGACACAATGCCTCAGCTCCGCACCCAAGCTGCTCAGATGCTCTCCATGTTCGGCAGCACTTATCTATGTGAGCAACTTTTCTCCTCGATGAAGATGACCAAAACATCTCACAGGAGACGTCTGACTGATGAACACCTTCGCTCGATACTGAAGATTTCCTCAGCTCAAAGCCTGAGCCCAGACATTGATGAACTATCATCCAAGAAGAGATGCCAGGTATCTGGCTTGGGCACATCAGATTAGATCAGTGTGCAGCAAACTGAGCAATAATTAACGTTTTCTTTATGCACTTTTTCTTGCTACTCCAAGACATGGGCTTGAATGGTTGATTAATTTTATTATTGTTATTTTATTTTAAAAATTATTATTTATTATTATTTAAATCTTATTTAATAAATGAATGTCATTGATGGGTTTTTTTATTTGAAATTGGTTTTTGCATATCTGAACTATTAAGTTATAAATTGTATAGTAATAAGTGTTGCTTCATATTCAATGTTAAAGCAAATCTTGTTTGGGTCCATATTAAAAGGTTCATTTGTTCAATGCTGGCCCGCGACTTTGCTCAAGTTTTACATTTTGGCCCACTGTGTATTTGAGTTTGACACCCCTGGTGTAAACCATGAGAAACTCTGGGCCACATTAAGAAGCATGGATATACCAGAACACCTAATCGTTCTCTTGCACAACCTTTACATTGATCAAGAAGAAACAGTTCGAATGGAACTAGGAGAAACGGAATGGTTTAAAATCAGCAAAGGTGTAAGACAAGGCTGCATACTTTCTACCTCTTTAATTTATATGCAGAACAAATTATCAGAGAAGCAGGACTGTATGAAGACAACTGAGATATGAAGATTGGTGGAAGACTCATCAACAACTTTTGCAATGCTGATGATACCACATTACTGGCTGAAAGTGAAGACAATTTGAAACATTTGTTTCTCAAGATCAAGGAATATAGTCTTAAAATGGGTCTGCATCTTAATGTTAAGAAGACAAAGATCCTAACTGCTGGCAAAATTAATAAGTTCATCATTGATGGAGAAGAAATTGAAATAGTTGACAGCTTTAACTTACTTGGATCAACGATCAATAAAGAAAGGACTAGCAGTCAAGAAATCTGATGACGTATTGCTCTTGATAGAATGGCTATGAAGGACCTAGACAAGATTCTTAACAGCAGAGACTGTCTCCCTCCATACAAAGATTTGACTTGTCCAGGCCATGGTATTTTCAATAACAACATATGGATGTGAAAGCTGGACAGTGAAAAAGATAGACGGGAAGAAAATTGATACCTTTGAATTATGGTGCTGGCGATGAATACTATGTATATCATGGATTGCCCAAAGAACAAACCTGTCAGTTCTAGAGGAGATCAAATCTAAGCTTTCTTTAGAAGTTCAGATGACATGACTTTCATACTTTGGATGCATTATGCAAAGAAAGAGATCATTGGAGAAAGACATAATGCTTGGCAAGGTAGAAGGTCACCATAAAACATCTTTGTTAGTGATATAGCAGAAGGGCTGTCGGGTAAGGTTTGCCTCTTTGCAGATGATACCAAAATCTGCAATAGAGTAGACACCCAGGAAGGTGTAGATAACATGAGGAGGGATCTAGCTAAGCTTGAAGAATAGTCTAGAATTTGGCAGCTGGGATTTAATGTTAAAAAATGTAAGGTCATGCATTTGGGCTGCAGCAAACCAAGGGAGCAATACAGTATAGGAGGTGAAGTACTTTTGTCCACTAAAGAAGAGCGGGAGATAGGCGTGGTTGTGTCTTATGATCTTAAAGTAGCTAAACAGGTAGAAAAGGCGACGGCAAAAGCTAGAAGGATGCTTGGGTGCATACGGAGAGGAATGGCTAGCAGAAAAAAGGAGGTGATAATGCCTCTGTATAAGTCTTTGGTGCGACCTCATTTGGAGTATAGTGTGCAATTCTGGAGACCACACCTTCAAAAGGATGTGAACAGGATGGAGTCGGTGCAGAGGGTGGCTACTAAAATGATGTGGGCTTCATTATAAAGCATATGAGGACAGACTTAAGGATCTTAATATGTACACCTTAGAGGAAAGGCGGGATAGAGGTGATATGATTGAGATGTTTAAATACCTCTGTGGCATAAATGTTCAGGGAGAGAGCCTCTTTCAATTGAAAGCAAGTTCTGCTACGAGGGGACATGGGATGAGGGTGAAGGGAGATAGATTCAGGAGTGATATGCGGAAATATTTCTTTACGGAAAGAGTAGTGGATCCGTGGAATAGTCTTCCAGTGGAGGTGGTAGAGATGAGGACAGTAACTGAATTCAAAAAAGCATGGGACCAACACAGAGGATCTCTAAAGGTAAAAAGTGGACTGTTGTAGTTGTTGATATGGAAGGACAGACTAGATAGGCCATGTGGTCTTTTTCTGTCATCATGTTTCTATGTTTCTATAAAAAAGGAAGGCTGGCAATGAGATGGATCAATACAATAACAGCAGCAATGGATATCACTCTATCAACAAGGAGTCACCTGACTGAAGACCAAACAAAGTTTAGGTCAACTATACAGAGGGTCGCCATGAGTTGACACAACTCGACGGCACTTAACAGCAATAGTTGTGATGTAGGATGTCTGAAGACGTGCACTAGCGAAATCACGGAGATGTCTCTACAGTCATTCCACAAGCGGCATTTATAGATGTCTCCAGTGCAGGGAAGTATCATGGACTTACACGTCTCTATTCAATTTCAGAAACTAAAGGGGACATCTATGGGCATGTCCAGGTTTATACCTGCTGCAAGCACAAATAGGCAGCAGGAAAGTCCTTGTTTTGGCCTTAAAACATCCAGAGAGTATAAAGTTAAGTGACTAGTCTAAGATCACACAGACCCACCGTGGGATTTGAACTCTTACCACCCCACACCCAACCCACTGATTTTACCGCTATGCTGTTAGACATCCATGTTCTGAAATCCTTTTCCACAGATGTCTATGTAGACGTCTCTATAGACATCCATATCGGGCACATCCATGCTTCTGAAATTGTATCTGAACTGGCACATACCTGCCTTTTTTTCAGATGTTCTGGCTTTAACATCAGAGATTGCACTTGGACGTTCCATTGTAAAATATGCCTATATGCCTATAGCTGGGAAATCAAACATAGGGATGGGGTCAGCCCTAAATTGAGGAACGTGAGATTGCTCTGGAGAACCAAGCCTGAGGAGGGGAACAATGGGGTCTGGGTAAGGAGAAGCCAGGCATTATAATGGGGGGATTCTACACATAAAAAATTATAGAGATGGACTCTAAAGTGACTGACTGGATTACAATTTGTTTGAGTAGGAGGCGACAAAGGGTACAGATAAATGGAGCTGGCAATGAGGAGAAGGATGTTACCAGTGGTGTGCCACAGGGACTTTTTTAAACATTTTTTGTTAGTGATATTGCTGAAGGATTATTGGGTAAGGTTTGCCTCTTTGTGGATACCAAAATCTGCAATAGAGCAGACACTCTGGAAGGAGTAGATAACATGAGGAGGGATCTAGCTAAGCTTGAGGAATGGTCAAGAATTTGGCAGCTGAGATTAATGCTAAAAAAATGCAGGGTCATGCATTTGGGCTGCAAAAATCCAAAGGAGCGATACAGCATAAGAGGTAAAGCACTTCTGTCCATGAATGAAGAGCGGGACCTGGGCTTGATTGTTTCTGATGATCTTAAAGTGGCTATAATAGGTAGAAAAGGCGACAGTGAAAGCCAGAAGGATGCTTGGGTGCACAGGGAGAGGAATGGCCAGCAGAAAAAAGGAGGTGATAGTGCCTCTGTATAAGTGAGACCTCGTTTGGAGTATTGTGTGCAATTCTGGAGATCACATCTTTAAAATGATATAAACAGGATGGAGTTAGTGCAGAGGGTGGCTACTAAAATGGTTACTGGTCTTCGTTATTTAGCATACGAGGACACACTTAAAGATCTTAATATGTATACTTTAGAGGAAAGATGGGATAGAGGAGATATGATAGAGACATTTAAATACCTCTGTGGCTTAAATGCACAGAAGGCGAGCCTCTTTCATTTAAAAGTAAGCTCTGCAACAAGGGGACATAGGATGAGAGTGAAAGGGGTAGATACACCACATCCGAACCCTTCCAGCAGAAACAGGGCGTACCCCAAGGTTCCTCCCTGTCTGCTCTGCTCTTTAATATCTATATGCAGCCAATCTGTGACATTACGCAATCTTTCGGCATATCCTGCCTTATGTATGCAGACGACGTGTTGCTATTTACACCTATAGCTGTTTCCTGCCCGGACTATACAGTGATAATTAACTGCTTTAACGCAATAACGGACTGGCTACTCAATCAGAACCTCCGTATAAATTTAAAAAAAACAAAAGTCCTAATAATTACAAGAAACAAATCCTTCTCACCTCCTCCAACACTAAAGGTCAGAGACGCAGAACTTCCAGTCAAAACCAATATACGCTACCTAGGAGTGATACTCGATCAGCAATTAGACTTCAAGGAGCATATAAAACGTACTGTAAAAGCTATCTACTTCAAGATCAAAACCCTACGACACTTGAGGCCTATGATGGATCCCGATGACTTCCGCACCATCTTCCAAGTGCTAGTCACACCTCACTTCGATTATGCTAACATCATAATGCATGGCCTCCCAAAGATTACACTCAACCCGCTACAGTTAGCGATGAATGCGGCAGCTCGCGTCCTTTGCGGAGTCCCAAGGAATGATCACATCTCCCCCATTTTAAAAGAACTCCATTGGCTTCCAATAAGCTGCAGAATCTTATACAAGGCCCTCCTCATAACCTTCAAGGCCTTTAACAAAATGACACCTTCATCAGTCTCTGACCTAATCACACACAACGGAAACAATAGATCTAGGAGATCACTAACTGCAGACATGCTGATTATACCAAGTAATTCTATAAAGCTTAACCAGACAACCATCAATAGGGCATTTAGGAACTTCGCCCCCAGGTGTTGGAACAAACTTCCTCCCAGCATTAGAGCGATCAGGGACCTTAGGCAGTTTAGAAAATCCATTAAACACCACCTGTTTCTTATGCATTTTAAACATCTAGATATCCCACCCCCATCGCCCTCCCCACCCTCACATTTCCTAACCTCTGATAGCTAATTACACAATACCACTGCAAGTTGTGTACCAACATGTATACTGCTAGAAATGCATATAGTTTTCCCCAGTTACCTCCATGTTAAAATCCCTGTTATATGTAAACGAAAGTCATATTCAAATGACCAAGTGTTATATTGTTTTAATGTAAACTGCACTGATGACAAAGAGAGCGGTATATAAGAAATGTTAAATAAATAAATAAATAAATAAATAATATGCGTAAATATTTCTATATGGAAACAGTGGTAGATGCGCGGAATAGTCTCCCAGTGGAGGTATTAGAGACAATATCTGAATGCAAGAAAGCATGAGATAAACACAGAAGATCTCTGCATTAAAAAAGGGACTATAGTAGTTGATATAGAAGGGCAGACTAGATAGGCCATATGCAGGGGCGGCCCAAGAGGGGTGCGGGGCTATGTGCGGAGACTCGGTGTGGGGCCTCATTTGCATAAGGGGCATCATTTGCATTAATATTTGCATAATGTTAACATGCACTAACTTTTAGAAAACATGCCTCTTAATAAGTGTATGGATAAAGAAAGACTACCAGATTTCTACATTACGATATTCCAGTGCCAACCGCCAAGCACATTAGGAAGTATTATAAACACTGCCCATTTAGAACCCATTACCTCTACCGCGGCCGCAGAAGACGGCGTTTTTCATCAATGTTGCCATTTTTGCTTCTATAACCGAGCACTTGATACAGGGTTGGATACCCGAAACGGGCACGTCGTGCAAAGGGAATTTTTTTGGAGCAACTTAACTCTCCGGTGGAGTGTTTTAAATAAGATAAGTGTTTAAAAATATTAAAATATTAAAATATCGTTTTAAGTGGTGAAGAACTTATATTGAATAAAATGTAGCTTACTGCTTGGCGTGAGTGGTTAAACCCATACCACCTCTCTTACAGTCAGCTTCGACAAAAGAAATAAAAAATTAACTTTGGGGGTATTTAATGGTGAACTTTTCGATCTGGTTCCTTTAGTTTGTTCACACATCGGGGTTAAGTATTTTTGCATTTAGAACCCATAGCAAACCCACCATATCATAACAGTACTACCAGGACTCATAAATCACCAAATCCTACCTATCAAAAGGCAACATTGCAAATATTAAACCAAGACATCTCAGAGAATACTAATACATCTCCTACTGGGGAAAGAAAACAAGTGGACCTGTCAGACAGAAACTACATGAATAGAATACCTCAGCTCGATTACACCATTGGAACATAGACCATCACCAAACAAAGAACAAGGGATCACAATTTAGAAATAGGAAGACAATAATTAAACTGAGAACCCCAAAAGCCAAACTTGGAATGTACAACAACACTGAAGAAATAAAACTATAAATTAATTTCCTCTTGTACTAAATAAAATGCAGACTTTAAAGACGCACATTTCCCAGAGCTGACATAGTCCAGTTAATAAATTCAAAATAAAAAAGTATTTTTCTACCTTTTGTTGTTTGTGCATTTTATTTTTCAGTTGCAATGGCTCCAGTCGCTTTCTTCTGGTTTCTTCTTGTCTTCTGCTAACTCTCCATTGTCTGCTGTCCATTTGTCCATTTTTTTCCATTATCTCTCTACATCTGCTTTAACATACTGATCTTTCCTCTTTTGCTCTTTCCTCCATCTCTTTCTTTATTCCTTTTTCATCCACTCAAATTTTAGCCCTCCATCGTCAATCCCCACTTACTCTCCCAATACCCAGCCAATCGTAGATTTTTCTTCCCTCCCACACAAAATATTTTCCCCCTCTCTATTTCACTCTCCCAGCCCCATCCCATACTAGTCCTCCCCCAACATCAGCTCTCTTCTAGTTCCAGCCCAACCCAGCATCTGCTCTCTTCTAGTCCCCGCATCAGCCCATTTCCAGTCCTAGCCCCCCATCAGCCCATTTCCAATCCTATACTAGCTCCTCCATCAGTGTATTTCCAATACAAGCCCCCCCCATCAGCCCATTTCCAATCCTAGCCTCCCATCAGCCCATTTCCAATCCTATCCTAGCCCCTCCATCAGCCCATTTCCAGTCCTAGCTCGCCCCACACTCAGCCCATTTCCAGTCCAAGCCCTCCCCCCATGAGCCCATTTCCAGTCTTATTCTAGCCCCTCCTTCAGCCCATATTCAGTCCTAGCTCCCCCCATTCAGCCCATTTCCAGACCAAGGCCCCCTCCCCATCAGTTATTTCCAGTCCAAGCCGCCCCCATTCAGCCCATTTCCAGTCCAAGCCCTCCCCCCCACTCATCCCATTTCCAGACCACGTCCCCCTCCCCATCAGCTATTTCCAGTCCAAGCCCCCTCTCCACTCAGCCCATTTCCAGTCCTAGCTCCCCTCTCCCCAAAATTTGCAGTCCAAGCCCCCCCACTCAGCCCAATTCCAGTTCAAGCCCCCCTCCCCATCAGCTATTTCCAATCCTAGCTCCCCCCACAGCCCATTTCCAGTCCAAGCCCCCCTATCCCATCAGCTATTTCCAGTTCAAGCCCCCCCTCCACTCAGCCCATTTCCAGTCCTAGCTCCCCCCTCCCCACAGCCCATTTCCATTCCAAGCCTCCCTCCTCCCCTCCTGAAGAGCCCCACGGTTGTTTAAGATACTTTAGAGGGAGCTGGAGAGATCCCGGCTCACCTCCACAGCTGCTGAAGTGAAGCACGTCTATTTCCTTCAATTCAGCAGCTGTAATGACGTTTAGAACGCTTCCGTGCTGAGGTCAAAGGGAACTTCCTGTTTCCCGTGCTCAGTGTGGCACTGATCTAAATGTCAATACAGCTGCCGAAGTGAAGGAAATAAACGCACTTCACTTCAGCAGCTGTAGAGGTGAGCCAGGGCCTATCTCCGGCTCCCTCTAAAGTCACCCTGCCTGCCGCTGGTGTTCAGGATGTTGTTTGCGTGGGGCCCCCTGAAACATGAGGCCCTGTGCAAACAACATTCTTGCTCAATGGACGGGCTGGCCCTGTCTCCTCTAGTACTGACTGGCTTGTTCTACAGGCAGTCCATGGTATATCCAGTATTCACCACCATCACCATAATTCAAAGGCATCAATTTTCTTCCTATCTTTTTCACTGTCCAGCTTTCGCATCCATATGATGTTATTGAAAATACCGTGGCTTGAATGAGTCAAATCTTTGTATGGAGAGAGACAATCTCTGCTCTTGAGAATAGGTCTTTCATAGCCATTCTGCCAAGAGCAATGCGTCATTGGATTTCTTGACTGTTTGTTGCTTTTTATTGATAGTTGATCCAAGTAGATTAAAGTTATCCACGATTTCAATTTCCTCCACAAATAGTGCAACTTCTCCCCTCTCTGCATCACCTCCACAACATGTCAGCATTTCATCCATTCCTCTCTACATTTGAGGCGGGGGGGGGGGGACTGGAGGTGCATAGGCCCCTGAGTGCAAACTGGAGGGGCTGTGCCCCTCGAGGCCCCCCCCCCACCATGACCATGCCTCTGACAATAATATTTGATGAAGTGGACTATTGATCTCGAAAGCTTATGCCTCAATACAGTTGTTGCTGTATAAGGCAGTGATATCCACTGTTGGTTCTTGAGGGCCACCAACAAGACAGGTTTTCAAGATATCTCATATGAATATGTATGAAACAGATTTTACTACTGGGAGAATTCTACACAAAAAAATTAAAATTATGCACATTTATTTAGAAAAATGATGGCAGAAAAAGACCATATGGCCAGGGCCGGCCCGTCCATTGAGCAAGAATGTTTTTTGCACAGGGCCCCGCATTTCAGGGGGCCCCGCGCAAAGAACATTCTGCTTTTTTTCAAAATTAAGTTTAAAAAAAAAGCTGGCTGCTACTGCTGCTGCCGCGACAGCAGCAGAATGGAGTGTCCCGCGGGGCCCCCTCTGCCTGGCTGAGCTCTCCCTCTGCGATGGCTGAGCCCTTCTGTGCCGGCTTTCAGATACGCGAAGGGAGAGTGTCTCCCTCGCATCTCTGTTAAGCCCGCAGGGAAATTTCCCATCTGCCCCTGCAGGCTTAACAGAGACACGAGGGAGACACTCTCCCTTTGCGTATCTGAAAGCCGGCACAGAGGGGCTCAGCCGTCGCAGAGGGAGGGACTCAGCCGGGCAGAGGGGGCCCCGCGGGACACTCCATTCTGCTGCTGCTGCGGCGGCAGCGGCAGCGGTAGCAGCCAGGTTTTTTTTTTTTTTTAATGTTCCTTGAATCGATGAGGGGAGGGGGTTAGGACTGGTAATGGGCTATGGAGGGGGTTAGGACTTGACTTGAGGTGGGCTGTGGGTTGAAGGGGGGGTTAGGACTGGTAATGGGCTATGGGGGGGTTAGGACTGATAATGGGCTATGGGGGGGCTAGGACAGGAAATGGGCTGATGGGGAGGCGTTAGGACTTGAGGTGGGCTGATGGGGTTAGGACTGGTAATGGGCTTTGGGCTGATGGGGCTGTCTGGTGGCTATGGGGGGTTAAGACTGGTAATGGGCTTTGGGCTGATGGGGGCTGTCTGGTAATGGGCTATGGGGGGCTAGGACAGGAAATGTGCTGATGGGGAGGGGTTAGGACTGGTAATGGACTGTGGGCTGATGGGGGCTGTCTGGTAATGGGCTATGGGGGGGTTAGGACTTATAATGGGCTATGTGGGGGCTAGGACAGGAAATGGGCTGATGGGTAGGGGTTAGGACTTGAGGTGGGCTGATGGGGTTAGGACTGGTTTTGGGCTGTGGGCTTTTGTGGGGGGGGGTTAGAACTGGTAATGGCTAGGGGGGGGTTACGACTGGTAATGGGCTTTGGGCTGATGGGGGCTGTCTGGTAATGGGCTATGGAGGGGTTAGGACTGATAATGGGATATGGGGGGGGCTAGGACAGGAAATGGGCTGATGGGGAGGGGTTAGGACTTGAGGTGGGCTGATGGGGTTAGGACTGGTAATGGGCTGTGGGCTGATGGGGGGTTAGGACTGGCAATGGGCTATGGGGGGCTGACTGGAAATGGGTTGATGGGGTCTGGGGTTATAGGGGGGGCTTAAGATGATAGGATTGGGTTGGGGGTTGCTAGGACTGGAAATGGGCTGATGGGGGGCTAGGACTGGAAATGGGCTGATGCAGGGACTAGAAGGGAATGGATGCTGGGTGAGGCTGGAACTAGAAGAGAGCTGATGTTGGGGGAGGATTAGAATGGGATGGGGCTGGGAGAGTAAAATGGAGAGGGGAAAATATTTTGTGTGGGAGGGATGAAAAATCTACAATTGGCCGGGTATTGGGAGAGTAAGTGGGGATTGAGGATGGAGGGGTAAAATTTGAGTGGATGAAATAGGAATGAGGAAATAGCAAAAGGAGAAAGATTAGTATGTTAATGCAGATGTAGAGAGAGAATGGAAAAAAAACTAGGAGAGAAGAAAGGACAAATGGACAGCAGACGATGGAGAGTTAGCAGAAGACACGAAGAAACCAGAAGAAAGTGGCTGGAGCAATTGCAGCTGAAAAAAAATGCACAAAAGGTAGAAAAATATCTCTTTATTTTGAATTTATTAATTGGAATATGTCAGCTCTGGTAAATGTGCACCATTAACGTCTGCGCTTTGTTTAGTACAAGAGCAAATTAATGTATAGTTTTATTTCTACAGTGTTGTACATTCCAAGTTTGGCTTTTGGGATTCCCAGTTTAATTATTGTCGTCCTGTTTCTAAATTGTGATTCCTTGTTTGGTGATGGTTTATGTTCTGTTCATGTGTAACTGAGCTGAGGTATTCTGTTTATATAATTCCTATTTGACATTGCCACTTGTTCTCTTTCCCCAGTAGATCATGTATTGGTATTCTCTGAAATGTATTGGTTTAATATTTGCATGTTTCCTTTTGATAGATAGGGTATGGTGCTTTGTGAGTCCTGGTAGTGCTTAGGATACGGCGGGTTTGCTATGGGTTCTAAATGGCAGTGTTTGTAGTAGTTCCTAATGTGTCTGGCGGTTGGCACTGGATTATAGTAATGTAGAAATCTTTTAGTCTTTCTTTATTCATACACTCATTAAGAGGCATGTTTACTAAAAGTTAGTATATGGTAACATTATGCAAATATTTATGCAAATGAGATCCCTTATGCAAATGAAGCCCCGCACCGAGTCTCCGCACATGGCCCCACACCCCCCTTGGGCCGCCCCTGTTTGATAAGATACATGTATTTTTTAAGAAGACATGCTATTCTGAGTTGTTCTGGTTTTGTCTATTTCTGTAATGTCACACTGCATGCGGAGTCTGACTTCTTGGGGTTTTCAGTTCTGTTTTTGTCTGCATATTTCTATTTCTAATTTGTGCTCCCTTGTTCTGCATTTGTTTTGCCTGTGTGACTGTGGTGCTGTATTCTGATATGTTACTTGCTGTGTACGGATCTGTAGTAGTCCTGCTTGTTCAGTTTTCCCAGTAGGAAATATACTGCAGTTACTGGGCCCAATATCTATAGTACTGCCTTTTCATAGGTAGCATTGGCACCGTGGTAGTCCTTGACAGGTTTGCTACAAGCCCTGAATGAGATTTGTGGAGGGTTTCTATTATTTCATAATGTATCTGGAAGTTTACACTGGAGGGAAGTTGTGTAGCAATCTGGTACCCTTACTCCAATGTCTTTGAAGGTGTAAAGGATGTTTATCCTCTCATAAAGTTTTGTTGGGACAAAAGAGCAGGGGCGGTTCTATCATTAGGCCGAGTGAGGCGGTGGCCCCAGGCGGCAACTTTTTGGGGGTGGCAAAAATTGCCCCCAAAAAGACCGCCTCACTCGGCCTTCAAAATAAAATTAATAAAATCCTCCGGGGTAAGAAGCAGCTGCCGCTGCTGCTCCATCGGCGGCAGCGGCAGATTGAGGAGCTCGCGGCCGGCCGCCTGCCTCTCCCCCCCTGAAGAGCCTGCAGTGCTGGTTTCCCCTCTGCCCCGGCTCAGTTTTGTGCCGCGGGCTCAGCTTTAACACAGCTGCGTGAAAGGGAAACACTCTCCCTTCGCTGTGGCTCTGCAAAACTGAGCCGGGGAGGAGGAGGAAACCGGCACTGCAGGCTCTCCGGTGGGGGGGAGAGGTGGGTGGCCGGCAGCTGCTTTTTACCCCGGAGGATTTTATTAGTTTTTCAATTTCCCTGGGGAGAGGCGCTAGGACTGGAACTGGGCTGATGGGGGGTTTAGAATTGGAAATGTGCTGATGGGGGGTTAGGACTGGAAATGGACATGGGGGTTAGGACTGAAAATGGGCTGATGGGGGAGTTAGAACTGTAAATGGCTGATGGGGGGTTAGGACAGGAAATAGGCTGATCGGGAGGGGGCTAGGACTGGTACTGGGTGGTCAGGGGAGGGCTAAGACTGGAAATGGACTGATGGGGTTTAGAACTGGAAATGGGCTGATGGGGTGCTACGACTGGTAATGGACTATCGGGGGGGGGGGGGTTAGGACTGGAAATGGGCTGATCGGGAGGGGGCTAGGACTGGTAATGGGCTATCAGGGTAGGGCTAGGATTGGAAATGGACTGATGGGGGTTTAGAACTGGAAATGGGCTGATGGGGGGGCTAGGACTGGTAATGGGCTATCAGGGGGTTAGGACTGGCTAATAGGGGAGGGGAGGAGAGTGCTGCTGGCCCTGGAAGAAAACTAGGGGCTAGGGTAGAAATGGCCTGATGCGGGGGGATGGTAGAATAGGACTGGAAGGGAGCAGATACTGAGAGGGTCTGCCAGGGGAAGGAGGGGGCAAGAAGGGAAATGACACGGGGGAAGGAGGGGGCTGGAAAGGAGCTGACACCTGGGATGTACTGAAGGGGGACTGGAAGGGAGCTGACACTTGGTGATGGGAGTGGTAGGTGGTTGAGTAATGGGGAGGAGGCTGGAAGGGAGCTGACATGCAAATGGCACTGGAAGGGAGATGGACAGAGGGTAGGGCGGCTGGAAGGGAGCTGACTGGGGTGTGACACTGAGAGTGGACCTGAGCTGATACCTGGGATGGAATTTGGACTAGAAGGGGCTGGACAGTGGGGAAGGAGGGGGACTGGAAGGGAGTCGTGGGAATGCAAGGCGGTTGACATTGGAAGGTACTGGGAGGGGGGGACTGGAAAGGGGACTGATACTGGGAAGGGTTACTGGAACCACAGAAAGAGAGCTAAGAGAAGACAGGAAAGCAGAAGCCTCAGATCGGGACCAGCATGATCAGAGAATAAAATGGTCAGACAACAAAGGTAGAAAAAATAATTTTATTTAATTTTAGTGATTGGATTTTGTGCTATTTTTATATTTTACACAGTATTAGGGAACTGCATCTCTTATTTATCTGATGTTGCACTGCATGTGGACTCTGGCTTCTTGGGGTTTCCGTTTAAATTTTGTCTACATATTTTTATTTTTACTTTAGATTGTGGTTACTTATTCTGTACTTGGTGAGGGTCAATGTTGTGTGTGTGTGACTGAGGTCAGGTGTTCTGTTAACATGGAGTTTGTATTTAAAGATAATACAATTTGACTTGTTCAGCATTTCAAATAGGGTGTATGGATGTTCCAGGGCCCAATGTAGTATTTACAGTGACGCTTCTTTTGGATGGGCTCCTAATGTGAGTTTTGGAAGTTTGTACTGATATGGTATGGTATGGTAGGTTTGCTCTTTGTTGTAGGGCTTTTTATTAGTTCACAATATGCCTGGTACTGGAGAATAGTGGTTGTTGTTAGTGAGATGATCAGAATCAGATTTTTTTTTTTTAATATTGAGTTCTATGGATGAATGTCCTGGTTCTGCTCTGCACCTACTGTGGATGCAAAATATATGTTGAAAAAGAAAAAGCGAGAACCATAACGCAGTTTATAACAAAATAAAAAGGAGTTATAATTTAGTTTTATAAACTGTGCTGTTGGTTCTTGCTGTCTTTTAGTTCCTTGGTGTGCATACAGGACCATACCTAGCCCTGTGCAAGCAGTGCAGCCGCACAGGGCACAAAGGTTTGGGGGGCACATTTTGGCTGTCTGCTGTTGCCCTGCCACCGCTGGCAGGACAATAGCAGGCAGCCAAAATGTGCCCCCAAGCCTTTTCGCAGCACTTTAAGCAGGTCTGGTCCCTCCCCCCTCTGATGCGATGTCAGAGCAGGGAGGGACAGATCTGCTCAAAGTGCCGGCACCTTTCACCGTGAAAAAACAGAGGGCGGCGGCAGCAGCAGGGAAAGAGCAGGCAGTGCTGGACGGAGGTATGGGGGAGAGAGGGGGGCGTGCACCCGAGCTGCAAGTCACACAGTGTGCGATTGCAGCTCAATACGGCCCTGTGTGCAAACATCTTGCATTTCCTCCATATAATCTAATCGGTTTTTTTGGTTTGGTTCAGTCTCTGGTTGGATTTCTGAAAAGCCCCGCCCCCCTCTAAGGTAAGCCATCTCATTCTTCGCCTCAGGCAGCAGATTGCCTTGAGCCACCCCTGCAAAAGAGAAACTTGTGAAGGGCTCCACTGGATCTAAGAGAGGGGGGGGGGGGGGGCAGGTAGGGTTGCCAACCGGCTGGTATTCAGCCGGCCTGGTCAGTTTTTACATAGCCAGGCCAGCTGCCGGTGATGATTTAAGACTGGCCATTGAAAAGCCGGTTTCATCTCTCTCCTGGAGTCCTTGTCCTTTCCCACACAGCCTCACCGTCTCCTCCGCTCCCGTCGCAACTCCTGCTTCTTACAGAGCCCCGGCTTCAATAGCACTAATAATTTAAAATAAAAATGAAAACACTGCGGAGCCTTCCGGCTCTATGGAACCCCTGCTGCTGCATCCCGCCATCAAAAGGAAGTTATGCAGCAGCAGGGGTTCCATCAAGCTGGAAGGCTCCTCACCGGTTTCATTTTTATTTTAAATTATTAGTGCTATTGTAGCCGGGGCTCTGTAAGAAGCAGGAGCTGCGGCTGTCAGGAGAAGGAGGTGGCAGGAAGGGACTGACATGGGGGAAGTTGGGGGCTAAAGGAAGCTGACAGAGGGGGAAAGGAAACTGACACCTGGAGATGATACTGGAGGGGGACTGGAAAGGATTTGACACCTGGAGGTGGAACTGGAGAGAGTTGACACTTGGGGATGGGACTGGGTAATGGGTGGGTTGGAAGGGAGGGGGCACTGGGACTGGGAGGGGGCACATGGGGATGGCACTGGAAGGGGGATGGACAAAGGGTAGGGTGACTGGAAGGCAGCTGACACGGGGGGGGGGGGGGTGGCACTGGGAGTGGATGTGAGCTGATACTTGCAATGGTAGTTGGACTAGAAGGGGCTGGACAGTGGGGAAGGAGGGGGACTGGAAGGGAATGGACACCACTAGAGGTCCAGAGAACACAAGGGGATTGGCATTAGAAGGTAATGGGAGGGGAAGACTGGAAAGGGGGCTGATACTGGAGAGGGTTACTGTGACTGGAAATAGGCTGAAGGAAGTAAAGAAAACAAAAGAGACAATAAATGGCAGATGGACTATAGACTAGGGGTCTCAAACTCCAGTCCTGGAGGGCCGCAAACCAGTCAGGGGTCTCAAACTCCAGTCCTGGAGGGCCGCAAACCAGTCAGGTTTTCAGGACATCCCTAATGAATATGCATGAGATATATTTGCCTGCACTGCCCCCATTGTATGCAAATATATCTCATGCATATTCATTAGGGGTACCCTGAAAACCTGACTGGTTTGAGACCCCTGCTATAGACCATAGAAAGAGAGCTAAGAGAAGACAGGAAAGCAGAAGCCTCAGATCGGGACCAGCATGATCAGAGAATAAAATGGTCAGACAACAAAGGTAGAAAAAATAATTTTATTTTCAATTTAGTGATTAGACTTTGTGCTATCTTTATATTTTACACATTATGGGGAACTGCATCTCTTATTTATCTGATGTTGCTACTGCATGCTGAGTCTGGCTTCTTGGGGTTTCAGTTTAATTTTTGTCTACATATTTTTATTTTTACTTTAGGTTGTACTTATTTTGTACTTGATGAGGGTCTGTGTTCTGAGTATGTGACTGAGGCCAGGTTTTCTGGTAACATGAGTTTGTACGAAGGGATTTATACTGTACTTTAGTAATTTGTTCAGCTTTTCAAATAGGTTTATGGTTCTAGGGCCCCCTGCACTATTTATAGTGCTGCTTTTTTCTGGATAAGCCCCTCGTATGAACTTTGGAAGTTTATGCTGGTATGGCATGGTATATTTGGCCTTGTAGATCTTTGGTGACTTTTGTATGGTTTTATATTTGTTCACCTATATGCCTGGTACTGGACAATGTTTATGTTGTTGTTAGCGAGATGACCAGAATCAGATTTTTTTTTTGACTATCAGCCTGTTTGAATGATGCTAAGTATTTACTGCTAAATAGTTATTTTTCTTATGTCAATGCATGTGCCCTTTCACTGCAATTTTCTTACAACACTGGATTTGAAGGAGAAATACTAGCATCACATGAAAAGAGTTCACAAAGAAGTTTTGGGAAAAGGGAGGGTGGGGTGTAGCCAACATTAATGAGGGAGGGGCGCCAATTTATAGGTTTCAGGGGAGTGCCAGAAACCCTAGTACGGCCCTGCCAAAGGCCAGCAGTATGCATGCAGCAGGACAGCTTCGGGATGAGATTGGGGCTGTCAATAGCCATGGTGGGCCTGAGTCGGTCCTGGGCAGTGGTGGCAGACTTGGAAAAGTGATGCCGCAGGGCTGGGCTCGGGCAGCTTATAGGGTCATACAGGCATCAGGGAGAGCCGCAGTCACCATGGCTGTTCCCGTTTAAGGCACGTGGTGCTTGTGGCTACTCCCAGACACTGCTGCTGCAATCCTTACAGCAGTCCAGCATGCTAGAGTAGCCACAAGCACCACGGAAGGGAACTGATGCTAGGAAGAGCTAGAGGAGTAGCCTAGTAGTTAGAGCACTGACTTGGTAACAAAGAGCAGGGCTGGCCCGTCCATTGAGCAAGAATGTTTTTTGCACAGGGCCCCGCGTTTCAGGGGGCTCCACGCAAAAAACATCTTGCATCAGCGATCAGCCCAGCTAAATAATAAAAAAACACAGACCGGCTGCTGCTGCCGCTGCTGCCGTGGCAGCAGCCGAATCGAGCACCCTGCAGGGCCCCCCCTGCCCTGCAGAGTCCTCCCCTTTCAGCATCAGCTCCCTCAGCGTCGGCTGCCAGAGCCGTGAAGGGAGAGCTTCTCCTCTCGCGGCTCTGTTAATCCCGCCGCGGGGCTGATGGGAATGGACATGGGCTGATGGGAGGTTAGGACTGGTAATGGGCTATGGGGGTGGGGGGCTAAGACTGGAAATGGGCTGATGGGGGGGTTAGGATTGGTAATTGGCTATGGGGGGGCTAAGACTGAAAATGGGGTGATGGGGGTTAGGACTGGAAGTGGGCTGATGGGGGCGTTAGGACTGGTAATGGGCTATGGGGGTGGGGGGCTAAGACTGGAAATGGGCTGATGGGGGTTAGGATTGGTAATGGGCTATGGGGGGCTAAGACTGAAAATGGGGTGATGGGGGTTAGGACTGGAAGTCGGCTGATGGGGGGATTTGGACTGGTAATGGGCTATGGGGGGCTAGGACTGGAAATGGGCTGATGGGGGCGTTAGGACTGGTAATGGGCTATGGGGGTGGGGGGCTAAGACTGGAAATGGGCTGATGGGGGTTAGGATTGGTAATGGGCTATGGGGGGGCTAAGACTGAAAATGGGGTGATGGGGGTTAGGACTGGAAGTGGGCTGATGGGGGGATTTGGACTGGTAATGGGCTATGGGGGGCTAGGACTGGAAATGGGCTGAGGGGGGGTTCGGACTGGTAATGGGCTATGGGGTGGGGGCTAAGACTGGAAATGGGCTGATGGCGGGTTAGGACTGGTAATGGGCTGATGAGGGGGGCTAAGACTGGAAAAGGGCTGATGGGGGGGTTAGGACTGGAAGTGGGCTGATGGGGGGTAGGACTGGTAATGGGCTGTGGGGGGTAAGACTGAAAATGGGGTGATGGGGGGTTAGGACTGGAAGTGGGCTGATGGGGGGCTTAGGACTGGTAATGGGTTGTGAGGGGGCTTAGGACTAGTAATGGGCTATGGGGGGCAAGGACTGGTAATGGGCTGGGGGGTTGCTAGGACTAGAAATGGGCTGAGTGGAAGGGGGGCTTGAACTGCAAATAGCTGATGGGGACGGGGGCTTGGAATGGAAATGGGCTGTGAGGGGAGGGAGCTAGGACAGGAAATGGGCTGATGGAGGGGCTAGGATAGGTTTGGAAATGGGCTGTTGGGGGGTGCTAAGATTGCAAATGGGCTGTAGTGGGGGCTTGAATTGAAATGGACTCATGGAGGGGCTAGAACTGGAAGTAGACTCATGGGGGGCTTGGATTGGAAATGGGCTGAGTGGAGGGGAGCTAGAATTTGACATGGACTGATGGTGGGGCTAGGAAAGGACTAGAAATGGGCTGATGGGGGGCTGGGATTGGAAATGAGCTGATGGAGGGACTCGGATAGGACTGGAAATGGATGGGGGAGCTAGGACTGGAAATGGGCTGATGGTGGGGCTAGGATAGGATTGGAAATGGGCTGATGGGGGGTTAGGACTGGAAATGGGCTGATGCAGGGACTAGAAGGGAGCGGATGCTGGGTGGGGCTGGAACTAGAAGGGAGCTGATGTTGGGGGAGGATTAGAATGGGGTGGAGCTGGGAGAGTGCAATGGAGAGGGAAAAAATATATTGTGTGGGAGGGAAGACAAATCTACAATTGGCCGGATATTGGGAGAGTAAGTGGGGATTGAGGATGGAGGGGTAAAATTTGAGTGGATGAAATAGGAATGAGGAAAGAGCAAAAGGAGAAAGATTAGTATGTTAAAGCAGATGTAGAGAGAGGATGGAAAAAAACTAGAAGAGAGAAGATAGGATAAATGGACAGCAGACGATGGAGAGTTAGCAGAAGACACGAAGAAACCAGAAGAAAGTAGCTGGAGCAATTGCAACTGAAAAAAAATGCACAAAAGGTAGAAAATATCTCTTTATTTTGAATTTATTAACTGGAATATGTCAGCTCTAGGAAATGTGCATCATTAACGTCTGCGCTTTGTTTAGTACAAGAGGAAATTAATTTATAGTTTTATTTCTACAGTGTTGTACATTCCAAGATTGGCTTTTGGGGTTCCCAGTTTAATTATTGTCTTCCTGTTTCTAAATTGTGATTCCTTGTTTGGTGATGGTCTATGTTCTGCATGCATAACTAAGCTGAGGTATTCTGTTTATGTAATTCCTATTTGACATTGCCACTTGTTCTCTTTCCCCAGTAGGTCATGTATTGTTATTCTCCGAAATGTATTGGTTTAATATTTGCAGTGTTGCCTTTTGATAGGTAGGGTCTGGTGCTTTGTGAGTCCTGGTAGTGCTGTTAGGATACGGCGGGTTTGCTATGGACTCTAAATGGGCAGTGTTTGTAGTAGTTCCTAATGTGCCTGGCGGTTGGCACTGGATTATAGTAATGTAGAAATCTTTTAGTCTTTCTTTATCCATACACTCATTAAGAGGCATGTTTACTAAAAGTTAGTGTATGGTAACATTATGCAATTATTTATGCAAATGAGGCACCTTATGCAAATGAGGCCTGCACTGAGTCTCCGCACCTGGCCCCGCACCCCCCTTGGATTGCCCCTGACAGACTAGGGTTCTATTTCCCACTAGCACTCCTTGTAGCCCTGGGCAAGTCATTTAACTCTCCATTGCCTCAGACGAAAAGCCTGGCAATCTACTTTGGTCACACTACCAAGAAAGCAAATTTGCTGATGGGTCACCAGGAGGGGACATTGACTCAAAGGTACACATTACATTACCTAAAGCCCAATAGCAAGCTATGCCTTTTTCTGTCTCCGACAGATCTTTCTGGTTTGTGGGTACAGGGCAACTGCATCCCTCCTATGTCAATTATGGTTCTACAGGGAGAAGTATTCAAGCAATAGGTAACAGACCCCACACGTGAAGGGGACATACTGGACTTGCTACTTACCAATGGTGAAAGTGTTTCTGATGTTATAGTAGGAGATAATTTTACATCCAGTGACCACTAGATGGTGTGGTTCAGTATTAGGGCTAGGGCTGTTAGAATCCATTCAAAGGTGAGGGTCTTAGACTTTAGGAAGACTAAATTTGCCAAGATGGGTCAATGCCTCAGGGAGTCGTTAGCGGATGGGAACAGCTGGGGGATGTAGAAAAACAGTGGGCAAAACTGAAAGGAGATATTTTAAGGGCAACCAAACATTTTGTTAAAATGGTAAATAAAGGTAAAAGAAAAAGGAGACCGCTATGGCTTTCGAAAGAGGTAGCTGAAAAAGTGAAGAAAAAGAGGGAGGCCTTCATGAAATACAAGAGATCACAGAGAGAGGAAGACAGGCATCTATATTTGGAAAAACTTAGAGAAGCTAGCAAAGTAGTCAGGAAAGCAAAGATTCAAAAAGAGGACGAAATAGCCAATGCAATAAAATGGGGGGATAAGACATTTTTCAGATATGTTAGTAAGAAGAGGAAGGGCAAAAGTGGTATTGTCAGACTCAAGGGTGAAGGGGAGGAATATGTAGAAGCTGATGAGGATAAAGTGGAATTGCTTAACAAATATTTCTGTTCTGTGTTCACAGATGAAGAGCCAGGAGCAGGACCTCAGAAAACACCCACAAACAGGAACAGAAGCGAGGGACATCTTGAACAATTTTCAGAAGACTGTGTTCGTGAGAAACTAGCTCAACTTAAAGTAGACAAAGCGATGGGACCGGATGGGATACACCCTAGAATACTGAGGGAACTTGGGGATGTTCTAGCAGCTCCACCTACTGAACTTTTCAATGCCTCGCTGGAGTCGGGAGTGGTGCCAAAGGACTGGAGAGAGGCTCATGTGGTGCCTTTACATAAAAGCGGAAGTAAGGATGTGGTTGAAAACTACAGGCCGGTTAGTTTAACTTCGGTGGTGAGTAAATTATTGGAAAAGCTGCTGAAAGAGAAAATAGTGAGGTTTCTGGAGTCCAGCGGATTACAGGATCCGAGGCAGCATGGATTCACCAGAGGCAGGTCTTGTCAGACAAATCTGATTGATTTCTTTGACTGGGTGACCAGGGAGTTGGACTGAGGAAGAACCCTAGATGTGGTGTATTTAGATTTCAGTAAAGCCTTTGACACTTTTCCTCACGGGCGACTTATAATCAAACTGAGCACCCTAGGGATGGACCCTAAAGTCACTGCTTGGTTTAGAAATTGATTGGGTGGGAGGCGACAAAGAGTACAGGTAAATGGGGCTCACTCTGAGGAGAAGGATGTTACCAGTGTTGTGCCCCATGGATCTGTCCTTGGTCCGATTCTTTTTAACATCTTTGTTAGTGATATAGCAGAAGGGCTGTCAGGTAAGGTTTGCCTTTTTGCGGATGATACCAAAATCTGCAATAGAGTAGACACCCAGGAAAGTGTAGATAAAATGAGGGGGGATCTAGCTAAGCTTGAAGCATGGTCTAGAATCTGGCAGCTGGGATTTAATGTTAAAAAATGTAAGGTCATGCATTTGGGCTGCAGCATTCCAAAGGAGCAATATAGTATAGGGGGTGAAGTACTTTTGTCTACTAAAGAAGAGCGGGACCTGGGCGTGGTTGTGTCTGATGATCTTAAAGTAGCTAAACAGGTAGAAAAGGCGATGGCAAAAGCTAGAAGGATGCTTGGGTGCATACAGAGAGGAATGGCTAGCAGAAAAAAGGAGGTGATAATGCCTCTGTATAAGTCTTTGGTGCGACCTCATTTGGAGTATAGTGTGCAATTCTGGAGACCACACCTTCAAAAGGATGTGAACAGGATGGAGTTGGTGCAGAGGGTGGCTACTAAAATGGTTAGTGATCTTCATTATAAAGCATATGAGGACAGACTTAAGGATCTTAATTTGTACACCTTAAAGGCGGGATAGAGGTGATATGATTGAGATGTTTAAATACCTCCATGGCATATATGTTCAGGGGGGAGAGCCTTTTTCAATTGAAAACAAGTTCTGCTATGAGGGGGCATGGGATGGGGGTTAAGGGGGATAGATTCAGGAGTGATTTGCGGAAATATTTCTTTATGGAAAGAGTGGTGGATCCATGGAATAGTCTCCCAGTGGAGGTGGTGGAGATGAGGACAGTAACTGAATTAAAAAAAGCATGGGACAAATACTGAGGATCTCTAAAGGAAAAAAGGGGACTGTTGTTGTAGATATGGAAGGACAGACTAGATAGGCCATATGGTCTTTTTCTGTCGTCATATTTCTATGTTTCTAATGCCAGTCCTGACATCTGCTGTCTTTTATTTTGTACAGTATGGGGGAAATGCATTTCTATTTCTACATGCAGAATCTGGCTTTCTGAGGTTTTCACTTAATTTTTGTCTATATATTTCTCTTTTCGTTTTGTGCTCATTTATTGAAGGCCTGTTTGTATTGTGTGTGTGTGTATACAAACAATGCTGGATATTGTGTTAGTATGGAATTTCTGTTTATGAATGTGTAGCAATCTTGCTTATTCAGTTTGGACATTGCCCTCTCTGCAATTATTTTTTGGGGACAGGGTGGGGCAAGAGTGGGACAAGGGGAGTGGGGAAAGAGCGGAGCAGGGGTGGGCATGGGCAGAGCATGACTAGCCATAGGTGGCTGGTTTTCCTCTTCCAAAAAGTTGGCAACCCTAGGGGCAGGGGAGCACAGTAATCTTTCCTACAGGGCAGCCTAAAAGGTAGCACCGACCTTGGCAAAGGGATTGGTACTTGGAATAATTGTTTTAAATATTATAAATTGTCACCCAGATGCATGATAACTGTTACAGATTACTTAGAAATCCATTGCCAGGTGCACTTGAAGGCATTATTTGTTGATGGGTGCTTAACTATCATAGTAACATAGTAAATGATAGCAGATAAAGACCAGTATGGTCCATCTAGTCTGCCCAGTAAGACGGCACGAGTAGGTGCACCTGCCACTCTGTACAGGCCACCCCTCCCCATGTCTTTGTTTAGGGGTGAACCCACCGCTCCATGTAGGACACCCCTATTTGTTGAGAAATTAGATGGTTCCGTTTATTTTGATTTTATCCTGTTGCTGTAAAGGGATCCACTGTGTCTGTCCCATGCCATTTCCACCACCTTTTCAGTGAAAAAGTATTTCCTGACATTGCCTTTCAATTTACCACCTTGCAGCTTCATGTTATGCCCTCTAGTTTTACAGCTTCCCCGTCTTTCGAAGAGGTTTGTTTGGGTCAGACATGTATTTCCTATGCGTCCCCCCTCCCCACCCCCATCCCCACCAAAAAAGAATTCTGGCTACAGCATTGACTATTATCCTCGAAAGCGGAGGTGGCATGCCTCAATAACTTTATTAGTCTATACGGTGCCGCCACTTTTTTTGTCATTTATTGTAATAGCAGCAACAAAGAGGCATTTCCGTATCACTGTGCGAGTGTCCAATAAACCGTTTATATTTCCAATATATTACTTATCTTTGAATTTGTTTACGACTCTTGCTTAAGAAATCACTAAAGACAAAAAAAGAGTCATTCTGGCTACGTCGTAGATCAAGTACCACGTATGCACAATACTATGTACTCAGGCAAAGAGACACTGTGCAACAATTACACTCATCCTTTCTTGCGAGGGCAATCGGAGAAAATCAATTTCGTATACAAAGAGCCAAAAAGGAATGGCATAAAAGTGAGGGGATACGTCCTGCCTATAGCCAACAGAATGAGAATATTTTCAGCAAGCAACAGGGCGCTCACCGAGCCACTACGCCCACCATTCCCCCTCACAAGCTCTGGCACTGTCTGACTGAAACTACAGCAAAGGAAGCTGGAGGGGAAGAGGTGTGGCAATGTACGTATGAGGAAAGGGACGGTGTTGCGTACACGTGTGGGAGGGAGGGAGGGGTGTGGCAGGGTACGTAGAGGAAAGAGGCGGTGCCGTGTAGAAGGGGAGGGGTTGCATGTGCCCCGCCCCTTTCCTCTTGTGTTTCGCAGGTCGCTGACGCGGTGAGGAGTCAGGAGCGGGCGGTGGTACTTCCTGCAGCTTCTTTGCCCATCTTCCTGACACGATGGCGACTCCTGGGCTCTTCTGTGGTTCGGCGCTCTCCTTCTTGGTCCTGCTCCTCGCCTATTGGTACCGGCAGCAGACAGGGGAACCGAGCCTGCGGGAACGCCTGGACACGGTGCTCTTCTCACTGCTGCAGGCCGAGGGTAAAGTGGACGTGGATGGCTCCCTCCCACCCCGGGTGGCCATAGGTAAGGGGGAGTGGAAAGCGCTGACCTCCTGCAGGCACACCTGTCATTTAATTAGGTTAGAAGAATAATAAGGAAAGTTTTAGGAGAACTGAAAAAAACGGTAAGAACAAGCTAAATAAAGGTTATAAGTCAAGCCAATGAAAAGATATTACATATTTCTCGATTAGTTTAGTATACTGATAAAATGAACAGGTAAGATAAAGGAGTGACATTGCCAGATAATGCAGATGAATCGCAGAATTCGTTTCAGAGGAAAGTGAGAAGATGTGTGAAAGTAATAGGCACTGTACATTTTTTGGTATTGAGCTTAAAAAACTGCTAGTTAATGTCTTGTATGTAAAATAAAGTGTTTGATCATTTCTCCTCGTCTTTCCTGTTGTTGTTGCAGTGCATTCTGCGATCGACCTGTATTTTCTCACAAAATATCATTTGTTGCTCTGAACCACATTGTACTTGGACCAGAGGAAGGGATTTTTATTTCCTTCCCCACAGGTAGTTAAACCTATTACATGAGTCCAATAAAAAAAGTATTGCCTTGTGATATTTTGTTGTTGTTAAGTGCCGTCGACTCATGGCGACCCTCTGGATAGCTATCCTAAATTGTGTTCGGTCTTCAGTCAGGCGGCTCATTGTTGATAGACTGGTACCCGTAGCTGCTGTTATTGTATCGATCCATCTCATTGCTGGCCTTCCTCTTTTGCGTTGACCTTCAATCTTGCCAAACATAATGTCTTTCTCTAATGATCTCTTTCTTTGCATGATGTGTCCAAAGTATGAAAGTCGAAGTCTTGTCATCTGAGCTTCTAAAGAAAGCTTAGGTTTGATCTCCTCTAGTACAGACTGGTTTGTTCTTCGGGCAGTCCATGGTATACACAGTATTCGCCGCCAGCACCATAATTCAAAGGCATCAATTTTCTTCCTATCTGTCTTTTTCATTGTCCAGCTTTCACATCCATATGATGTTATTGAAAATACCATGGCTTGAACAATTCGAATCTTTGTATGGAGAGAGACATCTCTGCTCTTGAGAATCTTATCTAGGTCATTCATAGCCATTCTGCCAAGAGCAATGCGTCGTCTGATTTCTTGACTGCTTGTTGCTTCTTTATTGATAGTTGATCCAAGTAGGTTAAAGTTGTTCACAACTTCAATTTCTTCTCCTTCAATGATGAACCTGTTGATTATGCCAGTTGTCATGATCTTTGTCTTCTTTACATTAAGGTGCAGGCCCATTTTGAGACTATGTTCTTTGATTGTGAGAAGCAAATGTTTGAGAACATCTTCACTTTCAGCCAGTAATGTGGTATCATCAGCATAGCGAAGGTTGTTGATGAGTCTTCCACCAATCTTCACACCTCTGTTGTCTTCATACAATCCTGCTTCTCTGATGATTTGTTCTGCATATAAATTAAACAGGTAGGGGGAAAGTATACAGCCTTGTCTTACACCTTTGCTTATTTTAAACCATTCTGTTTCTCCTTGTTCTGTTCGACCTGTTGCTTCTTGATCAATGTACAGATTGCGCAAAAGAACGATCAGGTGTTCTGGTATACTCATGCTTCTTAATGTGGCCCAGAGTTTCTCATGGTTTACACAGTCAAAAGTCTTGCTATAGTAGATAAAGCACAAATAAATATCCTTTTGGTATTCTTTAGTCTTTTCAAGGATCCATCTCACATCCGCAATGATGTCTCTCGTTCCTCGCCCTTTCCTGAACCCTGCTTGCACTTCAGGTAGTTCTTGTTCCAGGTATGGTTGTAGTCTCTTTTGAATAATCTTCAGTAAAATCTTGCTGGCATGTGGGATCAGAGCGATTGTGCGATAATTTCCACAGTCAGTTGGATCACCTTTCTTTAGTATTGGTATAAACACAGATCTTTTCCAGTCAGTTGGCCATGATGTTGTCTTCCATATTTCTTGGCAGAGCCTTGTAAGTACGGTAACAGCTGCATCAGATTGCTGCAATACTTCTATGGGAATGCTATCATTGCCTGGTGCTTTGTTCTTTGATAAGGCTTTCAATGCTGCTTCAACTTCTTCTTTCATCACCAATGGTTCCCGATCATAAGGTACAGGTTGAAACGGCTGTTGGTCCACTTGATCTTTATCATATAAAAACTCTGTATATTCCTTCCACCTTTTCTTGATCTTCTCAGCATCATTCAACATAGAACCTTGAGCATCTTGTAACATTCCAATTCGAGGCTGGAACTTTTTCTTTAACTCTCGTAGCTTTAGGAAAGCCGATCTTGTTCTTCCTCTAATAGTTTCTGCTTCTATTTCCTTGCAAGTGTCATTGTAGTACTTTTCCTTGTCCTTGTCTTGCTGCACGTTGGAAATCTCTGTTGAGTGATATTTTAGTTAACATTATTTTCTGTAAGTTCAGGTAGATCAATATAGCAACCATACTGCTGTATCTAGGAATACTGGAGAGACATTTGGTAGCCAAAATTGAAACTTGGTAGTTCTGACTTGGATGCTGCCAAGGTCGATTGTTCTGGCTTTTGTCCAGGATACCTGGAGATGGATGCTAGGTCTTTCAGACTGCAGAGCTGAGAACATGCTGATCTGTGTTGAGTGATCCTGTTACAATACTTGACTCGCAGAACTGCTTTTATGCAAATCCCTTATATCTGCTGAAATATTTTTGGTGATAATCTATGGACGAAACTATTCCGTTTAAAAATAGGATGTTTCTTTATCAGAGTAACTTTCAGGGTTCTTGACATTTCATGCCACGTAAGTACGTAATCACCATGTTGTGCCACTGAAATGGGTTCAAAACTGTAAATTCTGGTCTTTTGAAACATCAAAAGCACGAGTGTTAGAAAACATTGGTTAAGTGCTGGCAGCTTCTGGCCTGGATACATTCTTTTGCTGTTCCCTTTGGCAGGAAACTTTCTAAATCTCTTCTATGAGAAAATAAACTCTTCTTGTTTGCTTTGGAATATTTATCAGTAGCTGCCAGTTTGAAGACTGTTTTGAGCTTGAATATAGGTATGAATTCTCTCTCCCTCTCCGTATCAGATATCACTAGCACAAACACTCTTGCTTTCCACCCCAGCACATCAGGCTGCACAACGAAGCAAGCAAATCTGTAAGAGTGTGTGTGTGGTGTATTTATTTATTTTAAATCACACATACAGGGGTAGTACAAAGGCTACTAAAGTTAACACCAGTCTGTGAACAGATAACATCCAGAGTCCTATTGTAGCTTCCACAGTCTACTGTAGCTATCCATACGTTTGTAAAGTCTTGAACCATTGCAGATTTTTTTTGTCTCATAAAATAGGTAAGTTTATTCTTTTTGAACAGTATTGATACTGTGGACTCATTAAAGGGGGTTGTAACTTTTGTAAAGGTGCCTTTTAAATGCAGAGTGGACTTGTAGGCAAACTAATCCATTGCTGCTTGTAACAACCTACCCTGCACAGCCTGTAGACTTCACTGCTACCTCGCTGCTTGTAAGATAACATAAGCTGCATAGCCCCTCTCTTCCTTCTATGGCTCCACATCACATTGCCTTCCTTTTCCTCATACTCCCTGTCTCCCCTCCTACCAGCACCATCACTCCTTCACTCCTCATCCACCCTTTACCACCCTCACTTCCCCCCCTCCATTCTGTCTTCTACCCTATCATCAGCTCTTGAGCTTCAACACTTTCTCCCTCTCATTCAACCCTCTTCTCTCTCTCAGGCAACCTCACCCTCGTTTCTGCCATACTGTCTCCTCTCTACTCTGCTACTCCTTCTCTCATACAGAGATATCAGCCCCAATCCTGCCCCCCCTAGCTTTCTGTCTCACTCTGAGAAGAGGTCCTCAAGCAACATGTCTAATCTTATCCACCTCCCTCTCCTTTCCCCTTCCGCTCTCCCTTTCTCATGTTCCTTGTGGAACGCGCACACTGTCTCTAATAAACTTGCTTTTACTCATGATCTCCATCTCCAATGCTCTACATCTTCTTGCTCTAACTGAGACCTGGCTCCTCCCAGATGATATAGCATCTATTGTTGCTCTCTGCCATGGGGGCTATCATTTCTCCCACATGCCTCGTCCCACTGGCCGTGGTGGTGGTGTTGGGTTTCTACTTTCTCCCTCCTGCCAATTCCAACCCCTTCTTCTCCTGCCTCAGTCTCACTCCTTCCTCTCTTTTGAAGTCCACTCCATCCGCCTTCTCTCCGGGTAGCTGTTATTTTATCGACCTCCTGACAAGTCTGCTTCCACCTTTCTCACTGACTTCGACTCCTCTTTCCTCCCCACTCTCATTCTTGGGGACTTTAACATCCATGTCGATAACCCCTCTGATCCTCATGCTTTAAAGCTCCTCTTCCTTACCTCCTTGTTTGACCTCCAACTTTGTTCCACTGCCCCCACTTACCAGCATGGCCACTGCCTGGACCTGATATTCTTCTCTAGCTGCTTACCCTCAAACTTCTGTAACTCAGTTCTTCCCGTATTTGACCATCACCTTTTAAGCTTTAATCTTCATCACCTGCTGCCTCAGCCTCGTCCTGTCTCCTCGTCCTGTCTCCTCTAACCTATCTAGAAACCTTCATTCTATTGATCCCTTGGCTCTCTCCTCCGCCATTTCCTCACCTCTTTCTTCCACTTTGTCATCTACATCCGTTGATGAGGCAGTAACTTCACTTGCTGCACTCTCCTCGGCTGTGGATGCTCTCGCTCCCCCCAGCCCACGTCCTGTGAGACGTTCTACACCCCAGCCCTGGCTTTCATCCACTATCCACTATCTGCTATCTACATTCCTGTGCCCATCTGCTGAGCGTGCTTGGCTCAAATCTCGCTCCCGTGCAGACCTCCTACACTTCAAATTCATGCTTGTCTCTTTCCAATCAGCCATAGCTCTTGCCAAACAGGACTACTATGTTCATCTGTCTAACTCTCTCTTGCCTCTGATCCTCGCCGTCTCTTTACTACTCTCAACTCTCTCCTCAATGTGCCCCCACCTCCGATTTTCCCACCCCCCTTTCTGCCCAAACCCTGGCTGACTATATTTCCATGACAAAATCCACAAGATCACCCTCCAGTTCCCCACAAAATAAACTACTTCCATCCCTCCCCCCTTCACTCCCAACTCTCCTCTCCTACCCTCTCTTCCTTCCCTGTGATCTGAGGAAACTGCTTACCTTCTTTCTTCCTCCCTCCAATCTCACCACCTGCTCCTCTGATCCTAGCCCCACCCGTCTCCTAAGCCCCATCTCCTCCACCGTTGTCCCTTCCCATATTCTCAGCCTATCACTCTCCACTGCAACAGTCCCTGCTGACTTCAAACATGCTGTGGTCACACCTCTCCTCAAAAAAACCCTCACTCGATCCCACATGTCCTTCTAATTATCGACCCATCTCTCTCCTTCCCTTCACTTCTAAACTACTCGAAAGTGCGGTTCACCGCCGCTTCCTCAACTTCCTCTCCTCTCATGCCCTCCTCTATCCCTTACAGTCCGGCTTTCTATCTCTACACTCTACTGAAACGGCTCTTGCCAAAGTCTCCAGTGACTTGTTCCTGGAAAAATCCAATGGCCTTTACTCCGCCATCATCCTTCTTGACCTCTCTGCTGCTTTCGACACAGTCGATCACACCCTTCTCCTCGATACCCTGTCCTTGCTTGGCTTCACGGGCTCTGTACTATCCTGGTTCTCCTCCTATCTCTCCCACCGCTCCTTCTGTGTGTGCTCTGGTGGCTCCTCCTCCTCTGCTACCCCGCTCCCAGTTGGTGTACCCCAAGGATTTGTTCTGAGTCCGCTCCTTTTCTCTCTCTATATCCAGTCCCTTGGTGTGCTTATCTCTTCCCATGGCTTTCAGTACCATCTGTATGCTGATGACTCCCAGATCTACCTCTCTATGCCCAAAATCTCTCCGGCAATCCAGACCCAGATCTCTGCCTGCCTTTCTGACGTTGCTGCCTGGATGTCTCATCGCCGCTTGAAGCTGAACATGGCCAAAATTGAACTTCTTATCTTTCCCCCTACAACCTCCCCTCCTCTTCCTCCCTTCTCAATTTCTGTGGATAACTCTGTAGTCCTTCCTGTCCCCTCGGCCCGCAATCTGGGGGTAGTCTTTGACTCCTCTCTCTCTCTCTTTCTCCACACACATCCAGCTCGTAGCCAAGACCTGCCGTTTCTTTCTCTACAACATCAGCAAAATCCGCCCCTTCCTCTGTGAACACACTGCTAAAACGCTTATCCACTCCCTAATCACCTCCTGTCTCGACTACTGTAACCTGCTCCTTGCTGGTCTCCCTCTGAGTCATCTCTTTCCCCTTCAATCTGTTCAACACTCTGCTGCGCGACTAATCTTCCGCCAGCCTTGTCATGCTCATATTACGCCTCTTCTCAGGTCACTTCATTGGCTCCCTATCCATTTCCGCATCCAATTCAAACTTCTCCTGCTGACCTATGAATGCATTCACTCTGCGGCTTCTCAGGTCCTTTCATCTCTTATCTCTCCTTATAACCCCCCTCGGGTACTCCGCTCTTCTAGCAAACTGCTTCTATCTATGCCCTGCTCTCCCACTGCTAACTCTAGACTTCGTTCCTTTCACCTTGCTGCACCTTACGCCTGGAACAAACTACCTGTGTCTGTACGCCAGGCACCTACTCTAACCCTCTTCAAGTCCAGGTTGAAAGCTCACCTCTTTGCTGCTTTTGGATCTTGACTCACCTGATCTCCTTTTCTCTCCCTTGTTCCACCTCTGCCTACACCTTCCATGTTTTGTGTCTTGTCTTGACTAGATTGTAAGCACTGATGAGCAGGGATTGTCTCTTACATGTCTGTGCTGTACAGCGCTGCGTACGACTGGTAGCGCTATATAAATGCTTAGTAGTAGTAGTTAGTGTACGTGTGTGCCTCCTGATGTAGAATTGTTTTCATGTGTTTTAGTTCAATACAATCAACTAATACAAAAAAATCCCTTCCTATTAAACTCTACCCCCATGCCTCCCAACAAAATAGAACCCACAATAAGCTGCTCATTGACCCCCCCCCATTCCATCTCTAACTTCATATCCTTAATCTATTCAGGGAAGAGCTACCCCAAAATAGCCATGATTTAAACTTCTTTGAAAAGTAAGATACTCAATTTCCTGTCTTCAACAGCACCAAGTTCCAAAATTATGGACCCAAACAAACAAAAAAGCCCACTTCTGGATGCCCTGTGACTTTGCCTGATTAGAAACACATAACATCAAACTACTGAGATAGCCAAAGTATTCTCAATATGACATAAGGAATCAAAAGAATTGGCAAGGTAGCCTGGCCCCTCGTGTTGCAGCAGTTTTGATATTGAACACCCCACACTGAACTAGCTTATCTGCTCCACTGGAAGCCAGTGCAGTGACCTAAAAAGGGGGGGGGGGGAGTTTCACATGATCTGATACCCTGCTAAGCATTATTAATCATGCTTCAGTGTTCTCGATTTAACTGCAAGCATTTTAGCTGCTGCTCCAGTAACTGTGTTTATAAGCCATTACAACAGTTTAATCTGTTCATAATCAGCACATGAACCAAAGTGGCAAGGTCCATACCATCCAAAAAGTATATGATATAGTGAAAATTCACAAAAGAAGCATGTACCCCACTGAAAACCTGTTTCTAAAAGGTAAAATCTTTATCCAACAGAACACTTAAGCCTTCAATTATTTCCCTATCCTCAAACCTAAATCCATTAATTTAGGAGTGGAGGAGAGGCCTAGTGGTTGGGGCAAGGCACTTCAGGTCGGAGGTTCAAATCCCACTAGAGGACAGCAACCTTGGGCCGGAAGGACTGGGGTTTCTAGTCCCACAGGTGCTCCTTGTGGTCTTGGGCAAGCCACTTAACCCTCCATAGCCCATGTTCCCTGTAAAATAGTTATCTCCAAGTTATAATGCCCTGTTCAATGTAATTTCAGTTTGTTCAATGTAAACCGCACTGATGCAGAATAGCGCGGTATATAAGAGAATGTAAGTAAATAAATAAATAAAATAAATTTTAATGGATGGGACAGCTGATAAATCATGCAATCTGCATAACATGAAGCTGCAAGGGGATAAATGGAAAGGCAATGTCAGGAAATACTACTTCACTGAAAGGGTGGTGGATGCTTGGAATGCCCTCCTGATGGAAGTGGTGGGGGCAAATACAGTGACAGAATTCAAAATGGCATGGGACAGACACAGTGGATCCCTTTTACAGCAACAGGATAAAATCAAAATAAACTTAACTAATTTCTCAACATACAGGGGTGTCCTACATGGAGCGGTGGGTTCACCCCTAAAACAAAGACATGGGGAGGGGTGGCCTGCACAGAGGGGTGGCCTGCACGGAACGGCAGGTGCACCTACTCTTGCCATCTTACTTGGCAGACTAGATGGACCATACTGGTCTTTATTTGCCGTCATTTACTATGTTGCTGTGTAATCCAAAGAAACTCTGATTTATCCAGCATCAGTTTCAAATGATGCATATTAAACCACTTGGCCATCACATGTAAGCCTCCATCCAAATTTAAGATCATGAGTCTGCTCACGTCCCAGAGCTGCCACCAACTAGATGTTGCCTGCAAATAGGATGTGTTGAGTCAAACTTCTCTTCTAACTCTACCACTGGGCGACAAAACGACGCCCTCTGTGAGGTCTTCCGTCAGCGAGGTTGGAGCAGATTTTTCGTTCAACCAAACTACTCTTTACATTTTTCCTATCAAAAATAAGGCTAACCGCTTCCTTGCCTCCTCTCCATCCCCACCTTCCAAAGACGTTACATCAGTAGTGAGTGAGTAATGGTGTCAAATGCCGTAGAGAGTGCCAAAAAACATCATCAGCAAATCTCTACTGCCTCTTGAGTCCAAGCAATTCTTAGTTACTAGCAACAATAATACTGTCTTTCTCATGGCCCACTCCATGAAACTGTCTCAACACCTTGACCTAAGCTTTTCATATATAGATTCTCCATGATTTTGGAGAGGAATGGAAGATTGGGTACGGGTTGGTTATTCTCCAGAGCTGTTGCTTCCAATCCTGGCTTTTTATAATCTCCTGTTTCAATTTTATTTATTTATTTGTTTATTCTTTTCTTCTATACTGCCCCTTCCAGAGATCAAGATTTCTGGGAAAACTTCTTTTCCCATAAAATATTTATGAACTTGCACAAAAATGGGACAACTGAATCTGTATGATTTTACTGGGGGTTCAGATAACACACACACACACACACACACGCTTTAAACTTCTTAAGCATCAAATCTGAAAATATGCCATTCATTTGGTTAACTGTTAAAGTTAACTCAATAAATATTTTTGAATATCGCCTTCACAATGTTTATATTTCAATTTATAATAGGAGTGGCTTGGTGGATAAAGCACTGGGTTAAGAAGTAGGAAAGCCAGGATTCAAATCCTGCTCTTCCACTAATGGTCCTTGGGATTTCGAGCAGGTTGCTTCATCTCCATTGCTTCAGGTACAACTTAAGGAAATAGCTTGTGTACCTGATTGAAACTTACCTTGAGTTTGAATTTGGAAAAGGTGATTAACTAACTAAATCTAAAAATAACAAATCATTGACTTGAAGTTGCCTCCGTTGCTTGTCATGTTTCAGAAGTCCGCTGTCCTTCAGGTGGATGGCATTATACCATCATATTTTGTCAGGCTCTGCAACCATGAGTAAACAGTACTGTGCTATTTCTACCCAAAATAAATTTTAATTATTGGCTGTAGGAAACCTTTTAGTATTAAATTACTAGGTGCATTGCTAGTCTTGAACCATCTTTTCTAGTAAATTGGTATAAATTGGCTTCTGAAAGTACACACACCCTGGCATAATGCTTGCATAATCGTATCTTCTGTCTTGTGAAGTGGGTGTTGGCTTTTCAAGGTATGTTATTACCTTGCCAAAGACACTTGTCAGAGCAGTCCATAAATCTTTGCTGGCGGCCGTTGTTGCTTCCGCTTAGACAACCATGGAGGACAACTGTTGACTAGAGCTGTGGGATAGGATATACTTCAAACATTTTAAAGCATCTGTAAAATTTCTGAGACTCCTGCCTTAAACTAGTAAAATACACACAAGATCTTTCTTTCTCTACAAAGGTTAGATGTTATCAGTTTGTCTCACTAAATCAATCAAAAACAAAGTAAACTTCTTGTAGAGATGCTTATAAAATGGGCTGCTTATTCATTACAGCCAACACAAACCATGCAGAATAGAAGTTAATTACTATTGCGTTAATAATTGTGGAGTGGAGGAGTAGCCAAATAAGTAGCAGACTGAGAACCAGGGAAACCAGAGTTAAAATCCCACTGCCATTTGTGATCTTGGGCAACTAACATGCCTCAGGTACAAAGTGTGTTTGTTTTTTTCAAATTTTAATAAAATTTATTTATTTTTTATTTATTTAGCTGTATTTATATCCCGCTTTTCACCGGGTCAAAGCGGTCAATTGGGGGATACATTTAACATGAGGGGATATGAGACACATATGCTAATACAGGGAACATGGGCAATGGAGGGTTAAGTGGCTTGCCCAAGACCACCAGGAGTGCCTATAGGACTAGAAATCCCAGTCCCTCCGGCCTGAGATTGCTGTCCCAGGTGGGACTTGAAGCCCCGGCCCTCCGGCCTGAAGTACCTTGTCCTAACCACTAGACCACTCCTCCCTCCTCCATTCATGCAGTTAATCAAGTCCACATCAAGAGCTCAAACTAGACTAATAAACCTATAGGATCTTCAATTATAACTAATCTAATTCCTTTTACATAGCCTATGGATCCATAAACCCTACAAAGGGAAATGAAAAAAAAACAACAAATACTCTGATCAACCCCTTAACCTGCAAAAAGCCCCTCCCAACTGTGAAGACTCAAGGTAAATATATCTCTTGCCCAGATAGAGTATGACATTTACAAAGAAACGTCAAATAAAAGGAGGCTCCTCCAGCCAAAACCTGAGGCCGTAGCTTTAGGAAAGCCTTCCTTCGACTCTGAGTGGCACGTGACACATCCAGATTTACCTGACTTGTATAACCAAAAAACTTGGCCCGTTTCTTAGAAAAATATAAATGCAAGATCTGATCCTTACTGCTTTCAATCAAAAAAGTAACCAACAATGTAGCTGGAGAATGTTTCTCTTCCACAGAAGTTTCTAAAAATTCAGACAGTCATAGTCTGTACACTTAATTGCCCAGAATCATGCCCCTCAGATGCCATTTTACCCCATCTGCTTTAACACCTTTAAAAAGATAATAAATCCTTGACAACTTAATTTCATCAGGTTTAGGAATGAGCAAGATGTCCTTAAGATATTTAACAAACAATATATAGCAAGTGACAGCAAGCGGGTTTGAGGGAAATTGAGGAAATAGAAAACTCTTTGCGTTCAAGAAACTTACAGCATTTCATTTTGGTGGCAGAGAGACAGAGAATCCTGGACAAAAATAGTAAGGGCTGTTTGTAGTGATTGAACCTGAGATTCTAGTTTAGTTCAACAAGAAGCAAGCTTTGATTCATGACCTGTCATAAGTCACTACTTCCTTAGAGAACGTAGACATTCTTATTAAGGAAGATTGCAATGCAAGTTCAGCTCTTTTCACCACTTCCCAGATATCCATCAAAGAAATTTCTTGTGGCAGTAAAGGATGGTCAATAAGCAGAAAGTCAATACCCTTAGGCAGCATTATTGTACTTGCCATAATTGAGTCCACACACAGGAGTAGTGACCATACTGGAAACATTGTTTCATGGGCTGGGAGGAGTAGAACAACCCAATAAATTAGGCAAAGAGAAAAAAGAAGCAGTACTTACAAATGAGCTGTCCTCCCCTTCCATCTCAATTCTCAAAACTTTATGCACACTTTTAAAGTGCAAATCTAGAAAGCCCACACTTTCACAGATTTCTGAGCAGAGGAGAGTAGGGCCTTCTTTTGCTTTCCCCATCAAGAAGCTAACTTCCTTTAGATACCTATGAGTGCCAAAGGGGTGGGATTGAAGATCCAATAGCAGTAGGTAAGCCAGTAATAGAAAAACTAGCACGTCCCCCGGTACAAATATAAGATAAGCCTTCCAAGGGATAGGAAAACTAGCAACTGTGTCTGAATTTAACTTGCCTTGAGTTACTCCTGTAAAAGTCATGAACGAAATCCAAAATCCCTTCTCTTAAATTTTGAAGGAAAAAAGCCATGTTTAATAGGAATGTACCATGCCCCTAGCAACTTCAGGTTCATTAGCTGTAAGGCTAGCAGAAGATGCTGGAGCTAACGTACAAACCCACAGAAATAGGCTCGCATTAGAGCCGTGAGCTGACACACAACCTAGCCAGAGACTTCAAATCTTGATAACAAAAAGCACAATTTGTCTTAAGATCTCTGAGGTGATGGGCGATATGCCTCTCCGCCAATCTTTATCAAGGAGTAATTTCTATTTTTTTAACTTAAATATTTAGTTCATAATTTTTTCAATGGTAGCTCAAGGCAGGATACATTTAGGCACAATAGGTATATCTCTGTCCCCAGAGGGCTTTACAATCTAAGAGTAATGTGCACTTGTTTTGTTTTTACAAATGGAAAAATCTTCTGGGGTATCTTTTTGATAGCTAACATACATTTCCTTAGCGTCCCTCTAGTCCAGTCCCGGAACCATAGAGTTGTCAACCTCCACCAGCAGCTTTGGAGACTGAAAGATTTCATCACTTTGATGTCACCGGTATAAGTAGACAGGAACCGCCCCCTATCACCAGTACTTTCAGTCTCCAAGCAGCTTGGAGGTTCTGAGCCCGGGACTGGGTTCAGGGAGATCAAATAAGCAGAGCTTTGTTTGTTTCTTTGGGGTTGGTTTTTTCCTCTCTTTTGATTTAGTGCTTTTGTTTTATTCTGGGGTGAAAATCTGCTGCTGCTGGAGGGGTCCCAGTTCTGCCTTTCTCTCCTGTTCTCTCTCGGTCCTTCCCTTCCCTCCGAAGGGTTCTTTTAGTGGGAGGCCCAGCTATTTAAAAGTGCAGTGGGCTGAGAGCCTGACTGCCTTACCTCCCTGCTCCCGAACCCGTGCCAGAAGGGTGAGGAGCAGGTTGCAGGAAGAGTCTGCAGCAGCAGAGGACATAATCTGGCCAGAGCTGTGTGCTAATAGGCTGCAGCAGTCAGTGGGAGCTGAAGCTGGGTGAGAGCTGTGCTCCGGAGCTGTATTTCTCTCTGCCCCCCTCCTCCCCCCCTTCTCCTCCGGATCGGGTAAGTGCTACTGAAATTCTTTTTGGGGGGCAGTGCAGGAGTGATAGTAGAGGTCCTAGGGAGGCTTCCAGGTAAAAGAGAAGGCTTGGGGCCTCAGCGCGTGCTGTCAGTCAGCCCTTTTTTAACCGGGAAAGCTGGCGGCGGCCATTTTGAAATCGGCATTTCTTTTAATTGAGCAAGCTAGAAGCTTCGTTTTTGCATGGGACCTTCAGAATTCAGCTAATTGGCCTATTGGGGGTAGATTACTGGGTTTAAAAAAAAAAAAAAAACGGACAGTGACTTCTGTCTCAGGGCAGAGAGCCTGTTTTCTCAGAACTGTTTGTTGCTCATAGACAGTAGCATGCCACTTAAAAATCGCTGCTTGGTTTGTGGAGTGAAGCGCAGCGAGCTACTGGACTCCGGGGTATGCCGGGCCTCCTCCCTGGAGCCAGTAGGTATGGAGAAGGCGCTGGGGGGGCCGGCAGGAGATCAGCCAGCGGCCGCTTCAGTAGAAGAGGGATCCCGGTCGTCCTCCCTCGGTCTTCCTGAGCCGACGGCAGGGCCGTCCGGGACAACTGATGTGTCTTCGGCTCCTGCGGGAAATCTGGGTGGGAGCGTTGCGGGGATTCCCTCGGACTTCTTTTCCCTGATGCAGCAGGCGTTTGCCTTGCTACAGCCTGCGTTCGGGACTCAGTCGGGAGTCCAGAGGAGTCGGAAACGGTCGGGGTCGGCAGATCTCCCGGTGGGGGAGATAGGCTCGGCAAAGAAACGTAGGGAGCTCCGAGAGGACAGTCTGTCAGGTGATGGGACAGATGACCTCGGAGTGGATATGGATCTGGAAGTGGAGGAGGATTTAGAGGTTGGAGAGCTACCGGACGTGGAGCAGAGTAGAGTGGTCCGGGTGTTCCGGCAGGAAGAGTTGCCAGCGTTGATTGCTGAGACTCTAAAGACTTTAAACATGCCCTCCGTGACGCCTGCAGCTGAGGATGTGTTGGAGGATCCGTTGTTGCAGGCAGTTAGGACTTCTCAAAAGGTATTCCCGGTTCATAGGGTGTTTCGAGATATGATTCAGGAGGAATGGGACGCGCCGGAATTGGCGCTCCGAGGGACCAAGACTTTGGCCCGGTTATATCCGTTGTCGGAACAGGATAGGGAAATTTTTCGGTCCCCAAAGGTGGATGCTGCGGTGTCGGCGGTCACTAAGAAGACCACCATTCCGGTGGAGGGCGCCGTGGCGTTAAAAGATGTGCAGGATAGGAAGCTGGATATCTTGTTGAAACAGGTGTTTGATATGTGCGCTCTCTTGTTGCAAGCCTCCATTGCGGGAGCATGGGTGGCGAGAGCTGGCTTGCGGTGGTCCCAACGTCTGCGGGGGGGACTACCGGAAGAGCAGGCCGATGATCTGGCACGGCTGGAATCCGGCACGGCTTACCTATCGGATATTCACTATGATTTGATTCTGGGGCTCGCCAAGAGCATGGCTTCGGTGGTGGCGGCTTGCCGGTATCTGTGGCTCCGCAACTGGTCGGCGGACGGTTCTTCCAAGGCGCGGCTTAGTAAATTACCTTTTCGAGGCAAGCTTCTCTTTGGGGAGGATTTAGAGAAGTTGGTCAAGGACTTGGGGGAATCAAAAGGGGGTCGGCTCCCGGAGGATAGGCTGAAGCAGGGCCGGGGGTCAATAGCCTCTAGGGGTGTCCCCAGAGACTCGCGGAGATTCCGATCCTTCCGATTTTTCCCAGCCTTCGCGGGGTCGGTATATGGCTCGAGGTCAGTCCTTTCGGGGTTTCCGGGGGCGGGCAGAGGATTTGGTTCCTTTCAGTCCGCCAACAGTCGAAAACCCCAATGAGATACGGCGGGCCCAGAGGGGGGAGGTGCCCGTGGGAGGAAGGTTGCGGGACTTTTACCCCGTCTGGGTCCAATTAACTGCGGATCAGTGGGTGTTGGAGGTCGTTCGAGAAGGCTATGCCCTAGAGCTCCAGCGCCCCGTCTCCGACGCCTTTGTCCTCTCCCCGTGCCGAGCCCCAAGGAAGTTCAGGGCGGTCGCCAGCACGCTGCAGCGGCTGCGGCATTTAGGGGCGGTGGTGCCTGTTCCGGCGGCTCAGTGCGGCTCCGGTCGATACTCCATTTATTTCGTGGTTCCGAAAAAAGAGGGTACGTTCCGTCCCATATTGGATTTAAAGAGGGTAAATCGCTGTCTTCGGGTGACCCCTTTCCGGATGGAGTCCTTGCGTTCAGTCATTGTGGCGGTGTGAAAGGGAGAGTTTCTCACATCTCTAAACCTGACGGAGGCATATTTGCATATTCCCATACGCCGCGAGCATCAGAAGTATCTGCGGTTTGCTCTGCCGATGGGTCATTTTCAATTCCGAGCGTTGCCTTTCGGCCTAGCGACGGCGCCTCGCACGTTCACCAAGGTCATGGTAGTGGTGGTGGCGGCGGCGCTCCGCAAGGAGGGCATTCTCGTGCATCCTTACTTGGACGATTGGTTGATTCGAGCGAAGTCCCAGGAGGAGAGCGTGGCGGCCACGGCGCGAGTGGTGCAATTGTTGGAGAGTCTCGGCTGGGTGGTCAATTTTGCGAAGAGCAAGCTAGCTCCCTCTCAAGCCCTCGAATATTTGGGGGCGCGTTTCGAGACCAGTCTGGGAATGGTGTTTCTCCCGGACAAGAGAGCACGGGAATTGCGGGAGCTCGTGCGGAGATTTCTGGGTTGTAGAGCTCCGACTACATGGCGCTATTTGCAGTTGTTGGGGACGATGGCGGCCAGCATCGAGGTGGTTCAGTGGGCCAGAGCGCATATGCGGCCGCTGCAGAGCTCTCTTCTAAGGCGCTGGTCGCATCAGAGGGATGCGTTGTCTCAAAGGTTGGTGTGTCCTCCGGAAGTGCGACGGGCACTCCTGTGGTGGTTGCGCCCCGGAAGTCTAGAGGGGGGCATGCCTCTGGAGGCTCCCATATAGAGGTTGTTGACTACGGATGCATGCCTCACAGGTTGGGGGGCACACTGCGAAGGAAAGTTTGCCCAAGGCGAGTGGTCAAGGGAAGAGAGTCAATGGTCCATAAACCGATTGGAGATGCGAGCGGTATTTCTGGCGCTGCAGAGTTTCCAAAAAGACTTGGGTCGGAAGGCGGTTCGAGTGCTGTCCGACAATGCCACGACAGTAGCTTATATCAATCGCCAGGGCGGCACAGGGAGTGCGTCGCTGGAGGAGGAGGCGAGTCGACTCTTGGACTGGGCCGAGCAGAATCTGGCGGCGCTGTCGGCGCAGCACGTGGCAGGCGTGGAGAATGTCGAGGCCGATTTTCTGAGCCGCCGCAGAGTAGACCCGGGGGAGTGGAGTCTACACCCGGACGTGTTTGCGTTGATAGTGCGGCGCTGGGGGCTACCGGTAATGGATCTGATGGCACAGTTCGATTCCGCGCAGGTGGAGAGGTTCTTCAGCCGGAGGCGGGAACGAATGGCAGAAGGCCTCGATGCATTGGCTCAGCGGTGGCCGCTGGAGGGCCTTCTCTACGTGTTTCCTCCTTGGGCTCTCATAGGCAAGGTGATTCAACGCATAGAGAAACACAGCGGTCTGGTGGTTCTCCTGGCGCCCGATTGGCCCAGAAGACCGTGGTATGCAGATCTGGTTCAGCTTCTGGTGGGCAGTCCGTGGCGGCTTCCTCTGCGGGGGGATCTCTTGCTTCAGGGGCCATTACGCATGCCGCAGGTGGGTCGATTCTCGCTTACGGCATGGCTCTTGACAGGGCAAGGTTGACTGCTAAAGGGTACTCGGCGGCAGTAATTTCTACCTTATTGAAGGCGCGGCGCCGCTCTACTTCCTTGGCGTATGTTCGCGTATGGCGTGTTTTTGAGGCATGGTGTGAGGACCGCGGTTTTCAACCTCTGCGGGCTTCGGTGCCTCATATACTGTCTTTTCTTCAGGATGGTGTGGAAAAGGGGTTGGCCGCGAGCACTTTGAGGGTGCAGCTGGCAGCCATAGCCTGTTTCAGGGGTAAGATTCAAGGTCAGCCGGTGGGTGCCCACGTAGATATTCGGCGTTTTTCTTAGAGTGGTGTTACTGTTGAGGCCTCCAAGACGGGATTCCGTTCCTTCTTGGGATCTGAATTTGGTTTTGGACGCGCTACTTCAAGAACCATTCGAGCCTTTGGACAAGGCTTCCTTGAAAGACTTGACGTTGAAGACTCTCTTCCTTGTGGCTATTTGTTCGGCTCGGAGGATTTCGGAGTTGCAGGCGTTAGCGTGTACGGAGCCGTATCTGACCTATTTTTCAGGCACAAGGTGGTTTTGCGCACGGTTCCGGCCTTTTTACCGAAGGTGGTTTCCGTGTTTCATGTCAACCAAGTAGTATCGCTTCCGGTGTTCTCGGAAAAACAGAAAGAGCGCTCGGGGGGCCGTTTGCATCTCTTGGATGTTGGGAGAGTGCTCAAGAAATATCTCAGGAGAACGGTCTCCTTTAGGAAGTCCGACAGGCTGTTTATTGTTTTTGCGGGGCCTCGGAAAGGTGAGGCAGCGGCGAAGTCTTCCATCTCGCGGTGGTTGAAGGAGGCGATTGCTTCCGCCTACCTGTTAAAGGGTAAGGTGGTTCCGGAAGGTCTTCATGCGCATTCCACCAGGGCGCAGGCGGCGTCTTGGGCAGAGGTCAGTTTAGTGCCAGCGGAGGAGATCTGTAGGGCGGCGACGTGGTCTTCGCTCCATTCGTTTGCTCGGCACTATAGGCTGGATGTGCAGGCACGGGGGGATGGGCGTTTTGGCTCAGCGGTTCTTCAGGCTGGGCTAGTAGGTCCCTCCCGTTGATGTGTACTGCTCTGTCACGTCCTCTATGGTTCCGGGACTGGACTAGAGGGACGCTAAGGAAGAGTAAATTAGACTTACCTGCTAATTGTCATTCCTTAAGGAACTCTAGTCCAGTCCCGGATCCCTCCCAGGGTCTTTGCATTAGGGGCAGCCTGAAGATTCTTTAGAGCAGTCCAGACGGTCAGTCTACTGGGTTAGCGTAGGAAGGGTGAGAAGAAGCGCAGGGAAGACAGGCGGGGCCCTTCTTTACGCAGCAGTGTCTCTTGAGCTTGGTCGCACTGTTGCGCCGGGCTTGGGGGTTCTCGGTTCACCCATTCTTTTTTTTCTGGTAACCATGTTTGGGACTGTATGGGTGCGAGTTCATTTCGACTGTTGGCCGATTATGGCTATTAATTCTTTATTCTACTTATTTGTTGCTCTGCTGAGTCTGCTTTGTCAATAGTTACATGTGATAGGGGGCGGTTCCTGTCTACTTATACCGGTGACATCAAAGTGATGAAATCTTTCAGTCTCCAAAGCTGCTGGTGGAGGTTGACAACTCTATGGTTCCGGGACTGGACTAGAGTTCCTTAAGGAACGACAATTAGCAGGTAAGTCTAATTTACTCTTTTCACCAAAGCACTAATATCTGAATTATCCCAATTTAAGCTAATGTAATGAAACAAAACCAGGACAGTATGAAAAACAATTTTCATGGCAATAAGAGGCAAAACACTAAGTTGGATATTACCAACCCAAAAACCCCTTAACCTCATCTGTCTCCCAGGCTAAACTAAGGCTAATGTCTTTACGTTTCAAATGGTGGAAACCAATCTTGTGCAAATGTCATTTTATACTGTTGTAAATTAAATTGCTAACAAGTTCATTATCTTTTTATAGAACTAAATCATCCATTCTCTTGATCTTTAAACCACATGGTACTTTATCTTGTGGGGGCGGCTACACTGTGTCAAACTAGTCATCCACATAGTGTTATCTCAGGAATCTATATCTTGGTATCGGGTCTATGGAGAAAGCCGGCTTGGAAGTTACACGCTATTAACTATGTACACCTCAATGCAGAGCATGGATAGGGGCGCATATGCAATTTAGCCATGCATTAAACTGGGAGAGCAAGCCAAACAAAAGCACACAGAAGTCAGCAGAAGTTTTGGCATGCTCTCCCAGAGAAACAGGGTCATCTGAGGGGAGGTTTGACACTTCAGATAATCAGGCTTCGGAGAAAGCCCCCAATGCCATCAGGATATTATTGGGGGGCACCAGCCTGCCAACAGTATTTTGATGGCATCGGGGGCTTTCCCTGATGCCTGGATAATCTGAGGGGAAGTGCCAAACTTCCCCTCAGATAGATCCAGGAGTTGCCATCAAAATACTGTCCGGGGGCCAGTGCCCCTGAAACCGATCCCCCGACAGAAACCAAATTCCTGGTGGCTCAGCGGCCCTGACCCCCCCCCCCCCCACCCAGTACCTTTATGATGTAGTGGGAGCATTGCCCACTTGCTCCTGCTCCTGCGCTACCATCTTGAATAATGGCAGTGCCTGGCCCCGTGTGTTGCATCCTGGGATGCACCGGGTGGGGGTCAGACTGCCATAAAAGGCATTTTCTACCTTATATGGCAGTCTGATCCTGCCTGGTGCATCCCAGGATGCACTGTGGGGCCAGGTGTTGCCATTTTTTGATTATGGTACAGGTATGGGAGTGTGGTCAACGCTCCTGCTCCATCATAAAGATAGCAGGTGGGGGGTTCAGGGCGACTGGACCATAAGGGATTTGATTTCCGTCGGGCACACCGGCCCCTCAACAGTATTCTGATGGCATCGGGGGTGTTTCCTGATGCCTGGATCATCTGAAGGGAAGTTTGACACTGTCGGGGGCACATGCAAGACGTTTAAGCTACCTAGGAGCCAGGCTTAGAGATATTGGTGCTTTGGCTGGTTACGTAGTCCTCCTAGGTATTTCTCTGCATCGGGTACAGGACAATATTAGCATGCCATTATAATATGCACAGCTCATTTGTGTATAATTTACGTATGCTTGGCCTTACTGCATGCGTTTACTTTTCCTTTGCTGTTTATGTGCACATCAGTCTCTCTTCCTGCATTTGGTCTGTCAGAACTTGGTGCTTATAAGTTATCTGCACACAAAGGGCACACTGGTCTTCCTGCACTGGCCCATATGTATCGGTAGGAAACCACCACCTTCAGGGGTGCTGTCGGAGGAGAAAAGCTGTTAATAAAAGGCACCATTTTAACTACTTATAAATATTAAGCTTTGCCTAGCACCTGGCGTCCACACTGATTTTTAAACTATCTAGTTCATTAACACCATACACAGGGGGTCCTTTTACTAAAGGGTGCTAAGGTGCTGCACCTGATGTACCTCACACACCATCTTTTCAGTACTTTTGCCACAACACCACTCTAACTGTCAGGGGCGTGGAAACATGTCCCTGGCAGTTAATGTGGAGTCCTGTCCCTTAGTGCATGTGCACTAAACACCACCTATTGAGGTAGTGTTTGTGCACTACATGCATTAGCATGGGATTGCCTATGTGAACACAGCACTAACTGCGCCCTAACCTGCCCACTCACAGCCCTAATGTGGGTTACACGGCATAGGAATTGTCCTGTGCTGTCATGACCATGCACTAGTTGGTAATGCGTGTCCCAGTGCATATTAAGCGTGCACCAGAACATGCGCTGCCGGCTGGTATCCTTTAGGAAAAGACCCCAAGTGTTATCTCTCAGAAAATGGAAGTCCATTCTAGTTTGGAATTCAAGCCACTAGGGCTGACGGTTCTTTTTGTGATCACCTGACTTACTCTTAGATGCAAAAACACTTGCATGAGCTGTTGACAGTGAGTAAGGAATGGAGGGTCCAACATTAAAGGCATTTACATGGTTTAGAGACCTGTAAAACATGTAAATGCCTCTTAGTGGCATTGAATATTCCTCTAATAACCACGGATTCCACTGCTACACACCTCAGTGCTAACTGTAGTATCAGGGTGTGTAGTGGGCATTCTGGAGCGGAGCAGAGCCAGCACCAGTCGCTAACCGGGCAGTGGTGTATAGAACCGCTGCAGTTAGCGACCTGTGGGTAAAGATAGGCCACCAGCTTTTCCCACACCTATCTTTACCCATGGGAGCTAATCAGTGCGTGTGGGAGACCTGGATTTTCAATGCCAGTGGCCGGATATGGCCCCAGCATTGAATATCTGGGGTTAAGGTTCAGCGGCGATGGCTATGCTCTTTAGAAGCACTAGCCGCCACTGCTGAATATCCGGCTTTGAGTGTCTAAACTACCCTTATGCAACCAATTCTTGTGCTCTCTCAATCTAGTCTTTAAACATATGCTATGTTTTTCTAGTGTAAAACAGGGAGCACGGACAAACTATCTGCCGTCATGTACTATGTTACTATGTCTCATTGATCTTTATTAAAGACCATCATGGTCCATCTAGTCTGCCCAGCAAGGTGCACAGGTCCCCGCAAACTTTAAGGTAATGGAGGCACAATTGGGAAGTTGCAAGAGGTTATCTACTTTGATCTGGGAACAAAACTGGCATTGTTTACAAGGCATTAATCCTAAAGGGGCATGCTGCATATCTGAGGTCATGTAGGAAGGGACTAACATATCTCTATTACGTTCCTGTTTAAAGAAGATAGTTTTTGTTAGACGTATTCAGTTTTTCATGAATTATCACTAACATTTTTAATAATATGCAGCACTTTAAAAATATTCTTAGAAAAGGGCAAAATGCACACATTAGAGGAACATAAGAGATCCTTAAGAAATTTGACTTGATTATAAGCTGCTTTTGTGTATTTATTTTATTTATTATATATTTAACAATTTTTTATACCGCTTTATCATTTCAATCAAAGCGGTTTACATTATATCTTAAACTTGGTAAATATACATTAAACAGGGACATTGATAACCCTCCATTGCTCAGAAAAATCCAAGTTAAGTTACTTGACCAAGGCCACCAGGAGTACTAGTGAGAATCGAACCCTGGTCTCTTGGTTCCCAAGCCAGTGCTCTAACCACTAGGTTGCTCCTCCACTCCACGGTTACCCATGATGATCAAAGCACTTAGCAATAAGAGAAGCCTGGCGTGGAGGAGAGCAGCAGCGTGGGATCAAAGTCCAGTGTTCAAGTTCGGTGATAGTCCTTGTGGCCTTGGTCAAGTCACTTAACCCTTCAGTGCCTCGGGTACAAGCTTAGATTGTAAGCCAGGCAGGCAGGAGATGAGATGCCCTAGGCAAATCTCATCCCTTGTGCCCCTCCCCCTCCGGTGCCCATTGCTGCCGCTGCTGCCCATCTCTAGGATGTGCAATAGTGGCAATGGCCTCAATACATCATACCCCAGGAGTATATGTCGCTGTGGGGGTGGCTTGTTGACAGTGCAGCAGATGTGGATGCAAGGCAGAAAAAACATAAAATAAGTAACACTCTTATTTAAAGATGTTGTTAAGAGAATTTAGTATTTGGGTTTAGCTTGTGCTTTTCTCGGATTTCAAGGCAAGCTACTTGTTTGCAATTGAGTTTACATGGAATGTGAACATTTGTATTTTAATGGCATGAGATTAAATTTGTATTGGTGGGGAACAGACATGAGCCAAATTATGTAGGGGTTTTTTGGTTTGGCAGTATTCAACCTACTGTTTCACCTCTTATTGATGTCTCCTTGAGGCTTTATGAAAATTATGTCCTGGTTTTGTTTTGCTGTTAGTAGCAGATGTTTTTGTCAGGCAAGGATTTAAGGGTAGAGAAGGTGCTGCGATATCATGCTTTTAGCCACAAGGAACAGTTGGTGCTCACTTTCTTGAGGTTGTTCTTTGTAACCGTATCACAGCACCTCCCACTACCGGCAAGCAGAGGACTCGCACACAGCTTGGCGGGAATGTTGCTGGGGAACAGCATGAATGTTCTTGTTTCTCTGGACTTTACAAGCACTCTTCTAACATCATGTCCCAAAAGGAGGAAGTAAAGGAAAGAGCTGTCAGCCAAGATCTTCAGCAAGGAGATGGCAGTTTTATTTTAAAACCTTGTTAGGAGGGAATTCAATACCCCAGCCTTTTATCACCCTGCTTCCTCTTTACTGTTACTACAAATGATTTTCTAAAGCTCCACCAGGTATGGGTAAGAACATAGGATATGCCATACTGGGTCAGACAGGGGTCCATCAAGCCCAGTATCCTGTTTTCCAGCAGGGGCCAATCCAGATCACAAGTACCTCACAGTTGTATTGGGGCAAGCAGTGGATTTCCCAGGTCCTCTTCAATAATGGTTTATGGACCTTTCCTCCAGGAACTTGTCCAAACCTTTTTTTAAACCCAGCTACACTAACAGCTTTTACTATATCCTCCTGTAACAAATTCCAGAGTTTGATTACGCGTTGAGTGAAAAAAGATTCTCTTATTAGTCTTAAATGGGTTACATTGTAGCCTCATTGCATGTCACCTAGTCTTTCCACTTTTTTTGATGGTGTAAACAATCGATCTACATTTACCTTTTCCACAGTCAACGTATAAGAGATGGTCCCCACTCTACAGAGCTTACAGTCTGCAGTATAACAGAGAAGTGGTCAAGATGTAAAAGCAACCTTAAAAGATTTTTTTCCCCCAAAAATTTGGATTTGTATATGGCCAGAGAGGGAGCATGATGCACTAACCTAGGAAGTCTGCTCTGGCAAACAGTGCAATGGGGTTGAAAGAGCAGAGATGGGAGTAAGCAATGGAGGCAAAGAGCATAAATAAGAGGAACTTGCCAGATGAATGGAGTTTGAGGAAGAGCATAGGGAGAGAGAAGTAATGAGGAGCTGCAGGTGAACAGTAGAAGTTGAAACTGTACGCAGAAGTGGATGAGAGGCCAAAGTTAATACATGGTCATAGCAACACAAAAGGAAGATGTCTAGCAAATGCAGTTTGAGCAGACTGCAAAGAGGAATGTTTGCTTTGTAGCTGGTGGGCTTCTTCCAATCAGTTGCTCGGCTTTGGAGATCTTGACCATCTTTACTTTCATTTCTTACGTTTTCCGGAAGCAGTGTTGCACCTACTGCAGGATTCTGTTCATGTGCCAAGGTGGCTTATGTTTATCCTGATGTTCTCCTGCATTCTTGGCCTTCTGTGTTGAGGATAGCCTTTTTCCCCAACACAGCTGATAGTACTTTTTTCCCCAAATGTGGCATATCAGATGGTCCTTCTCTGCTGCAGTAAAATGTACATCCTGGGTGCATTTTCTTCTATCCACTGTTTGGTGTTAACTGCTTTTTAGAGTCTACCCTAGTCAACTGTAGGTTATTCCCTGCCTGACTACTCCTCACTCCTGCATCCCTTCTTTCTCCTGCTATCTCCTCTACTTACCAACATATGTCCTACCTGTTTTCTCTCTCACCTCCTGCCATGCCCATTTGCTTCCCCATTCTCACCAGCACTTCCACACTCCCACTCACACCAGTCACAAGCTACCATAATGCTTTTAGAAACCTTAACAAATGAGCAGTATCAAACTGACAAAGGACAAACCAAATGAACATTTGCAGTCTAAGGATTTACTCCAAACACAAAACAAAAGACAAATGCAATGGGATACTAATGGGTCACAGCAGACACAGCACTCAGGAATCATAAAAATCACCAACATATGCCTCTCTGCTCTCAAGAGACAACCTCCCAACACCTAGTCCAGCACTCACCCACTCCACACAACACTGACAAAGAACTTCTATAGGACACTGATTTTTATTTGTAGGGCAGGTACCTAGCAAACATTTGTGAATTTCAGTTTAGCATAGATTTGTGTTTTTTCTTTCTTCTGTGTGCTATGCATCTGATGATTTTTACATTTGTAATAAAGTTTAATTTTTACATTGAAATATGAAAAAAAATCTGTTTAAAAATGTAACAGATTTTCAGTGTATTTTCATTCCTTTGGCCTCATAGTTTGTCGGCCGTCTTAGAATGTTACCAATTGGTCCCTTTTCCATTGAAGGACTAGAAAAGGGGAATGTTACTTCTGGAGAGAGATCTGCAATTGTGAGTATATACTTCTGGGAATTTTCTGAAAGGAATTCTTTATATTAAAGCTAATTAATCTGTGAACCCACTATTTTTGTTAAATCAGTCAGGGCCTAGTAGCAGCAGTTTAAGTTTAAATTTAAAACACAGAAGAGAACTTTCTGGTTACATTTCATACCCAGTAGAGAGCTTGTAGTTTAAATTTCATAATAAGTTAGAGCCTAGCAGCAGCAAAGAGCTATAATTTAAATCAAATCAGAATATAGCTTACCTCAGCAGCACAAGACAGGGTACTGTGTAGGAGCCCTCTTTTAATAAGTGTTATTTCCCTCCCTCCCTCCCCCCCAACACCCACCCACCCACCCCTGGGATAATCGTAGCTTTATAGGTACTTACACATCTTAAGACAGGAGGTGCTCTCAGGTGAAGCTCGTTACCCAAATCAGTCATACACTAAGGACCTGAGATTAATTAAGCTTCAGGCGAACAAGGTATATTAAACGTATTAGGTACAGTTTTATTAGTATAAATATCCATAGCAAACCTTAGTAAGTAAAGAACTTAAAGATCTAAACACAACCTTAAAACTAAGATGCAGACAGCAGTCCAGCAGCGAGATGGGGGCTTTCCAGTCTTTTGCATTGAGTGTCACATGTATGATTTTTCTCCCAGTTGGTGAGAGGTCTTACGTGTGCACTAGGTGCAAGGAGCTCTTTGCTGTCAGGGAACGAGTCCGTTCTCTAGAGGCTAGAGTAGCAGACTTGGAAAAATAAGAAAGGCAGAGAGGTACATAGACGAGACCTACAGGGATATAGTCCTGAAGTCCCACCTCCAGTCTGGCAGCATCCCTGTTGCCATGGAGGAGAGAGGTCACGTGACAGGAGAGCATCACCCTGGTGTGGCAGGAAGTGATCCTGTAACTAAGATCTGTCCTCCAGGTGATGTAGAACCCTCTCGCACCGAGGAAGTTTCTCCAGGGCCATGTGCCCATGAGGGAAGGGTTAGGACAGCCGTTATAGTTGGTGATTCAATCAGGCATGTAGATAGCTGGGTGGCTGGTGGACATGAGGATCGCCTGGTAGCATGCCTGCCTGGTGCGAAGGTAGCGGACCTCACGCGCCACCTAGATAAGGTCTTAGATAGTGCTGGGGAGGAGTCTGCTGTCTTGGTACATGTCGGTACCAATGACATAGGAAAATGTGGTAGGGAGGTTCTGGAGGCTAAATTTAGGCTTTTAGGTAGGAAGTCGAAATCCAGAACTTCCAGGGTAGCGTTCTGCAAAATGCTTCCCGTTCCACGCGCAGGACCCAAAAGGCAGGCAGAGCTCCGGAGTCTCAATGCGTGGATGAGACAATGGTGCAGAGATTGAGGGTTTTGGATTTGTTAGGAACTGGGGAACATTCTCGGGAAAGGAGGGGCTCTTCCGAAGGGATGGGCTTCACCTTAACCAGGATGGAACCAGGCTGCTGGCATTAACCTTTAAAAAGGAGAGAGAGCAGCTTTTAAACTAGATAATAGGGGAAATCCGACAGTCGCCCAAGAGCGCATGGTTCGTAAGAATGTATCCTTGAAGGATACTACCAAAAGCAGAGAGGTTCCAAAAAAGAGTAAAGTAGCCCAAATGCCCTAGAGTATGGAGGAGATAGAGCTTAAAGATCCCAAATTACCCATGTCTACCAATAGCCAAATTAATATGAATAAAATACAGTCTCTAAAATGCTTGTATGCAAATGCTAGAAGTCTAAAAAATAAGATGGGAGAGTTAGAATATATAGCACTAAATGAGAGTTTAGATATGATTGTAATATCAGAGACATGGTGGAAGGAGGACAACCAGTGGGACACTGTGATACCTGGGTACAAACTATATCGTAATGATAGAGCTGATCAAATTGGTGGAGGGGTTGCGCTCTGTTAGAGAGGGCATTGAGTCAGAAAGGATTAAAGTTTTGCAGGAAACAAAATTTGCTGTAGAATCTCTATGGATTGAAATTCCATGTAAAAAGGGGGAGGCGATGGCGGTGGGGGTATACTATCGACCGCCTGGCCAGAATGAACAAATGGATGATGAAATGCTCAAAGAAATCAAGGAAGCTAACAAACGTTGCAGCGCAGTAATAATAATGGGTGATTTCAATTACCCCGGTATCGACTGGTTCAGTGTCACGGCAGGACATGCTAGGGAGATAAAGTTTCTAGATGAAATAAATGACTGCTTCTTGGAGCAGCTGGTTCATGAACCGACCAGAGGGGAAGCCATATTAGATCTAGTCCTTAGTGGAACACCAGATCTAGTGCAAGAGATAAGGGTGTTGGGGCCACTTGGCAACAGTGATCATAGCATGATCGTCTTTGTTTTAATTAGTGGAGGAGGGATAGTAAGGAAATCCACAGTACTACCTTTTAACTTTCGAAAGGGGAGACTATGATAAAATGAGGAAAACAGTTAAGAAAAAACTAAAAGGAGCAGTTGCAAAGGTTAAAGACTTACATCAAGCTTGGGTGGTGTTGAAAAATACTATCTTGGAAGCCCAGACCAGCTGTATTCCACGCTTTAAGAAAAGTGGAAGGAAGTCCAAAAAACTGCCAGCATGGTTTAAAGGGGAGGTCAGAGAGGCTGTTGCCAAAAAAGCATCTTTCAGGAAATGGAAAAAAGAGCCAAACAACGAAACCTGGAAACAGCACAAGCACTGGCAAGTCAAATGCAAGGCGTTGATAAGGCAGGCAAAGGAGAATTTGAGAAGAAGCTTGCTGCGGAAGCAAAAACGGGAAATAAAGACTTTTTCAAGTACATTCGTAGCAAAAAACCTGTGAGAGAGTCAGTTGGTCCATTAGATGATAGAGGGGTTAAAGGGACACTAAGAGGCGACAAGGCGATAGCGGAGAGACTGAATGAATTCTTAGCTTCGGTCTTTACTGAGGAAGATGTAGGGATGTTACCCATGACTGAAGTGGTATTTAAAGGTGCGGAAGAATTGAAGGAAATATCGATACATCGGGAAGATGTATTACAACTATTAGAGAAACTGAAGAGTAGCAAATCACCTGGGCCGGATGGTATACATCCAAGGGTGTTGAAAGAACTGAAATATGAGATAGTTCACAGTTTACTAATAGCAGGTCTACAATCATTAAAATCATCTTTAATAACTGAAGATTGGAGGATGGCCAATGTAACACCAATTTTTAAAAAGGGTTCCAGGGGTGATTCGGGAAACTACAGACCGGTGAGCCTGACGTCAGTACCAGGAAAAATGGTAGAAACCATCATAAAGAATAAAATTACTCAGCATGTAGATAGTCATGGCCTAATGGGAGACAGCCAACATGGCTTTAGGCAAGGAAGATCTTGTCTTACTAATCTGTTATGTTTTTTTGAAGGTGTGAATAAACAGGTGGACAAAGGTGAGTCGGTTGATATAGTGTATCTGGACTTTCAGAAAGCCTTTGACAAGGTCCCTCATCAGAGACTTTTGGCAAAACTAAAGAGTCATGTGATAGGAGGCAGTGTACTACTGTGGATCAGGAACTGGTTAAAAGATAGAAATCAGAGGGTAGGGCTAAATGGCCAATTTTCCCAGTGGAGAAAGGTGAATAGTGGTGTACCCCAGGGATCTGTGCTGGGTCCGCTGCTTTTTTGACATATTCATAAATGACCTGGAAAGTGGAATAACGAGTGAGGTTATCAAATTTGCAGATGACACAAAACTAAAGTTGTTAAAACCCAAGAGGATTGTTGAAAATAGCACGAGGATCTTGATAAATTGAAAGACTGGGCATCAAAATGGCAGATGAAATCTAATGTGGACAAGTGCAAAGTTATGCACCTAGGGAAGAACAACCCAAACTATGGTTACACGATGCAAGGTTCCACATTAGGAACCATCACCCAGGAAAAAGATTTAGGCGTCATTGTGGATAACATGTTAAAACCCTCGGCCCAGTGTGCAGCGGCGTCCAAGAGAGCAAATAGAATGCTAGGTATCATAAGGAAAGGAATGGAAACTAAAACAAAAGATATTATAATGCCTCTATATTGTTCCATGGTGAGACCGCACCTTGAATATTGTGTGCAATTCTGGTCGCCGTATCTTAAAAAGGATATAGCGATTATTAGAAAAGGTTCAGAGAAGAGCCACCAAAATGGTAAAGGGGATGGAAGGATACTTCTATGAAGAAAGGCTAAAAAGGTTAGGGCTCTTTAACCTGGAAAAGAGACGGCTGAGGGGAGATATGATAGAAGTCTGTAAATTAATGGACAGAGTGGAACGGGTAAACGTAGATCGATTGTTTACGTTATCAGAATATAGAAAGATATGGGGACATGCAATGAAGCTACAGGGTTAACTATTTAAGACTAATAAAAGAAAATATTTTTTCACTCAACGTGTAATCAAACTCTGGAATTTGTTACCGGAGGATGTGGTAAAGGCTGTTAGTGTAGCTGGGTTTAAAAAGGTTTGGACAAGTTCCTGGAGGAAAGGTCCATAAACCATTATTAAGAAGGGACCCAGGATATCAATGCGTGACCCAATACAAGCATTGTGGAACCTGTGTCTTTTGGGGAAACTGCTAGGTACGTATGACCTAGATTGGCCACTGTTGGAAACAGGATACTGGGCTTGATCGACCTTGGTCTGACCCAGTATGGCATATCTTATGTTCTTATGTAAAATGATTTTCGAGGTTTCGTCTGAGCTGAAGAGAAGTGGAACTTTTGTAGTGGGTTGCTGTTAACTGGGAATTTTTCTTTTAAAGTAGTTTTGACAAACACTAGCTTTCATCCAGGAAGGTACTTCATGGCTCCTCTATGGAAGTATGACCAGTTATTCTGGACTACTTTATGAAAGGAAGCCTGAGGAGATGAACCAGCAGGGTGTCGGGATTACATAAAAGCTTCTGCAAAGCAAAAGGTAGAAAAGAGAATATGTGCCACTTGCTACTGCTGACCAACTTCAGTTGTTCAAATGGGACCTCAGGAGTGAAACTATATGGTCAGTGGCAGGAGGGAGGACTCTTGAGCCAGACTTTCCTCTGGCTTGTATTGGCTTCCTCTCTAGCTGTAGATAATGCTTTTCTGAATTGGCCATTGAGCCTTTTAGGAATAACTTATGGAATTAAGGAAAACACACACATTCTGATTCAGCAGGTTCAAAGTTAATTTGATAGTATAGCAATTTTATATCTTCAGGAAGAATCTGCAATAGCAGAGTTGAATTATCATCCATTACCTCATCAACCAGTGTTTTGTCATACTGTGTAGAATATATGAAGCCCGATTTATGTATAGGACATCTAGGTAGGAAAATGAGTGGCATTATTAGTCTGATTCTGGCCTAATCAGCAGACACGAATAGAAATGACGGGGTCATACTTTTATACTTATCCACTATTTGAATGCAGTACTGTGAGGTCCAAGCTCTGCACTTGCCTAAGTGTTGCAGTTGATTACAGCCTCCAGCCCTGACCTCGGACCCTTTCCTTAACCCTTTCCAGGCCGAGCCCAAAACTCTCGGGATCCAAAATTATGACTAAATATTCCTATCAAATGGTATATAATACATGACCATAGCAGAAGGAAAATCACTATTAGAACAGATTGAATAAGACGGGTACAATTTTCCTGAAATATGCAAAAATTAACCCGGCTGCAGAATGTGGATTAAAATTTTAAAGTAGGCCTTCAAAGAGGAAACTTGATTAACTTTTTTGCATTTAAAAGGCCTCTTATAAAATTAGGTCATGACTAAAAGTATGCATGGTGCAAGTAGGCGCATATTTGAAGAGTACGTTTGCTCATGGGAGGAGTCTGGGTAAAGCATGGGTGGAATCATTACTTAGGTGGAAGGAAGCAGCGGGTGTATAACAGATTTAGTGTTTCGTAAACAGGTTAAAGCCCATCTTTTTTTCAGATGGCTTATGTTTAATTGTCTGTCTATACTTTTGCTCTATATTTTTGTGTTGCTGATTATTTGTTTTGTACCCACTTATACATTTGGGATAGGTAGTAAAATGTCTAATGTGCATACTTTGTGAACATTTTATGCCCGTTTACAAGCACCATAAATGTCTGTGTCTTCAATGTGCATGTGTTTTTTACAGTGTTAGAGGCTTATGCGTTTTTATAAACTCTTTCCATTCAGTTCTGTACTGTGCATGCCTTTGCTACCCAGTTAACATGGTGCTTTCTTTTCTCATACCATTGTTGCCTCCAAGTGGTTAAACATTTCTGCCAAGAAATAGTACTTTAGTTTCTCAGAATATCTTCACTTGTTGCAGAGATCTTGCTAGATTAATCCAGATGGGCCTGTTGATATGCACTGGTAGTAAGTTTTTTTGCATAGTAGGTTGGTGTGTGTGTGTGTGCGCGCGCTGTGAGCTGAGGTAGGGTAAGTTACTAAGGCTGTACTTTTCATGTGACATCTGTGCAGTTACTGCTGTGAAGGCTGAGAAAAACAGAGGGGGATTGGGATTAGATAGCTATTCAAAACATCTTTGCCACAAACTTCTGGTGGGAGAATTCTCTGTTGCACTCTTCAGCATTTTAATTGTTTTTCCCCCTCTAGGCTCAGAGCAACTGCAACTAAGATTAGCAATCAATCTTCCTTTGCCAGTGAGGTCTCCTGCATCTTTATCTTAACTAGATCATAAACTCTAGTGGCCAGGGACTGTCTGTTATGTGTGCAAGTACAGACCTGCATACTTTATCTTTAGTTGGCTCTTGATATACCGCTTTACTTTACTAGCGCAAATACATAATTAAATATAGAAGGATATTGCAGTAGAGTTTTACTGGACCATGGAGGGAAATTTTTTTTGCTTATAAAAACAACAAAACCAGCATGTTTAAAGGGAGCAAATGAGTGAGGATTCAAAGGTTGTCTTATTCAAAAGATGCCCTTTGAACAGTCATAAACTTACTATTCTGGATGGCACTAGGATAGTGTAGAATTGCTGCATAGTTGGCATCACCTTCTTGGGGCTGCTGCCATTAAGAGGGGTTTTTGTATGTCAAGTAAATGAAAACATGCTGTACTAGCATCCGAGTATTCAAAAAAAATCATCTTGAGTCTTAAATTCCATTCAGTTATCTAGGTTTTGTTCCCTATTGAAAAGTGTGTTGCATAATAAAGTTAATAATTTGCAATGTGCTTTCTTGGATGCTTCCCACCTCCCCTAATTCCCCTCCATGTCACACACATGCTCCATGTTTCTACTGTGCCAACCCAAGTTTTCTTGTTCACCTCAAACATCTTTAGTTCATCTCCTACATGATGACCAGTGCTAAACCGGTTTCAGGAAAGCTGCCACGAACCTATACTCTTAGGATAATTTTATAAAGTTCTGAGTAGTTAATGAGTGTGTTTGTGCATATTTCATGCCTATTTTATAAAAGTGAAATACATGATACTTTATAAAGTAGAGGCCTGTGTGCGAAAATGCGCATTAAATCTAAGCGCAATCATTTACATCAGGCTTTTGGCTGGTGTAATTGCATGCACTGAGATTCTCAAGAACATATGGAAATTATATATTTTATAATTTTACATGTGTAAATTTTGTGCTCTGTTCGTGTACACACCCAGAGTGAAAGTACATGCCATCAATCTTCCATGCATACTTATAGAATAGCGACTGGTTAAAATATGGGTGTAAAGGTTCATTAAAAAGAGGCAGGCACGGAAAATACATGATAACATAGAAACTAGATAGGTCATGTGGTCTTTTTCTGCTGTCATGTCTGCCCTTTCATATCAATTACAATAGTCCCCTCTCTTCCTTTAGAGATCCTCTGTATTTGTCCCATGCTTTTTTTGAATTCAGATACTGTCCTCATCTCTATCACCTCCACCGGGAGACTATTCCACGCATATACCACTCTTTCCTTAAAGAAATATTTCCGCATATTACTCCTGAGTCTATCTCCTTTTATCCTCATCCTATGTCCCCTCGTAGCAGAGCTTGCTTTCAATTGAAAGAGGCTCTCCTGTGCATTTATGCCACAGAGATATTCAAATGTCTATCATATCTCCTCTATCTTGCCTTTCCTCTAAAGTATACATATTAAGATCATTAAGTCTGTCCTCATGTGCTTTATAAAGAAGACCACTAACCATTTTAGTAGCTACCTTCTGCACAGACTCCAATCTGTTTCTGTCATTTTGAAGGAGTGGTCTCCAGAATTGCGCACACTACTCCAAATGAGATCGCACCAAAGACTTTTATACAGAGGCACTATCGCCTCCTTTTTTCTGCTGACCACACCTTTCCCTATGCACCCAAGCATCCTTTTAGCTTTTGCCGTTGCCTTTTCTACCTGTTTAGCTACTTTAAGATGGTCGGACACAATCACGCTCGGGTCCCGCTCTTCTTTTGTGGACAGAAGTACATCACCCCCTCCACGGTACTGCTCCCTTGGATTTTTGCAGTCCAAATGCATGACCTTACATTTTTTTTAGCATTAAATCTCAGCTGCCAAATTCTTGACCATTCTTCAAGCTTAGCTAGATCCATCCTCTTGTTATCTACTCCTTCCTGGGTGTCTACTCTATTGCAGATTTTGGTGTTAACCGCAAAGAGGCAAACCTTACCTGACAGCCCTTCCGTAATATCACTAACCAAGATGTTAAAAGAATCTGACCAATGACATATCTTTGTGGCACACCACTGGTAACCTCCCTCTTTTCAGAGTGAGCTCCATTTACCTGTACCCTCTGTTGCCTCCCACTCAACCAATTTCTAACCCAATCGGTAATTTTAGGGGTCATCCCTAGGGTGCTGAGTTTGATAAGTTGCTTTGTGAAACTGTGTCAAAGGCTTTACTGAAATCAAAGTACACCACATCTAGGACTCTCCTTCGGTCCAACTACCTGGTCATCCAGTCAAAGAAATAAATTAGATTTGTCTGACAAGACCTGCCTTTGGTGAATCCATACTGCCTCTGATCCTGTAATCCATTGGACTCTAGAAACCTCACTATTTTCTCTTCGAGCAGCATTTCCAATAATTTACACACCTCAGAGGTTAGACTAACCGGCCTGTAGTTCCTTATCGTTCCTCCAGTTCAATCCTCCTCCTCTGGGTTGTGTACCTCCTCCTGCAGCTTTGAGACTGGGCATGTCAAACTCGTGACATCACTGGATGTAGTCTGCTGGTCTCTCCCATCAGCCCCAGTGTGTCCAGTCTCCATGCAGCAGGAGGACGTAGTGAGCCTAGGTGCTGGGCTCACTAGAGGAATAGTTAAGGAGCAGTTGGTAGTTTAGATTGTTTAAGGTTTTATTTTATGACCTATAATTTATCTTTGTTTTTCAGGGTATTGTTAAAGTACTTAAAGACAGGAGTCAGGGGGCATCGAACAGGCTACTCTCCATTTCTCCCTCCTTTCAGTTCTACCCCGTTTATCTGTGCTGCTCTCCCCTCCTAGTTGGGATGGAGGGGAGTTGTGCAGCAGCGCAGGGACCTGCTTTCCAGCATCAAGCGTGTCAGGGCGCTTCGTGGCAGGCTCTGCCGGGACCACATTGCTCTCTCTGTGGCGGTGGCTCAGCTTGATCGCTGAGAGCCGTGCTGCAGATTGCAGGGCTGCCGTTCGCAATGGCGAAGGAAAGTGAGTGGCCGATTTTAGGCGAAGTGGGTTAAGTGCTCCGCCTGTTACCAAGAAGCTGTGCAGTTCGTCGCCTTGGTTCGTCTTGGCGGTAAAGTAGGCCTGGTTAACTGCGGGCCGTTGGTTCCCGCGCTTTCAAGCGCGAGGCTCCGTCAGCGGTTTTTATTGCCTTGAGCTCTGGATGTCAAACCCTTTTGGTTTAGGGATTTTAATTATAATTTAATTTAATTTAGTTTAATTTAATTTGATTCCTTTTCAGCTCTGCTATACTTGGAGCTGCCTTTTTTGATTTGGTTCATATAAAAAAAAAATAGTTGTTTCCTTACTTCATATCATTGTGTAGTGCTTATTCCTTCACGGCTAAGGGAATATTTTATGTGTGGCTGAGGCCGTCGCGCCCTCAGTGTTTGGACATTTCATGCAGGGGCACCATCTTGGGCGCAGGAATCGGCCATGACTGCGCAGCCACCTTTTAATATGAGTTTGCAGGAACTATATAGAACCTAGCAAATACATTAAAACATGTACAGTGAATATTTTCTGTAGTTGTTTTCTCTGCTTCCCCTTTTACTAAAAGAACAGTAAATCAGTCAGAGTACAAGACTGTTCAAAGTATGGAGAGAACATCTTGGATGTAGGGCACTTCCTGTTATGTGAACACTTTCTAAACACCAAGTCTTGTTTCCACCCCTTTTTTTCTTGTGCTCTGCTAATAGTCTGTATTTGAAAATGAGAGAGTAACTTCTCTAGTGCTAGAGCGAGTCTCTCCGTGCCCTAGTCTATGAGGGCTGTGACACTGGAACAGTGTCCTCTCTCTGGGCACTGAAGTGCCACTGGATATGTCTGGGGGTGTTGTGGTTAGGACAGGGTACCTCAGGCCAGAGGGCCAGGAGTTCAGGTCCCTCCTGGGGACAGCAATCTCGAGCCAGAAGGACGGGGGGTTTCTAGTCCTCTAGGCACGTCTTGTGGCCTTAGGCAAGCCCCTTGTCCCTCCTTTGCTCACCGCTTTGATTGAAGGATAAGGCGGTATAGAAAACTAAATAGATAAGTAAATGTATGGTTTAATTGATTTCCCTCCACTTCCTTCCTCGGTCCTTCTGGGTCCTGTTAGCTTGTTACTGTCTCTAGATATTTGTTGCATTTCAGGGCTTGCTCATATAATCCCATAATTTGCATCTCCTTCATTCTGCAGCAGGCCAATGGGGAGGCGCTCGGGTCTCAAGGAAGACGAGAGTGTTGTCTTCCCTATTTGGAGACATAATAGGTTAAAGAGCTTTGAACATAATTTGGGCTTTGTATCTCATAGTGAATTGTCTTTGACCCACAGATCTTAGCAATGGTGAGATCTATGTTTCGTGGGCTTCATCTGCTTTATTGCAGTTATTTACTTATGCAGGACCTTAGGTCTGTAGTTTATTCTTTGGTTCTATCTCAGACAGAGGTCTCATCCTCTCCACCTTGTATTCCGAGATCATGGGTCCATAAACAGAAATTGTTCCAATCATATCCAGCTGCGATCCATCTATATGCTCTCTTGGCCTTCAAGGATAGGAAAGACATGGTTCATGCTGACAACCAGGTTGCCATGTTTTACAAAAAAAAAAAAAAAAGGGCAAATCTGATTCTTCAGGCAGTGTCGGGAAGCAATCTGAATATAGGACCTGCCCTTTCCTTGAACTCCTTTCTTTGAGGGAGCCTGTCCATTGAGTGCAAGAATCAGAAAGTAGATAGTTTAAGTTTCTGCTTAAGTTCCCACAAGTGGTTTCTCCACGCCACATCTTCAAGGATTAGGGGGTCTACAGTTTAAAAAAAACAAAAAACCTTTTCACAGCCCAGCAGAATGTGAACTTCTGCTACGTATTTTTTCTACAGAAAGTCCTCAGCAACCAGAATGGCAGAGGACACTTATAGTATTATTAACATGGCTATCCTATGCCTTTACAGTCCCCTGTAAAGGGGCATCAGGAAACGGATGCTTTTCTGCGGACATTAGACCGGCCGTTACAGTTAGGAGCGGTTGCGCCGGTACCGCAGAAGCCCTACGGCATCAATTGTTACTCAATGTATTCATAGTACCGAGAAAGGGTGACCTCTGTCCTATCCTGGACCGCAAGGAATGAATAGCTGTCTTCAAGTGTCTCACTTCTGGATGGAAACCGTTCAATTGGTATTAGTGCCGGGTAGACAGGGGGAGTTTTTGGCCATCCCTCGATTTTGTGGAGGGGTAGTGGCACATGGTTATCAGTTCAGTTCATCAAAGGTTTTGAGGTTTGTTACCGCGTGAGGGCAATTTCAGTTTCAAAACTTGCCCTTCATTTGGCGACGGCTCCGTGCACTTGCACCAAAGTTTGGGTGGTGGCGCCAGCATTGCGAACAGAAGGAATGCTTGTTCACCCTTATCTCGGCTTCTGATAGTGTTGAGTAATATCCAAGAATGAGAGCGTGCACCTCATCCAGAGTAGTGTTGTCCCTTCAGAACCTTGGATGGATAGTCAAGGCGTCCAAAGCCGGTTAATTCTGCCACAGGTTCGACACTCCATTGGGGACACTGTTGCTGTCGGTCCCCGAGCCTAGGCTTTTCGGCAGCGGGTGCACAAATTTTTTTTTTCTCAACTCCGACTCCATCAGCTTAGGGCTATCTTCGCATCCTGGGGTCGATGGCGGCGACCATAGAGGTTGTATCCTAGACCGGAGTTCCTTTTGTGCCCATCCCAAAGGTCGTTGCTCCAGCACTGGTCGCTCCAGAACGATTCTCTAAATGCTCGTCTTCCTGGCCATTAAGGGTCAGGCGCCCCCCTTTTTCAGTGGGGGCAGGGCCCAGGAAGTCAGGCGGCAGGTAGGCCACTGGAGCAACCTCAACAGCTCCCGGTGGGGACGGATGCGAGTCTCGCAGGTTGCGGAGCGCTTTGCGGGGATCGGTTTGCGCTAGGAACTTGGTTTGACCAGGAGGCTCAGTGGTCGATTAACCGTTTGGAATTGAGAGCGGTCTTTGTTTGTCACTTCAAGTGTTCGAGCCCACGATAAGGGGTCGAGTGATAAGAGTGGTGTCATATGATTCCGTGGCAGTGCCGTACCTGCTCTGGCAAAACAGCGTGGGAAATGCAGCCGTGGAAGAAGCAAACGTTCCGTTCGCCCGGTTGGAGCTGTGGCTTCAGGTGTTTTTGGTGGCGCATATTGCGATATTGGTCAATGTGTGGATAGTTTTTCCTAGCAGAATCCAGGTGGATGCCAGGGAATGGGAGCTTCCTCCGAAAGTGTTTGCTTAGGTAGTCTTTAGGTGGGGTCCTTCAATGATGGATCTCATGGCAGCTGTTCGGTTGACCAATGCAAGTTGGTTTTACAACCAAAGACAGGAAAGGATGTCAGAAGGTTTTGGTGCCCTAGGGCAACAGAGGTTTCAACCGCTTTGCTATGTTTTTCCCCCGTGGCCGCTCGTAGGACGAGTGGCGCAGCGCATCAAGCTCTTTGGGGGGAGAATAGTGTTGATGGCAACAGGTTGGCAGAGGTGTCCAGGGTATGCAGACTTGGGTCGTCTACGCGACCGGGATCCCTGGCGATCACCGGCATTGGCGAACCTTCTGTTTCAGAGGCTGCTTCGATTCTCTCAGGTGGATCAGTTCTCGCCTATGGCTTGGTTATCGAAAGAGTGAGATTAAGGAAATGAGACAGCCTGGAGCGGTGTTGGCATTTTTCCTCTGGGGCTGGTAAGAGGTTAACATCCTTAGTTTGAATGCGGATTGGCGTTTGGTTGAGTACTGGTGCTCCAGAGACTGGTTCGTTATCCACGATTTCTGTGCGGTTGGTTTGATTGGCTACATGACTCATTGATAAGGGACCTGCAGCTAGTTTGTGAAGGTTCCAGCTGGCATCCCTTCGGGCTATAGAGGTAAAGTTTAGGGGGTAGCCTTGAGCTCTCCCTTTGACGGGATTCGTTTCCCTAAAAGCTGTCTCTCGTCTACAACTTGCTCACAGAACGGTGGTTCTCCCCTGGGATCTTAGCTTGTTTCTGGGGGTGTTTAACAAGGGTGCCTTCGAGCTCTTGCATGGGCGTTGCTCAGGGTCCGGACCTTAAAGGCAGTGTTCTGGTGGACATCGGCTCGGCATAGCGAGTTTGGAACTGTAGGCTTGTCCTGTTGGGAGCCGTTTTTGTGCTATCTAGGGAAAGGTGGTGTTGCTTCCAGTAACGTCCATTTGTATACAAGGTAGTTTCTCCCTTTCCACAAATCATTCAATTTCGTTTCCTGTATTAGGGGCCTCGGAGGGGAACGCCTCCGAACGTAGTCGGCGATGTTACGGTGTAATGAGAATGCGGTGTCGGTGACCAAAGGTTTCAGTAACCTTCTGTAAGTCTGGGCGCCTATTCGTTCGGTTTGGAGGCCCCACAAAGGAATAGCGGCGGCCAAAGCGGTTATTTACAGTTGGGTCCACATACCGTTTGCTAACCTGACGGGTGCTCTTAGAGGTTTATGGCTCGCTCTACTGGACCGCAAGCAACTTTGTGGGCAGATCACAGTTGATTCTCCCGGTGGTGAGTTGCAGAGTGGCCTCTTGGTCGTTTTTCCATACCTTCGGTAAACTCTTCCGCTTGGAGGTTCAAGCGGCGAGCGATGCCTGGCTTGGGTTGGCGCTGTTGCGATTTGGGTGGATAGGTCCCTCCCAATGATTACTGCTCTGTTACATCCCAGAGGGGGAGGACTGAACTGGAGGAACGATAAGGAAATGGAAATTACACTTACCTGGTAATTGTTGTTCCTTGAGGAACTCCAGTTCAGTCCTCAATCCCGCCCGGGAAGGAGTGGTTCAGAGGTCAATTCGTTCTGGGGGGGAGTTCCAATCTCTAGGTATGCTCATACTGTTAATAGTCTAGGGATCACTGTGATTCTTTTACCCTTAGCTTTCTTTCTTCCTTTCTGGTTTATTTGGTACATAGGGAACAGAGAGAGGAAGAGAATGTATTCCCTTTGTACTTAAGGGGATTTTAGTGTTAAAAGTTGAACGTATCACTTGAGTTTAATGCTTTGGCTACTTGTTTGTTGCTCCTTTTGAGTTTGCTTTGTCAATAGGTCACTGGGGCTGATGGGAGAGACCAGCAGACTATATCCAGTGATGTCACGAGTTTGACCCAGTACAAGCATTGTGGAACTTGTGTCTCTTGGGGAAACTGCTAGGTACATATGACCTAGATTGGCCACTGTTGGAAACAGAATACTGGGCTTGATGGACCTTGGTCTGACCCAGTATGGCATATCTTATGTTCTTATGTTCTTATGACATGCCCAGCCTCCAAGCTGCAGGAGGAGGTACACAACCCAGATGTGGAGGACTGAACTGGAGTTCCTCAAGGAACAACAATTACCAGGTAAGTGTAAGTTCCATTTTTCAATCACATCCTTACTTCCTGTTTTTGTGTAAAGGGGCCACATGTGCCTCTCTCCAGTCCGTTGGCACTACTCCTGACTTCAAAGAGGCATTAAAAAGGTCAGTCAGTGGAGCCGCTAGAACATCCCCAAGTTCCTTCATTATTCTTGGATGTAGCCCCATCCAGTCCCATTGCTTTGTCTACTTTTAGTTTAGCTAGTTCCACACAAATAATCTTTTGAAAATCGTTAAAGTTCCCTGTCGCTGAGGTCCTGCTCCTGGCCCTTCATCTGTGTCATCAACACATGTTGATGGCACATCTTAACGCAGCTCCTTAAAATTTACCCCTTAATTGTGTGTGGTGTTGGAGGCAAAGACAACTTATTTTCAGTAGCAGAAATTTAAATTGAGGGCCCGCAAGCAAAATATCTGAAAAGGCCCCCAGAGAAGGGGGAATCCACCTCAGAAGATATGAGAACATCTACAAATGGGACCTGTTTTTCTCTGGGCCTCACTGCACTGCAGGAGTGACTTGGGGGGAAACTTACACCACTGCATATGTTCAAGGTCATAGTAGAAATGTTTTCTGTTTTAAAACTGTGTGCATTTTTAGGTGTGTTGCATAAGCAATAGCACTTATTTTCGAAGCTCCAGCCCATGAGTAAAGAAATAGCTGCCTAGAGCTTTCTCAGAATAGCATCAGATCCAAAACCAGTAGGAATGCCCAGGTCCTGCTGGCCTGAGTGAGAACTGCAGCCACTGTAGCGCTAGCAGGATTTCCCAGCTTCCACCAGCAAATAGAGAGGAGGGTGCTGCATCCAGAGTGGCCACAACAGCCATCACAGCCAGACACATGGCCTGGGTTTGGACCTCAGGTCTGCGGGAGGACACGCACGAACACCTTGTGGATGCACCTTGTGCCGGCGGCAACCTTTTTGGAGCAAAGTTTAGAGACAGTAAATGACATGAAGGAGCACTTCAACACTCTGCAGACCTTAGCCTCTGATGGTCTCGACAGAAGCTCCAGAAAATCGCAAGGGTCTTATTACTGTAAGCCCTAACCATCCAAAAGGTACCAGTCACACCACAAGTGGCAGCCGAAACGTTCCAATTACCAACTCTACCAGCCGACCTACCAGTCTTACAAGAAAAATCATGCCCAAAGGAGCGCATACAGCAGAAACAAGCTATGACCTTGGGGAAGAACACCCCGTCTTTTGACAGCACGGCACCCACACGTCTGCCAGTAGGACGATATAGGTTTAGGTTTAGGTTTATTAAGACTTTTTATACCGCCCAACACTGGTAGCACCTGAGCGGTTTACAATATAATTAAAACAACTTAAAAACAACTTAAAAATGGCTGAGAAAAGAAAAGGAACGCCAATAAAACTGATAGGAGAGAGGAGGAAAGAAATGACAAAAGGAGCAACAGACTACAATACAATAATTAGGCATCAGGGAACAGGAGGGAGGGAGTAGTGGAGGGGGAAGGGGGAGCCGGGGATGGTAAGTTAAACGCTAAACTGAAGAGGTGGGTTTTGAGTTGTGACTTAAATGATTGGTAAGATTCTTCTGCACGGAGCAAGGGGGGGAGCGAGTTCCAGAGGCTGGAAGGTTGACAGGATATGTCGCTGTCTTCAAGAAAACATGGGAAAACATCACCACAGACAAGTGGGTACTACGAATCATCAACCAAGGCTACCGCATCTGATTCATGACAACCTCACAACATGAATCCATTTCTCTCAACCACATACCAGTCCATCTCTGCGACATGGCGTCCCTGGAGATCAATGTCCTACTGGATGCCCGGGCAATAGAGCACATGCCCCAGAGAGAAACAGGGTGATACTTCTACTCCAGGTACTTCCTGGTTCCCAAGAAGTCTGGAGAGGTGCGCCCCCAACCTCGACCTATGTCGTCTCAACAGGTTCATCCACAAAGAATGCTTCAGTATGTACTCCCTAGGGTCCATCTCTTACCCCTCATATAACAGAACGATTGACTGGCCTCGTTGGACCTACAGGATGCCTACACCCACATCCCCATCCACCCAACACAGGAAGTTCTTGTGCATCTGCATCATGAACAAACACTACCAGTACAAGGTGCTCCCCTTTGGCCTCTCTCCAGCCCCGAGAATATTCACAAAGTGCGTTGTGGTGGTGGCTGCTCACCTCCTGAGATCCAGCGTCTGTATTTTTCCCTACCTGGACGACTGGCTGATAGCTGCACCCTCCAGGCCAGCAGCAGAGGTGGCTGTACACTGCACCACCTCACTCCTATCTACTCTTGGCTTCCTGGTCAAATTACAATTACTACCCACACAAGCCTTGGACTTCATTGGTGTGACGCTCTGCACCCACCAAGTGAAAGCTTTTCTCCCATCGGCTTGCGTGGAAACCATTATATCCCTGACATGGGATGTCATATTGGCCAAAGAGGTAACAGGCAGGACACTCCTATGCTTCTGGGGCACATGGCAGCAACTGCACATGTTGTCCGGCTCACCAGTCACCACATGAGAGGCCTCCAGTGGGTTGGTTCATGAACATGGACAGGGCAGGAGGGCTGGCTCCACATCATCCTGCTCAAACTGAGGGCCATCAGGTATGCCCTCCAAGCCTTCAAACCATGGATAACCAACAAGGTGGTACTGGTCCAAACAGACAATCAAGTCACCATGTTCTACATCAACAAACAAGGCGGCATCGGATCGCTGTTCCTTTACAGGGAAGCATATTTAATCTGGAACATCGCATGGTCCAAGAACTCCTGGCCACCTACCTTTCTGGCAAACATAACCACCTGGTGGACAAACTCAGCCACCAGCTGTAACTGCACAAATAGTCCCTCCATCCGGAGATCACAGCCTTCCTGTTCCAGAGGTGGACATCTTCACACATCCTGCCAATGCAAAGTGCGCAGAATTCTGCTCCAGACACCCAGCAGAGTAGAGAATAGCAGTGGACGCATTCCACGTGAACTGGGGGAGCTGCAAATGTCTGTACACCTACCCCCCAACTCCACTGATTTCCAAGGCCTTGCTGAAGATCATCACTGACAGGCCTCAGTGATCCTCATCTCACCATACAGGCTGAGACAGATGTGGTTCCCCTACCTCCAGTGCCTTGCCGAGAGCCCTCTAGTGCACCTACTGAATCGTCCAGACCTCATCACCCAGGACAAAGGGAGGACCATGCACCCCAGTCTCTCCTCCCTCGCACTAACTGCGTGGAAGTTGAGAGGTCATGCCTATCTGCCATGAACCTCACAGAAAGTGCTCTCTTAGTTGCCCCCACCCCCAGGCCAGCCTCTACCCAGCTCAGTTTGTGCTGAGCTTACGTCAGTCTCACTGCATGGGTGGTCCGTCTCAGCAGCGTGGCGGAGTGAACCGCAGTGCTTTCGTCCATAGGGTAGGTAGGAAGGAATGTGTGGCTCACTAATCCTGCTGGCCATGGAGAGCTCCTGTTACAGGTAAGTAACTTCGCTTTCTCCTAGAACAAGCAGGATGAGTTGGCCACACCTGATGACTCCATTAGGTCGGCTTTTGCCGCCTCGGCTGCGGTGGGAGAAAGGCCCCAGTCCTACAATAAGACCCTTAACCAAGACACGATACCTTTGGTTACAACTGGGGTTGTTATTGAGGTCTCTTTCAGATAACCATGCACTGCTAACCGCAATTGGCTTGATGCAAGAGTGATGAACAAAGAACAGTCCACAACAACAGCATTTGCAACGAGCAATCAGCTGTTGTCAACAACAATTGGCTCCACGAGCGAGCGAGCAACAGCCAACAGAGCTAAGTAGCTCTCAGGAGCTTATAGGCTGGGTTATATCCTCTGAGAAACCTTTTACTGGTGGGGGCTGACAGGATCTGCCTCTTCAGCACCAGGACCCTTTAATGAGACAGGTGCAGCCCAGGGGTTAAATATCTGGTGATCCAGGTCCCCTTCCCTCCCAGCCTACAGTCTAGCATTCCTCTAAGGGGGCTCTGCTGACTTTCCTAATTTCCTTCCTTCAATTCAGTCTCTGGTATTTTTATATGCTACTGTGCCTTTAAATTCCAACTGAAACCAAAGCTGTATGGTGATTTCAGTGGCTTATCACTAGAACAGCAGGTGTTTTTTTAATACTGTGGAGAGTTTGCCTTTTAGTTCAGAGCACTGTAATTAGTAAGTACTTGTCTTTTTATCTTTCCTTTGGGCCAGTTTGTTTTGCTTTCAATCTGTGCTTTTCTCCTGCAGGTTACAAGCTCCCTCCTGCTGTGCTTTGTGTGTCAAACAGCAGCCTTTCCTCTCTACTGGGCAAGCTAAGAAGTGCCACAAAAAGCAAAAGTATTTTGTTTCAGTACCAGAGACAGCTTAAACTGCTGTTCATGGGCACACTGAAGAGTGTTTCCCCAGAGTTCATTTTAGCTTTACTAAAGAGAACACTTGAGGCACGAGTTTCTAAGGCTTCTGGGTCAGAGAAGGGGAGGATCCCAATGGAACTGACTGCGCTGATTACGCACTCGCTAGCTGTGATTAACATTATACGGCTCCTGCAGTAGCAGAGGAGCCCCTGGAGGACCCACTTCTGCAGGGATTTACATCCTCACAAGAATATGATAGAAACAGAATTGGAAGTGCCAGCCTTAGATGGGCATGGTCCATGAGACATCTATATCCTATTCCTTGGGAGGAAAAAGATCTGCTTAAGATTTCTAAGGTAGATGCTTTGGTCTCTCTGGTGACCAAAAAGACCACCATTCTGGTAGAAGGCGGGACAGCATTGCAAGACCTGCAGGACCGCAAGTTGGAAACCTTTTTGAAGCAAGCATTTGATACTAGTGCTCTGACTCCTGAGGCTTCGATCTGCAAGGATTATGTGACCAGGGCTTCCATTCGCTGGATCCAAGGTTTGACTGCAGGAGAGCTGGAATCACAAGCCGTAGCACTTTCAGGCTGGACAAAGGGTTGGTCTTAAATTCCCTGAGTCCAGGTGATAGCTCTATGTTACCGGGGACGCGTACAGGTGTTCTTTCTTGCGGCACATCCTGCCGAGTTCCAGTTTCTTAGGGCAACAAAGCAAGTGTGGCCTCCTTTTACAAACTATTGCTCCTCCATAGGACCTCAACTTGGAGGACCTCCATAGGACCTCAACTTGGTGCTGTTGACTCTTGCACAGTTGCATTTTGAGCCTCTCTCATGAGCTTTCTTGAAGGACCTTACCTTGAAGGCATTTTCTTGGTGGCAATCTGTTCGGTGCATTAAATTTCAGAGCTTCAAGCTCTGTCTTGTAAGGAGTCCTTGTCCTTTCTAGTCTTTAACAAAAAGGTGGTGAGATCAGTTCAGTCCTTTTTACTGAAGGTAGTATTGCATTTTCATCTCAATCAGGCTGTGATCTTTCTGGTTTTTAATGGTTTGTAGGATATTGAAGGGGATCGGCAGCTGCACTGTCTGGACCTGCGACCTGTGCAGGACCTTGTGTCTGTATCTTAAGAGAATGGTGCCCTTCCATAAGTCTGATCATCTTTGTTTTGTTTGGGGAGGCCATGCAAGGGTAAAGTGGCTCCTAAGGCTTCCATTGCCTGGTGGGTCAAGGAGGCAGTCGCTTCTCTTCTAAAGAGTAGGCCGGTCCTGGCTGCTCTGAAGGCACATTTGGCGAGATCTCAATCGACCTCCTGGGTGGAGTTTAGGCTAGTTCTGCTGACTGACATTTGCAGAGTGGCCACTTGGTCATCCTTGCATACCTTTTATGCACCATTACTGTCTGGATGTGCAAGCCTCGAATGATGCACATTTTGGGGCTTCGATACTCCAGGCTGGACTCGTGGGTCCCTCCCAAGATTAGTTACTTCTCTGGAACATCCCACACATACTGAACTGGACTGGAGGGATAAGGAAGGCAAAATTGGACCTTACCTGCTAATTGTCCTTCCTTGAGTCCATCCAGCCTGGTCCAGGAACCCCCCTGTGAGAATGACATTTTGTATTTTTAAATCATAGAAGCACTGGACGAGTCTGGCTATTTTGTCCCAGGAGGGCTTCCTTAAGAAGAACATCACTGTACATCGGGGAGTCCTCTTGGATGTTTTCTTTACTTTATGGCAAGTATGACCCTGGCTTCTTGTCTTCTCACCTTGTAAACAGTTCTCATAGTTTCCTCTTCTGCAACACAAGTTTTTTTTGGGGGGGGCCTAGTTTTTGCCCTCTGGTTTGTATACCGGGAATATTGCACATGTTTGTAACCTTGTTCTCTTGGAGTCTGATTTATCAATAGGATACTGATCGCTGAAACCTATGGGAGGAGTACTTTTACTATGACATCAGAAATCTGACATGCTTAGTTCCCATCTGCTGGAAGAGGCTGATAACCCACACGGACTGGACTGGATGGACTCAAGTAAAGACAATTAACAGATAAGGTCTAATTTTGCCATTCTATTCATTTTTGCTAATAATACTTGGACCTGTAAAGTACTTACTACAGTCATGGCATATTTTAGAGCTTCATAGATGGGATGACTAGAAGGCCAACAGCTTACGGGGGAAGGAAAATGGGTATGGATGAGAAGCATATTGATGGAGGTGCAATAGCCTTCAAGGGTAGAGGGCTAGTGGCCTAGGAGAAGGGATGGGGAATTCTAGCAATTTGTGTGGAGGGAAGAGAGTGCGGTAGCGGGCATGGATAGAAGACTGGAGACTTGAAGTAGGTCAGGATGGGCTTACCACTCTTCCAGCCATGGGTTAGTTGACTTGAGATCAATTCTATACCATTTCCTTGTTTCTTTACTCTTTCAAAAAGTACTGTAGAATGAGTAGGGGACATGCAATGAAGCTACAATGTAGTAAATATTTCACTCAACACGTAATTAAGCTGTGGAATTCATTGATGGGGGATGTAATGAACTAACAAACCTCTTCCAAAGACGGGGAAACTGTTTATCTAGAGGGCATAACATGAAGCTGCAAGGGGGGTAAATTGAAAGGCAATGTCAGGAAATATTTTTTCACTGAAAGGGAGGTGGATGCTTGGAATGCCTTCCTGATGGAAGTGGTGGGGGCAAATACAGTGACAGAATTCAAAATTACATTTATTTTTTATTTTTTTATTTATTACATTCTCTTATATACCGCGCTATTCTGCATCAGTGCGGTTTACATTGAACAAACTGAAAATTACATTGAACAGGGCATTATAACTTGGAGATAACTATTTTACAGAGAACATGGGCTATGGAGGGTTAAGTGGCTTGCCCAAGACCACAAGGAGCACCTGTGGTATCAGAAACCCCAGTCCTTCCGGCCTAAGGTTGCTGTCCTCTAGTGGGATTTGAACCCCCGACCTTCCAGCCTGAAGTACCTTGCCCCAACCACTAGGCCACTCCTCCACTCCATGGGACAGACACAGTGGATCCCTTTACAGCAACAGGATAAAATCAAAATAAACTTAACTATCTAATTTTTCAACATTCAAGGGTGTCCTACATGGAGCGGTGGGTTTACCCCTAAAACAGACATGGGGAGAGGTGGCCTGCAAGGAGCGGCAGGTACACCTACTCTTGCCATCTTACTGGGCAGACTAGATGGACCATATACTGGTCTTTATCTGCCGTCATTTACTATGTTACTATGTAATAAAAGCTGCTGGTGTAGCTGGGCTTAAGTTTGTACAAGTTCCTGGATGAAAACTCAATAAACCATTATTAAAGTGTGCTAGGAGAAATCCAGTGCATATTCCTGGGATAAGCAGCATTGAATCTTTTTTGGTATATGCCAGGCACTTGTGACCTGGATTGGTCACTGTTGGAAAGAGGATACTGGGCTTGATGGACCTTTGATCTAACCCACTATGGCAAATCTTACATTCTTATAATGTAATTAGATGGATTTTCAGTTGCACTATTCAGAAGGGGACTTGTATGTTTAGTGTCAGTCACTAAGGGGCTGATTTTATAAGGGACATATTTGATTTCCCTGTTGTGATGTATCGCCATGTTTCTCTTCTCCTGTTACCATGATGTTCAATCCTCTTATGTTACACTCCACAAGTTGATCACCTTTTTGTAATGTATCACCATTTTATAATGTAAACTGCTTTGACCACAGGATAAAGTGGTATAAAAACTGTTAAATAGTCACATGCACATGTTCCTATTTTAAAGCATATGTGTTTTGAGCAGTCGCTATTCTGTATGTATGTGCATAAATTTCATCACATGTACTTTTTAGATGGGATGTGCATGGGGGCCTAGATGGGCTGTGATTCAATCTCATATGTAAGTTAGAGTTCTGTAACTAGAAACATAGAAATATGTCCTTCCATATCATCAACTACAACAGTCCCCTTTTTTCCTTTAGAGATCCTCTTTGTCCCATGCTTTTTTGAATTCAGTTACTGTTCTCATCTCCACCACCTCCACTGGGTGACTATTCCACGGATCCACCACTCTTTCCGTAAAGAAGTATTTCTGCATATCACTCCTGAATCTATTCACCTTCACCCTCATCCCTTGTCCCCTCATAGCAGAACTTGCTTTCAGTTGAAAGAGGCTTTCCCCCCTGAACATTTATGCCACAGAGGTATTTAAACATCTCAATCATATCACCTCTATCCCACCTTTCCTCAAAGGTGTACATATTAAGATCCTTAGGTCTGTCTTCATATGCTTTATAATGAAGACCACTAACCATTTTAGTTGCCACACTCTGCACTGACTCCATCCTGTTCACATCCTTTTGAAGGTGCAGTCTCCAGAATTGCACACTATACTCCAAATGAGGTCGCACCAAAGACTTATACAGAGGCACTATGACCTCCTTTTTTCTGCTAGCCATTCTTCTCCGTATGCACCCAAGCATCCTTCTAGCTTTTGCCGTCGCCTTTTCTACTTGTTTAGCTACTTTTATGATCATCAGACACAACCACGCCTAGGTCCCGCTCTTCTTTAGTGGACAAAAGTACTTCACCCCCTATACTATATTGCTCCCTTGGATTGCTGCAGCCCAAATGAATGACCTTGCATTTTTTAACATTAAATCCCAGCTGCCAAATTCTAGACCATTTTTCAAGCTTAACTAGATCCCCCCCCTCATATCTACACCTTCCTGGGTGTCTACTCTATTGCAGATTTCGGTATCATCAGCAAAGAGGCAAACCTTACCCGACAGCCCTTCCGCTATATCACTAACAAAGATGTTAAAGAATCGGACCAAGGACAGATCCCTGGGGCACACCACTGGTAACATCCTTCTCCTCAGAGTGAGCTCCATTTACCTGTACTCTCTGTCGCCTCCCACCCAACCAATTTCCATCCCAAGCAGTAACTTTAGGGTCCATCCCTAGGGTGCTCAATTTTGTTTATAAGTCGCCTGTGAGGAACAGTGTCAAAGGCTTTACTGAAATCTAAATACACCACATCTAGGGCTCTCCCTTGGTCCAACTCCTTGGTCACCCATTCAAAGAAATCAATCAGATTTGTTTGACAAGACCTGCCTCTGGTGAATCCATGCTGCCTCGGATCCTGTAATCCGCTGGATTCCAGAAACCTTCCTATTTTCTCTTTCAGCAGCGTTTCCAATAATTTACTCGCCACCGAAGTTTAACTAACCGGCCTATAGTTTTTCAACCACATCCTTACTTCTGCTTTTGTGTAAAGGCACCACATGAGCCTCTCTCCAGTCCTTTGGCACCACTCCCGACTCTAACGAGGCATTGAAAAGGTCAATCAGCGGAGCTGCTAGAACATCCCCAAGTTCCCTCAGTATTCTAGGGTGTATCCCATCCGGTCCCATCGTTTTGTCTATTTTAGGTTGAGCTAGTTTCTCACGAACACAGTCTTCTGAAAATTGTTCAAGGTATCCCTCGCTTCTGTTCCTGTTTGTGGGTGTTTTCTGAGGTCCTGCTCCTGGTTCTTCATCTCTGAACACAGAACAGAAATATTTGTTAAGCAATTCCGCTTTATCCTCATCAGCTTCTACATATTTCTCCCCTTCACCCTTGAGTCTGACAATACCACTTTTGCCCTTCCTCTTCTCACTAACATATCTGAAAAATGTCTTAGCCAGTGCAATAAAATGGGGGGATATTTCCTCCTCCTTTTTGAATCTTTGCTTTCCTGACTACTTTGCTAGCTTCTCTACGTCTTTCCAAATATAGATGCCTGTCTTCCTCTCTCTGTGATCTTTGTATTTCATGAAGGCCTCCTTCTTTTTCTTCACTTTTTCAGCTACTTCTTTCGAAAGCCATAGTGGTCTCCTTTCCACTAGCATGTGTATTGTGCATATCTAGGCATGGGCACATATGCCTGCTCTAGAGTGGGTATAACTGCTACGACTAGGTTAAGGTACACCCCTATTTTTTTGTATTTATCTGTTTATTAAACTTTTGAACATTTACAAATTATTTCAAGCCATCCATATGTATATCCATAAAATAATAAAACAAATTATATTCACTGATCGTCTGTCATTTTCTGGATCCCTCCCCTCCACCCCACTCCTCTCCTCCTTCATTACTCATCTTTAACTGATGCTCCTCACAGGGGAGCTTATATTTATACATACTAACAAAAAATCACCATTAAATACATATCAACATGGTACATGGCTTGGGATGGGCATTATTCCTTCTTAACCACTTTAACAAACTAAACATCCTTTTATTATTTTGTCATCCCCTCCCCCTTGATATTTATCACAGCAATTCCCCTCCCCCATCCTTATCCACATCACTCTATTCTATTCTCCCCACTTTCCTCCCCCTCACCCACCAAGACCAGGTTCAAACATCCCCAATCTTCAAATCGGTCCATTTTTTTTGTCTACGGAGCGCTGTTAATTTCTCCAAAAGGACTATAAACCTTACTCTTTCCACGCATTTCTCAAGGCTAGGGGTCTCTATTTGCCTCCAGGAAACTGCAATTGCACATTGTGCTGCACTCTAGCATGCTATTATCGCCCTTCTCTGGCCCCCCTTCTGCCCTGTCCCTGACCATGATAGCAGACAAATGCCCGGGCCCATCTCCACAGAAGCGCCTATCAGCTCCTTTATCCATCCCTGAACCCTTCTCCAGAAATCCTCTATCTTTGGACATATCCACCATACCAAAAGGTCCCTTTTTTCCCACAATTCCGCCAGCAGTTTTGGAGAAACTATAGGGAGCATAAGATGTAACCTCATGGGTGTATAGTTCCATCTCTAGGTAATTTTATAACAATTTTCCCTAATAGTACTAGACCAGGACGCCAGTCTACTTTGATCAAAGATATGCTTCCAGTCTTGTGATATTTCCCGTCCTATGTCTTTCTCTCATTCTTTCATATGGGCACATGTCTGAGTGCCCTATCCCCTTATAGAAGGCTGAAATCATCCCCCTTGATAAATGCCTCCCATACCAGATTAACTCCATGTCTGTAAGCTCCCTTCATATGCCCTGCTTCCCCACCTTCCCTCTTAAGAAATGTCACACCTGTCCATAGTAGAACCTGTTCCCCTCACTCAATTCATACTCTTTTTGCAGTTCCTCAAAAGGTACCAACTCTCCTTCTACAAATTGATAGAAGCATGATACCCCCTTGCCATCTCTCGTAACCCCCCTCCCTCATTGTTGAAAGTCCCGCCTCACACTTAATGGAATCATTATAGAAAAGCTATCCCTAGCCCCCTTATTATCGCTCTTCATTACTTGGTCCCAGACCTCTACTGCTTGGCGCATACTGGGAGTACCCGTACCCATACTTTTTCTCTCACCCGAACTTAGCCAGGGCCAAACATCTATCTTGCACCCCTTTTATATATGATCTTTCAAGATCTACATCTCGCTTTGGTTCCCCTTTCAACCTCTAATCTATTAAATGTCTAATTTGTGCTGCTCTATAATAGGCCCGTATGTCTGGCATCCCTATCCCTCCTTTAAACCCAGCTGTTAATGTAGCTGGGTTTAAAAAAGGTTTGGACAAGTTCCTGGAGGAAAGGTCCATAAACCATTATTAAGAAGGGACCCAGGATATCAATGCTTGAACCAATACAAGCATTGTGGAACCTGTGTCCCTTGGGGAAACTGCTAGGTACTTATGACCTAGATTGGCCACTGTTGGAAACAGAATATTGGGCTTGATGGACCTTGGTCTGACCCAGTATGGCATATCTTATGTTCTTATGTTCTTCCCCCCTCTGTTTGTACATCACCTTTCTTGCCACTCTTGGTGGCTTACATCGCCAAATATACCTGAAAACGTTCCGCTGCAGGGCTCTCGGAGCAATTTCCAGTATGGCCAATGCATGAAATAAATATCATAGTCTGGGTAATAGATAAATCTTGATGGCCACAATTCTGCCCAGCCAAGATGTGTCTAATCTCATCCACCCTTTCAGATCCTTGCTTATAGCTATAAACAGCAGCGGGTAGTTGACCAGGTATATCTCATCATAGGTAGCAGGTATTCACACACCCAAATATGTCAATGGTCTTGTAACCCACCTGATAGGGAACTGTGCTCTTAAAAGGGTTTCTACCTTGGAGGAGACCGTGATATTTAATGCCTCAGTCTTTTCAATATTCATTTTATGTTTAAATCTTTTTATTAATTTTAAACATATTAAAACATTAAAAGCAGCTTACATATAGAAACATTGTAAATAACAAACATATTTAAACATTGTAAGCAGCATACATTTGTTCGTTTTTTTTTTTTAATTCTGTAAGCAGTATACATTAAAAAAAAAAATTGTAAACAGCATACATATTAAGGCATAATAGACAACAATATTATATCCCACTACAGGGAATAACTATTACTTTTTATCCCCCTCCCTCTTTTGCCCACTACCTCCCTTCCCTTCTCCCCCTCAATTCCCACCTCTCCCTCCCCCCCACTCCCACCCTTACCTTCAACCCCCCCCCTTCTCTAGCACTCTAGTCCTAATTATGCCAACTTAAATTACTAAGATAAAGTTTATACCAAATTACACTGTTAAAATATCATTTCTTGCCCTGGCCGACAACTTTTCAAGATATGGAGACCAAGTCATCAAAAAACATGCTCTTCTATGAACATGTTTTCTAGAAGCCTCTCCCTCCCATAATACCAGTTGATGTAAAACATTCCTCCATTCCCAATATTCTGGACCTCCAGATTCTCTCCATTTCCGAAGAATACAATGCTTTGCAAGCAGACAACATTTTCTTATTAATAATCAATTCCCTGATGAAAAAAGTCCCTGAAAAGGAGCATCTAAAACAGCAAACCCCGAGGTTAATTTCAATGTCTGCCCTAATATGCTCATTAGAAATTTTTGAATCCCATTCCAAAATTTCCTTACTCATTTACATGTCCAGAACATATGCTCCAAATGTGCCCGCTCCATTCCACACCACGGACAATCACCGTGTTGAGCAAAACCCACCTTCCATGCTCTATAAGGTGAGATATAAGTACGCTGTATTATTTTGAATTGCATATCACGTAATTTTGCTCCTATAACTATTTTTGGGATTCGCCCAATGTTTTTTTTCCCATTCAAACGCGTCAAGATTAATTCCAAGATCCCTCTCCCCTTTTAAACTCAAGTGTCTATAGCTCTTGACTTGTGTTAGGTTATTCAAGGCTTTACTATAATCAGCGACCAATATTCTTTCTTTATCCTTTATTACAAACCATTTTTCCAATTTTTCAAAATTTTCCTGTCTCAATCCTCGTCTCCCATCTTTCATTGAAATCAAATAATACTTTAATTATAAATAAACATGAAAATGCCCCTGTGGCAATCCATAGTGTTTTTTTAATTCCAAGAAAGGTTTAAGTGCGCCTTCTCCATTTATTACTTGCCACAATTGTTGTAGACCTTTTTTCTCCCAACCCTTTAAAAAAATAGACGACGTACTTGGCTGAAAGGCTAAATTACCTTGCAATGGCAAATATCCTGACACATCACTTGGAATGCCCAATTTTGCACAGAGCAACGTCCAACTCCAGCAGACCCCTTGCCATAAAATATTATTTCTAAAATCCTTCGGCAATTTTACATTTGTCACATGTAACACAGATAGAAGTGAATAAGGGGCTACTAATGCAGACTCAAAATCATATGGTGTATATACTGATGTCCCTACTATCCAATCTCTAACATGTTGAAGCAGACATCCTAGATTATATTGGTCTATTCTAGGCAACCCTATACCACCCTGTTCCCACGGCCCATATAATTGATCAATTCTTAGTCTTGGTTTTTTTTCCTCTCCAAAAAAAATTCTGTAATAATCTTTCCAATTTTTGAACATCTTGCCTCCAATAGCCGCAACTGAATAAGTTGTAAAACATATAAAATTTTAGGAAAGACTATCATTTTATAAGCAGCCACTCTACCGCCTAAAGATAGAGGCAGTGGTGTCCAATCTTGCAATTTATTTTGCATGTCTTGTAGTAGCATCCTAAAATTTTTGCCTATACAGATGACGTGGATTTTTAGGTAACCAAATTCCTAAATACTTAAATTTTATTTTTTGCCCAGCGTAAAGGAAACTCTACACCCCAATCATTTTGTAACTCCCCATTAACATCTAATGCTTCTGATTTAGCCATATTCAACTTAAAACCGGCTATCCATCCATATCGTCCAATCACATTCATTAATTTTGAAAAGATTTGCAAGGTTCCGTCAACATAACTAATAAATCATCCGCAAAAGCAGACACCTTAAATATGCAAGACCCAACTTTCACACCCCGTATATCATCACAAGCATAAATCATTCTTAGCAAAGGGTCTAATGAGAGCACAAATAACAACGGAGACAATGGGCAACCTTGTCTAGTTCCTCGAGCTATAGTAAAACTATTTGTTACCAGCCCATTAACTCCCACTACAGCTTCTGGTTTTTGGTATAATCCTCTGATCCCTTGAATAAAATCTTCTCCTAGTCCATAAGCTTTTAAAGTCTCGAACAAATATGTCCACCCCACCCTGTCAAAGGCTTTTTCAGCATCAAAACAGATTAATACGGAAGGGACAGAAAGTTTCCTAACCCAGCTTAAGGCTCCTAATATTTTCCTAACATTTTTAGTGGGATATCGACCCTTCACAAATCCCGTCTGACAATCATGCAGTAAATAAGGGAGATATTCAGCTAAACGATTTGCTAAAATCTTAGCAAACAACTTAAGATCATAGTTAATTAAGGAAATAGGTCGATAAGACCCAACCTCTGCTACATCTTTACCAGGTTTTGGTAAAACCACTATATGGGCTGTATTACTATTATATTTAAACATCCCTGTTTCCATCCACCTATTAAACAATTTCTCCAACACAGGTGTTACCTGTGTCTGTAACATCTTATAATATTCAACTCTAAAACCATCCATTCCTGGTGCCTTACAACTTTTTGCATTATCAATACCTCTTTTTACTTCATCCAATGTTATGGGGGATGCCAATTTGCTCTGCTGTTCCTGAGTTAGATGGGGTAAATGCACCTCTGACAGAAAATTCCTAATGTTCATATTGGAAACGTCTTCCCTCATGTATAGCTTATGATAATAGTTTACAAAAATATTCCCTATTTCTACAGTGTCCTTGTGTATTACACCTTTCTCATCTTTCAATAATGGCACAAATCGCAATCTCTGATTGCGTGCCAGACAACGAGCTAAGAGCTTCCCCGCCTTATTCCCATATTGGTACGAGTGATATTTGTAATAAAATAGTGATTTTTTTGTTTTCTGATGTATCAATGTATTCAAAGTTGCCTGGGTAGTAAGCAATTGTTCTTTATTGGCAATATTAGGCCTATTATCTAGGAGTTTACGTTCTCTACAAATTTGTTTTTCCAATCTCAGGATCCTTGCAGCCAGCATTCTTCTCCATCCAGCAGTATAAGCAATTATATCCCCCCTCAAAACAGCTTTTGAGGCCTCCCAAAATAGCTCTGGATCACATTTATGTGCCCGATTGTGATATTCATAATCTTTCCATTTGGCCAATAAAAACTCTTGGAACTTAATATCATGGCATATGTCAAGTGACAAACGCCAGAGGCCTTTTTTACCCCCCAACTGCCCTTCTTCCCAATCTACCCATATAAGAGCATGATCCGAAATTTCATAAGGTCCGATTGCCGCATCCATCATCATTGGAAAAAATTCCTCTGAAACAAATAGAGCATCAAGTCGTGAGCTTGTGCCATGAGCTCTAGACAAGTGAGTGTAATCTCATTCCATTGGATGAAGAGCTCTCCAGACATCTAAAAGTCTACATCTTTGACTAAACCTCCGTAAGAGTCTTGCGATATTGTGACGACTACTCCCACATCCCCCCCGATACATCCATTTGTGGATCTATGACACCATTCCAATCACCTCCCAATATCATTATAGACTCCGGCAGTGCATCAATTTCTGCCATTAATCTTGCAAAAAAATTTTGGATCAGGCACATTTGGGGCATATACACTCCCCACTAAGAGCTTCCGCCCTTTTAGATTTCCCTGTACTAATACAAACCTTCCCTCAGGGTCTGCTATTGTCCACTCCATCTGAAAACCTACCCCTGATGAAATTAAGATTGCCACCCCTCCTTTCCTCCCCTGTGCAGAAGCCCCATAAATTTGGTCTATTCCTTTCTTTTGTAATCTGGACAGGTCTCCTATAGCTTGATGTGTCTCCTGTAGCAATACTATATCCCCTTTATGTCGTCTCACAGCTTGCAAATTTTTTTTTCTTTTAAAAGGGCTTGTAAGGCCACATACATTCCATGAGAGTATTCTTATCCCCATGATAAGATATTCATTTTAAACACTGACACACCTCCATATTATTGCAATTCAGCCACCACTACTGGTAGAGGTTGCTGAGGTTTCTACAAGTAAAGCAAAATGTCATCCGCAAAAAGTGATGGGGAAGTGGGACACACTATTTCACCTAATCATGTGTCAATGGCTCCATTGCCGACGCAAGCAGCAGTGGTGACATGGGTACCCCTGTTTCATCTCCTACCCTAGTTCAGACCCCTCAGAGTAACAGCCATTCACTTTCACCCGGGTTTTTGGGCAAGCATAGAGCCCTCTCACCCATACCCCAAATTTAGGTCCAAAGCCCATCTTCTCTATTACTGCAAACAGGAATTCCCAGTGTATTCTATCAAAGGCTTTTTTGGCATCAATAGATAATTGCATGGTCTCGTCCTTGTCCTTTGTCACCGCCCATACGTTCTCCACCACCCTCTTAATATTGTCTGGTGCTTGACAACCTGGAATAAACCCTTTTTGGTCCTGTTGCACCAATCACCGCATCCATGGGGCCAGTCACGTGGCTAGAACTTTGGCTAGGATCTTAACATCTACATTTATGAGAGATATAGGCTTGTAGCAGCCACATTTTATCGTGTCTTTCCCAAGTTTAGGGAGAACTGTTATCCCTGCTACAAGCATTTCTCCTGTCGTTGCCCCTCCTGTGTCTTTTGGGGAAACTGCTAGGTACGTATGACCTAGATTGGCCACTGTTGGAAACAGGATACTGGGCTTGATGGACCTTGGTCTGACCCAGAATGGTATATCTTATGATCTTATGTTCTTATGCTCCCTCCATCAGCACCCCATTGAACACCATACTCAGGAGGCCCACTGTTTTCCCCCTTGTAGGTCTTATAGAAACTCCCTGGGAGCCCATCTAAACCTGGAGCTTTCCCTGCCACCATCCCTTGGACTGCTCTCCCTATTTCTTCTCGTGTGATATCTCCTAAACTTTTTTTTTGTGCAGAGTAGGAAGCTCTAGCTCTTCCAGATATTGTTATATCTTTTCACGTCTAATCTCCCCTTGCTGTTTGTTTATAGAGCTTCTGATAGAACTATGTGCAAATTGCGCTCTAATACTATTTTCATCTTGATACATGACTCTATCTCCCCCCTGAATATGATATATCATGGCTTGGTCTGTTCACGTCTTCAGCTTCCTAGCTAGTAATCTACTGGGTCTGCTGCATCACGAATATTTATTTATTTATTTATTTATTTGTTTATTTACATTCTCTTATATACCACGCTATTCTACATCAGTGCGGTTTACATTGAACAAACTGAAATTACATTGAACAGGGCATTATAACTTGGAGATAACTATTTTTTTTACTGGGAACATGGGCAATGGAGGGTTAAGTGGCTTGCCCAAGACCACAAGGAGCACAAGTGGGACTAGAAACCCCAGTCCTTCCGGCCCAAGGTTGCTGTCCTCTAGTGGGATTTGAACCCCCGACCTTCCGGCCTGAAGTACCTTGCCCCAACCACTAGGCCACTCCTCCACTCCTGAAATCCTTTCTGCCTGTAGGCTTTGTAATTCCATCTATAGTTGGTCCAGTTGTTTCCCCATCCTTCTTAGCCCCCCGTCTTCTAAAACTATCTAGTGAAGCTTTTTTGATGTCCTTAGTTAACTCATCTTCTCGTTGCATTGATTCATTATGTGGGCTGCTAAAATAAAGAATCTCCCACTTAGGACCACTCTAAGTCCATCCCAGAGCATCACATTTTTCACCTCACTTGTCATTTATTTATTTAGTATTTCTTTTATACCGTGCTATTGACATCAGTGCGGTGTACATCAAAACATAACATATGCATTTCAGGGTCACTGAGATGCATTTACATTTGAACAGGGATTGGAACTTGGATAACAGGGTAGATTAACAAAAGTTATACAATATAGTATCTACATTATATACATAGTGAGAGTAATTCCGTATTGGGACTACGTCGGAAAGTATCTGGTGAATAGGTGATGTGTTAGGGCCTTTCTAAGTTGGGTTAGGTCTGTAATAGCTCTGATGTCGGGGAGGGGGGGGGGGAGGGAATTCCAGGCTTTCGGGGCATAGAAGCAGAAGGCTCTGTTAGTTAGTTTGTTTGTTTATTTATTTATTTATATATATTCTCTTATGTACCGTGCTATTCTGCATCAGTGCGGTTTTGTTGACTTTTTGCATCTTGTTGATTCTTTTGGGACTGTTAAAGTGTTTACTGCTACGGATCTTCTACTTCTAATAGGAGCTGAGGTATGTATCAATTCGGTGATGGTTATGGGGGACTGATTGTTTAGGGCTTTGAAGGTCATGATTATATTCTTATATAGGATTCTAGCTTGAAGAGGTAACCAGTGAAGCCTTTTCAGGATTGGTGTGACGTGGTCAGTCCTCGATATTCCTTCTAGCACCCTGGCTGCTGTGCTCATTGCCAGTTGGAGAGGGTTTAGGGTTGCTTGTGGGAGACCGTATAGGATTGCGTTTGCAAAGTCAATGTGGGGCATCACCAAAGCTTGGTAGATTGTTCTGAAGTCCGTGTACTCGAAGTGGTCGTAAGTGACAGAGTGTCCTTATCTTGTGGTAAATTGATTTTGTTGTGTTTTTTATATGCGCCTTCATGTCCGTTCTTTGGTCGAGGGTGATGCCTAGGTATCTGATGGTAGATTTGGCTGTTAGTTCTGTGCCCTTTACCTTTAGTGTGGGTGGGGGTGCGAAGTCCTGGTTCTTCGTTATGAACAATGTTAAGTATTAGCTAATGGCTGACCAAATATCTGCTACTACCTCTTTCCTTTTTAGAGATCATTAGAGAAAGACATCATGCTTGGCAAGCTAGAAGGTCAATGCAAAAGAGGAAGGCCAGGAATGAGATGGATCGATACAATAACAGCAGCTACGGGTACCAGTCTGTCAACAATGAGCCGCCTGACTGAAGACCGAACACAATTTAGGACAACTATCCAGAGGGTGACCATGAGTCGACACCGACTCAACGGCACTTAACAGCTTTTTCTTTTTTAGTAAACTCTCATTCAGCCTCAAATTTAGTACCCCTGTTTGTTTTTGGACCAGCTCCACCCTTACGGGGCCATGATCTGACCAAGTAATGGGTTCAATTCCTGCAACTTTTACCTCCATCATCCAGGCCTTATCAATGAATAGCATATCTATTCTACTAAAGCTATTATGGGGTTTTGAGTAGAATTTATATTCCCGACCCTTTGGGTTTAATTCCCACCAGGCATCTACTAAATGAAAGCAACACACCATCTGGCGTAAACTCTTCCAGTTTTTTCTTCCCCTTTCCTGAGCCCTAGCCTGTCTATCCTGCTTGGGACACATTACTACATTAAAAATTCCCCCAACAATTTCCTAACCCCCCTCCAAAATTCTACCTGAGCCCCATTCGGCCCTTACACTGAGACTATAGTGATCTCATCTCCTCCAATCTTACCACGCACCCCTACTACCCTCCCTTTTTGATCTCAAAAGTAGTCTTGTACTTGGACCCCACTTCCTTTTTAATCAAAATTGCTATCTCCATCTTCTCCCTCCATCCTTGCTCCCTGAAAAAAACTGGTTCGGGTATTGTCTGTTTCTTAATTTTCCCACATCCAGATTTTTTTTCAAGTGTTTCTTGCACTAATATGATATCCCATTTACTCCTCTCAGCCTTCCAGAATAGCTGCTGGTGCTTCATGGGAGAATTCAATCCCTTAACAATTAAAGGAACCGATCCGAATCAACCTATCCTTCGTTTCTCCCAACTATCTTTTGGAATCTGCCTTACCCCTCCCCCTGGCCTCTCCCTCCCCCTCCCTCTTCCTAGTTGATGCCTACACTTCTCATTCAGGACCAGTCTTCCAAGTGAGTGATCGAGCCCGTACCCCCCTTATCTCCCAACTTCGTATCCTATTCTTCCCCATTCACACACCCCATCCACTCTTTCCGCCCAATTGTTTATCCCCCTGGCACACTCTCTTCCTAATCATCCATCCAGCCCCAATACCCATCAACAATTCCCTTCCCCCACCACGTATCAGTAGACCCTAGAAGTCCAGTGTCCAGCTCTTCTGGGCAATAATCAGTTCTCTTTTTCTACCCTCCTTTACCTCTCGGGTCCTGGTTCCAGATGTTTCTTCTCTCTGCTGCTGCTCCAGGGAGTCTTTTCAGACGTTTACCCTTTGCTGCTACCCTCTGCCACTGCGAGTTAGATTGGGACGCTATTGCCTCTAGGTTCTCCTTGGGGTTCTGTATCACCAGCTTATTCTTAGGAAGCCCCTCGCATCCCAACTCCTGCAATGCTCTCCAGGCCTCTGGTTCTCCTTTTACTTTCCATGAGACCCTGTTTACTGTAATTAGTAGGCCAAATGGGAACATCCACTGGTAGCGCAGCCCTCTTTGTCACAAATATGCTGTCACCTCTTGCAAGGTTCTCCTCCACTCCAAAGTGCTCTGCAACAAGTCATTGTATAGCTCTCCTTCACAACTCTCCCACACTATTCTTCCAAATTTTCTTGCAATATTTAGTAGGCACTCTTTTACTGGGTAAGAGCTAAGGCATATTACCAGTATCACTTGGCCATTTTGTCTCTAATGGGGCCCAGGCTCCTCTGGGCCCATTCTATTCCCCACAGTCCTTCCACACTATCTCAGCTCGAATCCAGCTCCAATATGTGCATAAAACGTTTATGTGCCACTGAGGTGCATTCTTTGAATTCCTCCGCTTCCCATATTCCCCTTACCTGGAGGTTGAAGCGTCTTGCCCAATCCTTATTGTCCTCCATTTTTTTCCTGTAGTGCTTCTTGTTCTGCCCTAAGGGCTGCATAGCCATATGCTAAGTTTTCTAGCTCTGCCATGGTTTTTTTTCTACTGTTTCTTCCACCTCGACCACTCAGTTTCCTAGGGCTCCCGTCCTATTGTATTGAGGCCAAGGTCTCTCTTTATATCAATCCTCATAGATTTTAAGTTCCTCTTTATTTTGTGCTTAAAGTCTTACAACCAGTCACAAAGTTCTTCTCCTGCTGCCTTTGTGCTCCGCCCAGGCCTCTCCTCCTCAGAGCCCTCTGAGCTGCTCGATCCCTCCTGCTGATTCGCTGCCTCTCTTGGCGTAGGCTGATTGGAATGCCTCCAGCTTTTTGCATACTGACATGTAGGCGATGAGTTTGCTTACTTTTCACAGCTATGGACTCTGATTAACGCAAATTTTAGCTTTATGGGGTTTTGACAGAGCTCTTTCAAGCTGCATCCATCAGGCTCTGACGTCACCGGAAGACCAGTACACCTCTTTTATAAAGCAAAAATATGCATCTGCTTCACTTTATAAAATAGACTGAGTACATGTGGAATTGCCCCCCTTTGAATATTGACCTAGTTCTTTTCTGGAAGAATTTAGCTTTATGCTTTTCACTGAGGGTTCACAGAGTAGCCTCGTTTTGCGAGCATAATGGCCCAACTAGAGAATACATGATCTGAAGGAAACGTTACTATGACAGTCTTGATAGATAAATAAATGCCAACACTAGTGCTTTAAACTATACATGTCAGACTGCCTGTTTGTCCTGCACAGCTGATTTAAATATCATCAAGCAGCTCTTTGCCTGATCACCTTTAAGGCATTCCCTTGCTTAATCTACCAATCGGGGCTAGGGGGAGGAGCCTTCATACTGTTAGGAGATGCCACCGTCAGGCGTGCCCGCGCCTTGCGGGCCTGCGCCTGAGGACCTCGCCAGAGGGCCCTTTGGCATGGCCTTAGGCAGGGACGTGATAAACACGCAAAACTATCAACAACAAAAGTAAGAAAACTAATGGTAAGCTACTAAGTCATATCAATAGTTCATCAACCTTCCCTAATAATTCATTTTAAAAACCTACCTAATCTATTCTTCCTCCCAATTAAAACAAATGTTAGAAAGTTTAATGCATTGAATGTAATCATATGAAATGTTAAGCGTATATCTTCTTAATAATTAAAATAACTCGTATATCTAACTGCTTAAAAGTTCATTTTAGTTTTTTAAACATGCATACAACTTATCAATTTATACTTCTATATTTTAATATGTTATTCCTTACACAGCAAGCTTTACCAAACGCTGTAGTAATTAATCTTATTTCTCCAAACTTTGCTAGGTATAATAATTGTTTCAAACAACTTCATCATCATAATCCAAAAACGTAAGAAATTTAAATAAAATTCATTCTTCATCATCTAAACATAGCACTAGAAATTCAATCCTTTATTCACCCATTAAGTGTGTTTTATTGTATATTAAAGATCAAAAGCTTGATATAATTTGCATCACTGAAACCTGGTTAAAAGACACAGATCAAATTATTTTAAACCAAATTACCCCTTTAGATTATGATATATTTAATTGTCCTAGAGAACATAAAGGAGGAGGAATCTTAATATTAACAAAAACAACCTTTAAGTTTAAAGCTATTACAACTAACAATTCAACTGAAACAACTTAAATTATTACATCAAATCACCACCTCAATGTTTGCCTCACATATAGACCACCTAATGCTGCTAAGGATCACCTCTCAAAAATTTTAGAATTAATTTGCACGTATAGCTCTCAAATTAAACAATTAATGGCATTAGGTGATTACAATCTATCATCATCACCTTCTAATGAGAACAGATCCTTCTTGAAAGCAGTGAAATCTTTAGGCTATCAACAGATAAACCAGCCTACACGCCAACATGGAACCACTTCTGATCTAATTTTTTGCCCTGAGCAACTCTTTTTTCACAAAACCAAATTACAGTCCCAAAAATTACCCCAGTACCTTGGTCTGATCATTATATTATCTCATTTACCTTGCAACTACAAACATTCCCTAACAACTTAAAAGACGATTACAAGACTAGAAAATTTAGAGCTTTCCATAAAGGGGATTTTCTTAAGGACATTTTTCCACAATTGCAACAAAATTGCACTGAACTGGATAAAGCCATAGAAAATTGGAATAATTACTGTGCTAGCCCCAAAAAATAATAAAGTACAAATACGTAGGAAGAAGAGCGCACCATGGTATTTTAATGAAATCAGAGAAGCAAAGCGCCTGCTAAGAAAACTTGAGTGTAAATGGAGACTAACTAAATCTCAAGATGTAAAATTCCTGTTTAATGTAAAACAAATGGAATATAATAAGTTAATAAATGACCGTAAACAACAATACCATACAAATCGAATAATGAAAGCAACTAACAAACCAAGGGAACTATTCAACATTGTTCAACAACTTACAAAAGTGACCACTTTATATGGTGATCCTCAAATAGACCCCCAAAAATGTGCAAATTACCTGATAAGTTGTTTGACGAAATAGCATTCTTGCTTATCTAAATCACAATTCCACCAACTTTGTTTTAAACCTTGCACTGAATCCACAAAGGTCTGGAAGGATTTTTCTTTACCAACTTTATTTCAAATCATTTTTATTAGGTTTTTCAAAATATTTCAGGACCAGCCAGTACAGAGAATGAAAAAGTACAAAAGCTCAGTTGTCAGAACAGCCGCTTAACAATCAATTCTAGAACACTCAGTGCTACAGGAAAGTAAGTAAGTGCATTTTTGTACAGCCAGCATAGAAAACAAACACAGTAACAAAAACATTAACACCATCTGAACAAACCAATGAATTCTCCCCAAGGAACTAACTAATGGGGTTGCCTAATGCACCAACCCACATATTACACACAATATGCTCGAAGCAATGCAGACTCCCCTAAAAAAGAAAAGTGGACACACATATCGGAAAAGGAAGAGAGTCACCAAAAGAGAGAGAGCTAAGGGACACTGTGTCAGTCCACAAAAATAACTACAAGACTGCGTTGTCGAATACATACTACCCAAAGAGCACCCCATCTCTTATCCCCCCCCTCCATACCCTATTCCCCTCCCCCCCGTCCTCCCCCCTCCCCCCCCCCTCTAGCACGGGCAAGGTGTCAATATCTCGGCAGGATAACAATGCACAGGTCCTCTCCCATCCATCCATCACCAGAGGCAGTCTCAAATCTCCCGGGGCAGTACTATTCCCATGTAATGCAGATTCCATCATCAATGAGGCACGTAGGGGGAAGTTGGCCAACCTAGACATTCAGAACTAAAGCCCGTTCCTTAGGGGACAGGTGAAAGATCATAGGGGACCACAATGCCATGAACGCATCCCAACTTTTACCTCCTCTTTGCTTCGCCGTTCTTTTTTCCAGGCATAGCAAATCGAACATAGCTGATTCCCAAAGTACAAGACCCGGAGGGGTGTTCTCAATCCAGCGGCGCAATAGGGACTTCTTTACTACCAAAAAAACGCGCTCCAACAGCGCCCGATGCCCAGCCGTCAGCCCATCAGCGCACAACCCCCAACTATGGAAAAGACAGATCTCTCTGTGAGCCACAAATCTGATGCCCAACCAACCCGCAAGCCTCCGACAGACCTGCATCCAGAGATCCTGAACCAGCCGGCATGCCCAAAATTTGTGCAGGAGGGTGCCGGATTCAGAGCCGCACCAGCCACAGAGAGCCGAGTCCTTAAGCCCCACCTGCGAAGCCCATTTATCACTGGTGTATGCTCGCCACAGAAATTTATACTGAAGCTCCTGCAAATACACCCACTCCGGCCCTTTCACAATCCCGAGAAAAGCCGCCTGGAGTAATTCCGTCGTCAAGTCATCCACTCCATCCCGTTGCCACCATGCGGTCAACTCCATGAGGAACACGTCCCCCCTACTTGGCCGAATGAGCGTCCTACAGGCCTCATCTCCCCGTTGATTTTCAACTAATCTCTCCAGTACTAAGCGGGGGGTATCCTTCGCTCCCCCATCATGTCGAGTCAGGGTCAGGCCCCGCAAATAATGCCGCACTTGCAAATACCCATAGAAATCTTGTTTCGGAAGAGAATATCGCCGCTGCAAATTCTGAAAGCTATCTATAGTCCGACCATCTGCCATATAGAGGTCTCCCACACAGACCACCCCTTTCTCCAGCCAACCCTGAAACACATTCGGTCTAAAGAAGCCCGGAGCAAAATCTGGGTTGCCCACCAGGGGAAGCAATGCCGAACCTCTCCAATTCCACCCGAAGCGCTGACATAGTACTTGCCATGCGGAGCGCAGGGCGCCCATATAACTCCCCCCCACCCCTTTCCGAATGTTCGATGCTAGCTTGCCCATCTGCACAACATAGAGGCGATGATAAGGGTCGAAGGCTTCATCAAGGGGCGCGCAGCCCCCAGTTCCTCCCAATAGGGCTCCCACATGAAAAACTAAATAACGAAGATTGTAATTTCGTAATGAGGGCATTTCCAAACCTCCTTCTTCCCTCCTGCTCATCAATGCCTGCAATGAAATTCGAGATCGCTTACCCTTCCACAAAAACCCCCGCAAACCCATTTCAAAACGCTTCCAGTCCGCATTTGAAATCCACAGTGGTAACATACGGAGGACATACAACCATCGGGGGAATTCTACCATGACATAGAGAGCAATTCTCCCTCGAAGAGACAAGGGCAGACGTCGCCACCCCTGGAGGGTTTGTAGGCTGCGAGTTAAGAGGCCAGGAATATTCACTTGATATAAAGAGTCTGGTCAGTCCGGCAATTGTATCCCAAGATACTTAATAGCCCCATTTGCCCAGACTAACGGGAATTCCCCCTCCCATTTTGGCTTCACCTTGCCCCCCACATCCAATACGACAGATTTCAGTGCGTTAATTTTTAAACCCGAGAAACTGCCATATTCCCTTATCAGCTGGAGTAAGCGCTGTAGGGAGGCAGGCAAGTCAGTTAAGCAAAGTAGCATGTCGTCAGCAAAAGCGCTGATTTTTAATTCCTCCCCACCCATCCGAATGCCCGCTATCCCCCCATCCTGCTGAATGGCCCGGAGTAAAGGCTCCAACGCAAGGACAAACAACAGGGGCGACAGCGGACATCCCTGGCGCGTGCCTCTCTCCAGAGTGAAAGGCTCCGAGAAAATCCCATTAACTCCCACCCTAGCTGAGGGTTGTTCATAAAGCGCTCTAACCCAGTGCACAAAATTTCCATGTAAGCCGAAACCCGTCAAGACATCCCAAAGATACGCCCAGGCAACCCTATCGAATGCCTTTTCTGCATCCAGACTCACCAATAGTAAAGCTTCGTCTTTCCTTAAGCAGTGCTCCATGCCTAACAACAGTTTGGTAATATTACGGGACGCCTCCCTGCCCTGCACAAAGCCCACCTGTCGTTCATCGATTAGCCTTGGCAGGATCGGATTAAGCCGGTCCGCCAAAATGGACGCCAAGATTTTCATATCGCAATTAATAAGAGATATGGGTCTGTAGGAGGCCGGGTCCACCGTATCTTTACCCGGTTTCGGAATGACCGTAATATCGGCACAGCGCATATCTCTAGGGAAAATCCCCGCTGTACGGGCATCGTCATACATCACCACCATGGACGGGGCCAACCGCGACGCCAGCATTTTATAATATTCAATACTGAACCCATCTGGGCCGGGGGCTCGATGCGGTTTACCCCTTTTAATGCCCTGGAGAATCTCCCGTACCGTCAGCGGGGCGTTCAGCACCTGAAGCTCGTCCACCGTCACTTGTGGGAGTGATAAGGCGGCCAAGAAATTGGCTCCCTTCGAGTAGTCTCTCTCCTCTTCACTATACACCTGGGCATAAAACGCTCTAAGTCTCAGCTATTCGGGCCGGCTGATGATGCAAGGCGCCTGACTCTCCCCGAAGGACGGGAATAAAGCGGGCCCCCCGAGGATCCCGAACAAGTCGGGCTAGTAAGGTACCCGAACGATTTCCATACCGATAAAGGCGATGCCGATAGTAGTACATTGACAAGCGTGCCCTGCTTCCGAGTAAGTCGTTTAATGCCGCCTGCGAGCGTAAGTATTCCCGCTGCCAGGGCCGGATTTACCTTGAGTGAGGCCCTACACCAACAAAAATTGTGGGCCCCCAGCAGGGGCGGCCCAAGGGGGGTGCGGACCTCATTTGCATAAGGGGCCTCATTTGCATAAATATTTGCATAATGTTACCATATACTAACTTTTAGTAAACGTGCCTCTTAATGAGTGTATGGATAAAGAAAGACTAAAAGATTTCTACATTACTATAATCCAGTGCCAACTGCCAGACACATTAGGAACTACTACAAACACTGCCCATAGTAAACCCGCCGTATCCTAACAGCACTACCAGGACTCACAAAGCACCATACTCTACCAATCAAAAGGCAACACTGCAAATATTAAACCAATACATTTCAGAGAACAACAATACATGACCTACTGGGGAAAGAGAACAAGTGGCAATGTCAAATAGGAATTATATAAACAGAACACCTCAGCTCAGTTACACATGCAGAACATAGACCATCACCAAACAAGTAATCACAATTTAGAAATAGGAAGACAATAATTAAACTGGGAATCCCAAAAGCCAAACTTGGAATGTACAACACTGTAGAAATAAAACAATACATTAATTTGCTCTTGTACTAAACAAAGCACAGATGTTAATGATGCACATTTACCAGAGCTGACATATTCCAGTTAATAAATTCAAAATAAAGAGATATTTTTCTACCTTTTGTGCATTTTTTTCAGCTGCAATTGCTCCAGCCACTTTCTTCTGGTTTCTTCGTGTCTTCTGCTAACTCTCCATCGTCTGCTGTCCATTTGTCCTTTCTTCTCTCTTCTAGATTTTTTTCCATTCTCTCTCTACATCTGCTTTAACATACTAATCTTTCTCCTTTTGCTCTTTCCTCATTCCTATTTCATCCACTCAAATATTACCCCTCCATCCTCAATCCCCACTTACTCTCCCAATACCCGGCCAATTGTAGATTTTTTATCCCTCCCACACAAAATATTTTTCCCTTCTCCATTTTACTCTTCCAGCCCCATCCCATTCTAATCCTCCCCCAACATCAGCTCCCTTCTAGTTCCAGCCTCACCCAGCATCCATTCCCTTCTAGTCCCTGCATCAGCCCATTTCCAGCCCTAGCCATCCATCAGCCCATTTCCAGTCCTAGCCCCCCCATCACCCCACTTACAGTCCTTAACCCATCACCCCATTTTCAGTCCTTAACCCCCCATCACCCCATTTTCAGTTTAAGCCCCCCCTATAACCCATTACCAGTCCTAACCCCCCATCAGCCCACTTCCAGTCCTAACCCCATCAACCCATTTCCAGTCAGCCCCCCATTGCCCTTTGCAAGTCCTACCCCCCCCCCATCAGCCCACAGCCCATTACCAGTCCTAACCCCATCATCCCACCTCCAGTTTTAACCCCCCAGCCCATTTCCAGTCCTAGCCCCCTATAGCCCATTACCAGACAACCCCCATCAGCCCACAGCCCATTACCAGTCTTAACCCCCCCAAAGCCCATTACCAGTTCTAATCCCCCCCCAACAGCCCATTACCAGTCCTAACCCCATCAGCCCACCTCCAGTCTTAACCCCCCAGCCCATTTCCAGTCCTAGCCCCCCCCATAGCCCATTACCAGACAGCCCCCATCAGCCCACAGCCCATTACCAGTCTTAACCCCCCCCAAAGCCCATTGCCAGTTCTAAGCCCCCCCCCAACAGCCCACAGTCCATTACCAGTCCTAACCCCATCAGCCCACCTCTAGCCTTAACCCCCCCCAGCCCAGCCCATTTCCAGCCCCAGCCCCCCAATAGCCCATTACCAGCCCTACCCCCCCAGTCCATTTCCAGCCCCAGCCCCCCCAATAGCCCATTACCAGTCCTACCCCCCATTGTCCATTACCAGTCCTACCCCCCCCATAGCCCATTACCAGTCCTACCCCCCCCCATAGCCCATTACCAGTCCTACCCCCCCCCCCACATAGCCCATTACCAGTCCTACCCCCCCCCAAATAGCCCATTACCAGTCCTACCCCCCCCCCCCATAGCCCATAGCCCATTACCAGTCCTACCCCCCCCCCATAGCCCATTACCAGTCCTACCCCCCCCGGCCTAAAGTAAAATTTAATTAAAAAAAAAAACCTGGTGGCTGCCGCCGCGGGGCCCCCTCTGCTGCCGCGGGGGCCCCGTCTACAAGCTGGTCGGGTCGGTCGGGTCTCTCTCCCTCCCTCGCTGCAGGCTGCAGGCTGCGAGAGACGCATCTTCGCGTCTCTCGCAGCCTGCAGCGAGGGAGGGAGGGAGAGAGACCCGACCGGACCCGACCCGACCCGACCAGCTTGTAGACGGGGCCCCCGCGGCAGCAGAGGGGCCCCGCGGCGGCAGCCACCAGGTTTTTTTTTTAAATTAAATTTTACTTTAGGCCGGGGGGGATAGGACTCCTACCCCCCCCCCCCCGCCGAAGGTAAATTTTAATTTTTAAAAAAAAACCTGGTGGCTGCCGCCGCGGGGCCCCTCTGCTGCCGCGGGGGCCCCGTCTACAAGCTGGTCGGGTCGGGTCCGGTCCGGTCGGGTCGGGTCGGGTCTGGTCTCTCTCCCTCCCTCGCTGCAGGCTGCGAGAGACGCGAAGGGAGAGCGTCTCCTCGCGTCTGTGTTAAGCCCGCAGGGGCTGATGGGAAATCCCATCAGCCCCTGCGGGCTTAACACAGACGCGAGGAGACGCTCTATCTTCGCGTCTCTCGCAGCCGGGAGGGAGACGAGACCCGACCCGACCCGACCCGACCAGACCATACCATCTTGTAGACGGGGCCCCCGCGGCAGCAGAGGGGGCCCCGCGGCGGCAGCCACCAGGTTTTTTTTTTAATCGAATTGAAAAAAAAAAAACCTGGTTCTATTTTTTGTGGGCCCCTGCCGGTTGTGGGCCCTACGCCATGGCGTACATGGCGTATACGTAAATCCGGCCCTGCCCGCTGCAAAGCCTTATCTCCCCCTTTACCCAGCCGACGTTGGAGATCTTGCAGATTACGTTCCAATACAAGCAAACTTCAATCCATATGTCGGCGTCGCGCCGCGACATAGGAGATAATTGCACCCCTTATCACCGCTTTACTGGCTTCCCAGAATAAGATTGATGAACACTGGGGAGTGTCATTAAAGTGAACATACTCATCCCACTGTTTTTCAAGATATTGCCGAAAGGCCTCGTCCTCCCAAAGATAGGCGGGGAACCGCCACCCCATCCTCGAGGGTCCTTGAAAATCCCAAAGAATCCAAATCAACCCATGGTCTGAAACCACGATAGGGTCTATTTCCGCTTGTAATACCCGGGGCAGCCCTCCTTCGTTGACCAAGATGTAATCTATACGAGACCACGTGTGATGCGCACGCGACTGGTGTGTATATTCGCGTGCCCCTGGATTGAGAACTCTCCACACATCTATGAGATCTCCCATTCTACACAGGTACCCAACCCCCTTTCGTGTCCAGGAGCCCATGTTAGTCTGTTGGGATTTATCCAGACCCAGATCGTGCGGGCAATTAAAATCTCCCGCAACAATCAATTTATTCTTTCCAGGGTTAGCCACTAACCTCAACATATTTTTGAAGAAATCATGGTCATAAGCATTCGGGGCATAAAGGTTCATGAACCACACGGATTCATTATACAGCTTAGCGTGCATTAAGATGTAACGGCCCTGAGGATCAGCCTCTACATTGCTCACATCACAGGGCACACCCTTTTTTATTAAAATCACAACTCCCGCTTTTTTTGTGCCTGAAGCCGCCCCGTAAGCAGCCGCCACCCAATCTCTAGCGAGCTTGCGATGTTCCAAGGCACTTAAATGAGTCTCTTGCAACATGGCGATATGGACACCCTTTTTCTTCAATGTCTGCAAAATTTTAGTGCGTTTAATTGGAGAGCCTATCCCTCCCCCATTCCACGAAACTATCTTTACCTCAGGCATGGCACCAAAGCACATCAGAAAACAGCAGCTGATACAACTGTGTGCGCCTCCAAGGGTGCCCAGCCTCACCCCCAGAGTTCAAGCGGAGTACCATCCCCATGCGAGACCTTCTAGCAAACAAACCTGTATCCCAGACCACCCTCCAGACCTTCCAAAATACCGTGCTATCCCACCTGCGAGAACCTCCCCTATCCTTTCCCCATCCCCGCTCCCCCCGCCCCACTCTCCCGCCCAGTCTGCACCCACCCCTCTCCCCACCCACTCCCCCCCCCCACTCCCCCCCCCATTCAGCACTCCCCCCTCACATACACAAACTTCATTTGCAAAGAGAACCACAGATCCCCCATCATCCAAATCACACAGTCTTCCCACCTCACGCACTCCCCCCCCCCCCCAACAAGAAAACCTCAATCAAACCCCCACACAAACCAACATGCATACAAATATACAAAAGAGCAATAATATCAAAAACAGTAGCACACCCTCTCCCTCCCCGCACCCCCCCATATCTCAACATCCCTTCGGTCCTGCGGCCTTGAGGCAAGGCCCTCCCAAAGGGAGACAGATCACTGTTCATAGCGCCTCCGGGCCACCCACAAACGGGCGTTGGCACCAAATGATTGAAAAATATCCTTGGGCACCGCACACGGATCCCAAAAGCTGAGCAAGCTCAAAGCCTGCAACCAATAGTCATGCAGGTTTGAAGCACTGCAAGCCTGCAGGAGTGTGCACCCCCGAGCATGGTCTCCTTCGGGCCCTTCAGGGCTCTGTGTCCCCAGAGGCTCCTCGTTTGGCCGCAGTCGGTGACAGAGGCGGGTTCATTTTCGCCAGAAACTTGCGGGCTTCCTCCGGCTTCTCGAAGGAATGAGCGGCGCCCATGTGGAAAACCTTCAAAATCGCCGGGTATAGAAGGGCAAACTGAATACCCTTTTGCACTAGCGTGGTGCATATAGGAGAGAAGTCTTTGCGTTTGGCAGCGAGTGAGGCAGAATAATCCTGGAACAGGAGCACAGCTGCATTGTCAAGCTTCAGCTCTCGTCGCTTACGGTAGGCCTGCAGCAGAGCAGTTTTGTGTTGGAAGTTCAAAAGTCGCACCAACACTGGCCACGGCCTGCCTCTACCTTCATTCCGCTGCCCCAACCGATGAGCCCTTTCCACCTTTATTTGACCCATCAGGTCCGGAAGGCCAAGCTCCTTCGGCAGCCATTCCTCAAAGAGCTGAATGAGTTGGGTGTCTGCCCAAGTTTCGGGTACCCCCACCAATCTCAAATTGTTCCGTCGGGAGCGATTTTCGAGGTCATCCACTTTCTGAAGCAATGCCTCGATCTGCTTTTGCTGCACAGCGGTGCTCTGTTCTAGAGCCAGTTCGCCCTCCTCTAGCACAGTCACCCTTTGTTCCACTTCGTCCACGCGCCTCGTGAGGTCTGTAAATGTTTCTCCCATCTCTTCCAGCTTTTTTAGCACGTTGTCAAATTTGGGGTCAAGTAATTTTACCACTTCGAGCGCTACCTCCTTCGGGCTGGATTCTCCACTCTCTGTATCCGGAGATCCCGGCATACTGCCAGAGCGGGCCACGGCCGCCATTTTAGATTCCCTCGTGGTCGGAGGCTTCTCCTTCTTTGATGCCGCTCTCATAGCCTTCCCAATATAAGTTAGGTCGCCAGAAAAGGCACAGCATACGAGCTGTGCAGCTAGTACACAAAGTCCAGTGGGCAATGCCCCTCTAGCAGTTGTAAGTGCCGGTTAAAGGGCAAGTTTCTTCGGGCAGCCCGGGAGCGCAACGAGGAATGCTCCTCACCCGCTCATGCGCTCACGTGATCCTCCTTCTTTACCAACTTTAAAACAGATTGAAAATATAATCAGCACACTTAATACAACAACTTCACCAGCTGACCATGTCCAGTAGAATGGATTAAAAGTACTAAAAATTATATTAGCTTTCACATTTTAAATTTTGTAAATAATTCCTTAAAACAAGGTTACTTACCACCTATACTAAAGAGTGCTATAATTCGACCAGTCTATAAAGGGAAATCACTGGACATCACTGACCCTAAGTCATTCCGTCCTATTTCGAGTTTACCATTTATCTCAAAAATTATAGAAAAAGTAGTGCAAAATCAGCTGCAAGATCACATTTACTCGTATGCCCCTTTGGATATACGTCAGCATCAATGTTACCTCTAATTTTCTGTAGGGTGCATGCGCATAAAATATCAGCTGTGTGCAGCTTTTGAAGGAAGGTTAAATTTTTGTGCGCCACATAACGACACTCAGAGTTATATACTTTAAAATTTGACTACACGTCAGAATACAGTATGTACACCACATTGATTTTAATCAAATTAAATGAAAATAGACGATTACTAAATGAAGCGGGAAATTTCTAGTAATTATAATCATAACTTTTAAATTTTAAGACGTCTGTGTTGTTTTCTATCAGAATCGGAGCCGTAATTTTTGTGCGCTCTGTTGTAAAGTATGTGCGCTCGGCAAGGTGTGTGCGCGCGCACACGCGCACAGCTTAGAGGGAACAGTGGGCAGCATGGATTTAAACCTAATCACAGTGTGGAAACTCTACTTATCTCTCTCTTTGATAACTTATTTTTTTCAAGGTCTGTTATAAGATTATTTCTGTTAATCTTCATCGATGTCTCAGCAGCTTTTGATACTGTGTCTCGCACAATAATGTTACGTCTACAAGATATTGGCTTATGCAACAATACATTAAAATGGTTTGCCTCTTATCTAACTAATCGTACGCAGTTAGTAAAATATGGTGACAAAAAATCCTCTCAATTTTCGATTGGACAAGGCATACCTCAAGGTTCAGCTTTATCATCTATTCTCTTTAATATTTATATTCAACCCATATGTCAAATAATTAATTTCATGAAGATTAATAATCATTTATATGCTGATGACATTATGGTTTATACTATAATTGACCAAAATACCTTTGATACAACAAAAATTAATAACTGTTTGGCTGATATGAATGATTGGCTTAATAACAACAACTTAAAAATAAATTCTGACAAAACAGAAGCAATGTTCATATCTAAATGCCAGTCCTTAAAACTACCAATTGAAATTAATTTATTAAATAGAGAAATAAAAATTAAAGATGATGTAAGATATTTAGGTGTAACATTAGATAAATATTTAAATTTAAAATCTCATATAAACAAAATTGCGTCAGAAGCATACCATCGTTTTAAAGATTATAAGAAGACTAAAACCAATACTAAATACAAATCACTTTCGAACGGTATGTCAGGCAGCCATAACACCTCTACTTGATTTTGGAAACATCTTGTATCAAGGTTTTCCTAAACACTCTATCCATCCTCTCCAATTAGTTCAGAAAACCACTGCGCGTATTATAACTGGCTCTACAAAATTTGAACACATAACTCCTGTCCTCAAACAGTTACATTTCCTTCCGGTTATTGCAAGGGCAAAATATAAAAACCTAATGACTATTTTCAAAAATTTTCACCAATCCTCAGCGGATATTCTACAATCTATTATTTCAAAAGACAAGAGAATAAGACCAAGACGATCTCAAAATATCAAGAAACTTAATACTCCTTTGAACTTCAACAAATCGAAACAAATGACTTCTAAAAGAGCATTTCCCTTTATGGCACCAGAGTTATGGAATTCTATTCCTGAAGACTTAAGAACTCAGACCTTAAGGACTTTTGCAAATCTTTAAAGACTTACTTATTTATAGAATCATTTGGTGAAATAACTAAAATTAACCATTATGTATATTTAATTTCACTATGATATAACATACTATTTTGTTTTGTATTTATATTGTAATGTATTGTTTTTGTTTTCCCATACTCTCAATATGTAAGCCTTTGTTGTCTTGTCAACCACTTTGATTGAAGGATAAGGTGGTATACAAAACTGGTTAAATAAATAAATAAATAAATAAATAAATAAATGTTTACAACATGGAAGCCATGGAACACTGGAGAGAGATGTTCTCTCTGCTTACACCCTGTTAGTAAGTGATTGGCTTTACCAGTTGAAGTGTGAAGGGGTGGAAGACTGGTAGTCTTTAGGATGGTGACAGAGTATGTGTGGTTGCCTTTTTGGAGGATGGACAGATGCATCAAGATTTGATTTTGGAGTGCGTAAAGCAGAGGTTCCCAACTCCAGTCCTGGAGGGCCAAACACCATTCAGGTTTTCAGGCTGTCCCAAATGAATATGCATGAGATATATTTGAATACAATGGGGGCAGTGCATACAAATGCATCTCATGCATATTTATTAGGGACAGCCTGAAAACCTGAATGGTGTTTGGCCCTCCAGGACTGGAGTTGGGAACCTCTGACGTAAAGTATAAGAACATAAGATAAGAAAATAAGATATGCCATACTGGGTCAGACCAAGGTCCATCAAGCCCAGTATTCTGTTTCCAGCAGTGGCCAATCTAGGTCATATGTACCTAGCAGTTTCCCCAAGGGACACAGGTTCCACAATGCTTGTATTGGTTCAAGCATTGATATCCTGGGTCCCTTCTTAATAATGGTTTATGGACCTTTCCTCCAGGAACTTGTCCAAACCTTTTTTAAACCCAGCTACACTAACAGCCTTTACCACATCCTCCGGTAACAAATTCCAGAGTTTAATTACACGTTGAGTGAAAAAGTATTTTCTTTTATTAGTCTTAAATAGTTTACCCTGTAGCTTCATTGCATGTCCCCTAGTCTTTCTATATTCTGATAAGGTAAACAATCGATCTACGTTTACCCGTTCCACTCCGTTCATTAATTTATAGACTTCTATCATATCTCCCCTCAGCCGTCTCTTTTCCAGGTTAAAGAGCCCTAACCTTTTTAGCCTTTCTTCATAGGAGTATCCTTCCATCCCCTTTACCATTTTGGTGGCTCTTCTCTGAACCTTTTCTAAAATCGCTATATCCTTTTTAAGATACGGTGACCAGAATTGCACACAATATTCAAGCTGCGGTCTCACCATGGAACGATATAGAGGCATTATAATATCTTTTGTTTTATTTTCCATTCCTTTCCTTATCATACCTAGTAGTCTATTTGCTCTCTTGGCCGCTGCTGCATACTGGGCCGAGGGTTTTAACATGTTATCCACAATGACGCCTAAATCTTTTTCCTGGGTGGTGGTTCCTAATGTGGAACCTTGCATCGTGTAACCATAGTTTGGGTTGTTCTTCCCTAGGTGCATAACCTTGCACTTGTCCACATTAAATTTCATCTGCCATTTTGATGCCCAGTCTTCCAATTTATCAAGATCCTCTTGCAATTTTCCACAATCCTCTTGGGTTTTAACAACTTTAAATAGTTTTGTGTCATCTGCAAATTTGATAACCTCACTCGTTATTCCACTTTCCAGATCATTTATGAATATGTCAAAAAGCAGCGGACCCAGCACAGATCCCTGGGGTACAGCACTATTCACCTTTCTCCATTGGGAAAATTGGCCATTTAGCCCTACCCTCTGCTTTCTATCTTTTAACCAGTTCCTGATCCACAATAGTACACTGCCTCCTATCCCATGACTCTTTAGTTTTGCCAAAAGTCTCTGATGAGGGACCTTGTCAAAGGCTTTCTGAAAGTCCAGATACGCAATATCAACCGAATCACCTTTGTCCACCTGATTATTCACTCCTTCAAAAAAACATAACAGATTAGTAAGACAAGATCTTCCTTGTCTAAAGCCATGTTGGCTGTCTCCCATTAGGTCATCCAAAAAAATAAAAATTGTTAAACACCCTCACCTTATACCTTAAGGCTCAATCCAATACTCAGCCTTCTTTCTATCAAAAAATATTTTTTTACGTTTTGTATTTTTTCTATAAAATCATCAATCAATGTGCAAGTGAGTATATAAAAGTAGAATAAAGACGTAAATGAACCCCTGGTCTCAGACTATTACGGCAAAGTTCCTGCACCACAGTAGCGTTAGTGAACTTAAGCCAGTGTATTGCATCAATGACCAGTTTTATTTTAGGGTTTCTTTATGGATTTTCCTTAATGGCATATTACTTAAAAATAGAGAGATTGTGCTTATCTTAAAGTGGAGACAAACTGCCCCTGTCTCCACTTTAAGATAAGCACAATCTCTCTATTTTTAAGTAATATGCCATTAAGGAAAATCCATAAAGAAACCCTAAAATAAAACTGGTCATTGATGCAATACACTGGCTTAAGTTCACTAACGCTACTGTGGTGCAGGAACTTTGCCGTAATAGTCTGAGACCAGGGGTTCATTTACGTCTTTATTCTACTTTTATATACTCACTTGCACATTGATTGATGATTTTATAGAAAAAATACAAAACGTAAAAAAATATTTTTTGATAGAAAGAAGGCTGAGTATTGGATTGAGCCTTAAGGTATAAGGTGAGGGTGTTTAACAATTTTTATTTTTTTGGGTAACCAAAACCCTCCAAAATCACGACCTATACTACTGTGTATCCCATTAGGTCATGACTATCTACATGCTGAGTAATTTTATTCTTTATGATGGTTTCTACCATTTGTCCCAGTACTGATGTCAGGCTCACCGGTCTGTAGTTTCCCGGATCACCCCTGGAACCCTTTTTAAAAATTGGTGTTACATTGGCGATCCTCCAATCTTCAGGTATTAGAGATGATTTTAATGTTAGTTCACAGATTACTAATAGCAGGTCTGCACTCTCGTATTGCAGTTCTTTCAACACCCTTGGATGTATACCATCCGGCCCAGGTGATTTGCTACTCTTCAGTTTATCTAATAGTTGTAATACATCTTCCTGATGTATCGATATTTCCTTCAATTCTTCTGCACCTTTAAATACCACTTCAGTCATGGGTAACATCCCTACATCATCCTCAGTAAAGACTGAAGCAAAGAATTCATTCAGTCTCTCCGCTATCGCCTTGTCGCCTCTTAGTGCTCCTTTAACCCCTTTATCATCTAATGGACCAACTTACTCTCTCACAGGTTTTTTGCAATGAATGTACTTGAAAAGGTCTTTACTTCGCGTTTTTGCTTCCGCAGCAAGCTTCTTCTCAAATTCTCTCTTTGCCTGCCTTATCAATGCCTTGCATTTGACTTGCCAGTGCTTGTGCTGTTTCCAGGTTTCGTCGTTTGGCTCTTTTTTCCATTTCCTGAAAGATGCTTTTTTGGCAACAACAGCCTCTCTGACCTCACCTTTAAACCATGCTGGCAGTTTTTTGGACTTCCTTCCACTTTTCTTAAAGCGTGGAATACAGCTGGTCTGGGCTTCCAAGATAGTATTTTTCAACAACAGCCAAGCCTGATGTACGTCTTTAACCTTTGCAACTGCTCCTTTTTAGTTTTTTCTTAACTGTTTTCCTCATTTTATCATAGTCTTCCTTTCGAAAGTTAAAAGGTAGTACTGTGGATTTCCTTACTATCCCTCCTCCACTAATTAAATCAAAGGCGATCATGCTATGATCACTATTGCCAAGTGACCCCAACAACATTATCTCTTGCACTAGATCTGGTGTTCCACTAAGGATTAGATCTAATATGGCTTCCCCTCTGGTCGGTTCATGAACCAGCTGCTCCAAGAAGCAGTCATTTATTTCATCTAGGAACTTTATCTCCCTAGCATGTCCTGACGTGACACTGACCCAGTCGAAACCGGGGTAGTTGAAATCACCCATTATTATTACTGTGCTGTAACTTTTGTTAGCTTCCTTGATTTCTTTGAGCATTTCATCATCCATTTGGTCATTTTGGCCAGGCGCTCGATAGTACACCCCCACTGCCATTGCCTTCCCCCTTTTACATGGAATTTCAATCCATATAGATTCTACAGCAGATTTTGTTTCCTGCAAAACTTTAATCCTTTCTGACTCAATGCCCTCTTTAACATAGAGAGCAACCCCTCCACCAATTTGATCAGCTCTATCATTACGATATAGTTTGTACCCAGGTATCACAGTGTCCCACTGGTTGTCCTCCTTCCACCATGTCTCTGATATTCCAGTCATATCTAACCTTTCATTTAGTGCTATATATTCTAACTCTCCCATCTTATTTTTTAGACTTCTAGCATTTGCATACAAGCATTTTAGAGAATGTATTTTATTCATATTAATTTGGCTATTGTTAGACATGGGTAATTTAGGATCTTTAAGCTCTGTCTGCTCCATACTTGAGGGCATTTGGGCTACTTTACTCTTTTGTGGAACCTCTCTGCTTTTGGTAGTATCCTTCAAAGATACATTCTTCCGAACCATCCGCTCTTGGGCGACTGTCGGCTTTCCCCTAATATCTAGTTTAAAAGCTGCTCTATCTCCTTAACCATATAAGCTGCTATTTCAGTGGACTTGTATCAGATTGAGTCTTGGTGATTTTCCATAGTAAGTAAATTACTCTTTTGGGAGTAACTTAATCATTTGTTAAACATTTTTTGTAATCTTTGGCAAATATTTTAAGTTGGATCATGCAGAATTAGTTTTTCTATAATCAGCATGCCTACAGTTTAAAGCTGCAGCACCTCTTTAAAAATCCAACAATCTAATAATAGTCACAAGCAGAGATTTTATTTACTACTCTGCTATCCCCTCACCTACTGCTAAAGTAAAAACAAAATAGTTTGCCGTTCATTCCTGGCAGAAGTCTTGCTCTGTCAGCAACCTTCAGTGAACTGCCTTTTTCTTCTCCTTGTTTCCCCCTTTAGGTTTTGGAGGTTGTTTGGATATTATTGTAGATGGTGTGGCTCTATTGAATGAAGCAGGCATTGAGCCCAGCAGTACTCCCATCCATCACAACTTCATTGAGACTGAGAAGCAACTGTCTGAAAGCTTTGCTTACTTCTTCCCGCCTGGAGCAGCCTCAGAGTAAGTGCATCGTTCCCAGTCTGTGGACATATGAAGGCAGCAAAGGGGTCTTCTGGCTGTGTGTCTCTCCAGGGGAGAGACCTAGATATAGTGTTTCAGTAGTAATTATAGTCGGTACATAACTGAAACCCTCATGTATGAGCGTTTGAGGGAGGGGGCACATACTGAAAACTTCAGCCAAATGCTACTTTTCTTACCTGTTGAAAATTTACCCACTCTGCTGTACACTAAAAACATTTAAATATGAATTTCAGTGTGGATATACTCTCTCTTGCCAGGTAACGGAGATTATCTAATGCTGTCACCTGTTAAAGTAACCTGAAATTGTGCTGTAGGTATTTTTTATAATATTGGCATTGCATGCATAATGCTTGGAATGTCAACAGAATTCAAGATAATTTTAAGGCCTATGTACTAAACTTAATCTGTGTGCTAGCAGTGTTTAGTTTGCTCACTAAGGAGCATGTGATATACTGAACCCCTAACATGAGACAAAGACGGCACTATATACAGTTGTGGTCAACATTATTGGCACCTTTGCATTTTAGCTATGTTGTATACAATATCTTGAGAAATAAATGGAAATAGGCCAATGTATGTCATCATAATATTTTAATAGTATGTTCAAAGGTATACAACAAAAAAAAGATGTAGTAATTTTTGAGGAAAAAAACAAAATATGACCTGGAAAGGATTAATGGCTTCTTTCACTAGTATTTGTTTGCACAACCCTTGGCAGTGCTGACAACCTCCAAACGTTTCTTGTAGATGTATGATGTTTCGTACATCTGTCTGCTGGTAGTTTCTCCTATTCTTCAACTTTGATTTGTTCCATGTCATGAATGTTTCCAGGATTCCTTTTATCAATGACAGAGTTCACTCTTTTCAAAGGTTCTCGATTGGATTGAGATCAGAACTCACTGCTGGCCAGTTTGAAACAGTCCATTTGTTTCTTTTTAACCATTCTTTTGTACTTTTGGATGTATGTTTTGTCATTGTCCTGCTGAAGGATTCATAACCTTCAACCCAGACATAACTTTCTCACATTAGGTAGCACATTTCACTCCAAAATACTTTGGTAGTCCTCTAACTTTGATTCCTTTAATATGTTCCAGGCCTTCATTTCCTGAGGCAGTAAAACAGCCCCACAACATTATGAAACCTCTACCATATTTAACTGTAGGAAAGGTGTGGATTTTTTTTTTCCTTATAAGCTTCATTTCTTTGCCTGTAAATGTATCGCTGGTCTGCATTGCCAAAGAGCTCAAGTTTGGTTTCATCTATCCACAGAACATTTTCCCAGAAGGTTTGTAGTTTCTCAAGGTGGGTTTGGGCAAAGATCAGGTGTGCCTTTTTATGTTTGTCTTTGAGCAGTGGAGTCCTCCTTGGCCTTCACCCATGAAGTCCTTCTTTGTTTAGTGCACGCTGTATGGTGTGGGTTGAAACCACCACTCTAGATTGCTCCAGGTCAGCCTTAAGCTCTTTGGATGCTGTACCAGTATCAGATGCTCCCCTTCGGGTTAGCTTCTGCACCCCGAGTGTTCACAAAAGGCAGCCATGACTGCCATGCATATCTTCATACGTTGGGTATCTTTGTCTCCCCCCCCCCCTTTATGCCCACCTGCACATGTGACATGCTCGGTTGCCTAGGTCCATTGAGACGACAGGGTCCACTGTGCTTATCTCGGACAAGATCTCAATTACTCCTCTTGTCAACTCCCTTCGCAGGTAGTGCTCCCCTCAAAACCTACTTGGGAGGGTCACCTTTTCAGATTCCTCCACCTCAATGCACCCTGACAACACATACTTTCAAACTAGGGTGGGGGGTACATCTGAACAGTCTCACTACACGGAGGTAATGGACACAGCAAGAGCTATGTGTTCTCGTGAATGCCCTTTGGGTTTTTCAGCCCCAACTTTCAAGCAAACAGGTCTTAGTCCACTGACAACCAGGTGGCCAAGTTCTATATACACAAGCAGGGGGGAGCAGGTTCCTATCCCCTTCGCCAGGAAGCCCTTCATCTCTGGTTCTTCTCCATTGTAATTGCATCCATCTCAGGGTAGTGTATCTCCCAGGCAAACTCAGTCTCCTAGCAGACAGGCTCGACTGCACCCTGCATTCACATGAGTGGACTCTGAATCAGGAAACAGTGTTTTGGATCTTCCACTTATGGGGACCCCCTCAATAGATCTGTTCACCACCCAGGAGAATGCATGACTGCCAGTTATTATTTTGCTCAAGGCTTCCCTCCTTCAATAGTCAGGCAATGGATGCCTTCCTTCTCCACTGGAGAAAAGGGTCTGCTTTATGCATTCCCTCCCCCCTCCCCCCTTAATACCCAAAACCCTGTTCAAACTGCGGGCCAGCAGGGGCTCCATTATTCTAATTGTCTCTTACTGGCCCCGTCAGCTATGGTTTCCTCTTTTGCTTCGACTAGCACAGACTACACTCCTCAGTCTGGGACATGCGCCCAACCTCCTCTCCCAGGATCATGGGACGCTTCTCTGTCCCAATCCACAAGCCCTCCATCTCATGTCATGGCTTCTGAGTGCATAATATTTGCTGGCCTCGACCTTCCTCAACAGGTCAAGGACCTCTTTCTTGAATCGCGCAAGCTGTCTACTAGACGTTCTTATGCCTTCAAATGGCAAAGGTTCACCCTCTGGTATACCCTGAAACATATTGACCCCTCTGCCTGTCCAGTGGAAATTCTTTTACAATATGTTTGTTTATTAAAACTTGATTAACCGCCCTTCAATAAAATCAGAGCGGTTTACAATAAGTAAAAGCAATAAAAGCAAGGCACAGGGCCGGTAAAAGGAAAAGAAATTTACAATTTATAAAAGCAAAGTGGGTTAAGGAACAGCAGAGGAAGGAGAGTAGATCTACAAGGGGGGAGGGGAGGTGGGGAGGTTAAAGGCTAGGGAAAAGAGGTGGGTTTTTAGCTGTTGTTTGAATGCTGCGTGGCAGGGTTCTAGGCGGAGGGAAGTGGGAAGGGAGTTCCAAAGTGCGGGGCCTATGAAGAAAAAAGCTGAGGAGCGGGTGGAGTGAAGATGGGCAGCGGAGGGTGGAGGAAGGGTGAGACCTCCACCTGTCATTGATAGGTCTTCTAGCTCAGTTTATCTTAGGCTGAGAAGGCACTAAGATGACCTCTATCACAGGCAGGTCAACAGGCATCCTATTTCGTCTCACCCCTTGTTGCAATGATTTATGTGGGGTCTTCTGCTGTATAAGCCGCCGATTAAACCACCACAGTGGCTTGGGACCTCAGTGTGGTCCTAGCATAGCTTCTAAAGCCGCCTTTTGAGCCTTTGGCCACCACTTCTTTAAAATTCCTGTCTTGGAAGGTAATTTTCTCATTGCTCTCACCTCAGCTTGCCACATAAGAGAACTGCAGGCGTTAGTGTCAGATCCTCCATATACCCGGTTCCACCATGACAAGGTGGTTTTCCATACCCATCCACACTTCCTTCTGAAGGTGGTCTCTGCTTTCCACATCAACCAATCTGTCATGCTACCGATCTAATACCCCAGATCACACGCTTCTAGAGCTGAGACAGTGCTGCATGCTTTAGATTGCAAGTGTGCATTGGCTTTCTACTTGGACAGGACCAAGACTTTCAGAAAATCCTCCCAATTGTTCATTTCCTTTGATCCAAGTCACCTTGGACTTCCAGTGTCCAAACACATTCTTTCAATCTGGATTGCTGACTGCATTTCCTTTGCCTATCCTCAAGCGGGACTCTCCCTTGAGGGTCAGGTCACCAGTCATAACGTGCGGGCCATGGCAACCTCAGTTGCCAACCTTCGTTCTGTCTCCATTGACTAGATCTATCGAGCAGCTGCCTGGTCCTCCATTCATACTTTCGCTGCTCATTACTGTCTAAACAGGGACTCCTTTGGCGAGGCTGTTCTCCAGCACCTTTTTGGGATTTAACTGCAACTCTTACCCTTCGTCCCGGACTTTTTTCTGGCACCAAACTTCACTGTCTATGTTCTTGTCAACTATCATAGAGTCCAACGGGGCCACTTTGTATCACCACCCTCTGGCTTCATCCTTTAGCCTTGGGGATACCGCTACTAACCCAGCCTTGTATCTGGGAGCTGCTTGTTCCTGGAGATAGCGCAGTTACTCACCTGTAACTGGTGATCTATGGGAACAGCAGGAATCAGTCTTCACAACCCGCCCTCCTTCCCTAGGAGTTGTAGGGTGTTCTTTTTTTCCCTCTATCGCTCAGATCAAAATAAACTGAAGAGAGGACTTGGGAAGGCAGATGCGAAGGCGCAGTGGAGTGTTCCCAAAAGCTTTCCTATTGGATTTTGGGAAGCATTCCTGCATGGGCTCCATTGGTACCAACGATACCCATATATGATGACAGATTCCTGCTGTTCCCAGAGATCAACTGTTATAGGTGAGTAACTACGCTATCTCCAGGAACAAGCAGGAATGAGTCTTCACATATGGGTACGTCGGTACCGACGGAGTCTGTGCGGGAACGCTTCCCAGCGTCCAATCAAAGAGCTTTTGGAAGCATCCCACCGTGCCTGCGTGCTGCCTTCCCGCCTTTCCCAACTGCCTCTCCTCAGTTTTCGTTTTTCCGCGGAGCCGGCAGGACGTCCTCCTGTCACCGCAGAAAATTCTTGTTTTATTTCTTTAGTTTTCTTGTGGTCGCGGCTCTCTTCCCGACGCCACCGGTACCGCCGGTGTTTTCTTTTCTTTTCTTGTAAAATCTTCCTTTTTCAAGGAATATTTTTTTCTTCATAGTGTCCCACGGTGTCTTAGGCCTTTTAGGCCTCTTCTTTTTCCTTCATGGAACCGCCAGCCACTTTCTCCAAGAAATGTTCAAACTGTGGCAGTACAACTTTATTTTTAGACCCTCGAAGTCGGTGTCTAACCTGCTTGGGTCCTGACAACAGTTTGGTGAGAAGAGGTCTTCAATATCGAGGTTCCCTCGATACACGGTTTCCCTCCAGCTTTGGGGCACCGTCCCCTTCTTCTATACAGGATCAGGTAACCCACAAACAGTCTGTTAAGACTAGCCAGCCCTCAAGTGGTAGGTCTCATGCACAGCATGTAGACGGCTCCGGCTTTGCCCTCGAGGGCCTACTGGTTTCAAAACCTCGGCGAGAGTCTTCGGTCTCAAGAGCCTTTCAGGGGTTTCAGGTTGTTCGTGGGGTTCACCCCTCACAGAACATACCTGAGCCGTGTCCGGTGGCGGCATCCGCTTCGAGCGGTACCGATACCCCGACATCGGCACTGGTGTTGGATGAAACACTCCTCACCAGGGATGGTCATCTGGCGTCCTCGGTGCCTTCGTGACCGGTGGATACACTCCAGACTGACCTTTCATTATCGGTACCAGCACCGATACTACCACCGACGTCAGTACCCTCCAGATGTGCATCGATAGCCTCGCTTCCTTCGATGCCGAGTCTGGAATCGATCTCCAGTCTGGAGGACTGGGTACCGACTTGCCTGGGTACCGACTTGCCTTGGTACCGGCTCTCGGCGGTACCGAAGGCTCGGTTCTGATGATTCGGATCCGCAACTCTCGGTTCCCCCGAGGCCGATTGAGTTGCCACTAGCTGACCTTCATTCACCGGTATCAGACACGGTACCAAAGTCGGTACCGATGTCCTCATTACCCTTACGGTTGGTGCTTTCCATGCTTCGCTTGTCGATGCCGAGTTTAGAATCGCTCTCTAGTCTGGAAGACTCGGTACCAATACACTTTGGTACCGACACCGATCGATACCGGTGGCTCGGTACCGAGGATAGCACCCGGAGGTTTTTGGTTACCTCGGTACCGATTGAACTGTCACCGATGACTGCTCCAATGTCTTTGTCGTGCTCGACTCTGACATCGGTACCGGTATTGGCATCGGTACCGGTATCCACAGTAGCATCGTGGCCAACTCCTACCATGCTTTTTTCAACAGGATCGCTCCCTTCTATGCCAAGCTTGGAGTCGATACCTGGCATGGACAATGTGGTAATGACTGTCGCTGCTCCTGACAGCCAGTACCGGCAACCATCCTTTAAGCATTCCACACTGCACTGTGCAGGATCTTCTATTCCTATATATCTGGATAGCTCTGTCGGTCCTCAGGCTAGTTCTTCAGATCTAACCTGTCCAAGGGAAATTCCTGTTGGGAAACTCTCCTTTCAGAGTTTCCTCCTGGATATAGCAAGATCTCTTGCCATTCCTATCCCAGGACATGATCCTGCACAGGGATCTCTTTCTACCAAAACAAAGGAGAACATAATGCTTCCTTTGCATCATTTCTTGCAGGAATATGGGAAACACCTTTAAGGGTACCCCCACCTTCCAGAGCAACTGATCTCTTATATCAGGTGCCCCCCTCTCCAGGGTTTCAAAAGACTCAACTTCCTCATCATTCCATAGTTGTGGAATCAGCAATGAGGCGGGTAAAGAGCAAGAAAAAGCACTCTTCTTATCCGCCAGGTCGTGAGTCTAGGACACTTGATGCCTTTGGACGTCAAATCTTCCAGACATATATGCTTTCTGCAAGAATTCTCTCATATATTTTCTATATGAGTCTATCTCTTGAGGAGGTCACAAAGCAATTACATCTTTTGACTCCTTCCCTTCCAGAGTGCAGGAGTGCAGACTATGCTTCACTGCTCAAGCATCTCCAGAATATTTCTTGGTTTCTTACTCGTGCTTCCCTAGACTCTTTTGAGTCTGTTAGCAGGACTTCTGCTATAACTATAGGGGCACGACATAGAGCCTGGCTCCAAGTTTCAGACTTGGACAAATGGGCACAGCACAGACTGGGACATACTCCTTGCACTGGAGACAATCTTTTCAACAAGGAGTCTTTACGTCAGGTTACTCAGTTCTCCACTGACTTACCTGTTCCTAGGGGCTGTTCTGCACCACCTTCTGTCCCAGTAGGTAGGAAATATCCTGCCAAACTTTCTTCCCATAGGAGAAGAAGGTTTTATGCATCATCTGCCCATCATACAGATGTTCCCAAACAGGGGAAGCATCGTCCTGGTGTGCAGAGTTCAACCTCTCACCAGGCTCAGCAAACCCAGCAACCACAGGGTTTCTGATCAATCCATCAGATGCTTGTGACTCTTGGGATTAGAATCTGCAGTTGCTTCTTCTCAATAGAGGCAATCCACTGCTGCAATAGAGGCAATCCACTGCTGTCTAAATCCTAAACATGGATCTCTTCCCGAAAGACATCCATTCTTTCTATTTTCTATGAGCTGTCAGGATGTTCATGCTTCTAGGTCACAGGGTTCTCTTCTTTTTCCTGCTAGGGAAAGAGGTCTATCCACTATCAAACAATAGTTTCCTGTGCCAGCATGTCTTTTTTTTCCTTTCTATAAACTTACTACGTTGTAAGTTTTCTTCAGCTCCATTCTCTTTACCCTCTTACCAGGTTTTCCTCTGTAAGAGCGGTATTGCTTCACTGGAGGGCTTTTTCTTCAGCCTCTCTAGTTTTCTTACTTTTCCAGTGCGGCGTTCTCTTCTCTGAGTTGACTCCTCTTTTTCAATCTTGCTTTGAAGCAGTTCATCAGACACATCCAGAGTTTTCTACTCTTGTTTTGTCTGTTCTTTCTGTTTTTAAACAGTACCATTCTTCTGCTGTCTGGCAAGCAGCTGCCAATGCAGGAGCCTTAATGTTTGGACCACTGGTTCTTGTTCACCAGCAACCAGATTTGTCCTCCACTAACATTCTGTCTGGTCTTAGTAGTGGCTCCAAGTCAGTGCTGTCTTCTGTCTTGGAAATGTTTTCACTACAAGCATGTTGGATTGTCTTCTCTTTCTGCCATCTCCATTCCCCTGGGTTTGGCAGCATAGTTGACATAGGTACTGGCTCTCCTGCAGCCAGTTCTACCTCCTCATTCTCCTGCATCATGCTCTCTGCAATTCTACAGAGAAGCTCTCCACTATGGGCCCTTGCTAGAGAGCATGGGGGGGCTTTTCTCCAACAGCTATACTAGATGGTTGAAAAAGACTTTTTCAGTCATGTCTCCCATGACTAGAAAAGTTCTCCTTTTTAATATAAAGGAAATAGGCCTCCTCTTACATGAAAGCTTAAGGAGTTGCTAATTCCCTGCTTTGGTCCATAGTATTTCCAATAGGGAATATGTTTTCTCCTTCCAGCTCGTCCTCATGGTAAGAACGCATGATACCTTTTTGCCCTTAAGCAGGTCAGCATGGTATCTCATTCCTATGCGTCTTCTGTTCACTTACCATGCTAGAGTTCTAGAATACTCGGGACTTGCTGGCTGCAGACTAATATCATCCTCTGCTTTTCACATAACTATCCTGGTTATTCTACTAACTAGCATCCCTGTAGCCATAACCAGTGGGAATTGATTCTCTATCTTCTCAAGTAGGTTCCACCTTCTTGTTAGATGAATCTTTCCTCTCCACATTTTTCCTATATGAATACTTTCTGTAGGCATATCTCTGTCTGCTTCTTTGCAGACTTCCATATAGAGGCATATATATTCATACCTATAGCACACATCTTACAGATGTCTGTGTCTATCATTTGTGTGTATTTTATGCCCTTCATATCTCACTATAGATATATTCTCATATATCTATATGTTATATATGTGTATATATATGTGTATATATGTGTGTATATATATATGTGTGTATATATGTATATATATATGTATATGTGTGTGTATATGTATGTGTATATATGTATGTATCTGTCGAGATATTTTACTATCGGTAGATATGTATTCTGCTTTATCTACCTGACTGTCGAGGCTCATATAGCTATATGATTCTGACAGATGGGCTTTACCCATACGTATGCTATCCAGCATGTTTTGGGGTCCTACACTCACAACCACTTGGGTGGTGGTTAACACCTACCATAACCTTAAGGTTAGGTACCTCTGAAGCTCTCCATGTTCCAGTATCTCTCCCAGCTAACTTCAGTTAGGAGAGACATTGCAGATCTTCAGCTAATCACAGGCTCTAACGCCTCCGGCGTTTGTCCTTTCTTTTAGGATACAAGGGGTTCCCATACCCTTTCTCCCCACAAGAGCCTGTTTGTCCAAATCGGTTAGCCTTTCTCTTTTGTTCCTAAGAGTGAGCCACTCTGCTGCCAAAAGAGTTCGGCTTTTATCATAAAGTCTTCCACTGAAGGCCCACCGTTTTTGTACTACCCCAGTTTTTCCTACTGGGGTCACCTGTTACCTTTCAGGATTTTGACCTCCATTGCTTTTCCTACAGGTTTACTACCTCCACTTACAGTGAGGTCCTTCTCTAGGTTCCTCTACTGGGTTCCCCAGTAGATCCCATGAATCTCCATACTTCTCTGAAGTCCTGTTAGGGGAGGTCCATATTGCAATATTTTTCTTTGCAATATCATTGATGACAATTATCATCCACACATGGACTCCTTGTCTGCAATCCTATGCTAGGTTAACTGTTCCACAGCACCTTTCTCTCCAACTCCTACCCTCCATCCTCAGGATGCCTGGTGTTGTGGGGGATAGCATGTTCCAACCTATGATATGCTGGGACTCCAGGCATCTCAGCTTGTTGTTGTTAAGTGCCATCGAGTCGGAGTCGACTCATGGCGACCCTCTGGATAGCTATCCTAAATTGTGTTTGGTCTTCAGTCAGGCGGCTCATTGTTGACCGACTGGTACCCGTAGCTGCTGTTGTATCGATCCATCTCATTGCTGGCCTTCCTCTTTTGCGTTGACCTTCTATCTTGCCAAGCATAATGTCTTTCTCTAATGATCTCTCTCTTCGCATGATGTGTCCAAAGTATGAAAGTCGAAGTCTTGTCATCTGAGCTTCTAAAGAAAGCTTAGGTTTGATCTCCTCTAGTACCGACTGGTTTGTTCTTCGGGCAGTCCATGGTATACACAGTATTCGCCGCCAGCACCATAATTCAAAGGCATCAATTTTCTTCCTATCTTTTTCACTGTCCAGCTTTCACATCCATATGATGTTATTGAAAATAACATGGCTTGAACAAGTCGAATCTTTGTATGGAGAGAGACATCTCTGCTCTTGAGAATCTTATCTAGGTCTTTCATAGCCATTCTGCCAAGAGCAATGCGTCGTCTGATTTCTTGACTGCTTGTTGCTTCTTTATTGATAGTTGATCCAAGTAGGTTAAAGTTGTTCACAATTTCAATTTCTTCTCCTTCAACGATGAACCTGTTGATTATGCCAGTTGTCATGATCTTTGTCTTCTTTACATTAAGGTGCAGGCCCATTTTGAGACTATGTTCTTTGATTGTGAGAAGCAAATGTTTCAGATCATCTTCACTTTCAGCCAGTAATGTGGTATCATCAGCATAGCGAAGGTTGTTGATGAGTCTTCCACCAATCTTCACACCTCTGTTGTCTTCATACAATCCTGCTTCTCTGATGATTTGTTCTGCATATAAATTAAACAGGTAGGGGGAAAGTATGCAGCCTTGTCTTACACCTTTGCTTATTTTAAACCATTCTGTTTCTCCTTGTTCCGTTTGAACTGTTGCTTCTTGATCAATGTACAGATTGCGCAAGAGAACGATCAGGTGTTCTGGTATACCCATGCTTCTTAATGTGGCCCAGAGTTTCTCATGGTTTACACAGTCAAAAGCCTTGCTATAGTCGATAAAGCACAAATAGATATCCTTTTGGTATTCTTTAGTCTTTTCAAGGATCCATCTCACATCCGCAATGATGTCTCTCGTTCCTCGCCCTTTCCTGAACCCTGCTTGCACTTCAGGTAGTTCTTGTTCCAGGTATGGTTGTAGTCTCTTTTGAATAATCTTCAGTAGAATCTTGCTGGCATGTGGGATCAGAGCGATTGTGCGATAATTTCCACAGTCAGTTGGATCACCTTTCTTTAGTATTGGTATAAACACAGATCTTTTCCAGTCAGTTGGCCATGATGTTGTCTTCCATATTTCTTGGCAGAGCCTTGTGAGTACGGTAACAGCTGCATCAGATTGCTGCAATACTTCTATGGGAATGCTATCAATGCCTGGTGCTTTGTTCTTTGATAAGGCTTTCAATGCTGCTTCAACTTCTTCTTTCATCACCAATGGTTCCCGATCATAAGGTACAGGTTGAAACGGCTGTTGGTCCACTTGATCTTTATCATATAAAAACTCTGTATATTCCTTCCACCTTTTCTTGATCTTCTCAGCATCATTCAACATAGAACCTTGAGCATCTTGTAACATTCCAATTCGAGGCTGGAACTTTTTCTTTAACTCTCGTAGCTTTAGGAAAGCCAATCTTTTTCTTCCTCTACTAGTTTCTGCTTCTATTTCCTTGCAAGTGTCATTGTAGTACATTTCCTTGTCCTGTCTTGCTGCATGTTGGAAATCTCTGAGTTCTGCGATTGTCTTTCTTTCTCCTCTGGCTTTAGCTTCTCTGCGTTTCTGGGCAATTTTCAGAGTTTCTTCCGTCATCCATTTTGGCCGTTTTTGCTTTTTCACCTTTTGTAGAGACTTCTCGCTTTCTTCCAACACAACCTTCTTGATGTCATTCCATAACTCTTCCGGAGCTCTGTCATTTGTATCTAAAGCAGCAAATCGATTTTGCAGGCAGTCTTTAAATTCCAGTGGTATATTCTCAAGGTCATATTTTGCTGCATTCATGAGTGGTTTGCTCTTTTTCAACTTTAGCTTGAGTTTGCATACTAGTAGTTGATGATCTGTACCACAGTCAGCTCCATGTTTTGTCTTTGTTGATGTTACAGAGCTTTTCCATTGTTGACTTCCACATATGTAGTCAATTTGATTTTTATATAATCCATTCGGTGAAGTCCATGTGTAAAGTTGCCGCTTGTGTTGCTGGAAGAAGGTGTTTGAGATGAATAGATCATTGGTCTTGCAGAATTCTATCAGTCTTTCTCCAGCTTCATTTCTGTTGCCAAGTCCATATTTTCCAACTACTTTGCCTTCTTCTTTGTTGCCAACTTTTGCGTTCCAGTCACCCATGACTATCAGGATATCCTGTTTGCATGTTCTGTCAATTTCAGCTTGTACTTGTTCATAGAACTCTTCAGTTTTATTCTCTTCAGCAGCTGTTGTTGGGGCATATACTTGAATTATAGTTGTGTTGATAGGCAATCCTCATAGACGAATAGAGATTAAGCGTTCGCTGACTGCATTGTATTTCATTACAGTTCTTGCAAGTTTCTTCTTTATTATAAATGCAACACCATTTCTTCTTTGTCTTTCATTTCCAGCATAGTAGACCATGTGATCATCTGATGCAAAGTGCTTGATGCCAGTCCATTTCAGTTCGCTGACACCCAACAGATCAAGTTGTACACGTTCCATTTCATTCTTGACCACCTCCAACTTCCCTTGGTTCATGCTTCGTACGTTTCATGTTCCTATGTGTAAGACATCTTTACAGCTTCTGACTCTCATTTCATGCGCAGCTACATCAGCAGTCAGACTTCCCGAGGGCTTTGATCCAACCACATCATAAATGCTGGCTTTACTCTGAAACGTCTTCAGCTCTTCCCCAGTAGCTAGTTGAGTGCCTTCTGACCTGGGGGGTCTCATCTTCCAGCACCATAGCACAATTTGTTTTGTTGTAACTATCCATTGGGTTTTCATGGCAAGATACAGAAGTAGATTGCCGGGCCTTTCTTCCGTGCAGTTTAAGTTTGGTGTTGTTGCCGTTGTCACAAAAATGTGATCCTCCGCCGTCAACACTGTCCTATTCTGCTGCTACCCAGATAGGTGGTTTGTCTTGGTCTGGCACCTCAGCTGAGACCTGTCCATCTTGGGAGTCCCCATATGTGAAGACTCATTCCTGCTTGTTCCTGGAGATAGCACAGTTACTTACCTGTAACAGGTGATCTCTGGGAACAGCAGGAATAAGTCTTCACAACCCACCCACCTCCCCAGGAGTTGTATATCTATCTTTCCTTTCCTCTCTCTCTCTCTTTGTCTCAGCTTTAAAACTTAACTGAGGAGAGGCAGTTGGGAAAGGCGGGAAGGCAGCACGCAGGCGTGGTGGGATGCTTCCAAAAGCTCTTTGATTGGACACTGGGAAGCGTCCCCGCGCAGACTCCGTCGGTACCGACGTACCCATATGTGAAGACTTATTCCTGCTGTTCCCAGAGATCACCTGTTACAGGTAAGTAACTGCTTTACTGCAATGGAAATGTGGTGGTTCTGTTCAAACTGCTTTGAATTGTTTAGAAGGGTACCAATAATTATGTCTTGGCAATGTCCCAGTTTTTATACTATTTCCTTTTTTAATTGTCTTGTTTTATTTCAATCTTGTATGTGTCAAATATATGTGCATATCTAATCAAAGCCATGTTACTGGCCACTTTTTTTTTTTAAGAAGATATTGGACATTAAGGGGTTGAACTGAAGAGTGCCAGTAACATTGACCACAACTGTACTACACATGCTGGTGTGTTTAAAACTTAGCATGCGCATATATGCTAAACAGATAAATAGCACCTAGCTTGATGCTGTCACTTTAAATGCTTAAATAATTAATGGCTGCTCACTAAATTAAGTCAGAAACAGCCCCCTAGCAAATTGTGAAATTTCCTAAGACAGAGCTAGCATACTAGATGTTAAAGGCAAGATTTAGCTCTCTGAGGTCTTCAGTCCAGCCCTTTTTGCGTTTCAAAATAAGCTTTCATCTCCAGGAACAAGCAGGAATGAGTCTTCACATATGGGGTACGTCGGTACCGACGGAGCCTGCGTGGGAACGCTCCCCAGCGTCCAGAAAGAAAGCCTTTGGGAGCATCCCACACGCATGCGCGCTGCCTTCCCGCCCATTCACTTCCCTCTCATCAGTTTTCCGTTTTCCGCTGAGCCGGCAGGATGTATTCCTGTCACCGCAGAAAATTCTTGTTTTTTGTGGTCGCGTCTGCCTTCCCTCGACGCCACCGGTACCGCTGGTGCTTTTCTTTCTTTTTACTAAAAATTTCTTCTTTTTTCTAAGGAATTTTTTCCTCTTTAGTGCCTGACTGTTTCTTGGCCACTAGGCCTCTATCCTTTCCATTATGGAAAAGCCAGCCACTATCCTTAAGAAATGCTCAAAGTGTGGCGGTACAAATATATTTTTAGACACTCATACTTGGAGTGTCTCTCCTGCAGGAGCTTAAATAGAAGAAGTCTTCAGGATCGAGCACAACTCGATACTCTGTTCACATCAGACTCGATGTCACCAGCCAGAATATCTTCTTCCTCACAGGATCAGGTAACCAAACAAAAGTCTGTTAAGACTAGCCAGTCCTCGAGTGGTAGATCTCCTTCTAAGCATCGAGATGCCTCTGGCGTTGCCCTCGAGGACATTTTAGCAATAAAGCCCCGGCGGGAGTCTTCGGGCTCCAAAGCATTAACGGGGCTTCAGGTTGTTCCCGAGGTTCTTACCTCCATGGACATACCTGGGCCATGCTCGGTGGTTGGGGCCGCTTCGGGCGGTACTGACACCCCGGCATCGGCTATGGTGATGGATGAGATATTCCTCACCAATGAACGTAGTCTAGCGAATCTCTCAGCTACTTCGGTACCGCTAGAGTCGCTGCAGACCGTTCCCTGACTATCGGTATCTGCTTCGGTACCGGTATCGACATCGACATCGGCACCATCGATGGTTGCTTCGACAGACTCGCTTCCTTCGATGCCAAGCCTGGAATCGCTTTCTAGCATGGAGGATTCGGTACCGACTCGTCTCTGTACCGACCTTGGGTGGTACCGAAGACATCTTTTTAAAGAAAATCCGATGCTTCATCCTTTCAAGTCTTCCGATCCCGATGACTGGGATGAATCCGGCAGTACCAAGGCTGAATTTTCAACAATTCCAGCCTTTACCCCTCATTTCAGAGGGTCTTCCTCAGGAGAGATTTCTTTTCAAGCTTTTCTGCTTGATATGGCAAAGTTACTTGCCATTTCTATACCTGGTAAAGAATCTATACCAGAGGATTCAGAAACTCTGCAATTCCCCTGGATTCCAAAGGAGATGATCATGCTTCCTTTGCATCAGATCTTACAGGATCTACTATTAAGAATGTGGGAAACTCCTTTAACGGTATCCCCACATTCTAAGACGCTTGACACTATGTACAAGGTGCCACCTTCTCCAGGTTTTCAAAAGACTCAACTTCCTCATCATTCTATTGTTGTAGAATCAGCAATGAGGCGTATTAAGATTGCAAAGAAGCACTCCTCTTATCCGCCAGGTCGTGAGTCTAGGACTTTAGATGCCTTTGGACATTGATGCTTCCAGGCATCCATGCTTTTTCAGCAAGAATTATCTCATATATTTTCTATATGGGATTATCTCTTGAAGAGGTCACAAAGAACTTAAAACTTTTGAACCCTTTTCTTCAAGAACATAAAAGAGCAGACTATTTCTTATTAGTCAGTCATGCTCAAAATGTCTCTAAGTTCCTTAATCGTGCTTCCCTGGACTGTTTTGAGTCTATTAGCAGAACGTCTGCTATAGCCATAGGGGCACGACGCATGGCCTGGCTCCAAGCTTCAGACTTGGACAAATGGGTACAAGAAAGGCTGGGAAATACTCCTTGTACTGGTGAAAATCTCTTTAACAAGGATGCTTTATTCCAAGCTAATCAGTTAAACACTGATATTCTTGCTTTCAGAGGATTGTCAAAACTTTCCTCTATCCCAGCTAGTAAAAAATCTCCTAACAAACTTTATCCCCCTAGGGGAAAAATGTTTTATCCATCTTCTACCCATCATGCAGATGTTTCCAAAGAAGGACAACATCAAACCAAGCTAAGAAAATCAAAACCTCAACAGGCTCAGCAAACCCAGCAGTCGCAGGGTTTTTGATATTTTATTCATTAAATCTTTTTTTTTTTTCCTGTTTGAGGTTTAGAACCGGTAACCTACTTCTGATCAACAGAAGCATCTACAGTTCATCTCATCCTTACTGAGATATCAGTGATACACTGACTCAATCCTCGACTCTAGGCATGAATCTCTTGCCACAAGAGAAATCCATTCTTTTAGCTCCAAGAGCTATTGAGGACAATCATGCCCTACAGGTAACAGGTTTCTCCTCTCCTTTTTGAAGGAAAAAGAGGAGTAACAACTAACAAGGTAGGCTGTGCCCTTCACCTTGACAGTTTTCCTGTACGAGGATATCTCATAGTTTGACTGCAAGGGGGCTTTACCTTTTCAGGGACTTACCAAATTGTACGTCTTCTCAACTCTGTATTACTTTCTATCCCTCTTACTCGAGACATTCAGTCTCTAAGAGTGATACTATTCAACTGGAGGGCTTACTTTTTAAGCACATAGGATTTTCTTCAATACCTACTCCAGTAAGTGGTTTCCATACAGAGTTTTCTTCCCCTTTGCAATCTTCTCAAATATTTCTTTTAAGACAGCTTATCAGACGGTAATTGAGTTTTACCACTCCTAATTATGTCTGTCGGTCCTTTTCCAATCTATAGGACCTAACTTTTTCTGCTGCCTTAACAGATAATTCCAAGAGAGGTTCCACAACCCACTTGGACAATTTATCATTGCAGGCAACCAGCCTGTCTACTATTCTTAGCCATCTTCAATTCTTTTTGGCTCCAACAGAATAGATTAGGTTGCACACTAGCAATTAAACAGCCATATCTCACCTAAGCAACCTACAACATGCTCTCTGCAATTATACAAAAAAGCTCTGCAACTATGGGCCTATCTCCAGGAACAAGCAGGAATGAGTCTTCACATATGGGTACGTTGGTACCGACGGAGCCTTCGCGGGAACGTTCCCCAGCGTCCAATCAGAAAGCTTTTGGGAGCATCCCACAGCGCCTGCGTGCTGCCTTCCCGCCTTTCCAACTGTCTCTCCTCATTTATTTTCTTCAAGTGTACTTCAGTTTTGGGCCTTAGGCCCCAAACCCTTTTCCTTAAATATGGAAAAGCCTGCCTCAGGATTTAAGAAGTGCACAAAATGTGGCGATACTATCTCCGTCACCGACACCCATGACTGGTGTCTAAAGTGTTTAGGCCCTGACCATTCCATTACAGATTGTGTGTCCTGTTCCATGATGTCTAAAGAGAGGTAGACAGAACCGAGCTGCCAAGCTCAGTACCCTGTTTCCCTCTGATGCAGCTTCGGTGGCATCGACGTCCTCCAGGGCTTCTTCCTCCTCAGATGGATCTCAGGTAACTAAACATAAATCCAGCCTGTCCTCGAAGGGCAAATCTCCTTCTAAGCATCGAGATGCCCCTGGCCTTGCCCTTGAGGATTCTGCACCGGCAAAATTACCCCAGCGGGAGGCTTCGGCTTCTAAAGCATCAACATCGGGGTTCCAGGATGGTCTAGATGGCGTGGCCTCAACAGATCTCCTGGTGCCATGCTCTGGGGTACCGGTGGCCTCCACCGGTACCGACTTCTAGGCATTGGCGGCGTCTATGGATCAGAGGATTCTGTCCATTGAACGCAGTCTGGCGGCTTTCCTTGTGGCATCGATGCCCGTGGTACCGCAACAGACTACTACGCCAGTACTGGCTCCAGTATCGCCATCGGCGCCGATTCCGGTACCGGTAGCATCGACATCGGCATTGGTGTCAGCTATGCCGGTACTCTGCCCTCTGCAGACCTCCGGTACCGATACCCCGGTACCGGTGATTCCCGATACCGATCCCAGTCGGTACGGGTATCGGGCTTTGCAAGAGCATCCTGACAGACGATACTTCGATTCCTCTGAGGACTCTGAGGATTCTGAAGAGTCTGTCGATGCAGCGATGCTTCTTCCACAGGAGGAGTCCTCTCCTAAGCGAAGGATGTCTCCTCCAGAGGACTTGTCTTTTCAAGACTTTATCAGAGAGGTGGCTCGGGGCCTCTCTATTACAGTAGCCCCAGAGTCAGAGCCTAGAGTTAAGGAGTTAGATATTCTACAATATCCTAAACCTCCTAAAGAGGCAGCTACCTTGCCTATTCATGAGATTCTGTATGATCTCATGTTAAGGATGTGGGAAGCACCTCTAACCACCTCTCCTCATTCTCGCAGGTTGGACACCATGTATCGTGTCCCTCCTTGTCCTGGTTTCCATAAAACTCAGCTTCCTCACCACTCTATTGTGGTTGAGTCTGCAATGAGAAAGATTAGAAGTGCCAAGAGACATGCCTCTAATCCTCCAGGATGTGAATGTAGAACCCTGGATGCTTTTGGTAGAAGAGTCTTCCAAGCTTCCATGCTTGCTGCGAGAATTAATTCTTATAGTCTCTACATGGGAATGTTCTTAAAAGAAGTCACTGACCATTTGCTGACTTTTACTGTCCGACATAAAAGGACTTAAAGGCCAGAATTTCTCTCTGGGCTCAAACATGCCCAGGATATCTCCAAATTCTCCAACCGTGCAGCTTTCGACTCCTTTGAATGCGTAAGCAGAGCCTCAGCTATAGCTATAGGAGCACGTAGGATTGCTTGGCTTCAAGCATCTGATTTGGAGACTTGGGTCCAAGATGAATTGGGAAATATCCCTTGTACAGGTGAGAATCTGTTTGGTAAAGATTGGCAAGCAAAAGCCAATCAAATGGATGCTGAAAATTCTGCTTTGGATAGACTATCCAAATCTTCTACTGCTGCTCCTGCTAAGAAAAGGTTGTTCAAGAAAACACCTTTTTCTAAAAAGGGAAGATCCTATCCTGCTTATAGTCAGAGAGCATCTTCTGCAGCTCAGTTTCTTTCCAAACGTCAGCAATCCTCCAAACAGAGCAAGGCAAAGGCTGCGAGGCCTGCTCCAGCCCAGCAATCCCAGCCCCCTCAGGGCCTTTGACTCTCTGCTAGAGAACCTAGCCTTCCTGGCTCTAGAAAGACCAGAGCCCTCCACCATCCCAGGAAGGTTATGTCACTTTGCTCCCAGATGGGGGCAAATCACAGCAGAGCATTGGACACTCTCCATCATAAGAGAGGGGTACAAACTTCATTTTTCCAGCTTGCCCCCTTTCACAAGAGTGCACCAGTTCAATTCTCCAACCTCCCTCCTCAGCCTGTTAGAGCAGAAGGTTGCCACTCTTCTAGCCCAAGGGGCGATAGAGGAAGTGCCTTCTCAACAACAGGGCACGGGGTTCTACTCCCCCTATTTTCTTATCCCAAAGAAAACAGGGGGTTTCAGACCCATTTTAGATCTCAGAGAGTTGAACAGATTCCTAGTCAGAGAAATTCAAGATGGTTTCTCTAGGGACTCTGCTGCCATACCTTCACAGTGAGGATTGGCTTTGTTCTCTAGATCTCAAGGATGTATACACTCATGTTCTCATTCATCCAACTCACAGAAGGTTCCTTCGGTTCCTTTTCCAGGAGAAGCACTATCAATACAGAGTGCTCCCCTTTGGCCTGGCCTCTGCACCAAGGGTGTTCACAAAATGCATGGCAGTGATTGCTGCTTTTCTGCGCATCCTGGGAATCTTTGTCTTCCCTTATCTGGACGACTGGCTCATTCAAGCTCCTACTCAATCAGAGGCCAAGACTGCTCTAACCTGCACAATGCGTGTCCTTCAATATTTAGGGCTGGTAATAAACATCCCAAAATCCAATTTGATCCCTACTCAGTCCCTGGAATTTATAGGGGCGCTACTGGATACCACAAAGGCAAGGGCCTATCTTCCCCAGACCTGTTGCCTTCGCTTGATGTAGTTAGCTTCTCAAGCAGAGTCAAAACCCCTTCTAACTGCTCGAGAGATGTTAGTTACTAGGCCGCATGGCATCCACCGTTCATGTGGTACCATATGCTCGCCTTCACATGAGAGCAGCTCAGGGGACTTTATCCACCCAATGGACCCAGGCATTAGGCTGCCTGTCAGACAAAATAGCAAACACAAGTCGCCTCATTTTGTCCCTCCAGTGGTGGAAGTCCCCTCAGAACCTGTTGCTGGGGTGTCCTTTTCAACAGCCTCTACCCCAGGCAACTCTTACAACAGATGCTTCTCCAATGGGCTGGGGAGCTCATCTTCAGGACCTCTCCACCCAGGGCATCTGGTCCCCACAGGAAACTTGTCTACATATCAGTCTCTTGGAACTCAGAGCAATTTTCCTTGCTCTGCAAGTTTTCCACACCCTGCTCAGCCACAAGACAGTCCTTGTCCACACGGACAATCAGGTAGCCATGTTCTACATAAACAAGCAGGGGGGCACTGGCTCTCTGTCGCTTTGCAACGAAGCTCTGCGACTGTGGGCCCTCGCCAGAGAGTATCACATTCATCTTCTGGCAGTCTATCTTCCAGGTGTTCAAAACTCTTGGGTGGACAGACTCAGTCGAGTTCTGCTTCCACACGAGTGGTCCCTACATATGGACCAGGTATCCAAGATTTTTCAAATTTGGGGAACTCCGGACATAGACCTCTTGGCAAGTCCGTGGAATGCCAAATTTCCCCGGTTCTGTTCCAGAACTCCGGCTCAGGGGGCTCAGGCAAGGGATGCTTTTCTCCTTCACTGGGGTCCAGACTTCCTGTATGCCTTTCCACCCATTCCCCTGATTCCCAAAACCCTGTTCAAGCTTCAGAGAGACAGAGGACACATGATTCTCATAGCTCCACATTGGCCACGGCAAGTGTGGTACCCTCAGCTTCTACATCTCTCTCAAGCTCCCTCCCTAGAGTTAGGGTCTGCTCCAGACCTCCTCTCTCAGGAGGACGGCAAATTGTGGCATCCCAGTCCCCGATCTCTGCATCTCAGGGCTTGGTTGCTGAAGGCCTAGATCTTCAGGATCTTCCTCTTTCTCAACAAGTGAAAGATGTTCTTTATGCTTCCAGAAAACCTTCCACTAGACGTTCTTACGCCTTCAAGTGGAAAAGGTTTACCAGCTGGTGTTCTGGAAGGGGTCTTAACCCCTGCTCAATACCTCTGGAATCGTTGCTGGAGTATCTCCTGCATCTCTCTAATGCAGGCCTTAGAACAAATTCAGTAAGAGTCCATCTGAGTGCTATTGCAGCTTCCCTCAGGCCTCTAAATGGACAACCTGTTTCCTCTCATCCCCTTGTAGCAAGGTTCGTGAGAGGCCTCCTTTTAAGAAAGCCTCCCATTAGACCACCCCCGGTGGCATGGGACGTAAATTTGGTTCTTGGTCAGCTTATGAAGCCACCTTTTGAACCTTTAGCTACTACCTCCTTGAAATACCTTTCTTGGAAGTTTATCTTTCTTATTGCAATCACTTGGGCCTCGGTTCATACCTTCACAGCCCATTACTGTTTGGACAAGGACTCCCGCAGGGATGCCTTGTTTGGTCAGGCTGTTCTCAAACACCTGTTCCATACTTAATCAACTCCTACCCACCATCCCTCATGGGATGCCAGAGATCCAGGTGGGGAAGTGCAGCCCTGTCCCAGGGACACACAACTTCTGGGCTCTCTCCCTGGCATCTGCAGCTAGGGAGTCCCCATATGTGAAGACTCATTCCTGCTTGTTCCTGGAGATAGCACAGTTACTTACCTGTAACAGGTGATCTCTGGGAACAGCAGGAATAAGTCTTCACAACCCACCCACCTCCCCTAGGAGTTGTCTTTCTCTCTCTCTCTATCTCTCTTCCTTTCCCTCTCTCTCCCTCTTTGTCTCAGCTATAAAACTCAACTGAGGAGAGACAGTTGGGAAGGCAGCACGCAGGCGCTGTGGGATGCTCCCAAAAGCTTTCTGATTGGACGCTGGGGAGCGTTCCCACCCAGGCTCCGTCGGTACCGACGTACCCATATGTGAAGACTCATTCCATATGTGAAGACTTATTCCTGCTGTTCCCAGAGATCACCTGTTACAGGTAAGTAACTGTGCTTTGCCAGAGAGCGTCAGAGCCATTCCTAGTAGGTAACTTCCAGATGGTTAAAAAGGCTTTGCCCAGTCATGCTCCTACATGACTGTTTTTTTTTCCTACTCTTACCATCTTCCTTAAAATTTCCTTTTAAGGAAAAGGAAGCAGGGCGTAGACCACGTGAAAGCATAATGAATTGCTCAATTCCCTGGGTTGTTCCACATCTCCAGTGGAACTCTTACAACAGGGATGCATTCCTTTCCACTGCAGTCTGTCCTTGTCTAGTGCTTTCCTTCTAATTCCCAATACTTCATTGAAGCTTATGCTGAACAAAGAACCCATGATACTCATATTGCCCTCATAGAGGGGCAAACATGGTATCCCCTTATTGCATCTTCTTCTCCAGCTACTACACTGAAGTTATAGAAGGATCCAGACTTGCTGTCTTAAGACTAAGGATCTCCTCTGCACCCCTTCACGTAGGTCTCCATTCCTGGTTATTCAAAGGCTAGAATTTTTAAAGAAATCTAGACCTCTCCTTATAAGTAAGAACATTCCACTGGTTTCCATGAAACCTTCTCCATGGTTCTTCCACTTGTAAACAGAAAGAGATTCTCTATCCATATTCTCAAGCAGGTCTTACCCCTTCTTGTTAAGTGAATCTCTATATCTATATCTATATATATGACTCTGAAAGATTTGTTACTGTCCATATTAATGCTGTTCCAGCATACCATAGGGTTTTAAATGGACAACCAATTTCTATGGTAATTAGAAAATACCTTCTTTTACCGTAACCTCCGGTTACGTTACATCTGAAGCTCTCCATGTAAAGTCATTATCCTAAGTGACATCACTTAGGGTAGACATTACTGATCTTCAAGAAATTGGAGACTACACCGCCTACTACAAATGGTTTTTTTCTTTCATTTGGATAAAGGGGTCTTAAAGACCCATCCTTTTTCTGCAAGGCGTATTTCTGCCTTTTCGTCCAAACCAGTCAGATTTATCTCCTCTTTCCTAGAGCCTTATTCTGCTCCAAGGACAAAGAGCTTTAAACTTTGGCCTACAGAAGCTTTAGCTTTTCCTCCAAAGTCCAACCTCATTAAACTCCCTCAGTTTTTTTCTTCTGGGATTAGTTCTAGCCATTAAGGCTTCTGACCTCTGCCTGTATTGCAAAATTTATTTTCCTCTACTTCACAGTGAGGTAATTTTCTTTGAGGATAATGTACTGGCTCTTAGCAGCAGACCCATATTAGCCTCAAGAAATACTTTTACAATACTTTTGAGTAAGGTCCACATTAGAAAATTGGAATTCAATATTTACTAACAATTATGATCTACACAAGGACTCCCTTCTAGACGTCTTGTTTAGTCAAGATGTTCCACGGCACACCCTTTTTAATCAACTCCTACCCTCCATCCCTTGGATGCCTGAGGTTCTGGGAAATAGCATGGCCCATCCATTAGATTTGCAACATGCTGGGACCTCCTCTAGGCATCTCTAGCTTGGGAGTCCCCATATGTGGAGACTCATTCCTGCTTGTTCCTGGAGTTAGCACAGTTACTTACCTGTAACAGGTGATCTCTGGGAACAGCAGGAATAAGTCTTCACAACCCACCTCTAGGAGGTCTCTCTCTCTCTCCCTCTCTCTCTCTCTCTAATTTGTCTACTTCCCTCCTTCGGTCTCAGCTACAAACCCAACTGATGAGAGGGAAGTGAATGGGCGGGAAGGCAGCGCGCATACGTGTGGGATGCTCCCAAAGGCTTTCTTTCTGGACGCTGGGGAGCGTTCCCACGCAGGCTCCGTCGGTACCGATGTACCCCATATGTAAAGAATTATTCCTGCTGTTCCCAGAGATCACCTGTTACAAGTAAGTAACTGTGCTTTATAGGCATGCTGTCTCCAAGTCTGTCCCCTGCTGTCTGCTGACATCGCCAACAAAAACCCAGTGACTTGTACTACTGTGTACCTGCCTCATAAGATGTGGATGGTATGGGCTTTTTCTGATTGACATCAGCAGGGTGCAGAGATGGGCTTGAAGCACTGATGAGTCTGTAAGAGCATTTTTTATGCATGCCAATAAATGCTAACAATTTGAGGAGATATGGTCACGTTTCAGGCAAGGGGCTCAGATCTAGGTGCTGTGGCCAGTGTTGAATATGGGGAGAAAATAGGGTGCGAGTTGGGGGAAGGATGGTGCTGAGGCAGGGAACTACTTTTCCTGGGAAAATTGAGGCAAATGTAGAGTTGTAGAGTAAAGATACATCATTGGTATTTGAAATTTCTGCTATATTTTTGTAAATAAAAGTTACAAATTGTGACGTTAGGTTGGGAGGGAATGGGGAATATGGAGTTAGGAGTTAGAGATTGAAAACATTACATGTTTCTCCCTGTTTTCAAGTGAACTTTATTGTAGTTATACAAAAGTACAAGAGTGTGTTGGCACTTGTTCTTTGAGTATAAAAATACAATAAAAAACCAAAACAAAACATTTTTCTGCTAATAATGGGACTGGACTGGCAGGGGAATGGTTAATCAGTGGCACCTTATTGATTCTCAAGGACCCCTCAGCTAGTGGTTGAGTGACAGCAGTGGCATGGGTGGTGGGGAGAGCAGAGCAGTATGGGGCCCTGGTGTCATCAGTGGGCGTGGAAGAAAGCTGAAGCCATCAGCAAAAGGACTGGCCTGAGAACTGCATGTATTGTAGATCCATTCTGCAGCATATTCAGCCTAGGCAGCATAGTAGCCAGCGCTGCCTCCTTACCCAGTTGCTCCGATCCCATTACTATAGCAGGCAGTACTGTGCAGAGCGGTATTGCCTAGCTCTGACACATCTTCTTCCAAAAACTGGAGTAAACTTTCATTAAGATTTTATGTGGTTAAAAACTGCTTCAACACTTAAAGGAAAACTTTAGAGAATGACTTATTGAAGCCTTTCTTAAAACAGAAACAGTTGTAGATAAGGAGAGCTTCATCCAGGGCTTTCCAAATCTTTACTGGGATCCCACAGCCAGTTGGAATTTCAGACTAGCCACAATGAATATGCATGAGGTAAATGTACATCTACCGTGTTTTCCCATATATGCAAAAGTACCTCATGCATATTCATTGTGGCTAGTCTGAGAGGCTGGAGTCCTCGGGGCAGGTTTGGGAAGCCAAGGGCATCTTTACTAAACTGAGCTAATGGTTAGCATGGGCTGTTTATAACTAGGTCCCACTGAATAACTTGGGACCTAGTTACAAACAGTCCATGCTAACAGTTAGCCAAGCTTAGTAAGCATGCCCCTTAATCCATCCACTTTGGGCTCTTGGGGCCCAGCTAAAAGGCTTGGGGCTCTTGGGGCTCTTGGGGCACTTTGGGCTCTTGGGGCCCAGCTTGCAATGAACACTGCTGCAAGAGTACTAACAGGGGCCTCACGGAGAGATCACATAACGCCAGTACTGATGAACCTCCATTGGTTACCGGTTCAAGCAAGAACCCTGCATAAAGTTCTAACCTTAACCTTCAAAGCCTTAAACACTTTGACCCCCACAACTATCAGCAAGATGATACATAAGGTACCACTGAACAGAAGCAGAAGACCCATGATGCAAAACACCCTAGAGGTCCCAAAAGTAATAACGACATGCACAAAAGCAACAACAAGTAGGGCCTTTACAATCTATGCTCCCAGAGCATGGAATGCTCTCCCCACCTCTATTCGAAACATCACTCACCTAACCCAATTCAGGAAGGCATTAAAGCAGCACCTGTTCACCACATACTACCCTGAATCCAGCCTTAGTAAGCATACTTATTGCCCCTCAGACAATCACTCACCCCAACTAAACAAGCAGACTCAGCATGAAAAAGGATAACCAACCGATCTCTAAGAAGTACCCACTGAACTAGAATTCAGACTCCCAGTGTAAATAAGATGTAGATATGTTCTGCCTGAAATCAGGTACCAGTGTAATACAATGTTAATAATTACACAATATACATAGTTTCCCCCAGTTATTTCCAAGTTGATCTCCCTGTTTATTGTAAATACAACTCAAAGTGCCTGTGTTGTATAGTTGATGTTAAATGTAAACCGCTCTGATCTAAAATAGAGCGGTATAGAAGAACTGTTAAATAAATAAAATAAAATAAGAGTTTTTATACCAAATGCATGGAGGATTCCCCCTTCCCACAACAGGAACTCTGAAGGGGTTCCCTTTTGCTCTTTGACCAGTTCTTACTGTAGCTGTCACTTTATTAAAAGACAAAAGTTATCTACCTCTGCTGAAGTATCAATAGTGCATTTTTAGTTTTGCCCTTTATCTTAATTTTTTTTCCTTTTTATTTACTAAAATGCCAATAAATTCTTTCAATATCGGTGTGATATTTTATTGAGAAATAGTCAATCTCCAGGAACAAGCACTGGGTATAGTCTGTACCGATGGAGCCCGCACAGGAACACTCCCCAGTGTCCCATAGGAAAGCCTTTCGGAGCACTCCACTGCACCTATGCATCTGCCTCCCTCTCCTCAGTTCTTCGTTTTTTTTTCCTTGAAGCCAGCAGGAAGCCCTTTCCTGTCACTGCCAAAGGATGTCTTATTTTTTTTGGTTTAATTTTGTGTGCTGCCTTTCCGTTGACACTGGTACCTCTTGATACCTGCCCAGATTCTTTTTCTTTCAAATTCTTTTCTTTTTCTTTATGGTGGTTCACAGCCACCTTAGTCATTGGCCTAAATGTTCACATTTATCACCATGGACAAACACGTCAGTGGCTTTAAAAAATGTTCCAAGTGCTCCTGCACTAGGTCTCACTGATTCCTATGATTGGTGTCTCAAATGTTTTGGCCCAGACCATAGACCAGACAATTGTTTGTGCAAACAAATGACCAAACAAGGCCTAAAGAATAGGGCCAAGCAGTATGATTCACTCTTCGCCCTTGACTCTATTTCAGTGGCCTCTTTAGCTGGTTCCCAGGTCTCCAAAAAGTCCAAGCATAAATTAAAGACTAAGTACTCTGCATCAAAATCTGATATGGAATATCTAGGTAAGTCCCATACTCCATGAGATGCACAGAGAGTGGCATCTGATGCTGACCGGCCTGCCAGACAGCCCCAGCGAGAGGACCAGCCCTCCAGAGACACACAGGGGCTCCAGTATGCTCCTGAGGCATCGACCTCTGGAGAGCTACTGGTACCTTGCTCTGGAACAGTGGCACATAGCCCTGTACTCAAATCCATCCAGGCATCGGTGTCCTCAATCGATCAGCATTTCTTAGCCTTGCAGCTAAGCCTTGCTGCTGGGCTACCAAAGATATCGACAGCCCTGATGAGTCCGGCACAGTCTTCCAACTCGGTGCCGGCACCTCTGGGTCTGATGCCAGCCCTTGAGCTAGTATCAGTGGGACCCCTACCTCTGATTCCTCCACTGGAACCGGTAGCTATCATCAGTACCCAACAGGACTAAACATCGACATCAACTCGATAGTTGATACTTTGATTTTCTTTCCGAATCCGAGTCATCTTCTTCTGACTCGAAGAAATATCAGAGGTTTCCAGGGCCACCCGGGATATCCCCTCAGATTCCTCTCCTCTTCATGCGAGGCATCGTTCCCCCCCCAGAGGACATGTCCTTTCAGGATTTCATTTGGGGCATGGCAGCAGGTCTCCATATCACAGTAACATTGGAAATGGAACAGAGAGCTGAGGAATTGGAAAGCCTCCAAAAATGCTTCGATGCCCAAAGAGGCGGAAACATTACCGGTGCATCAGATCCTACAAGATCTAATGCTGCATGTGTGTGAGGCCCCACTAACAGTTACGCCTATCGGTAAATTCCTCGAAACAATGTACCGAGTTCCATCATGCCCAAGGTTTCAAAAGCCTCAACTAACACACACCATTCTATGTTGGTGGAATCAGTGATCCGACACATCAAGAGTTCTAAGATTCATTCATTGGTACCGCCTGGCAATGATGCTAGGCTCTCGATGCCTTTGGACATTGCTGCTTCCAGGCATGTATTCTTGCTTCTAGGATTACATCCTATGCCCTCTACATGGGCATGTACCTCAAGGATGTCTCAAGGGATCTAGGAAATTTCACTCCTAGTCTCCCAGATGACAAATGTGATGTGTACCTAACTATGGTCACGCAGGTTCGGAACACTTCTAAGTTCCTGACTAGGGCAGCCTTCGATATCTTTGAGTCTACCAGCAGAGTTGTTGCAGTTTGCATAAGAGCACATAGGATGGCCTGGCTTCAGGCATCTCGAGCAGTGGATTCAAGATAAATTGGCCAATATTCCTTGCTCTGGAGAAAACCTATTGAGTAAAGGTTGGAGAGAGAAGGCAGGAGAGCTTGAGGCAGATGATCTCACCCTCAAGCGCCTCTCAAGAAAGATTTCAGATCCCTCTAGGAGAATGACTTCTTTGTAATGGTCTTTCTACATCTAACAGAGAGATTTTTCTTACCAACCCTGTGCTGTTTTTCAACCTCAGCAACAACAACAAAGATCAGAATCTCAGTCAGCCTAAGAAGGCCAAGACTCCTAAACCCTAACCAGCTGCTCCGCAACAGCCAGCACCTCTTTTTACTCCTTCCTAGAGAGCATAGCTACTCTGCCTCTGCAGAGTCCCCAGCCCCTTCATCTAGCAGACAGACTTTGTGCTTATGCCCACAGGTGGCATCTCATCACATCAGAGCAGTGGACTCTCAACATTGTCCAAAGGGGCTATCTGCTTCACTTTCAAAGCTTACCCCAACCACCTCCACAAGAGATCGGTCTGCAAATGGTTTGCAGGATAATCTCCTGTCCTCCGAGGTGGCCACCCTGTTCTACTCTCCTTACTTTCTTATCCCAAAGAAAATAAGAGGTTTAAGACCCATTCTAGATCTGAGGGATCTCAACAAATTTCTTGTTCGAGAAAAGTTCAAGATGATTTCCCTCAGCACCCTTTTGCCATGCCTTCAAAGGAATGACTGGCTATGTTCTCTAGACCTCAAAGATGCTTACACCCATTTGCTGATCCACCTTCACTGCAGGTAATTTCTGCACTTCCAGGTTCAGCAAATCCATTACTAGTATCGGGTGCTTCCCTTTGTGCTAGCTTCCACACCCAGAGTATTCACAAAATGCATGGCAATTGTCACAGCATACCTGTGTACTTTGGGGATCTCGGTCTTCCCCTACCTAGATGTTTTGGCTAATAAGCAGAGAATCCCCAGAAGTTATAAAACAGTCTCTTTCTTGCACCATCACTGTGGTCCAAAGTCTAGGCTTTGTGTTAAACCTTCCAAAATCCAGCCTGTTTCCCTCACAGCGACTTGAGTTCATCGGCACGCTTCTCGATACATGTCCGGGCCAAGCTTTCCTTCCTCAGGATCGCTCTGCTTGTCTCATCGAGCTGACCCTCGCCATAAAAGGTCAAAGTGCTGTGACAGTTCGAGACATGCTATGTCTTCTGGGTACATGGCCTCCACAGTCCATGTCATCCCATATGCCCATCTACACATGAGACAGGCCCAATGGACACATTTAACCCAATGGAGTAAGGCAACCGGATGTCTCAGACAAAATTTGCACCACACCGCCTCTTGTCAACTCCCTTTAGTGGTGGTGCTCCCCCTCAACATATTCTTGGAAGGTCACTTTTTCAGATGCCTCCATCCCAATGTACCCTAATGACTTACGCTCCCAAACACGGGTGGGGAGCACATCTGAACAATCTCACTACATCGGGGGAAGTGGACAGAATGGGAATGCCAAAGGCAGATCAATCTCCTTGAGCTACATGTTCTCACAAATGCCCTTCAGGTTTTTCATCTCCAGCTGTTGGGCAAACATGGCTTGTTCACATAGTGCATGGCTACTTGGTTGGGCTAAGCCAAGAGGAACTCCTATTCCTTCTGCCAGGAGGCCCTTCAACTCTGGTTCTTCGCCACTGCACACCGCATCCATCTCTGGCTGGTGTATCTTCCAGGTGAGCGCAATATCCTGGCAGACACTCGGCTGCATCCTCCGTCCACACAAGTGAACTCTAAAACAAGAGACGGCATCTTGGATTTTCCGCATGTGGGGAACCCTCAGAATAGATCTGTTTGCCACTCCACAGAATGCACGACTATTGCTCTTGCTCCAGACTTCCCTTGTGACAGTCAGGCAGTGGATGCCTTTCTCCTCCATTGGGGCTCGGGACTGCTTTATGCATTCCCACTGCCGCCCCCCCTAATACTCAGAATCATGGAGCCTTTGTATGTCTGCAGCTTGAACAGAGTTTTAACAGCCCCATAATGGCCCCGTCAACAATTGTTTCCTCTGCTGCTTCATCTAGCACAGACTCCACACCTCAGTTTGGGTCATGTCCCCGACATCCTCTCTCAGGATCCCAGGTTACTCCTCCATCCCAATCCACAAGCCCTCCGTCTCACGGCATGGCTCCTAAAAGCATGACCTTTGATCTGGATCTCCCCTAACGGGTCAAGGACGTCTTGCTTGCATCATGCAAGCCATCTATCAGAGATTCATGCCGACTGCTTACATATCCCATTCGTCTCACAAACTCTCCTATTATCCACTCGTTCCTCTGCCTTTTATGTACGTGCCCCCCCCCCCTCTGGAATTCCCTGCCCCCTCACCTCTGACTTGAAGCATCTTATAATACCTTCAAGTTCAATTTAAAGACTCACCTTTTCAACTTGGCTTTTAATTCCTTGCCCTCCTGAACCCCCTTTCTTTACTTTAGAATTACAGACGACTTCTCGAGTATGAATTTTTCTATCTCTGTCCTATTATTTATGGAGTTTCTTAATGTCTTTCCTTTTAATATTTTTTGTTTTTGCTGTACACCACTCTGGTGCTTTTGTGAAGGGCGGTTAGTTTTAATAGACATAAACATAAACATTCTTATGCCTTCAAATGGCAACAGTTCACCTTTTGGTGCACACCAAATCAGATCGATCCATCTGACTGTCCAGTGGAACTTCTTCTGCATTATCTTTTACACTTAAAAACATAAGAACATAAATCCCATACTGAGTCAGACCAAGGTCCATCAAGCCCAGTATCCTGTTTCCAACAGTCTCCAATACAGGTCACAAGTACCTATCAGTTTCCCAAAGAGACCCACAGGTTCCATAATGTTTGTATTGGGGCAAGCAGTGGATTACCTGGTTCCACTTAAATAATGGTTTATGGACCTTTCCTCTTGGAACTAGTCCAAACCTTTTTTTAAATCCAGCTACCTAACAGCTTTTACTACATCCTCTGGTAACAAATTACAGAGTTTGATTATGCGTTGAATGAAAAAATATATTTTTTCTTATTTATTTTTATATGCCGTGCTTTTTCAGATCAGTGTGGTTTACATATAACGTTAACAATGAACTGGTTTACATAGAACAGATTGCATAGAACAATTTACATTCAATTTACATTGAACTGGCATTAACATGAACGGTTTAACAGTAAAACATTAACAGTAAAACATTAAAACGTCAAACAGTTTTAGATAGGACAGGTTAGTCTTAAATGGGTTACACTGTAGCTTCATTGCATGTCCTAGTCTTTTTACTTTTTGATGCTGTAAAGAATTGATCTATGTTTACCTGTTCCACTCCATTCATTAATTTATTGACCTCTATTGTATCTCCCCTGAGCTGTCTTTTCCAGGTTTGAAAAGCCCTAATCTTTTAAGCCTCTCCTCCTAGGGGGTATCATTCCATCCCCTCTACCATTTTGGTGATTCTTCTCTGTACCTTTTCTAATTCTGCTATATCCTTTTTAAGATACGGTGACCAGAGTTGCACACAATATTCAAGGTGTTGTCGCACCATGGTATGATACAGAGGCATTATAATATCCTTTGTTTTATTCTCCATTCCTTTCCTTATGATTCCTAGCATTTTATTTGCCTTCTTGGCTGCTGCTGCGCACACGGCGGAGGGTTTCAATGTGTTATCCACGATGATGCCTAAAACTCTTTCTTGGGTGATAGGTTCCACATTAGAAACCTACATCGTATAACCATAGTTTGGGTTTTTCTTTCCTAGATGCATAACTTTGCACTTGTCCATATTAAATTTCATCTGCCATAGGGGCGCCAAGTTTTCCAGTTTATCAAGGTCCTCTTAGTGCCCCTTTAACTCCTCTATCATCTAATGGACCAGCTGATTCTCTCACAGGGTTTTTGCTACGGATGTACTCAAAGTCTATTTTGCGTTTTTGCTTCCACAGAAAGCTTCTTCTCAAATTCTCCCTTTGCCTGCCTTATCAATGCCTTGCATTTGACTTGCCAGTACTTGTGCTGTTTCCAGGTTTCGTCGTTTGGCTCTTTTCCATTTCCTGAAAGATGCTTTTTTGGCAACAGCCTCTCTGACCTCGCTTTTAAACCATGCTGGCAGTTTTTTGGACTTCCTTCCACTTTTCTTAAAGCATAGAATACAGCTGGTCTGGGCTTCCAAGATAGTATTTTTCAACACCACCCAAGCTTGATGTAAGTCTTTTAACCTTTGCAACTGCTCCTTTTAGTTTTTTCTTAACTATTTTCCTCATTTTATCAGTCTCCCTTTCAGAAGTTAAAAGGTAGTACTGTGGATTTCCTTACTATCCCTCCTCCACTAATTAAATCAAACGCAATCATGCTATGATCACTATTGCCAAGTGGCCCCAACACCCTTATCTCTTGCACTAGATCTGGTGTTCCACTAAGGACTAGGTCCAATGTGGCTTCCCCTGTGGTCGGTTCATGAACCAGCTGCTCCAAGAAGCAGTCATTTATTTCATCTAGGAACTTTATCTCCCTAGCATGTCCTGCCGTGACACTAACCCAGTCGATACCGGGGTAATTGAAATCACCCATTATTGTTACTGTGCTGTAACTTTTGTTAGTTTCCTTGATTTCTTTTGAGCATTTTAGAGACTGTATTTTATTCATATTAGTCTGGCTATTGGTAGACATGGGTAATTTGGGATCTTTGCTTTCTATCTTTTAACCAGTTCCTGATCCACAATAGTACACTGCCTCCTATCCCATGATGTTTTAACTTCACCAAGAGTGTCTCATGAGGGACGTTGTCAAAGGCTTTCTGAAAATCCAGATACTTTATCAACCGCCTCACCTTTGTCTTCGTGTTTGTTCAAAAAAATACAACAGATTAGTAAGACAAGATCTTCCTTGGCTAAAGCCATGTTGGCTTTCTCCCATTAAACCATGACTTTCTACATATTCAGTAATTTTGTTCTTTATAATGGCTTCTACTATTCTGCTCGGTACTGATGTCACCTGTAGTTTCCCAGATAATCCCTGGAATCCTTTTTAAAAATTGGCATTACACTGGCCATTTGCCAATCTACAGGTACTACAGATAATTTTAATGATAGTTCACAGATTACTAATAGTAGGTCGTCAATCTCGTATTTTGGTTCTTTCAACACCCGCTGGTGTATGTCATCCAGTCCAGATGATTTGCTACTGTTTTAATTTATCAAAATTTCTTTCAATTCTTCTGATGCATCACCTTTAAATATCATTTCAGTCATGAGTAGCATCCCTACATCTTCTACAGTAAAAGACAGAAGCAAAGAATTCATTTAGTCTCTCTGCTATGGCCTTGTCCGCTCTTAGTGCCTCCTTTACCCCTTTTACCCCTCTATCATCTAATGGTCTGACTCTCACAGTATTTTTTGATACAGATGTACTTGAAAAAGTCTTTATTATACATTTTTGCTTCCACAGCAAGCTTCTCAAATTCTCTTTGCCTGCCTTATCAATGCCTTGCGTCTAACTTGCCAGTGCTTATGTTTCCAGTTTTCATCATTTGGCTCCTCTTTCAATTTCCTGAAAGATGCTTTTTTTGGGGGGCTACAATAGCCTCTGACCTCACCTTTAAACCATGCTGGCAGTTTTTTGGCCTTCCTTCCTTCCACCTTTCTTAAAGTGTGGAATACAGCTGGTCTGGACTTCCAAGATAGTATTTTTAAACAATGCCCATGCTTGATGTAAATCTTTAACTTTTGCAGCTGTCCTTCTAGTTTTTTCTTAAGTTTTCCTCATTTTATCATCTCCCTTTTGAAAGTTAAAAGGCAACACTGTGGATTTCCTTACTGTCCTTCCTCCTCCATTTACGAAATCAAATGCGATCATGCTATGATCATTATTGCCAACTGGCCCAGACACCCTTACTCTTGCACCAGATCTTGTGTACCACTAAGGACTAGGTCCAAACTGGCTTCTCCTCTTGTCTGTTCATGAACCAGCTGCTCCAAGAAGCAGTCATTTATTTTATCTTGAAACTTCATCTCCTTAGCATGTCCTGCCGTGATGCTGGCCCAGTCGATACCGGGGTAATTGAAATCACCTATTATTAATACTGTATTGTAACTTTTGTTAGCTTCTCTGATTTCTTTGAGTATTTCATTATCCATTTGTTCATTTTGGCCAGGCAGTCGGTAGTACACCCCCACTGCCATCGCCTCCCCCCCCCCCCCTTTTTTTTTTTTTTTTTACATAAAATCTGTATGGATTGACATTCCATCGTGTGTTTTGTTTCCTGCAAAACTTTAATCCTGTGACTCAATGCCCTCTCCAACGTAGAGTGTAACTCCTCCACCAATTTGATCTATTCTATCATTGCAATATAATTTGTACCCAGGTATCAGTGTCTCACTTCCATTATGTCTCAGATACCAATTGTATCTAATCTCTCATTTAGTGCTATATATTCTAACTCTTCCATCTTATTTTTTAGACTTTTAGCATTTGCATACAAGCATTTTAGAGGTCATATTTTATTTGTATTAATCTGGTTATCAGTAGGCAGGGGTAATTTGGAATCTTTAAGCTCTGTGTGCTCTGTACTTAAGGGCATTTGGGTTATTTTTGACTTTATTGGAACTTCTGTGTCGATATGTCCTAACTTCAATCTTTTGCTAGTATCCTTTATGGATACCTCCTTTGAACCATGTTCTCTTGGGTGACTGTTGGATTTCCCCTATTATCTAGTTTAAAAGCTGCTCTATCTCATTTTTAAAGGTTTAAAATCAGCAGCCTGGTTCCATCCTGGTTAAGATGGAGCCCATCCCTTTGGAAAAGCTCCTCCAGTTCCTAACAAATCCAAAACCACCACCTTTGCACCATTATCTCATCCCTGCATTGAGACACTGGAGCTCTGCCTGCCTTTCGGGTCCTGTGCGTGGAACGGGAAGCATTTCTGAGAATGCTATCATGGAAGTTCTGGATTTCAGCTTCCTACCTAAAAGCCTAAATTTGGTCTCTAGAACATCCCTATCACACTTTCGTATGTCATTGGTATCAACATGTACCAAAACAGCAGGCTCCTCCCCAGTGCTATCTAACATCTTGTCTAGGTGGCATGTGAGGTCTGTTACCTTCGCACCAGGCAGGCATGTTACCCAACGATCCTCACGTCTACCAGCCACCCAGATATCTACATGCCTAATGATCGAATTACCAACTGTAAGGGCCGTCCTAACACTCTCCTCATGGGCATATGGCCCTGGAGAAACCTCCTTGGTGTGATAGGGCCTGTCTTTTGGGTGATATAAAATCCTAACTACAGGATCACTTCTGCCACACCAGGGTGATGCTCTCCTGTCATATGACCTCTCTCCTCCATGCCAACAGGGAGGTTGCCAGACTGGAGGTGGGACTTCAGAACTACGTCCCTGTAGGTCTTGTCTATATACGTTTGTCTTCCTTATGTCTTCCAAGTCTCTGGCCTCCAGAGATTGGACTTGACTCATTCCCTGAGAGCATAAGAACATAAGAGATGCCATACTGGGTCAGACCAAGGTCCATCAAGCCCAGTATCCTGTTTCCAGCAGTGGCCAATCTAGCTCACAAGTACCTAGCAGTTTCCCCAAAAGACACAGGTTCCACAATGCTTGTATTGGGTCAAGCAGTGGATATCCTGGGTCCCCTTTAATAATGGTTTATGGACCTTTCCTTGAGGAACTTGTCCAAACCTTTTTTTAAACCTTGTTACACTAACAAAGGGCTCCTTGCACCTAGTGCACACATAAGACCCCTCACCAACTGAGAGGAAATCATACATTCGAGATACAATGCAAAAGACTGGAAAACCTCCATCTCGTTGCTGGACTGCTGTCTGCATCTTAGTTTTAAGGTTTTATTCAGATATTAAAGTTATAAAACCCACCGAGGAAGATTCAGCAGGGCCATTTGCCCATGAGGGAAGGGTTAGGACAGCTGTTATAGTTGGTGATTCGATCATTAGGCATGTAGAAACCTGGGTGGCTGGTGGAAATGAGGATCGCCTGGTAACATGCCTGCCTGGTGCGAAGGTAGTGGACCTCATGCAACACCTAGATAAGGTCTTAGATCAGCGGTTTTCAACCTGTGGGTCGCGATCCCCACGGGGGCCGCCACAGGAGTTAGCGGGGGTCGCCTTGCCTCACTTCACTCCGCTGTTCAAAAACAAAAAAAGCACCCAAGTTGCTTCCACTGCCGAGTCCGCTTCTCGGCAGCGGCAAACTCACCGCCTCCCAGTCCCTTCTAATGCAGCCGCAGCTCTCTGCCTCTTAGGGAACCATGGCTATGCCAGTAAAACCGTTGCGGAGCCTTCCTGTCCCTTGACGGGCTCTGTCCGTGCAGCATTGTCCCGCCTCCAAAGGACGTTGTTTACCACTTCCTTTGGAGGTGGGACAATGCTGCACGGAGTCCTCAAGAGACGGGAAGGCTCCGTAACAGGTTTACAGGTATAGCCGCGGTTCCCTAAGAGACACGGACCCGCGGCTGTAGAAGAACAGCAGGGCAGCAGCAGGCAGATGAGAGGGGAGGAGGGGGCAGGGAACCTGCAACGGGGCTGACATGGAGGTAGGGGTCTTACATGGCTAGAGGGGGGCTGACATGATTGGGGAAAGGGAGGGGAGGGGGGCTGACATGGATATAGGGAAGTAGGGAGGGGAGGGAGTAAAAGGGGATATAGGGAAGGAGGGAGGGGTGGCTGACATGGATTGATGTAGGGAGGGAGGGAGCTGACATGGACAGAGGGGGGGCTGACATGGATGGAGGGAGGGAGGGGGGCTGACATGGACAAAGGGAAGGGACATACTGTACAGACGGGCAATAAATGCTGGACAGAGGGGAGAGACAGTGCGGGTTAGGATTATAATGGGCAGATGGGGGGGCTAGGACTGGTAATGGGTTGATTAGGGAAGGCTAGGACTGGGAATGGACTGATCAAGGGGGGGTTGGGACTGGTAATGTGCTGATAGGGGGGCTAGCACTGGAAATGAGCTGATCGGGGAGATTAGGACTGAAAATGGGCTGATGGGGGGGGGGGTAGGACTGGTAATGAGCTGATGGGGAGGTAGGACTGGTATTGGGCTGATTAGGGAGGCTAGCACCGGTAATGGGATTGAGGGGGGACTAGCACTGGAAGTGAGCTGATTGGGTGGCTTCGACTGGGAATGGGCTGATAGTGGGGAGGGAAGGATAGAGCTGCTGGCCCTGGAAGAAAACTGGGGGCTAAGGCTACAAATGGGCTGATACAAGGGGATGGGAGAATGGAACTGGAAGGGAGTGGATCTGAGAGGGGCTGCCATGGTATTTGTACTAGAAGGGACTGGTCAGTGGGGAAGGAGGGGGACTGGAAGGGAATGGACACCAGTGGCAGTCATGGGGAATGCAAGTTGACATTGGAAGGTACTGAGAGTGAGGACTGGAAAGGGGCTGATACTGGGGAGGTTTACTGGGACTGGAAACAGGCTGATGGAAAGAAGTGAAGAAAACGAAAGAAAAGATAAGAAATGGCAGATGGACCATAGACCACAGAAAGAGAGCTAAGACAGGAAAGCAGAAGCCTCAGATCAGGACCAGCATGATCAGAGAATAAATTGGTCAGACAACAAAGGTAGAAAAAATAATTTTATTTCATATTAGTGATTTGACTACAAAATCATCATAATTTTGAAATCAAATATTACTTGTTATTGTGATTAATTATTGTGGTTTAAATAAGTAAATATTATAGATAAAAACATATTGCAAAGGCCTATAATATATTAATAATTCAACAAATGATTACAGCGACAGTGCGTTAACGGTAAAGGAAGAGACGCATTTGATTTTATCATTGGGGGTCACCACAAGTTGACCAATGGTAAAAGGGGTCACGGTACAAAAAAGGTTGAGAACCACTGTCTTAGATAGTGCTGGGGAGGAGTCTGCTGTCTTGGTACATGGCAGTACCCATGACATAGTAAAATGTGGTAGGGTGGTTCTGGAGGCTAAATTTAGGCTTTTAGGTAGGAAGTTGAAATCCATAACTTCCAGGGTACCGTTCTCCGAAATGCTTCCCGTTCCACGCGCAGGACCCAAAAGGGAGAACATTCTGGGGAAATGAGGGGCTCTTCCAAAGGGATGGGCTTCACCTTAACCAGGATGGAACCAGGCTGCTGGCATTAACCTTTAAAAAGGAGAGAGAGATTTTTAAACTAGATAATAGGGGAAAGCTGACAGTCGCCCAAGAGCGCATGGTTCGGCAGAATGTATCCTTGAAGGATACTACCAAAAGCAGAGAGGTTCCACAAAAGAGTAAAGTAGCCCAAATGCCCTTGAGTATGGGGCAGACAGAACTTAAAGATTACAAATTACCCATGCCTAGCAATAGCCAGATTAATATGAATAAAATAGTCTCTAAAATGCTTGTATGCAAATGCTAGAAGTCTAAAAAATAAGATGGGAGAGTTAGAATATATAGCACTAAATGAGAGGTTAGATATGATTGGAATCTGAGACATGGTGGAAAGAGGACAACCAGTGGGACACTGTGATACCTGGTTACAAACTATATCATAATAATAGAGCTAATCAAATTGGTGGAGGGGTTGTGCTCTATGTTAGAGAGGGCATTGAGTCAGAAAGGGTTAAAGTTTTTGCAGGAAACAAAATTTGCTGTAGAATCTCTATGGATTGAAATTCCATGTAAAAAGGGGAAGGCGATGGCAGTGGGGGTGTACTATCGACCGCCTGGCCAGAATGAACAAATGGATGATGAAATGCTCAAAGAAATCAAGGAAGCTAACAAGTTACAGCACAGTAATAATAATGGGTGATTTCAATTACCGCGGTATCAACTGGGATAGTGTCACGGTAGGACATGCTAGGGAGATAAAGTTCCTAGATGAAATAAATGAATGCTTCTTGGAGCAGCTGGTTCATGAACCGACCAGAGGGGAAGCCATATTGGACCTAATCCTTAGTGGAACACCAGATCTGGTGCAAGAGATAAGGGTATTGGGACCACTTGGCAATAGTGATCATAGCATGATCGCGTTTGATTTAATTAGTGGAGGAGGGATGGTAATGAAATCCACAGTACTACCTTTTAACTTTCAAAAGGGAGACTATGATAAAATGAGGAAAATAGTTAAGAAAAAACTAAAAGGAGCAGTTGCAAAGGTTAAAGACTTACATCAAGCTTGGGTGGTGTTGAAAAATACTATCTGGGAAGCCCAGAGCAGCTGTATTTTACGTTTTAAGAAAAGTGGAAGGAAGTCCAAAAATCTGCCAGCATGGTTTAAAGGTGAGGTCAGAGAGGCTGTTGCCAAAAAAGCATCTTTCATGAAATGGAAAAAAGAGCCAAATGACAAACTGGAGACAGCACAAGCACTGGCAAGTTAAATGCAAGGCATTGGTAAGGCAGGCAAAGGGAGAATTTGAGAAGAAGCTTGCTGCTGAAGCAAAAACGTATAATAAAAACTTTTTCAAGTACATTCATTGCAAAAAACCTGTGAGACAAGTCAGTTGGTCCATTAAATGATAGAGGGGTTAAAGGGGCAGTAAGGCGACATGGTGATAGCGGAGAGACTGAATGAATTCTTTGCATCGGTCTTTATTGAGGAAGATGTAGGGATGTTACCCATGACTGAAGTAGTATTTAAAGGTGCAGAAGAATTGAAGGAAATATCGATATATCGAGAAGATATATTATAACTGTTTGATAAACTGAAGAGTAGCAAATCACCTGGACCAGATGATATACATCCAAGGGTGTTGAAAGAACTGAAATATGAGATTACTAATAGCAGGTCTGCAATCTGTGAACTATCATTAAAATCATCTGTAATACCTGAAGACTGGAGGATGGCCAACGTAACGCCAATTTTTAAAAAGGGTTCCTGAGGTGATCCGAGAAACAGACCAGTGAGCCTGACGTCAGTACCGGGAAAAATGGTAGAAACCATCATAAAGAACAAATTTACTCAGTATGTAGATAGTCATGGCTTAATGGGAGACAGCCAACATGGCTTTAGACAAGGAAGATCGTGTCTTACTAATCTGTTATGGTTTTTTAAGGTATGAATAAGTAGATAGACAAAGTTGAGTCGGTTGATATAGTGTATTTGGACTTTCAGAAAGCCTTTGACAAGGTCTCTCATCAGAGACTTTTGGCAAAACTAAAGAGTCATGGGATAGGAGGCAGTGTACTATTGTGGATCAGGAACTGGTTAAAGCAGAGGGTTATGGTTATGGTTTTAGGTATTTGATATACCGCCCTAAGGTGAATAGTGGTGTACCCCAGGGATCTTTGCTGGGTCCACTGCTTTTTGACATATTCATAAATGACCTGGAAAAGGGAATAATGAGTGAGGTTATCAAATTTGCAGATGACACAAAACTATTTAAAGTTGTTAAAACCCATCATGAGGATTGTGGAAAATTGCAAGAGGATCTTGATAAATTGGAAGACTGGGCATAAAAATGGCAGATGAAATTTAATGTGGACAAGTGCAAAGTTATGCACCTAGAGAAGAACAACCCAAACTATGGTTACACGATGCAAGGTTCCACATTAGGAACCACCACCCAGGAAAAAGATTTAGGTGTCATTGTGGATAACATATTAAAACCTTCCACCCAGTGTGCAGCAGCAGCAGCTAAGAGAGCAAATAGAATATCATAAGGAAAGGAATGGAAAATAAAACAAAGGATATTATCATGCCTCTGTATCGTTCCATGGTGCGACCGCACCTTGAATATTGTGTGCAATTCTGGTCACTGTATCTTAAAAAGGATATAGCGTTATTAGAAAATGTTCAGAGAAGAGCCACCGAAATGGTAAAGGGGATGGAAGGATACCCCTAATGAAGAAAGGCTAAAAAGGGTGGAAAAGAGACGGCTGAGGGGAGATATGATAGAAGTCTATAAATTAATGAACGGAGTGGAACGGGTAAACGTAGATTGATTGTTTACGTTATCAGAATATAGAAAGACTAGGGGACATGCAATGAAGTTACAGGGTAAACTATTTAAGACAAATAAGAGAAAATATTTTTTCACTCAACGTGTAATCAAACTCTTGAATTTGTTACCGGAGGATGTGGTAAAAGCTGTTAGTGTAGCTGGGATTAAAAAAAGGTTTGGACAAGTTCCTGGAGGAAAGGTCCATAAACCATTTTAAAAAAGGGACCCAGGATATCAATGCTTGACCCAATACAAGCATTGTGGAACCTGTATTCTTTGGGGAAACTGCTAGATACTTGTGACCTAGATTGGCCACTGTTGGAAACAGGATACTGGGCTTGATGGACCTTGGTCTGACCTGGTATGGCATATCTTATGTTCTCATGTTCTTATGTTTGTTTACTTAGGTTTGCAGGGGATACTTATACTAATACAGCTATAACCTTTTTATGTTAAATGGACTTAGTGTACACAAGAATAATTAATCTCAGGTTCTTTAATAAACGTCTTCCTGATGAGGATAACTAGCTGCGCCTGAAAGTGATTGTCACATCCCCTCCCCTTTAATAAGTTTAAGAGCCTATAAAGCTAAGATTATCCCAGGGTGGGTGCAAGTCGGAATGGGAGTGAAGGAAAGAAGACTTCTCCTAGGACAAGCAGGATGAGTCAGCCACACCTGGTGACGTCATCCGACGGCGCCGAGACGGAAGTACTCTCCATAGCTCAGAAGGGTTTTCGCCTTTCTGAGCATGAGCCAACTGGCCCTACCCCCCAGCCCGCCCCTAGCTAGCCAGTTTCAGTTCTTCCGCCTTGCCAGCAAGACGGACATTGCTACTCTCCACCAAAATCAAACTTTAAAATCATCAGAAAATTTTTTTTTCTCATCTACAACGTATGTATCATCTATCAGTTTAAACTTGCTTTATGCCTTGTTCTTGTTTCTCTTCAGATACCCATGCCTTCGGGGAACAATCTGCAGGAAAAGATCTCCAGGACTTGGGGCTAGAAAGGAAGCCCAGCCAGCGTGGCAGCCCAGGACGTGCCTAACAGGCCTCCGTCCCCAGCCAGCCCTCTAACAGGCCTCTGTTCCTGGCCAGCCTCAGGACGTGCCTAACAGGCCTCTGTCCCCAGCCAGCCCTCTAACAGGCCTCCACTCCCGGCCAGCTCGACTACTGCTACGGTCCCACAGACATACCGGAAAGAGTGTGACTCGAAATGAAGCTCACAGTAAGCCATGAGCCGCGGCAGCCCAGGACGTGCCTAAGAAGGCCTCCGTCCTCGGCCAGCTTCTTCTCTCCTCCGTCGCTCCGAAGACATCACCACGTGTGGTCCATGGGGGCGGCCATTTTGCAATCTTCCTGTAGGTGAGATCATCACTCTACTCCAGCACGGCTCCACTGGCTGATGCCAGACTCCGCCCCCTTCGCGCTATTGGTTTATGCCAGGCTCCACCCCACCATTCTACTCCTGCTTCACTATTGGCTGCAACCCTTCGGCGCTGAGATGTCTCTCACCGAGGACCGAAGCTCGCTCCCCACGCCGCCACTGATCATCTTGATGCGGAGTGATGCTTCGGCGCAGATCGATGCCGACTTTTCGTCTTGACGCAGAGTGGTGCCTCAGCGCATATCGACGCCGGCTTATTGAGATGGCAAGCAGCGAAACGCTGGAGGCTCCCGAACCATTCATCGCCCCAACTGCCTCTGCATCTCTCGTGTGGCGCCCTCCGCCTCGGCGCAGATCGACGCCGACATCTTGAGGGGGCAAGCAGCAAACACAGCTTGCTCTCCACAACACCGAGGATCGAGGCTTGCCCTCCAGGCCGCCGCTGATTGTCTTGACGCCGAGTGGTGCCTCGGCGCAGATCGACACCGACTTCTTGAAAGGGCATCACTCCCATCAACACGGCGATCTCATCGGGCGTCAGCGCTGTGCGCTTGTACCCCCTTTTGGCGCCGATGTCATCACGCCTCCTGGTCCAGCAGTCAGTCAGGCAGCAGCTCGGCAAGTAGCAGCTCACTATGAATAAGGAGCATTGTCCAGGCATCCTCCAGGTTCTGAGGAGGAGGGAACTCCTTTTCACAAGCTTGTTGTCGAGGGAAACTTCCTTATGGCGCTGGTCTGTCACCCGAAAATCACTCTGCCCCTGCCAACAAGGCATAGCGCTTATTAAGACTCCTTGTGCCTTAGCGCGACGGACTTCCTGCCAGGGGTGCCCTGAACCGCAACTAGACAAGGGAAATCCTTGCGCAGGCAGAATAAATAATTCACAGCTCTCCTGCTGGGCCACTGGCACGCTGAAGTAGAGTGGAGCAGTAGCCTAATGTTCAGAGCATGGGCAAAAACTGCCATCAGAGGGGCACGCTCACCACCAGGTCCCTGTGCCGGGACCCATGACATCAGCACAGCCCTCCTTGGACCACAGGCAGAGCCAATGCTAAAGTGGGCAGCTCCTGCTATCAGCGAATCGACCCATGGCATCGACATAACCTGCTTTGGACCTCAGGTAGCATCAAAACTAAAGTGCGGCCAGCTCCGGTGGTCAGACTAAAGCGCAGCCAGCTCTGGTGGTCAGCAGAACAGACCCGTGGCATCAACGCAGCAGCCCGCAGGCAGGATCTGGACTAGAGCAGGTAGCTTCTGCCATCATCTCCTCCAACAGCCCTTCGAAACAAAGGCGGACAGAGCCCAGGATCAAATCCTGAATGACCACTCGGCTACATACTATTACAGAGCCAGCACGAAAAATTAAACACCCCTACAGGGCTTCATAGCTGCTTCAGTCTTCGAAAGAAAATGCACAGCCTCTCTGCAGCACACTGTGTGCCTGCACGACAGGTTAGAAGAGCAACCTAAAGGCTAGGGTTGGGCAGACTTTGAGTCTCACTGCACCAGCTACATCTAAGAGGATGGAGGGTGGCGGCTCCACAGATGTCCTTAGGACTCTGTTCAATGCCACCGGCAAGAAACCAGCCTGTGCTCCTGGGGGTAAGACAACTGAGGCTGTCCAAAGGAAAGGTGAGGCGCCCTTTCGTGAATACAAAAAACAAAAAAAAAGTTTGGCAAAGCAGCCCTGGAGCGGGAGCACCCGAGGCAGACGATTCCGCAAACTTGTGGAGATCTGCCTTCAGTCCCTCGGGCCCAGCAGCACCTCGGACTCGGCAGCGTTGCCCTTGCAGCCAAGGGACAACTGCTCCCATATGCTCGCCTGCGTCTTGTGCCCTCATACTCCTCCACTGGGGCCACCTCACACCCTCGCCCAAGGCAGTGCCACGCGGTGACAAAAATAAATAAATAGTTTATTTATTTATTTAACATCTCTAGGTGTCTCCCAGACACAGGCAACGATTCAGCAAACCATACTTGTCCTCCCCGGTGAGCCACCAGAAGCCTCACATTGACTGGTTGCTGCCTAAGCTAACATCCACATCACCGTGTCCACAGCAATCCTCCCTTAACACTGGCAGGACAACACGGGTGGTACTACACACAGCCACGGTACTTAGAACAGAGACACTATTCTCCTTTGAGGATCTTTCAGAACTTGTCTCTACTTATCATGGCCTACCGTACAAAGCCTGCACCTCTGGCAAAACTACCCAGCTGCCGTGCAAGGCCCAGAAGACTTCACAGCTACAATGCTAATGGCAGAACCAAGACCCGCATCTCCGGGCTGCGTTCAGTGCTCCAGAACGGGAGCAACAAGCTATCACCAGTCCTTCAGATACAGGGACAACTGGCTACCACCAAGATTTCCCTACTAAACAACTCCTACACAGGAACCCCTGCGAGCTCTGTGGCACTAAACCCTAGAACCTTGTGCCACCAAGACCTTGGCCAAGTTTGCAGGGCTCAAGGCCAGTTGGGGGATCATCGGTCTAGGGATACTACTTATGATCAACCCAGGTGTAGCACTGCAACACGCACACACACAAGCACAGATCCATATCAACAAACATCACAGGTTCAAGACCTGGCTGCAGGCCCAGTTGAGCATTAGAACACACTGCCAGAGTGCCACAGTGTGCCTCCAGAGTGCCACAACGGCTCCTCTCACTAAGGCCCGATTGTCAACAAGGTGGTCATAGTCCCACACCTACACACAAAGGGAACAGGTTCCCACTCCCTTACAAGGCGAAAGGTTGCAGGAAAGTTGGCCTGGTGGCTCTGATAATAAGCACTGTCTACCATCCTAGGAAGGTACCTAGTTCAATCCCTGAGTTGGGACTTATAATCACCCAGCAGGATGCGCTTGTGTTCACTGCGCAGGAGTGGCAACTAGATCAAAAGCTATTAAGGATGGTTCTAATTTAAGTTCTAAACCCCGGACTTACCACTACAACAGTAGTACCCACCCTTCCAGGCAGGACTAACTGCAAGATGCCCTCCCAGAGACAGCTAACAGGTACGCCCATCTGCCAGACATACCTACAGATGGGACTCTCAACCGGGGCATCAGCTCCGTCTCACATAGTGGGGCTGACCACTGATCAGCCATTATACGTCTACAAATGGACAGAACCCAAGACATCCTCATCAGGTCGTAATTCGGACCTGACTCTGTTGGCCTCATACTTACCAATGCGATACGAATGAACTCGTGCCTTGCATCATCATCATGCAAGTCCTATAGTGCTTGGCACAAGTGCCAGACAGGTTTCCCAATTCCCTGGCTTGCAGCCTCTGACGATTGCGCTCGGCAGCCACACTGGCACACTACTTAACTGGCTTACATGGGGAGCATCCCGAGGACAGCACCACCGCAGGCAAAACTGCAATAGACTGCCAGCAAGATTACTGCTAATCCTAATGCCACCTTGGTAGCGCCCCAAACCGCAGCAAGATTACTGCTAACCCTGATGCCATCTCGAGTAGCGCTCCAAAACGCTAGTTCTTCTATGATACCACGAACAAGCCACATCAGCCAGGCCGCTGGAATGCAAGATCCCTCTCGGGAGAAGCAGAGACTCCACACCCTGCATATCATCACAACCCTAAGCAGCTATGTACTCCTCTACCAGGGATTCTCCTTGACCAGGGACCCAAGCAGGTGCTCCAGCCATGCCTAGGGCATTGCCACGCACGCAATGCCACCATGGCCGCCAGGCCATCGGGCTGCAAAATACCTCTCTGGAGACACTCCATACTCTAGACATCATCACAGCTCTATGCAGCTACATTCCCAGGACATACACGAAACAGTGCACCAACAACAAGGGACCCAACTGGTCCCAGCGTAATCCATCTCTAGGAAGTCAGCATGCCCCTCCTCCTGGCACAAGCGGAGGCTCAAACCAAACACAGGACTCTAGCCATGCCAAAGGGTCCATCGACAGCCTGTGGCCCACTCCATGCAACATGGATAAACGTGTCGCCTAGCAACATGGACAAATGCATCGCTTAGCAGTCTCAAGGTCTACACCATTACCTCCTGCCTGGACACATGACTCATGTCCTCCACGGTATCACTCTGTCAACAGACGGTGTTAGTGCTTAGTTGCATCACTCTTGTAGCACTGTCAATATTGCTGCTGGTCCTAGCCTTGCTCGCAATAACCACCTCACTGCCGCGGCTGCATTGATGAGTCAACTGCCGTGTCTGCATTAACGAGCCCATCTTGCAACACTCTTGCCAGGGCTATCCTTGCCCATAGTCATTAACTCAACGTTACTACTCAAAGGGACCCCCTCTACTACTGCACCTCTGCGGCTACCCTTTGAGGCCATTATCTCTGCGGATGCCCATGGAGACCAAATACTCCCACAACCACTGCTACTGCACTTGCGCTTAATGGGCCTGCATGTCTACACGTTCGGTATCACTACACGCGGCTTCTCATGGGCGCACACTCATTAACACTGCACACTGTACTGTGTGCGTGCACTTTGCACGTTTGGCACCACCACCAGGTGCACTACGGCATTGCCCTGCCCTACGGGAATCTTCCAAAGTGTTCCATGGCACAACATTAAAACATCCAGCCCTGATAAGGTGTCCCTGAACCTGACAGCGGCCTTCCCCTTTCCACCACATCGCATGTCAGCTTGGGAGGCACCAGGTGTGGCTGACTCATCCTGCTTGTCCTAGGAGAAAACGAGGTTACTTACCTGTAACAGGAGTTCTCCGTGGACAGCAGGATAAGTCAGCCACACATACCCGCCCACCTCCCCTGGGAAGGGGTCAGCCTCTGACCAGTGCCCGCCTCCTAGCGGCTAAGGCTAAGCTAGTGACGAACTGGCTAGCTAGGGGTGGGCCGGGGGGTAGGGCCAGTTGGCTCATGCTCAGAAGGGCGAAAGCCCTTCTGAGCTATGGAGAGTACTTCCGTCTCGGCGCCATCGGATGACGTCACCAGGTGTGGCTGACTTATCCTGCTGTCCACGGAGAACTCCTGTTACAGATAAGTAACCTCGTTTTACAAGCTGGCTTGCTACACAGTGTCCCGACTTGTGCTTCTAAGGTGAAGTCTTAGAAATTTCCTTGGTGACTCACACAGCTCTTGGTTTGATAGAGGGGGCCTTTCAAATTGCCCTTTGGATCAACACCTATTTTAAGACAACTTCACAGATCTTTTGCTTCCTAACTGGAAGGCCTCTTTGTGAAGGTACTAGAAACAAGTTTAGCTGTTTATTCTACTTGTTTGCCAAGCTATACTCTGATTTGATTTAAATGAAAAGCTCTTTGGTGGTACTAAGATCTGACTCAGCAAACACACTGATTTCCAAAATACACAGATTTATATGCTTTAACCCAAAGATTATCCTTTTTCCCCAAGATTTAGAATATATTCCAGAAGATAATTACTTACAAATACAGATCTATTTCCAGTTGTAATCCCTCTGGGTAGTCGTTCACAGGACCTGAGACTAAGTCTGTCAGAGTCAACCTCCGTGCCATTGCAGCCTATCACAGGCCACTGGGTAGTTATCCCATTTCCTCACACACCCCTTGGTGCAGAAATTCATGCGGGGTCTTCTGCTTTCCAAGCCACCAATTGAACCACCACCGGTGGCCTTGGACCTGAACGTGGTCCTACACAGCTTTTAAAAGCCATGTCTGAGCCCTTGGCTACCACTTCTCCAAAATTTCTGTCTTGGAAGGTCATCTTCCTAATTGCTCTGATCTCAGCTCATCGTATGAGCGAACTACAAGCTCTGGTAGCGGATCTTCCCTATACTCGATTGCACCATGATAAGGTGGTTCTCCGTACCTATCCACATTTCCTTCCAAAAGTGGTGTCTCCTTTTCATATCAATCAGTTTGTCTTGCTACCGGTCATCTTTCCCCGACCGCATGCCTCTAGGGCTGAGGCAGCATTACATTCTTTGTATTGCAAGTGTGCCCTTGCCTTCTACTTGGACTCTGCCAATTATTTATCTTCTTTGACCCAAACCACTTGGGCCTTCCAGTGTCAAAATGCACCCTATCCAACTGGATTTGGGACTGCATTTCTTTTGCCTATGCTCAGGTGGGACTCTCCCTCGAGGGTCATGTCACTACTCACAACGTGAGGTCCATGGTAGCCTCAGTTGCCAACCTCCATTCTGCCTCCATAGAGGAGATCTGCAGGCAGCTTTCTGGTCCTTTGTTCACACCTTTGCTGTTCACTACTACCTTGACAGGGACACCTGTTGGGATGCTGTCTTTGACCAGGCTGTTTTCTCACATCTCTTTGGGACTTAATCACAACTCCTACCAATTATACTTCTCTGGCTCCATGCTCTAGCCTTCTGCATGCAAATCTGCTGGACCACTTTGTGTCCATGCCCTCTTAGCTCCATTTTTTAGCCTCAGGGATGTTTCTTCAGTCTGGTGCCCAGGAGCTTGTGAGTCCCATATGTGAAGACTGCATTCCTGCTTGTTCCTGGAGATAGCATAGTTACTCACCTATAACAGCAGGTATAGGTGTTGGGTATACTTTTTCCTCTATCTCTCAGCTACAAACTCAACTGAGGAGAGGAGTTGGGAAGGCAGATGCACAGGCGCAGTGGAGTGCTCCCAAAGGCTTTCCTATTGGACGCTGGGGAGCGTTCCCACACGAGCTCGGTCAATAACGATGATACCCATATGTGAAGAATGATTCTTCTGTTCCTGGAGATCACCTGTTACAGGCGAGTAACTACGTTTTTTTGTTTGACGTGGCATGGTGTGGGCAATAGACTAGATAGACCATGTGGTCTTTTTCTGCCTTCATATTTCTGTGTTTCAATATGTTCTGTTCTGCCTTCTGCTTCTTCAGGTTATCTCTAAGATTCATTTACAACTGCCTGCTGAATAAAAAGCTGGAATGTTTTTTTCTTTTTGTCCCTTTCCGTAACTCTTTCCAGGCGCTATGTTTCCAATGAGACCTTGTTCAGGATGCTGGTGAGTGCCTCTGGGAGGCTTCCAGAGATGCGCTGGTCACTGGGAGGGAATGCTCCAGTTATGGCCAACCGTCTAGCTCGGGAAGGCTGTGATGTTCTTCTTGGAGGGCGCATGAGTACTGAGCAAATGAATGTCCTCTCTGAGCACATAACAGGTATGTTGCTTACCGAGTGGAAGCGTGCTACTTGCTCATTAGATTATACTTTCCTTTGATGTTTTGTGTCAAAAGGTGGTCTAGCAAATTATGCAAACTAAACTAATCCAGACTTCGGTGAACATGGGATTTTGGGGGGGGGGAGGGGGAGATCTAGTTCTTTGAGAATGCCCTTGGTAACTGAGGATTATGACCAAGCGTAGTAACTTCATGGTGTGTCCTTTGGTCTTACTACTAAGTAGAACATGTAAAGCAAATGGGAAATAGTATTATTTTTTCACACAATGTGTAATTTAAGCTCTTGCTGAGTTGGTATGTCAGACTCCATCTGTGTGACCCCTGTTCACATCCAGGCTAAAAACTTTCTTCTTTGAGTCTGCTTTTGGCTCTTCATCCCCCTAGTCTCCTGTTCACCTCCTATGTGTTTCCTTACCATTCCCCTAGATACTCCTGGTCCCAGTTATTGTGTTGCCTGTCTTGACAAGACTGTAAGCTCTTATGAGCGGGATTGTTTCTTACTTGTCTCTGTGCAGCACTGCATATGCTTTGTAGTGCTATACAAATGATTATTATTAGTAGTAGAATTCATTGCCAGAATATGTGGTAAAAGCAGTTCCTTATCGTCCCTCCAGGCCAGTCCGGTTATACTTGGGTATTCACCGTCCTCCAGCAGCTGAGGACTAAACACATCAGGATTCTGATCCACTAGTATAAGAGCTCCCTCTGCTGCTCTAGAATCCAGTCTCTGTCCTCAGCCGCTGGGTAGGGTGTCCCTGGATGGTGGACCACTCTGGACTTGTTAATGAGTTTTATGCAAAAAAAAAAGTTTTTGGTAATTGGGTAAAAGGAGCTCATTTAGACCTGAAGAGCGATTTTCCTTAGGAAGCAGCAGAGCTGGATAGGCTGAGAATGCTGTAGCCCTCGGTTCAGGGAGCAGAGTGGGGGCTGGTACTGTTTGCAGGGCAGTAGCACTGTAGGAAGCAGAACTACCATGTAGATGAGAGGAAACAAGTCCAAACGTGGAGTAAGGAAAGACCAGTCTTTATGTGTGAAACACCCAGTCACACATAATAAAGATTGGTCTTTCCTTACTCCACTGTTTGCAGGGCAGGCCATTGGATCCGGTCCCTACTGGGAACAGTACAAGCCAGGGGGTAAAACTACCTGGTTGGCCTAGGTCCCTTCCTCTCCCAGCCGGGAATACCAGCAACCATGAGCAGCAGGCCTGCTTGAGTTCCTCTGCCTCCAATCTCCCCCCCCCCCCCCCACCATTCTCATCACATGAGCTTCTGCCTAGGTAGGAAGCATGCTCTTGGTGGCAGCTAGCGATCGCGGTGAGCAGGTGAAGGCAGACAAGAGGGGGGACTGCGTTGCTGGGTGGGTGCTTTGTGGCATCGGCTCTTGTTCCTTGCGGTACTCACTGGGGCTTGGTTTTTCTCTTCCTCTCCCCATGGGTGTATGCAGGCAGGGCTCTTTGTGTGTGGAGTGCTCCGGGCACCACGGTTTGACGGCAGCAGGGGTTTTCTGCTGCTTTGCAGACAACGACATTTTGTTGAATGGCCTTGGTCTGACGCGCTGATGGAGGATTTGGGGAAGCCTTGGCAGGGAGTTTTCTTGACCTGCAGTTCCCACAGTTTTGGCAGGAACCACAGCCATCTTGTTGAGGGCCCTGGTTCTTTCATCAAATCGGTTTGAGCAGGGGAAGGGCAAGTCTAAGGCTGGTGGTAAAGCGAAAGGGGCCCGAATTGCACAGTCAAAGGCTGGGGAGCATCTGGAGTCACTGGAGTCAGTTTTTTTTTTCTCCAGTTTTTATTTTCTTTACATCAGGTCTATTGTCTCAAGAGGAAGCAGGTGGAGGCTGGAATTACTGCAACAGGGGGAGCCCAGAGAGGGGGCCACTTCCTTAAAAAGGTATCTCCAGGAACAAGCAGGAATGAGTCTTCACATATGGGTACGTCGGTACCGACGGAGCCTGCACGGGAATGCTGCCCAGCTTTCAATCAGAAAGCTTTTGGCAGCATACCTCGCGCCTGCGCAGTTGCTTCCCGCCTTCTCCACAGCCTCTCTTCAGTTTTCGTTTTTCCGCGGAGCCGGCAGGACGTCCTCCTGTCAACGCAGAAACTTTTCTTCTTAATTGCTTTAATTATTTTAATTTTTTGTTTTCTTGTGGTCGCGGCTGTTTCTCCCGCTACCACCGGTACCTCCGGTGGTTTTTAGGCTAAAGTCTGTAAAACTTTTCTTCAGTTTTTTTTGCCTTAACTTCTTAGGCCTACTAGACCTTTTTTTCATTATGGAGCCTTCTTTTCCTAAGAAGTGCATCCGATGTGGAAACACCTGTTTCTTTTTAGACACCAATAGCTGGTGTCTCAACTGTGTGGGTCCTGACCCTTTTTCCCCTGACTTGTCAGGAGATAATTTGGTGAGAAAACCTTCAGTATTTAGAGTTTCCCTCGATACCGTTTTTTCTTCGGCAGTGAGGGTACCCGGTTTCTCTACTTCACAGGATCAGGTAACCCAAAAACAGTCTGTTAAGACTAGTCAATGCTTGAGTGGTATGTCCCATGCCCAGCATGGTGACAGCTCCGGCCTTACCCTCAAGAATCCATTGGCATTACCCCTGCGGGAGTCTTCGGGCTCCAAAGCGTTAAAGGGGTTTCAGGATGTTCCTGGGGCTCACCCTCACAGAACATGCCTGAGCCATGCGCGGGGGTGGTATCCGCTTCGAGCGGTACCGAGCCTCCGGCATCGGCACCGGTGTCGAGTACTCCACTCTTCACCAGGGATCGTCATCGGGCATCCTCGGTACCTTTGGGACCGATCGATACGCACCGCATTGACTTCCCTCAATCTCAGCCATGCTCCGGGATGGTACCGGCGTCAATCGGTTCCGATACCCTAGCATCGGCATCGGCATCGGCATGGATGGGTACTCATCGAGTATCCTCGGTACCGTCGGTATCGATCGATGTCACCCAGGCTGCCTTAGTGGTATCGGCATCGCCGATACTACCACCGGCGTCGGAACTGTCGAGACATGCATCGCTAGTCTCGCTCTCTTCGATGCCGAGTCTTGAGTCGATATCGAGTCTCGAGGACTGCGTGCCGACGCGTCCTGGAACCGACTCCTGTCGTTTCCAAATAGGTAGTTCCACAGATCCTAGCCATAACTCCCTAATGATCTCGGTACCACTACAGCAGTTCCCGATGACTACTTCACTTGCTAGTCCTTTATCAGTAGCAATGTTGATGCCTGTTCTTGCACCGATGCCTAGTTTGGAACCCATACCTGGCATTGGTGCAGTACCTTGTACGTCCTCTGATACTCAGACTCTTTCTTTGGCCTCACCAGGAATAGTTCCCATAGGAGATCAGTCTTTTCAAGCTTTTCTCCTGGATATGGCAACCTTTCTTAATATTTCTATCCCTGGTTGTGATCCAACCCATGGCTCACCGGCACAAATGCAAAATATACAGTTTCCTTTACATCCTGCTCTGCAGGATCTCCTTCTCAAGGTATGGAAATCACCCTTACGACTTCCTCAAGTTTCTACAGACATTGAGGTTAGGTACCGAGTACCACCCTCTCCAGGGTTCCAAAAACCTCAACTTTCTCATCGTTCCCTTGTAGTGGAATCAGCACTGAGGAAAGTTAAGAGCAAGAAGAAGCATTCTTCTTTTCCGCCAGGTCGTTCTTCAAGAACACTCGATGCTTTTGGCCGTCAGGCCTTCCAAAACTCTATGCTGGCTTCCAGAGTGTTCTCATATATATTTCACATGAGTCTAACACTCCAGGAAGTCACAGAGAAATTGTCTCTTTTGACCCCTTTTTTACCAGAGCCCAAGGCTACTGATTATTCCTTGCTCATTAATCACAGTCGGAATATATCCTGGTTCCTGTCTCGTGCTTCTATAGACTCTTTTGAGTCCGTTAGCAGATCCTCTGCTATTGCCATTGCAGCACGTCGCAGAGCCTGGCTTGAGGCTTCAGACTTGAACAAACGGGCACAAACTATACTAGCTCATTCTCCTTGTACAGGGGAAAGTCTTTTCAATAAGGAGGCTTTACATCAGGTTGCTCAATGCTCCACTGACTCTTCTTCCACTAGAAACCATTCTAAGCCACCTCCTTCTTCAAAGAGTAGGAAATGTCCTACCAAACCTTCTTTCCCTAAGAAAAGAAAGTTTCATTCATCTCCTGCCCATCATTCGGCTGTACCTAAACAAGGGACACCTCAACCTAGTCTGCAGTCCTCCAGTTCTGGCCAGTCTCTGCATTCCCAGCAACCATAGGAACCGGGAATTGTAACTTACACTTTCCTTCTACATCTTAGAAGTTTTTTCAGTGTACTACCCTGTTAAAAAAAAAAAAAAAAAATCTTGTTCAGGTACTACACACTTCTCCTCTTCTTACTCTCTAGAGGAGCAGTGCAACTATCATCTGATAGTTCCTATCCCAACTGAACATTTTTTCCTTCAGTTCACTTACCCCATGGGTACGTCACCCTCCAACTACTGGGACCTACCATACGTAACTACTTCTCTGGCAAGCTCGTTCCCCAGACAAGAATAGCAGATATCCTCTCTTTTTTCTTGTCTATTTTTCTTATTCAGCACAGGACAGTCTCCTTGCTGTTTCCGTCAGCAGCTCTGCCTGCAGGAGTTACAGTAATTATATTACTGGGACTTTTTCCAAGTTCCAGTCCCTTGTTCAAAATTTTGTCTAGCCTCAGTAGTGATTCCAAGCTGTCTTGGATCCTCCAACTTGTTTAGACTTTCTCACATTATTCTTACCATCTCCTTTCCTAGGATATGGCAACATACCTGACTTTCAGTCAGTTTATCTCATACCTCTCCTGCACAATGCTCTCTGCAGTCTTCAGAGAAGCTTTCTACTATGGGGGCCTTGCTATAGAGCATTGACCTTGTCTCTGAAGTTCCTCTATTATTAGAGAAAAACTTATGAGCCCTTCCTATACCTGAGAGGGTTCTCTGCACCCCCTCTAGATTGGGGTGTTAACACGAGCTATCAGTTCTTCTGCGTGAAGATCCAAGGCATCCACCATGTCAGTGTTCTGTGGAACTCCCGCCTTGTTCCTTACAGATCCCTCAATCCACGAAAATAGATTCTCTATACATAACCCAAGTGGGCTCACCCTCTTGTAGAATGCAAAATCTTTTTCTTTTCTATTCCCCATGTACAATTATGGGGCTGGGTGGTAGTCATGTATCTCAATCTGTTGTCTGGTATGTAGCATCTCCATATATGTCTACATACTTATATCATTTCTCTGGTGGTGCTAAACCATGCCACACAAAAGTTACATATATCTAGGTATATCATCTCTCTCTCTCTCTCTATATATATATATATATATATATAGATAGATATAGATATAGATATATATATAGATAGATATAGATATAGATAGATATTTCACCATCCATATCCTAATCTGGACATATGTATATTTATATATCTATATATATATATATATGAATATATACATATCTATTCCAGCCACATATATATATATCTCCCCATATATATGTGTTTGATGGGGAGCTTCTTAAGGGTTGGTCAATCGTATTCACTATCACCCTTACTGTCTATACTACATGATTTACCTCTTAGAGGTTTTAGACAGTCTGTTGCCCTACGTCCCATACCAAATTATGATACGGGACATGTTAAGCACCAACAACCACTTTGGTGCTAACATCATCCATTTTTTCTTTATGTCCTTGAAGCATCCAGCTTCAATATTTTTCCTATCTCTCGCCAGCTAGGAAACACGGTGTACATCTTTATCTTCAAGTACACTACTATTTTCTGTAGGAATAGGGGTTTTCCATTCCCCCTCTCCTGCCAGGACTGGGCTAGTTTTTCAACTCCGTCAGTCTTCTTCCTTTAGTCCTCAATGTTAATGATGCCTAAAGGAGTTTTCGGCTTTTCCCATAAAGCTTTCCATTGAAGACCTGACGTCTACTCCTACCTAGTTGACACCTGGATCATCTACTACCTCCAGGTCTGGACCTTCATCCTCACTACTGAGAGGTGACCTTGAAGATTCCGCCACTGCTTATCCAGTAGACTCCATCATGCTTCCTACAATACAGTAGGTAAGCTGCATATTTTAAGTGTACATTAAATGTGTTTAATGCTACTCATCATATATACCAAGGACTCCTGTAGTCTGTAGGACCCTCTAGTCCTTGGCTATGCTGTTTCTTTCCTCACAGCTCCTTTGTTGTCAACTCCTACCCTCCATCCCACATTGGATGCCGGGGATTCCTGGAGGACAAAATGCACCCCTGATCCAGGCACTTGCATTTTTATGGGATCTCCCCCTGGCATCTCCAGCTAGGGAGTCCCCATATGTGAAGACTCATTCCTGCTTGTTCCTGGAGATAGCACAGTTACTTACCTGTAACAGGTGATCTCTGGGAACAGCAGGGATTAGTCTTCACAACCCTCCCACCTCCCCTAGGAGTTGCATCTTTTTTATTTTTTTCCTTTTCTCTCCTCGCCTTTGTCTCAGCTCTGAAACTCAACTGAAGAGAGGCTGTGGAGAAGGTGGGAAGTCACTGCGCAGGCGCGAGGGATGCTGCCAAAAGCTTTCTGATTGAAAGCTGGGCAGCATTCCCGTGCAGGCTCCGTCGGTACCGACGTACCCATATGTGAAGACTAATTCCTGCTGTTCCCAGAGATCACCTGTTACAGGTAAGTAACTGTGCTTTATGGGAGAGGCTGATGCCTGGCTGGGTCAGGACTCTTCTCAGTCACCTGCCTCAGAGGACCCGGGGGAAAGGACCTCAGACCTGTGAGGTGAGCCGGGGGTTACTGCTCTGGAAGAAGAGGAAATCCTTCCGGGGAGGACCCAACGTGTTTTGGATATTTCAAAGGGGAGAGCTGTCAGTGTTTATCAGTCACTCCCTAGCTGCTCTGAATATTGTGTCTCCATAGATGGTGGTGGAGGAGCACCTGGAGGATCCTTTGTTACAGGGATTCAAAGGAGCACAGGTCTGCTTCCCAGTCCACAGAGTGATTAAGATGATGATCCAAATAGGAGTTTCCAGAGGCTATTCTTAGAGGGGTAGAGTGATGGTTTGCCTGTATCCTATTCTACAGGAGGAGCGAGACCTCCCTCCAAATGCCCAAAGTGGATGCCTTGGTCTCAGCGATCACAAAGGCGACCATTATTCTGGTGGAAGGTGGAGTGGCCCTGAAAGATCTCCAGGCTCGCAGAATGGAAGCTCTCCTCAAGCAAGCCTTTGATTCCAGTGCTTTGGCCCTGTAGGCTTCCATTTGTGGGCCTATGCTTCTAGGGCGTCCATTCGCTGGTTTCAAGGTCTGTCCCCGGCTGACCTGGAGAGTCAGGTGTCTTTGGAAGGGGCCAAGCTGGAGTCAGCTTCGGCCTACTTGGCAGACGCCTTCTATGACTTGATTAGAGTGACCTCCAAGGCCATGGCCTCCCTGATTACAGCTCAACATTTTCTTTGGCTCCACAATTGGTCAGCAGACACTGCCTCCAAGTCTCGTTTTAGTAAGCTTCCCTATAAGGCTAGCTGCTGTTTGGAGAGGCCTTGGACAAATTGGTGAAAGATCTCACAGAGACCAAGGGAGACTGCTTACCGAAGGACAAGCCAAAAGGAGCAAAGCAAGGGGCACCCCAACAGGAGCAGCCCTGGGCTTTTCTGCATTTTAGGGCCAACTGGTTTGCCCCCTATTAGAGGGGTCATTACAGAACACAGGGGCAGCCCTTTTGTGATTTCCGAGGGACTGCCTGGGGTTGTTACGCCGCTTTGTAAGCTCCAACAAAGAAGACCCAGTGAAGTCAGGGTGGTCCAGGCAGAGGTGGAGAGAGGTCGGTTACAACAGTTTTTACTCCATCTGGGCCACGATAACTACCGACCAGTGGGTCTTGGAAGTTATCAGAGAGGGATATGCTCTGGAGTTTGCTTGTCCCCTCTCCAAAGCCTTTGTCCTCTCTCCAAAGCCTTTGTCCTCACCCTGCAAGGCCCCAGAGAAGGGGGGAGTGGTCCAGAATACCCTCCAGTGCATTTTAGGGTTGCAGGCAATGGCTAGTGCTGCGAGAACAATACAGCTTAGGTCGATACTCCATCTATTTTGTGGTGCAAGAAAAGGAGGGGTCCTTTCGGCCCATCCTTGACCTCAGGCATGCCACACTTCCAGATGGAGACTTTGAGGTCCATCATCCTGGCAGTGTGACAGGGCAAGTTCTTGTCTGTGCTGTATCTGAGGCCTATCTACACATCTCCATTCGGCCAGACCATCAACTGTTTCTTTGCTTTGCAGTCCTGGCAGCAATTTTCAGTTCCAGGCCCTGCCCTTCGGGCTGGCCACTGCTCCCTGCACTTTTATAAAGATCATGGTGGTGGTGGTGGTGGCGATTTTTCAAAAGGGAGGGCATCCTGATGCATCCCTATCTGGACAACTGGCTCATCCAGGCAAAGTCAGAGGCCAAAGGGGTCTCTGCTATGTGTCGGGTGGTGGAGTTCCTGGGCAATTTGGGCTGGGTGGTCAACCCAGCCAAGAGTCTGCTTCAGCCTGTTCAGTGCCTGGTGTATCTGGGGATGCAATTTAACACCCAGGAGAGGATGGTCATATTACCCAAGGAATGGGTCAATAGGTTGCTGTCCCAGACTTGGATATTTTTGTGCATGAAGGCGCCAAAGGCATGGTATTACTTGCTGCTACTGGGGTCCATGGTGGCTGCGCTGGACCTGGTACCCCGGGTATGGACCCTGTCAGCACTTCCCTGCTAGCTAGTGGACGCCAGGGCAGGTGGGACACAAAAATATAAGGTTAAGATTGGAGAGTCTTCTAAAGGCCCAAATGGCTCTTGGTCCTTGTAGTTGCTTTAGCTCCAATCTTCAATGAAACAATCAAGCTGAGTGGTGGGAATTAATAAGGCTTTTATTTCCCTTTTCACAGAGGTTCTAAATAGTGGGTTACAACTTTAAAGCAAATGTCCTTAACTCAGGTAGAAAACAAACTCAGGGTTCAAAGCAAAAACTGTTATACGTCACAGGAATGGAGGTGCTCAAACAAATACCGAATGCTCTGCTGGCAATTCACCCAATCACAAGTCTGGCAGTGACTCTAAACTTTCCGAAATACAAAGTGTACAGTCCATCCCATGGTCAGATAAATCTCCTGCCAGTTCCACTTGCATTGGCTCTTATCCAAAAACTCTGATTCTATATCCCTGGTTTCTTGTAAAACACATTCAGGGGTTTTGCATATTTTCTGTAGCAGTTCCCAATGTCCTTGGCCTAGCCTAGGGCGTCGGCCACGTGCTGTGTTAGGCTTTAAAGTACCCTTTTTTCTTAGAGGCTTTATAGCAGCTTTATCATAGCTTAGCTCCAGGAACAAGCAGGAATAAGTCCTCACATATGGGTACGTCGGTACCGACGGAGCCTGCGCGGGAAAGCTCCCCAGCTTCCCAGAAGGAAAGCTTTTGGGGCCTCCCACTGCGCATGCGCGCTGCCTTCCCGCCTTCCTGACCAACTCTCCTCAGTTCTTCTTTTTTCCGCGGAGACAGCAGGTCGTGTTCCTGTCACCGCTGAAGAAGTTATTTTAATTTGTTTCTTTGGCCGCGTGTCTGCCTTCCCCGATTCCGGACCGGTACCGCCGGTCTTTTTTCTTTATTTCTTTACAAAAAAAAATCTTATTTTCCCCACTTGGTGTGTTTGTTCTGTGAGGCCTCTAGGCCTTCACAGAATTCTCCCTCATGGAGAAACAAGCCTCTGGTTTTAAAAAATGCAGCAAGTGTAGCGGTACTATATCAGTCACAGACTCCCATGAATGGTGTCTTAAATGTTTGGGGCCTGACCACTCCATTCCGGATTGCCCATCCTGTTCTTTGATGTCTAAACGTGGCTTACAAAACCGGGCAGCCAAGTTTCACATGCTGTTTTCTACAGATACTCCAGCATCGACATCTTCCAGGTCTTCCTCTCCTAATGGATCTCAGGTAACCAAACATTCCTCTGGCAGGTCCTCAAAGGGCAAATCTCCCTCCAAGTATCGAGATGCCCCCGGGCTTGACCCTGAGGACCCTGCCCCAGCCAAACAACCCCGGCGGGAAGCTCCGGCTTCCAAAGCTCCTCCTATGGGGTTACAGGTTGACATCGATGGCACGGCCTCGACCGATCACCTGTTAGACTGTTCTGGGGTACCGGCTCAATCTTCCGGTACCGACATCCAGACAGTCGTGGCGTCTATGGATCATACAGTTCAATCCATGCAGCAAGCTATTATGGCTTTTATTAGAGCTGCGACGCCATCGGTACCGCAGCCAGCGGTACCGACTCCGGTTCCGGTACCACAACCGATACCGGTACCCAGGGCATCCACATCGACCAGGATACCGATTCCGGTTCCCGGTTCTGGGGTTTTCCCCGATACCGATCCGGTTCCGGGTACCCCCGATGTTGATACCGGTCGATACGCTTATCGATCCCTGGAAGCAAACAGACGATACTTCGAGTCTTCTGATGATTCTGATTCATCAGATGACTCTGCTGAAGTATCCCTAACTCTACCTGAAGAGCCCTCTTCTCCAAAGAGGAGAATGTCTCCTCCAGAGGATTTGTCCTTTCAAGACTTCATCCTTGAAGTGGCTAAAGGTCTCTCTATTTCAGTAACCTCTGAAAAAGAACCTAGAGCAAAAAAATTAGATATTTTAGGATACTCTAAGGTTCCCAAAGAGGCAGTCACCTTGCCCATTCATGAAATTCTTCAAGAACACATGATGGACTTATGGGAGACTCCTCTCACCCTATCTCCACATTCTCGTCGGTTGGACACCATGTATCGTGTCCCTCCTTCTCCTGGTTTTCAAAAACTCAGCTCCCTCACCACTCTATTGTGGTGCAGTCAGCTATGAAAAGGATAAAGAGTACCAAAAGACACTCTTCTACTCCTCCAGGGAGAGAATGTAGGACTTTGGATGCTTTTGGTAGAAAAATCTTCCAAGCAAGTATGCTTATTGCTAGAATCAATTCATACAGCATCTATATGGGCATGTTTCTGAAGGAGATTGCATTGAAAATACGCCATTTTCTCCCCTTTATCCCAGAGGATAGAAAGGAGGAGTTCCTTCTTTTGCTAAAGCATACCCAAGATATATCAAAGTTCTCCAACAGAGCAGCCTTTGACTCCTTTGAGGATGCTAGCAGAGCCTCAGGTATTGCCATAGCGGCTCGCAGAATTGCTTGGCTCCAGGCCTCTGACCTAGAACCCTGGGTCCAGGATGGGTTGGGAAATCTGCCCTGTACAGGTGAGAATCTGTTTGGTAAGGAGTGGCAAATCAAAGCCACCCAAATGGATGCAGAAAATGCTGCTTTAGATAGACTTTCTAAGTCTACCTCTGCCCCTGTCAAGAAAAAATCTTTCAAGAAGCCTTTCTATAAGAAGGCCAGATTTGCTACAAATACTGGCCAACAATCTTCTGCAGCTCGCTTTGCTCCTAAGCGTCAGCAGCCTAAACAGGCCAGGGCAAAACCTGCAGGGGCTGCTACAGCCCAGCAGTCCCAACCCCCTCAGGGTTTTTGACTCAACTCTAGAGAACTTGACCTTTCTGGCTCTAAAACATCCAGAGCCTCTCACCATTCCAGGAAGGTTAACTCATTTTGCTCCCAGATGGGAGCAAATCACATCAGAACAATGGACCCTCTCTATCATCAGAGAGGGCTACAAACTACATTTCTCCAGCCTTCCTCCCCATACCATGGTGAGATGTTTCAATTCTCCCCCTTCTCTCCTGAACCTGTTAGGTCAGGAGGTGACCACCCTTCTCGCCCAAAAGGCAATAGAAGAGGTTCCTCTTCTTCAACAGGAGTCAGGGTTTTACTCCCCTTATTTTCTTATTCCCAAGAAAACAGGGGCGTACAGACCTATTCTAGATCTCAGAGAATTGAACAAATTCCTATGCAAGGAGAAATTCAAGATGCTTTCTCTAGGTACTCTCCTTCCATACCTACAGAGTCAGGATTGGCTTTGTTCTCTAGATCTCAAGGATGCGTACTGTCGCCCACTCACCCTCCCAGAGGCCTTAGTGTGGGTAAGGTGAGCGGGGAAGTGTTCTTCTTGAGGCTGTGAACCACTATTTTGAGGCTTGGTAAAGCCTTCTGGGTATTGTAGTTCAGTAGCTTATGAAGTAAATAGTTGTGCACGAGATAGTAAGGTAAAAATAGGATTTATTCCCTTCCCAGGGTTGGATTTTAACCTTGAAAATACAGCAACATAAAGTCCATACTTCTGATACAATGAAACAAAATGATAACCAAACTTAGGCAGTGCTTGTCTTCAGCTTCTTAAGGTAACACAAAAAGGCACAGAAAACAGTTTAACTTCCAAACACTCTTTGGACTGTTTTCCTTCTTATAATAATATAGCAATACTAGCATAGAGAGTGTATGCTGTCTGACAGCGTGTATGTACAGTCCATCAACATCTCCGTGTCTGGAGCTTGGTAAAAATCACATTGCATACCATCAATGTCCTCCTCAGCTTCCCGTGGGGTGAACTCTTTTCCCTGCTTGATCACTTCCTCTGCAAAGGGCAAAGGGTTCCCTTCCCCCAACGGCCTAGAGGAGCCTGGGTGTTTACCATAATTACTGTTGGCTCTTTCACACAGCTCCTGGTATGTACAAGGAACTGGGTTAGATTCCTCTGCTCTGCTATTAGGTGGTATTTGCCTACCTTCCAGCAAACTCCTTTCCAGGAACCTCCTTGGCTGCAACACGGCTCAAGGTAAAACTTTTCCTTTCTGCTTTGCCTGGGTTTTCTTACAGGCAGAAGCTCAGCTTCAGGGGAATAAACTTTTCCTTCAGAGTACTTAGCATTATAAGGCTGAGACTGCCTTACCCGGGTTTTAAAGCAATGTTCCTTGCTTTCTGGGAAATAGAGTTCCTCAGTGCACTGACCAGCCGTGCACTGCTTCCTACAGCGTGGAACTGTCTGTCTCTTTGGGTCAGCATGCCTCCCACGGCTCCCTTCTTCAGAGGAGCTTTCCTGGGTAAGATTGGGACTCCCTTCCCTTCTCTCGTCCTTCCACTCTGTTCCCAAGACAGTTCTCCTTTGGCTGGGTCCTTGGTTAATTCTTCTCCTCCCTCTCTCCTCACTACTCCCTGCTAGGTGATTTTGAAATGTGTTGCCTTTCCCGTTTGCTTGGGCTCCGCCCCTCATCAGCTGCCTCCCCTCTCCTAATGAGTCATGGGTTAGCTCCTGGCTTGGGCGTTCCCTAGTACTGAGTGACATAGTTTGTTTGGGGTTTCTATGCCAACCTTCCTCCATGTTTTCCTTTGACCTGTCAAAAGTGGATTCATTCTGAAGTACATTCTCTGTCTCCATAGGCTCTGATCCTTGTGCCTCATGACAGTACACACATATACTCATCCATCCATCCCACAGAAAATTCCTATGGTTTCTGTTCCAGGGAAAACATTTCCAATACAGAGTACTTCCCTTCGGTCTAGCCTCTGCTCCAAGGGTATTTACCAAATGCATGGCAATAGTAGCTGCATTTCTACGAGCCCTGGGAATTTTTGTTTTCCCATACCTGGACGACTGGCTCATCCGAGCTCCATCTCAGTCCGAGGCTCAGACTTCCCTGGATCGCACCAGACGCATTCTGCAGTATCTGGGACTTGTGATCAATCTGCCAAAGTCTCAACTCACCCCTACTCAGTCCCTGGAATTCATAGGGGCCTGGTTGGATACCACCACTGCAAGGGCCTATCTTCCTCAGGCCCGTTGCCAATGTCTAGTGCACTTAGCCTCCCAGACTCAGTCCAGAAGCCACTTGACTGCCAGGGAGATGCTACAACTATTAGGCCACATGGCCTCCACAGTACATGTGGTGCCCTATGCTCGCCTACATATGAGAGCAGCTCAATGGACTTTGTCCACCCAGTGGACTCAAGCATCCGGAGCTCTCTCAGACCAAATAGCAAACTCCAAACGTCTCTTTTGGTCTCTCCAATGGTGGATGTCCACTCAAAATCTGTTGTTGGGGGCCCCCTTTCAACCATTGTTGCCCCAAGCAACCCTCACAACAGATGCCTCCCAAACAGGTTGGGGAGCTCATCTTCAAGATCTCTCCACTCAGGGCACTTGGTCTCCACAGGAGACCACCCTTCATATCAACCACTTGGAACTTCGAGCAATCTTTCTAGCTCTCAGAGTTTTTCATACCCTCCTCAGCAACATGACGGTCCTTATTCATACGGACAATCAAGTAGCCATGTTTTACATAAACAAGGAGGGACTGGCTCTCTGTCGCTTTGCAACGAAGCTCTAAGATTATGGGCCTTCGCCAGAGAGCATCAAATCCATCTCCTGGCAGTATATCTTCCAGGAATCCAAAACTCTTGGGCAGACAGATTCAGTCGAGTTCTGCTTCCACACGAATGGTCCCTACACATGGATCAGGTACTCAGAATCTTCCAGAAATGGGGGACCCCGGACATAGACCTCTTTGCAAGTCCGTGGAATGCCAAACTTCCCCGGTTCTGTTCCAGGATTCCGTGTCAGGGAGTTCAGGCCAAGGATGCCTTTCTCTTTCATTGGGGTCAGGGCTTCCTATATGCCTTTCCACCCATTCCTTTGATTCCCAAGACTCTGTTCAAACTTCAAAGGGATCAAGGGTCCATGATCCTCATAGCTCCACGCTGGCCACGCCAAGTGTGGTACCCTCTACTTCTGCATCTCTCCCAAGCCCCCTCCCTGGACTTGGGAGCGGCTCCAGACCTTCTGTCTCAGGAGGAGGGGACTTTGTGGCACCCAAACCCCAAGTCCCTTCACCTCAGAGCTTGGTTACTGAAGGCCTAGACCTTCAACACTTCAATCTTTCGCAGCAAGTGAAGGATATCCTCCATGCCTCTAGGAAATCTTCCACTAGGCGTTCTTACGCTTTTAAATGGAAAAGATTTTCCATTTGGTGTGCTCAACAGAGTCTTAACCCTCTAGCACTTCCTTTGAATTCTCTTTTGGAATATCTCCTGCATCTCTCCAATGCAGGACTCAAAACGAATTCAGTAAGAGTCCATTTGAGTGCTATTGCAGCATCCCTTAAGCCCATCAATGGACAACCTGTTTCCTCTCATCCTCTTATTGCAAGATTCATGAGAGGCCTAACCTTAACTAAACCTCCCATTCGACCTCCTCCGGTGGCATGGGACTTAAACTTGGTTCTTGGTCAGCTTATGAAGCCACCCTTTGAACCCTTAGCCACTACCTCCTTGAAATTTCTTTCCTGGAGGGTTATTTTCCTTATTGCAGTCACCTCAGCTCGCCGTATCAGTGAACTGCAAGCTCTAGTGGCTAATCCACCTTATACAAGGTTCCATCATGATAAGGTGGTCCTTAGGACCAATCCCCACTTTATGCCTAAAGTGGTCTCCCCTTTTCATCTTAATCAAGAGGTATATTTACCTGTCTTTTTTCCAGCTCCTCATGCATCCAGTGCAGAGAGGAACCTTCATACTCTAGATTGTAAAAGAGCTCTTGCCTTTTACCTCCACAGGACACAGCAACATCGAAAATCTTCTCAGCTTTTTGTTGCTTTTGATCCTTCTCATTTAGGACTTCCAGTCTCTAAAAGAACACTGTCCAATTGGATTGCTCAGTGTATCTCTTTTGCTTACCAGAGTAAGAACCTTTCTCTGGAGGGCCATGTCACCGCTCACAATGTGAGGGCCATGGCCACCTCTATGGCTCATCTAAACTCTGTGTCCATTGACCAGATCTGTCGAGCAGCCACCTGGGCCTCGGTTCATACCTTTACAGCCCATTACTGTTTGGACAAGGACTCCCGCCGGGATGCCTTGTTTGGTCAGGCTGTCCTCAGACACCTATTCCATTCTTGAACAACTCCAGCCCACCTTCCCTGAATGGATGCCTGAGATCCATAGGAAGATGAGGAACCTTTCAGAGTCTCATACCCTTCAGGGGGATCTCCCGGGCATCTCAGCTAGGGAGTCCCCATATGTGAGGACTTATTCCTGCTTGTTCCTGGAGATAGCACAGTTACTTACCTGTAACAGGTGATCTCTGGGAACAGCAGGAATTAGTCCTCACAACCCACCCACCTCCCCTAGGAGTTGTATCTCTCTCTCTCTTTCCTTTCCTCTCTCTATTGTCTCAGCTTTAAACTCGAACTGAGGAGAGTTGGTCAGGAAGGCGGGAAGGCAGCGTGCATGCGCAGTGGGAGGCCCCAAAAGCTTTCCTTCTGGGAAGCTGGGGAGCTTTCCCGCGCAGGCTCCGTCGGTACCGAAGTACCCATATGTGAGGACTAATTCCTGCTGTTACCAGAGATCACCTGTTACAGGTAAGTAACTGTGCTTTACCATTCACAACTTTCTTATTAGGCATACATTTCTCATACCTTGTATGGCAGCAATCCTCAAGTAACCGGCTTTCTTCCACTGCCTGCCTTTCCCAGGCAGCAGCTTGGTGAAATCCTTTTCTATGACGGTTAGGCTTACCCTGTAGCCTTTGACTTCCTTCTCCTGGTGAAGGCCTGCCTCTGTACAAGCCCAGCTTCTGGCTTTCTGATTCAGTGTGGCTTGGCTTCTCCAGCTGATTCTTGTTTGGCTTAAGGTTGCAGTTACAGCAGGGCTTTTGCCTCTGAGGGCAAACAGCTCTCCGTTTGGCTTGAGCTGACACCTCCTTAGGTCCTTCCTCAGCTCCTGAGAAATCACCTCTTCCTCCTGGGAATTCTCTAGCACTAGAGTAGTCAGGTTTCCACTTCCACCTTTCTCTCTCGGTGCTGCCAGTGATTCTCCCCTTGCTTCTGTTTGGGCTGCTGCTTCTGCTGGTGCTTCTATCTCTGAGGCTGCCAGTACTCCTTCTGCCTCTTCTCCTTCCTCCCTTCCAGTCTTCCACACTCCCCTTATGAAGCCCTCCTGCCTTTGAGGATTGGAAGCTGGTTGGCATTTCCTCGTGACCAGCTGGGCGTGACTCTTCAGTCTCCCTGGAGACACTCTTGCTCCCTCTAGCTGGTTCCTGGGAATATTGCAAGTCTTTTTCTCTGTGAAAAACACCTTCTTTTCTCTCAACTGGGCTCTCATCAGCCCTCGCTGCATGACAACCCACATGAGACTGCAGCATAAGGTGCTGCTTTCCTGTGGGTCACCCCAGCATCACCACTTGACATGCAGGTTGCTGTATCAAGAGAGTACGCGGAAGAGTCTAGATTGGTGGCTGCACCCAGCTCGCCAGATGGCAGGTCTCCAGCTGGAATAGCCGCAGTGGCTCTTGCTCAAGACAGATGCCAGCTTCTCTGGATGGAGGCGCATTGTCAGGGCTAGGTAGTCCGGGGGCAGTGGCCCTGGAGGAGAGCCCCTGGTCCATAAACTGGTTGGAAATGCAGGCGGTGGTCCTGGCTTTCCAGGTTTTCCGTCCCCTGATTGCTCAGAAGGCAGTCAGAGTATGTTCTGACAATGCAACTACAGTGGCATACATCAACTGGCAGGGAGACATGGGTAGTGCGATGCTGACGGAGGAGAGTCCTGCCCTGTTGCAATGGGTGGAGGAGAATCTGATTGCTCGCTTCATGGCACATGTTGCCGGAAAGGACCACATGCAAGCCAACTTCCTCAGTCGACATTGGCTGGCTGGACGCAGATGAATGTGAGCTGAATGCAAGAGAGCCAACGCATTCTGGTACTTGGATACAATCAGAGAAGCAAAGCGGGCATTTAGAAAACTCAAAAGAAAATGGAGAAGGAATAAGACACAGGATAACATGCTCCCATACAGAACCAGGCAGATGGAATACGATTTAATCAACAAATGCAAACAACAATACCACACCAACGCCATTATGAAACAGACCAAGAGAGCTCTTTAGCATCGTACAGAAGCTCACTAGAGACACTGCACAGCAGGATGTCCAGCATATAGACCTGCAAGAGTTTGCAAACTTTATAATCAACAAACACAGGATCCTTACCCTAAATACCGCGCCCCCCCCCACCCCCAAGGAGCAATCCAGCAACCACAGGACACCATAATGCATGGAATGACTTCTCCATTCCTTCAGTGCTCCAGATTAGATAGTGGACTTCTTGAACATGACTACCTGAATAGCCGACCCTTGCCTGGTGGCATGGATCAAAGCTTCAAAGGAACAACTAAGCCAGCACATCCAAAAGATAGTGGAGCTGTCCCTTCAACAGGACTACATGCTGCTTCCCCTTAAGTGATCACCAGATGGTGTGGTTCAGTATTAGGACTAGGGCTGTTAGAATCCATTCAAAGGTGAAGATCTTAGACTTTAGGAAGACTAACTTTGCGAAGATGGGCCAATACCTCAGGGAGTCGTTAGTTGGATGGGAACAGCTGAGGGATGTAGAAAAACAGTGGGAAAAACTGAAAGGGGATATTTTAAGGGCAACCAACCTTTTTGTTAAAATGGTAAATAAAGGCAAAAGGAAAAGGAGACCGCTATGGTTTTCTAAGGAAGTAGCTGAAAAAGTGAAGAAAAAGAGGGAGGCTTTCATGAAATACAAGAGATCACAGAGAGAGGAAGACAGGCATCTGTATTTGGAAAAACTTAGAGAAGCTAGCAAAGTAGTCAAGAAGGCAAAGATTCAAAAGGAGGAGGAAATAGCCAATGCAATAAAATGGGGGGATAAGACATTTTTCATATATATTTAGTGAGAAGAGGAAGGGCAAGAGTGGTATTGTCAGACTCAAGGGTGCAGGGGAGGAATATGTAGAAGCTGATAAGGATAAAGCAGAATTGCTTAACAAATATTTTTGTTCTGTGTTCACAGATGAAGAACCAGGAGCAGGACCTCAGAAAACACCCACAAATAGGAACAGAAGCAAAGGACATCTTGAACAATTTTCAAAAGACTGTGTTCGTGAGAAACTATCTCAACTTAAAGTAGACAAAGCGATGGGACCGGATGGGATAACCTGAGAATACTGAGGGAACTTGGGGACGTTCTAGCAGCTCCACTGCCTGACCTTTTCAATGCCTCATTGGAGTCGGGAGTGGTGCCAAAGGACTGGAGAGAGGCTCATGTGGTGCCTTTACACAAAAGCGGAAGTAAGGATGTGGATGAAAACTACAGGCCGGTTAGTTTAACTTCGGTGGTAAGTAAATTATTGGAAACGCTGCTGAAAGAGAAAATAGTGAGGTTTCTGGAGTCCAGCGGATTACAGGATCCGAGGCAGCATGGATTCACCAGAGGCAGGTCTTGTCAGACAAATCTGATTGATTTCTTTGACTGGGTGACCAGGGAGTTGGACAGAGGGAGAGCCCTAGATGTGGTGTATTTAGATTTCAGTAAAGCCTTTGACGCTGTTCTTCACAGGCGACTTATAAACAAACTGAGCACCCTAGGGATGGACCCTAAAGTTACTGCTTGGGTTAGAAATTGGTTGGGTGGGAGATGACAAAGAGTACAAGTAAATGGAGCTCACGCTGAGGAGAAGGATGTTATCAGTGGTGTGCCCCAGGGATCTGTCCTTGGTCTGATTCTTTTTAACATCTTTGTTAGTGATATAGCGTAAGGGCTGTCGGGTAAGGTTTGCCTCTTTGCGGATGATACCAAAATCTGCAATAGAGTAGACACCCAGGAAGGGGTAGATAACATGAGGAGGGATCTAGCTAAGCTTGAAGAATGGTCTAGAATTTGGCAGCTGGGATTTAATGTTAAAAAATGTAAAGTCATGCATTTGGGCTGCAGCAATCCAAGGGAGCAATATAGTATAGGGGGTGAAGTACTTTTGTCCACTAAAGAAGAGCGGGACCTAGGCTTGGTTGTGTCTGATGATCTTAAAGTAGCTAAACAGGTAGAAAAGGCAACGGCAAAAGCTAGAAGGATGCTTGGGTGCATACGGAGAGGAATGGCTAGCAGAAAAAAAGGAGGTGATAATGCCTCTGTATAAGTCTTTGGTGCGACCTCATTTGGAGTATAGTGTGCAATTCTGGAGACCGCACCTTCAAAAGGATGTGAACAGGATGGAGTCGGTGCAGAGGGTGGCTACTAAAATGATTAGTGGTCTTCATTATAAAGCATATGAGGACAGACCGAAGGATCTTAATATGTACACCTTAGAAGAAAGGCGGGATAGAGGTGATATGATTGAGATGTTTAAATACCTCCGTGGCATAAATGTTCAGGGAGAGAGCCTCTTTCAATTTAAAGCAAGTTCTGCCATGAGGGGACATGGGATGAGGGTGAAGGGAGATAGATTCAGGAGTGATATGCGGAAATATTTCTTTACGAAAAGAGTAGTGGATCCGTGGAATAGTCTCCCAGTGGAGGTGGTAGAGATGAGGACAGTAACTGAATTCAAAAAAGCATGGGACAAACACAGAGGATCTCTAAAGGTAAAAAGGGGACTGTTGTAGTTGTTATGGAAGGACAGACTAGATAGGCCACGTGGTCTTTTTCTGTCGTCATATTTCTATGTTTCTATGTTAAGCAATCAATCATACGACCAGTCCTTAAAAATGCCACCCTAAATCCAGCAGACACTAAATCTTATTGATCAATCTCCAGCCTGCCTTTCCTTGTGAAAGTCATCTCAAAATCTGTCCAGAAGCAGCTACAGGACCACATCGACCTCAATGCACTTCTAGACATCCATCAATACTGGTTCATATCACAGCACAACATTGAAACGCTGCTAACCTCCCTATTTGACATTCTCACAAGAGGAATTGACAATATAAAAAAAAATTAATAATCTTTATGGGCATATCTGCTGTCTTTGATATGGTTTCCCACAACGTAATTCTACAACGGCTACATGAAATTGGGCTGCACAACAACACAATAAAATGGTTTGAGTCATACTTCGGTAACCAAACTCAGCAGGTCAAATGTGGTGAAAAGAAATCAACGCGATTTGGCGCTCTGCAAGGCATCCCACAAGGCTCCACCCTGTCATCCATCCTCTTTAACCTTTACATACAGCCCATATGCAATATCATTAAGCAACACAAGATGCACTACCACATATGCAAACAGTATCCTGGTCTATATTCCTGTCAACATATACGCACCTGGCCTGACGCCCATAACTAAATGCCTGGAAGAGATTACTATATGGCCCACTAATGACCTGTCGGCGAACTACAAGACAGAAACATCGTTCATCACCAGAAGTACCACCTTCAACCCACCACCAAAAATCTGCATCCAGGATAAAACTATAACGGTGAAAGTTGACGTAAAATATCTGGGCATTACTCTATAGAAAAATCTGAACCTTCAGACTAACATCAGCAAAACAGCTGCAAGGGCATACCGTAGACTGAAACTCATCAGGAGGCTCAAATTGATCCTAAACCAAGAGCACTTCCGACAGTATGTCAAGCAATCATCACTCCTGTACTGGGCTATGATAACTCACTATACCAGGGCTCCCTAAACAGACCATCCATCCCCTCCAACTGGTATGAAATATGGCAGTCCGGATGGTTACAAACACAGCAAGAAATGAGCACATCACACCTATACTCCAGTACCTACACTGGTTGCCCATTCATACTCGCGCAAGATACAAAGCGACCCTAAATATATTCAAAATCATTCACAACATCTCAGCCACTGCCCTTCGAAACATAATAACCAAGGACACCAGCATGAGACCTAGGCGAAGCAGCATGGAAAACAAGATCACACCCACAGAATACCAGAGAACCAATCAAGCCATGACCAGAAGAGCACAGTCACTCTCTGCACCCGTGCTATGGAACTCGCAGCCTGATGTTATGAGAGCCATGAGCGATACCAAGGACTTCCAAAGGATGTTAAAGACCATACTATTCACAGAATAATATGGGCCTTTCCAGAGTCCATAGACATGGCTATGAACCTTATTGCATTCAACCCACAATTGGCATACTTTTAAATAGTTGTATAGATGCACATAATCCCACCACCTTCACTTCCCCCTCCTGTCCTGACCCTCTTAAATATACCTAATCAAGTTATACTGTAAACCACTTTGAGTGAAGGATAAAGTGGTATATAAAATTGGTTAAATAAAATGCGGCAGTGTTTCATGACATCATGCTGAAGATGGGGACAGTCTATCATGGACCTTATGGCCACCATGAACAGCGCCAAGGCAAACCGCTTCTTCAGCAGACGCAGGGAGCCCATGTTCGAGGGGCACGATGCGCTCATGCAGGCGCCTGTTGATGCTAGTTTGTGGCGTCAGTTCTTCAGGTTGGCCTCGCGGGTCCTTAATCTAATAGAGTTCTATATACTGCAGTGATCCCAATTAAAAATAAGGTTCTGTGTGATTTATCAGCAAGAAGAAAAAATTAACATTTAAAAAGAAATAAAGGACACTAATCCCTATTAAATAACCAAGTTTTCAAACTTTTACGGAATTGACCTAAAGAAGGGATACATTTCAATTGTTTAGGTAATTCAGATCAATGTTGTGCCACCATGAAAGGGATTGTATGCATGAAGCATGATTTAAAACAAAGTATTGGTTAATTGTAGACATTTTGATTTGCATATCGCTAACGGAAGTAATAAGGAGGAAAAATATTCTGGTACAAAATCATTATAAAATCTATGCATAAAAATAAAAACCTTAAAACAAATCCAGTTAAAGAATTTCAACCAGTGTAATTTGCGAAGGGGTTATTGCTGTATATCGTAAAATGCCAAAGATAAGGCATGCACCGTGTTTTGACATAATTGTAATCGTCTAATTTGATGTTGAGAGCAATTCAAAAATAGTAAATTGAAAATGTTCCTTAGAAAATAAGCCTTTCAGCTTACGTAATTGACGTAATCTTTAAAAAGCTTTTGAGACAATCGAGCTAACATAGATTCAGATTTAACTTTTTGAAGTTTATCAAAACCCTAAAGTTTTAGAACTGGCTCTGTTCTAAGATATAATTGTGATAGTGTACACAGTAAAGATTCTGGTAACAGTTTACTTTTAAACATATGGTCTTTTGTTTTTGAGATATTAACTTGTAACCATAATAACTGCACCCAAACTTCCAACCATACCAAAACATCGTTAATGGTTGAGTAGTAGTCTCTAGAAGATTGAGAAAAAAACGAGTAACGCTGAAATGTCATCAGCATATGAATAAAGTTTTAAATTCAGTTGTTCAAAAGCACATCCCAGGGTTGTCATAATTAGGTTAAAAAGGATCGGTGACAATAGGGAGCCCAGCGGGACCCCACAATGGGCATCCCATTCAGAGGACCTATCTTGACATATCTGTACCCAATATCTTCTATACTTCAAAAAGCCAAAAAACCAATTCCACTCTGAACCAGTAATCCCTATATACTCCAATAGGAGTATTAACACATCATGATCTACTAGATCAAAGGCGGAACTTAAGTCAAATTGCAGAAGGACTGCAAGATGATGCTTTGCCAATGCTGCATTTATATCGGAGACTAAAACCCCTAATGATAATTCAGTACTGTAAGCCTTTTTAAACCCAAACTGGTAAGCCCTCAAACTTTCAAATTTGTCCAGATAAGAAATTAACTGATTCACTACAATTGTCTCATGAACCTTAACCAGTAAAGGTATATTAGCTATAGGGTGAAAATTAGCCATGCTTAACTTATCCTTCGGGATAGGTCTCAAAATAATATCTCCCAGAACTTCTGGGTAAATTCCCTGAGTCATAAACTCAACCAGTTGATATAAAACCATACACTATAAAGTCTGGTGTTTGCGTAAGAAAAGTCGGGCAGTGATCTGCAGGGGAAACTTTTATCTCCAGGAACAAGCAGGAATGTAGTCATCACATATGGGTATCGGAGCCTGCGCGGGAACGCTCCCCAGTGTCCAATTAGAAAGCTTTTGGGAGCATCCCACAGCGCCTGCATGCTGCCTTCCCACCTTTCCCAACTGTCTCTCTCCAGTTCTTCTTTTTCCGCGGAGCCAGCAGGTCGTCGTTCCTGTCAACCCAGAAGAATTCTTCTTTCTTTTTTGTGGTCACGTCTGCCTTCCTTGACGGTTTACCGGTACCGCCGTTTTTTTCTTCTTATTTTCTGTCTTTAAAAAAAAAAAAATTTACTAGGATTTTTCCTATTTTTAATTCAGGTGCACGCGCCTTTTGGCCCAAAAACATTTTCTTACAATGGAGAAACCTGCCTCAGGTTTCAAAAAGTGCACCAAGTGTGGCGGTACTATTTCCGTCACCAACACCCATGAATGGTGTCTAAAATGTTTAGGTCCTGACCACTCCATCACGGATTGTATGTCCTGCGCCATGATGTCTAAAAGAGGTCGGCAGAACCGAGCTGCTAAGCTCAGTGCCCTGTTTCCTTCTGATGCAGCTTTGGTGGCATCGACGTCTTCCAGGGCTTCCTCTTCCTCCTGTGGATCTTAGATAACTAAACATCAGTCCAGCCGGTCCTCAAAGGGTAGATCTCCTTCTAAGCATCGAGATGCCTCTGGCGTTGCCCTTGAGGATTCTGCACCGGCAAAATTTCCCCGGCGGGAGGCTTTGACTTCCAAAGCATTATCGGGGCTCCAGGATGTTCTCGAGGCCTCGACCTCGGCAGAACTACTGGTGCCATGCTCTGGGGTACCGGCGGTCTTCTCCGGTACTGACATCCAGGCATCGGCAGTGTCGATAGACCATAGATTCCTGGCTATTGAGCGCAGTCTGGTGGCTCTCCTTGCGGCATCGACGCCCTCGGAACCGCATCAGACAATCCGGTCGGTACCGGCATCGGTACTGGTACAGATAGCATCGACATCAGCATCGGTGTCTGCTTTACCGGTATCCAGTCATCCGATGCCCTCGGGTACCGATACCCCGGTTCTGATTACTCCCGGTACCAACTTCGGTCGGTATGGTTATCGGGCTCTTCAGGAGCATCCGGACAGATGGTACTTTGAGTCCTCAGAAGAATCTGAGGATTCTGATAGTTCTGTCGATGCTGGAATACTTCTCCCACAGGAGCCCTCCTCCCCTAAGCGCAGGATGTCTCCTCCAGAGGATATTTCCTTCCAGGATTTTATCAGGGAGGTGGCTCGGGGTCTGTCCATTACTGTGACCCCTGAAACAGAGCCCAGAGCTAAGGAGTTCGAAATTTTACAATATCACAAAGCTCCTAAGGAGGCAGCTACCTTGCCCATTCATGAGATTTTATATGATCTCATGTTAAGGATGTGGGAGACACCTCTTACCACCTCTCCTCATTCTTGCAGACTGGATACTCTGTATCGAGTCCCTCCTTGTCCTGGTTTCCAAAAGACTCAGCTTCCTCACCACTCTATTGTAGTGGAATCAGCTATGAGAAGGATCAAGAGTGCAAAGAGGCATGCTTCTAATCCTCCAGGACGTGAGTGCAGAACCCTAGATGCTTTTGGACGTCGTGTCTTCCAAGCTTCCATGCTTTCTGCCAGGATCAGTTCCTATAGCCTCTAAATGGGAATGTTCCTGAAGAAGGTCGCAGATGATTTAGAAGCTTTAAGTCCTATTCTTCCTGAGGATAGAAGAGAGGATTTTCTCACTTTGGTCAAACATGCCCAAGATGTTATTAAATTTGTCAACCGTGCAGCCATTGACTGTTTTGAGTGCATAAGCAGAACCTCTGTCATTGCCATAGGTGCATGTAGAATTGCTTGGCTCCAGGCATCCGATCTGGAGCTCTGGGTAGAAGACAAATTGGGAAATATCCCATGTACTGGTGAGAACCTGTTTGGTAAAGATTGGCAAGAAAAGGCCAACGAGATGGATGCTGACAACTCCACCTTGGATAGGTTATCCAAGTCCACAGCTGATTCTGCTAGAAAGAAATCGTTCAAGAAACCATTCTTTGCTAAGAAGAAAAGATATTATCCTGCTTATGCTCAGCAGGGACGTTCTGCAGGTCAGCTTGTCAGGAAAGGTCAGCAACCACCCAAACAGAAGAAAGCAAAGACTGCTAAGCCTCAACCGTCTCAGCAGTCTCAGCCTCCACAAGGCCTTTGACTTGCAGCTAGAGAACTTAGCCTTTCTGGCTCTTGTGGGACCAGAGCCTTCCACCATTCTAGGAAGGTTATGTCACTTTGCCCCCAGATGGCGGCAGATAACAGCAGAGCATTGGACACTCTCCATCATAAAGGAGGGGTACAGGCTTCATTTTTCAAGCATGCCCCCTCCCACAATAATAAGGTAGTTCAATTCTCCAACACCTCTCATCAACCTATTAGATCAGGAGGTCATTATCCTTCTTGCCCAAGGGGCAATAGAAGAAGTACCCACTCCTCAACAGGGTACGGGGTTTTATTCCCCCTATTTTCTTATCCCAAAGAAAACAGTGGGATACAGACCTATCTTGGAACTCAGAGAATTGAACAAATTCTTTGTCAAAGAGAAATTCAAGATGATTTCTCTCGGAACTCTGCTGCCATACCTTCAGAGTCAGGATTGGCTTTGTTCTCTAGATCTCAAGGATGCGTACACCCATGTTCTCATCCATCCAACCCACAGAAAGTTCCTTCGGTTCCTTTTTCAAGGAAAGCACTACCAATACAGGGTGCTTCCTTTTGGCCTGGCCTCAGCACCAAGGGTGTTCACGAAATGCATGGCCGTAGTAGCAGCATTTCTCTGCACTCTAGGGATATTCGTCTTCCCCTACTTAGATGACTGGCTCATTCGAGCCCCAACAGAGTCAGAGGCCAGGACTTCTCTAGCCTGCACAATGCGTATCCTTCAATATTTGGGTCTGGTCATAAACATCCCAAAATCCAGTCTAACTCCCACTCAGTCTCTGGAGTTCATAGGAGCTTTGCTGGATACCAGAAAGGCAAGGGTCGGTCTACCCCAGGCATGGTGCAGTTAGCTTCTCAAGCAGTGTTAAAGTCTCATCTCACTGCTCGAGTAATGTTACAACTACTAGGCCACATGGCATCCACCGTGCATGTGGTTCCCCATGCTCGCCTCCATATGAGGGCAGCCCAGTGGACCTTATCCACTCAATGGACCCAGGCATCAGGATGCCTGTCAGACAAAATAGCAAACACAAGTCGCCTTATTTTGTCCCTCCAGTGGTGGAAGTCCACTCAAAACCTGTTGCTGGGGTCCCCTTTTCAACAGCCCTTACCCCAAGCAACTCTCACAACAGATGCTTCTCCGATGGGTTGGGGAGCTCATTTGCAAGACCTCTCCACCCAAGGCACCTGGTCTCCACAAGAGACTCATCTACATAGCAATCTCTTGGAACTCAGAGCAATCTTCCTTGCTCTTCGAGTGTTCCACACCCTGCTCAGCTACAAGACAGTCCTCATTCATATGGACAATCAAGTAGCCATGTTCTATGTGAACAAGCAGGGGGGAACAGGCTCTCTGTCGCTTTGCAACGAAGCTTTGCGACTATGGGCCCTCGCCAGAGAGCATCAGATTCATCTCCTGGCAGTGTATCTTCCAGGCATACAAAACTCTTGGGCAGACAGACTCAGTCGAGTTCTGCTTCCACACGAGTGATCTCTGCATGCAGACCAGGTGACCAAGATTTTTCAAATTTGGGGAACCCCGGACATAGACCTCTTTGCAAGTCCGTGGAATGCCAATTTTCCCCGGTTCTGTTCCAGAATAACGGCTCAGGGGGCTCAGGCCAGGGATGCTTTCCTCCTTTACTGGGGTCAAGACTTCCTGTATGCCTTTCCACCCATTCCCCTAATTCCCAAAACCCTGTTCAAGCTTCAGAGGGACAGAGGCCATATGATTCTCATAGCTCCGCATTGGCCACGGCAAGTGTGGTACCCTCTGCTTCTACATCTCTCTCAAGCTCCCTCCCTGGAGTTAGGGTCTGCTCCAGATCTCCTATCTCAGGAGGACGGAATGTTATGGTATCCCAATCCCCAGTCTCTGCATCTCAAGGCTTGGTTGCTGAAGGCCTAGATCTTCATAGTCTTAATCTCCCTCAGCAAGTAAAAGATATTCCTTTTGCTTCCAGGAAACCTTCCACAAGACGTTCTTATGCTTTCACGTGGAAAAGGTTTACCATATGGTGTTCGCAAAAGGGTCTTAACCCCCTTGCGATACCTCTGGTATCATTGCTGGAGTATCTCCTTCATTTATCCAATGCAGGACTTAAGACTAACTCAGTAGGAGTCAATTTGAGTGCTATTGCAGTTTCCTTTAAGCCTCTAAATGGACAGCCTATTTCTTCTCATCCTCTTATAGCAAGATTTATGAGAGGCCTTCTTCTAACTAAGCCTCCCATTAGGCCACCACAGGTGGCATGGGACTTAAACCTGGTTCTTGGGCAGCTCATGAAGTCACCTTTCGAACCTTTAGCTGCTACCTCCTTTAAGTTCCTTTCTTGGAAGGTTATCTTTCACATTGCAATCACATCAGCACGTCGCATCAGTGAGTTGCAAGCGCTAGTAGCTAATGCACCTCATACAAGGTTCCATCATGACAAGGTAGTCCTTAGGACTCATCCACACTTTATGCCAAAGGTGGTCTCGCCTTTTCATCTGAACCAAGCGGTCTACGTACCTGTGTTTTTTCCAAGGCCTCATGCATCAAATGCAGAGAGGAATCTTCATACCTTGGACTGTAAAAGAGCTTTAGCTTTTTACTTACAAAGAACACAGCAACATAGAAAGTCCTCTCAACTCTTTGTTGCTTTTGATCCTTCTCATTTGGGACTTCCAGTCTCCAAGAGAACACTGTCTAACTGGATTGCTCAGTGTATTTCCTTCGCCTATTAGAGTAAGAACCTTTCTCTGGAGGGCCACGTCACAGCTCACAATGTGAGAGCTATGGCAGCCTCAATGGCTCATCTGCACTCTGTGTCTATCGATGACATCTGTCGAGCAGCCACCTGGGCCTCGGTTCATACCTTCACAGCCCATTACTGCTTGGACAAGGACTCCCGCCGGGATGCCTTGTTTGATCAGGCTGTTCTCTAACACCTGTTCCATACCTAATCAACTCCTACCCATCATCCCTGGTAGGATGCCAGAGATCCATGGGGGGAAGTGGAGCCCTTCTCAGGGACTCAACTTCTGGGGCCTCTCCCTGGCATCTAAAGCTAGGGAGTCCCCATACGTGATGACTACATTCCTGCTTGTTCCTGGAGATAGCATGGTTACTCACCTGTAACAGGTGATATCCGGGAACAGCAGGAATTTAGTCCTCACAACCCACCCACCTCCCCTAGGAGTAGTATCTCTCTATCTCTTTCCCTTTCCCTCTTTCTCTCTTTGTCTCAGCTTAAAACTCAACTGGAGAGAGGCAGTTGGGAAAGGCGGGAAGGCAGCATGCAGGCGCTGTGGGATGCTCCCAAAAGCTTTCTAAATGGACGCTGGGGAGCGTTCCCGCGCAGGCTCCGTCGGTACCGACAATACCCATATGTGAGATCACCTGTTACAGGTGAGTAACCATGCTTTTTGCATTCTTATTAAAGATTGCATTAACATTTTCATATGATGGAATAATAAATTCAGACTAAACAGAGTCTACAAAACAGTAATTCGGTAATTTATCATTTAAAAATTCCCAACCTATTGTGGACTATAGGTTCATTCAACCCTGAGCTTAGTTCACTGTATCCTGTTTGAGTTTTGAAGTGCAATGTAAACTGCTTTGATCTCGGGATAAGGCAGTATAAAAATCAGGTTAAATACATTCTTTATTTCTTTGTAATGATTATCTAATGATTTTTGTGTGAAAATTCCTTTTCTGTACAAGCTTGTGTTGGTTCCTTTAAAAATTCAATAAACAAATTGATAAAGAACGTTTTGGGGATTTTTTTTTAATCTGCCTATGATCAAAATTATTACATATGTTTATCTTATGTTGAAAATAATTTGCAAAGAATTGAACTGATAAAATTGTATCTGGATGTACTTTCATTTTATTCCTTAATAAAGAGGCTGTTAATTTAAACCCAGCATGGCTGTAAAAAAGCAGCATCGATAATGTTTGCATAGTACTGTTTATGGACTTGACAAACTTGTTGCTTTATATCTTTTATATGCTATTCACCAATTTTGTCTATCAATATTTGTATATGATTTCCTCCATTTTCCTTACTAAGGATCTACATTTCATCTTCAGGGCTACTATGGTGCTGGTTACCATTCATTGTGCCTTCAGGCTTGATTTGGTGAGCCACAGAAAGTCACCACTGCCTGAAACAGAGGTCTCATCTGGCGTATTGACTGTATTAGAAACATAGAAACATAGGCCATGTGGTCTTTTTCTGTTGTCATATTTCTATCTAGTCTGTCCTTCCATATCAACAACTACAACAGCCCCCTTTTTACTTTTAGAGATCCTTTGTGTTTGTCCCATGATTTTTTTGAATTCAGTTACTGTCCTCATCTCTACCACCTCCACTGGGAGACTATTCCATGGATCTACTACTCTTTCCGTAAAGAAATATTTCCGCATATCACTCTTGAATCTATCTCCCTTCACCCTCATCCCATGTCCCCTTGTAGCAGAACTTGCTTTCAATTAAGAGGCTCTCTCCCTGAACATTTATGCCACAGAGGTATTTAAATATCTTAATCATATCACCTCTATCCTGCCTTTCATTATCACCTCCTTTTTTTCTGCTAGCCATTCCTCTCCGTAAGCACTCAAGCATCCTTCTAGCTTTTGCCGTCACCTTTTCTACTTGTTTGGCTACTTTAAGATCATCAGACACAACCACGTCTAGGTCCCGCTCTTCTTTAGTGGACAAAAGTACTTCACCCCTTATACTATATTGCTCCCTTGGATTGCTGCAGCCCAAATGCATGACCTTACATTTTTTTACATTAAATCCCAGATGCCAAATTCTAGACCATTCTTCATGGTATCTATACCTTCCTGGGTGTCTGCTCTATTGTAGATTTTGGTATCATCCGCAAAGAGGCAAACCTTACCTGGCAGCCCTTCTGCTATATCACTAACACAGATGTTAAAAAGAATCGGACCAAGGAAAGATCCCTGGGGCACACCACTGGTAACATCCTTCTCCTCAGAGTAAGCTCCATTTACCTGTACTCTTTGTCGCCTCCCACCCAACCAATTTCTAACCCAAGCAGTAACTTTAGGGTCCATCCCTAGGGTGCTCAGTTTGTTTATAAGTCGCCTGTGAGGAACAGTGTCAAAGGCTTTACTGAAATCCAAATACACCACATCTAGGGCTCTCCCTCTGTCCAACTCCCTGGTCACCCAGTCAAAGAAATCAATCAGATTTGTCTGACAAGACGTGCCTCTGGTATTAACGTTTCAGTGGCTCGTAAACATCCAGAAGCTCCTTTCTGAGCTCATGTATAGTCATAGTGCCTCTCTCCTTGCTAGGTACAACATGAGCTCCAGAGTGTGGGAATTAACAGGCACCTGTAGGGCATGGATAGCCAGATCCTGCTCTGTGCAGCACACGCAGCACCTCCTCCTCCTGCGCTGCCTCTGTGTTCTAGTCTCTGGCTGTGGCTCTCAGTATTTTCATAGCTGCTCTTTTTGGCCATACGAGTCCCCTCTTATGTCCACACTGCCTGTACAATATTTTTGAAAATATGTTTGAATTGGGCTTGTAAAGGTTAGGAAACCCTGTTCTATATTGTAGAGGTTGCTGAGCTTCCAGAAATGCTGGTCAGGCTAACATTTTATTATCAGATGTTGACGCTTTTTTTGTTTGAAGAGAAAATCATTAAGCTTCTTGAAGAAATAAAAGCTTTTCCCCCTTTAGCTTCTCAGGAGAACTTATGTGATTGGGCTCTGGAAATAATTTGGAAACATTTTGACTGGATTTGTCCCAAAGAGCTGACAAGTTTGAATGGCGTGAAAGTTTTTTTAATGTCTTAGACCCATGCTCTTATTGAATCCTAAAGAAATGTGGTGATAGTGTAAAGCGGCATTTTAGAAATGGCATCTATGTGCATTCTGGGTTGTCCAGACCAAAATGACTGAAAAAATGCCAGCAACATGCAAGTTCAGGGACGATTTCAGAAATGTGTTCCCAAATGTGTTATGTAAGAAAAGAAAAAACTTCCAGAACGTACACAAGATCGATTGTAATATAGGTTTGTTTATTTGTTCATTGCAATATATGTTTATAGTTCTTTGTAAATTAGTTTTTTGACACAGTTGCATACAATGTTACCTGTATATAGTTACAACTACTGTTCCATGTAAAACTATATAAAATTGTTTAACTGTTCCCTGTAAACCGCCCTTGATCTCTGGAAGGGGCGGTATAGAAGAAAAGAAATAAATAAATAAAAAATAAATAAATAAAATGAATGTCTGCAGGATAATCAATCAACTGATCGCTCAGAATGTACCCACTGAAATAGAATTAAGACCCCAGTGTAAATAAGATGTGAATATGTTCTGCCTGAAATCAGGTATCAGTATAATACAATGCATAGAGTTATACAATGTACATAGTTTCCCCCAGTTATTTCCAAGTTGATCTCCCTGTTTATTGTAAATACAACTCAAAGTTCCCTGTGTTGTATAGTTGATGTTAAATGTAAACCGCTCTGATCTAAAATAGAGCGGTATAGAAGAACTGTTAAATAAATAAATAAATAATAAATAGCCCCATAGACGCTCCCGTGACAATATTTCAGGATGGGAACATCAGTAAAATTACTGAATGTGTAGATAGTCATGTTTTAATGGGAGAGAGCCAGTATGTATTTGCCAAGGAAGATCTTGTCTTAATAATCTGTTTTGTGTTTTTTGAAGGTGTGAATAAACAGGTAGATAAAGATGAGCCGGTTGATATTAGTGTATCTCAGATTTTCAGAAAGACTTTCACTAGGCTTCTCATGAGAAACTCGGTGAAATTAAAAAGCCATGGGATAGGAGGCAGTGTACTATTGTGGATCAGGAACTGGTTAAAAGATAGAAAGCAGAGAGTAGGACTAAATGGCCAATTTTCCAATGGAGAAAGGTGAATAGTGGTGTACCCCATGGATCTGTCCTTGGCCCGCTGCTTTTTAACATATTCGTAAATGACCTGGAAATGAGAATGAGTGAGTGCAGATGACAAAATTATTCATAGTTGTCAAAATAAGAGGACTGTGAAAAATTTGCAAGAGGACCATGATACATTGGAAACTGGATGCTCAAATGGCAGATGAAATTTTAAGGTGGACAAGTGCAAAATTATGCACCTAGGAAAGAACAACCCAAACTATGGTTATATAATGCAAGTTTGTACATTAAGAACCGCCACCCAGGAAAAGGATCTGGGCATCATCGTGGATAATACATTGAAATCCTCTGCTCAGTTTGCAGTGATGGCCAAGAAAGCAAATAGAATGCTAAGGATCATAAGGAAAGGAATGGAGTGGAGTGGAGGAGTAGCCTAGTGGTTAGAGCACTGGCTTGGGAACCAAGTGGCCAGGATTCAATTCCCACTAGCACTCCTTGTGGCTTTGGACAAGTCACTTAACTGTCCATTGCTTCAGAAAAATCAAAGTTATCAATGTCCCTTTTTAGTGTACATTACCCAGTTAGTTACAATATAAACCGCTTTGACTGAAACGAAGATGAAGTGGTATAAAAAAACTATTAAATAAAACCAAAGAGATTATAATGCCTCTGCACCATTCCATGCAACCACACCTTGAATATTATGTGCAGTTCTTATTGCATATCTTAAAAAGGCTATAGCAGAACATAAGAACATACATAACAACATAAGATATGCCATACTGGGTCAGACCAAGGTCCATCAAGCCCAGTATCCTGTTTCCAACAGTGGCCAATCTAGGTCATACGTACCTAGCAGTATCCCCAAAAGACACAGGTTCCACAATGCTTGTACTGGGTCAAGATTGATATCTTGGGTCCCTTCTTAATAATGGTTTATGGACCTTTCCTCCAGGAACTTGTCCAAACCTTTTTTTAAACCCAGCTACAATAACAGCCTTTACTACATCCTCCGGTAACAAATTCCAGAGTTTGATTACACGTTGAGTGAAAAAATATTTTCTTTTATTAGTCCTAAATAGTTTACCCTGTAGCTTCATTGCATGTCACCTAGTCTTTCTATATTCTGATAACGTAAACAATCGATCTACGTTTACCCATTCCACTCCGTTCATTAGTTTATAGACTTCTATCATATCTCCCCTCAGCCATCTCTTTTCCAGGTTAAAGAGCCCTAACCTTTTTAGCCTTTCTTCATAGGGGTATCCTTCCATCCCCTTTAGCATTTTGGGGGCTCTTCTCTGAACCTTTTCTAATAACGCTATATCTTTTTTAGGATACGGTGACCAGAATTGCACACAATATTTCAAAGTGCGGTCTCACCATTGAACGATAGAGGTATTATAATATCTTTTGTTTTATTTTCCATTCCTTTCCTTAAGATACCTAGCATTCTATTTGCTCTTTTGGCCACCGCTGCACACTGGGCCGATGGTTTTAACATGTTATCCACAATGACGCCTAAATCTTTTTCCTGGGTGGTGGTTCCTAATCTGGAACCTTGCATCGTGTAACCATAATTTGGGTTGTTCTTCCCTAGGTGCATAACTTTGCACTTGTCCACGTTAAATTTCATCTGCCATTTTGATGCCCAGTCTTCCAATTTATCAAGATCCTCTTGCAATTTTCCACAATCCTCTTGGGTTTTAACAACTTTAAAAAGCTTTGTGTCATCTGGAAATTTGATAAGCTCACTGTTATTCCCCTTTTCAGGTCATTTATGAATATGTCAAAAAGCAGCGGACCCAGCACAGATCCCTGCGGTACACCACTATTCACCTTTCTCCATTGGGAAAATTGGCCATTTAGCCCTACCCTCTGCTTTCCATCTTTTAACCAGTTCCTGATCCACAATAGTACACTGCCTCCTATCCCATGACTCTTTAGTTTTGCCAAAAGTCTCTGATGAGGGACCTTGTCAAAGGCTTTCTGAAAGTCCAGATACACTATATCAACCGGCTCACCTTTGTCCACCTTCAAAATAACATGACAGATTAGTAAGATAAGATCTTCCTTGTCTAAAGCCATGTTGGCTGTCTCCCATTAAGCCATAACTATCTACATGTTCAGTAATTTTGTTCTTTATGATGGTTTCTACCATTTTTCCTGGTACTGAAGTCAGGCTCACCGGTTTGTAGTTTCCCGGATCACCCCTGGAACCCTTTCTAAAAATTGGCGTTACATTGGCGATCCTCCAATCTTCAGGTATTACAGATGATTTTAATGAAAATTCACAGATTACTAATAGCAGGTCTGCAATCTCATATTTCAGTTCTTTCAACACCCTTGGATTTATACCATCCGGCCCAGTTGATTTGCTACTCTTCAGTTTATCTAATAGTTGTATTACATCTTCCCGATGTATTGATATTTCCTTCAATTCTTCTGCACCTTTAAATACCACTTCAGTCATGGGTAACATCCCTACATCTTCCTCAGTAAAGACCGAAGCAAAGAATTCATTCAGTCTCTCCGCTATCGCCTTGTCGCCTCTTAGTGCCCCTTTAACCTCTCTATCATCTAATGGACCAACTGACTCACAGTTTTTTTGCTACGAATGTACTTGAAAAAGTCTTTATTTTGCATTTTTGCTACCGCGGTAAGCTTCTTCTCAAATTCTCCCTTTGCCTGCCTTATCAATGCCTTGCATTTGACTTGCCAGTGCTTGTGCTGTTTCCAGGTTTCGTTGTTTAGCTCTTTTTTCCATTTCCTGAAAGATGCTTTTTTGGTAACAGCCTCTCTGATCTCACCTTTAAACCATGCTGGCAGTTTTTTGGACTTCCTTCCACTTTTCTTAAAGCGTGGGATACAGCTGGTCTGGGTTTCCAAGATAGTATTTTTCAACAACACCCAAGCTTGATGTAAGTCTTTTAACTTTTTGTCCGCTCAATAGTAAACTGTGAGTTCAGTCCCTTTTTTTTAATCGCTACAGAGGAACCAATTAACTGGATGCAACGAGGTGTCAGATTATTATGAGGCATTTAATCAGCCAGACTTGCTGGATTGAAAAGAGCCTTCTTCCACATCAACGACCTCACTCAGTTGTGCATCCACTTAAGTTTCCTCAATATATAACTAATTCATTTATATTTCAATCCTCTATTTATATTTAAGGTAACTCCCGTGTCACTGGTCATTACTGCACATTATTTAAGACTTAGTGTTGGTCTTAATGATCCATCAAAATGATCACAATTTCTTGCTCCTTTATCCACGCTCATCTATTATCATAGTAGAGCTGTTTATAATTATTTATAATGTCTCCCATGTGACCAATAATAACAGCACAATATCTAAGATTAAGCGTTTGTCTTAATAGTCCATCAAAGTTATCACAAGTTCTTTATCCTTTATCAAAGTTTCAAAAGACAGCGCTTATCTGTTATTATTGTAGAGCTGTTTGTCATGATGTCAAATTGAAGAGGTTCAAATGATGATCCCAATGATGTTCCCGACGTCTAACCAAAAAGCGCTCACACGTTTCACTCTTCGTTTCTTCAGGGATATTATACTTCAAACATGCAGCCTCATTCTTCAAACTGCCCGGACTGAAAAAGATATATTTCATACTAGCTTCCACCCACTGAACTCTTAGTCAAATATAACATTACATTATCAAGAATTATGAGAAACAAGCTATTACCTTTATTCCTTCAGCACAAGCGTAACTCTTTACATGGTGCCAAAAAACGCCGCGCATGCGGGTTACACCTTCCCCCACCTTATATAGAAAATGGCCAGTATCTAAAATGGCATTCTTTAAAGGAGTAAACCACCTTAATTAATTACATAAATGCCAATCCACTTGGGCATTTAACCCCTTAGGAAAAACTGTCGGTAAGGAAAATATCCATCGTTGCTCTTGGTAAAGGAGTTGTTGCTCTCTTGTACGGCCCTTACTTCCACTCAAGATTTGTTCAATACTAAAACAACGGAGATCATGAAAACTATGCTGCAGTTGAAGACAATGTTCGACTATAGGCGCCTCTCGCCGTTGGCACTTTAGTCTACTGCGGGGCTCTTGCATACGTATTTGTAATGAGCGGATCGTTTTATCCACATATAATAACTGGCAAGGACAGAATATTCCATAAACCACATAGTCAGACTGACAAGTAGTAGAACTCTTCACCCCATAGTCTTTTCCTTCATATCTAAATGAAGATGTTTCTAAGGTAACAGGACAAATATTACACCCATTGCACTTGTGATGACCTTGACCAGGCAACATGCTTCTAGGGATCAACGGTCGTAATTCTGTAGGACTAAGGATTTCCTTAAGATTGCGATGCCTTTTCCAAACGCACCTAATGCGTTTCTGTTCTAATCCCTGTGTATGTTGTAGCACATTACCATGGCGTCGCATGATGCCCTGTATCTTATAACTCAAAGGGGAATAAGATGTGATAAGATTAACACTCGTGTCATCCATACGCGATCTATGTGGTGAATCCGAGAGTAAAACCTCCCGATGATTGTATAAAGCACGTTTATATGCTTGAAATATAACAGATGGTGGGTAACCCCTTGCCCGAAAATTTTCTTTCAAGCTTTTCGCTTGTTTCGTATATTCTGAAGTCTCGGAACAATTTCGACGATAACGAAGAAATTGTGAGAACGGAAGGCCATTCTTGAGAGTAGTCGGATGAGCACTAGAGTAGTGTAAAAAGGAATTACGATCAGTAGGTTTACAAAAAACTGATGTAATCCAAGCTTCTGCTCCTTTTGTCACCAGGACATCCAAATATGTGATACTAACCGTGTCCCATTCATATGTAAAAGTTATATGTTGGTCCCGCTCATTTAGCCACGCTATAAAAGCTGTCAACTCCATTTCCTGACCATCCCAAAACAAAAAAACGTCGTCTATATAACGGCGCCATAATCTAATATGACTATTAGGAGGCTCTGTAAAAATCCATTGGCGTTCAAAATCTTCCATGTACAGATTTGCGATGGAAGGGGCGCAAGTAGCGCCCATCGCTACCCCAGAGCGTTGGTGATAGATATTCCCATCAAAACCAAAATGATTTTCGTAGAGAATTAGATCTGTTATTTTTCCCAAAAATTTCTGTAATGCCTCAGATAAATCTCCTCTATTATACAGTGCCTGCCGTACTATCCTATTGGCTGACTGTTGTGGGATAGAAGTATATAGCAAGGTGACATCCAGTGTTACCAACTTGATGTCCTGAATGCTCGTTAACCATGCATGTTGAGACAAAAGTTGTAAAAAATGTGTTGAATCACGCATATAGGAGGTCATTTTTGGCATCAAAGGGCGCAGAAAAGAATCTAAATAAACCGACAAAGGCTCTAATATTGAACCTTTTGTAGCCACTATAGGTCTACCGGGGGGGCGAAGAAGCCTTTTGTGCACCTTGGGGACCAGATAAAACTTGGCCATCATAGGAGTAACTAGATTCAAAAATCGTTTTTCTTTATCGGAAATCAACTTTTCACGTAGCGCCTGCGTCGTCAATTCAGAAATGGATTTTTGTAGATGACTCTGTGGATCTTCAGGCACTCTCGCATAAACGGTGACATCCGATAATTGACGTTAAGCCTCATCAAGATAATCTTGTCTATCCATGACCACTATACTTCCTCCCTTATCCGCCCGTCTAATGACCACATCTGTGCGGGCTCTAAGATCTTGTAAGACTTTGTTCTCTGCTCGTGACAGTGAGTGACGTACCTTTATGTGCTGTGTCCGCGTCAAGCATGTAACATCCTTTAAAACCAATTCCTTAAACACCATCAGCGATTGCGGTAGGGGTTCAGGTGGATTCCAATTTGATTTTAATGGTAAAGATGCCCTATGCAATTGTGTCATGGATACTACCGGAAGAGGGTTCCTACTAAAATACGCTTATATATGTAGCTTCCGAATGAGTTTCTCAAAATCTATATGAAACTGAAATAGATCAAATGCAATAGAAGGTACAAAGGACAAACCACGATTTAAAATCTGCAACTCTTGTGGAGATAACGGATGACTGGATATATTAATCACTGAAGTATTAATAGACGAATTAAGAACGTTTGGATCTAGTTGCATTTCGTGACCTTGTTTTTTCAGTGGTTTGTGATTTTTTTCGATTCCCCTCTCCCTCCGCGCCAGATTGTTGAGATTGTTTACTCGAATCTGATGTACTCCCTCCATCGGAGCTATCTACAAACTCCACATGACGTTTTCGTTGTTTAGCAGCCTTACTCTGTTTTTTAGGATTGAGCCACGGATAGACGTACCCACTAGTATAATCATCAAAATCATGCTTCAGTTTCTTCGATTTTATTTTTTTAACCTCCTCCTTAGTTGTTTCTAAAAGTTTTTTGTGTTCCTCCAGTCGCTTAGAAAACTCTGCGGGAGATGCAGTTTCTTTTAATTTTTCTGTCATATTAGTAATATCATGTTGAAGTGTGTCCAAACTTTCACGAGTAGTGTCCACAATCAAGACCATGAGGTCAAGCGAACATTTATTTAATATATGTATCCATTTCTCCATAAAAGAAGCATTCATGGAGTGTAATTTTGGTTCTTTATACACCCTTAATCCACGAGGTATATGTTGTCTTTTAATATACTCTATAAGTGAGAACCGGTGTAATTCTTGACGCACCAGCCGCTTCTGAAGATTCAAAAGATCTTCCCAATTCTCTTTAGTCTCTGATGTAGTGATGTCATCCATGGAAAACGGAGTAGCTTCCTTACTCAAGTCCTTGATATGATTATCAGAAAAACTAAACGTTTCTGACCAAATAGTGTGACCCTCCATTATTGTAACTAACAAAGATCGTATGTAGTCACTTTACTGAGCTTATATATCCATATAAGAATTATCCATTTGTCCGCTCAATAGTAAACAATGAGTTCAGTCCCTTTTTTTTAATCGCTACACTCCATGAATGCTGCTTTTATGGAGAAATGGATACATATATTAAATAAATGTTCGCTTGACCTCATGGTCTTGATTGTGGACACTACTCGTGAAAGTTTGGACACACTTCAACATGATATTACTAATATGACGATCTTTGTTAGTCTTTTAACCTTTGCAACTGCTTCTTTTAGTTTTTTCTTAACTATTTTCCTCATTTTATCAGTCTCCCTTTCGAAAGTTAAAAGGTAGTACTGTGGATTTCCTTACTATCCCTCCTCCACTAATTAAATCAAACGCAATCATGCTATGATCACTGTTGCCAAGTGGCCCCAACACCCTTATCTCTTGCACTAGATCTGGTGTTCCACTAAGGACTAGGTCTAATATTGCTTCCCCTGTGGTCGGTTCATGAACCAGCTGCTCCAAGAAGCAGTTATTTATTTCATCTAGAAACTTTATCTCCCTAGCATGTCCTGCCGTGACACTGACCCAGTCGATACCGGGGTAATTTAAATCACCCTTTATTATTACTGCACTGTATCTTTTGTTAGCTTCCTTGATTTCTTTGAGCATGTCATCATCCATTTGTTCATTCTGGCTAGGCAGTCGATAGTACACCCCCACTGCCATCGCCTTCCCCTTTTTACATGGAATTTTAATCCATAGAGATTCTACAGCAAATTTTGTTTCCTGCAAAACTTTAATCCTTTGTGACTCAATGCCCTCTCTAACAGAGCGCAACCCCTCCACCAATTTGATCAGCTCTATCATTACGATATAGTTTGTACCCAGGTATCACTGTGTCCCACTGGTTGTCCTCCTTCCACCATGTCTCTGATATTCCAATCATATCTAACCTCTCATTTAGTGCTATATATTCTAACTCTTCCTTATTTTTTTTTAGAGTTTTAGCATTTGCATACAAGCATTTTAGAGACTGTATTTTATTCATATTAATCTGGCGGTAGACGTGGGTAATTTGGGATCTTTAAGCTCTGTCTGCTCCATACTCGATGGCATTTGGGCTACTGTACTCTTTTTTTTGGAACCTCTCTGCTTTTGGTAGTATCCTTCAAGGATGCATTCTTCCGAACCATGCATTCTTGGACGACTGTCGGCTTTCCCCTATTTTCTAGTTTAAAAGCTGCTCTATCTCCTTTTTAAAGGTTAATGTCAGCAGCCTGGTTTCATCCCGGTTAAGGTGAAACCCATCCCTTCGTAAGAGCTCCTCCTTTCCCCAGAATGTTCCCCAGTTCCTAACAAATCCAAAACCCTTATCTCTGCACCATTGTCTCATCCACGCATTGAGACTCCGGAACTCTGCCTGCCTTTTGGGTCCTGCGCGTGGAACGGGAAGCATTTCGCAGAACGCTACCCTGGAAGTTCTGGATTTCGACTTCCTACCTAAAAGCCTAAATTTAGCTTCCAGAACCTCCCTACCACATTTTCTTATGTCATCGGTACCGACATGTACCAAGACAGCAGACTCCTCCCCAGCACTATCTAAGACCTTATCTAGGTGGCGCGTGAGGTCCGCTACCTTCACACCAGGCAGGCATGATCTCCAGGAACAAGCAGGAATGAGTTCACATATGGGTACGTCGGTACCGACGGAGCCTGCACGGGAATGCTCCCCAGCATCCAATCAGAAAGCTTTTGGGAGCATCCCTCGCGCCTGCGCGCTGCCTTCCCCCCTGTTCCACTGCCTCTCCTCAGTTTTCGTTTTTCCGCGGAGCCGGCAGGACATCCTCCTGTCACTGCAGAAACTTTTTTCTTTAATCCTTTATTTCTTGTTTTCTTGTGGTCGCGGCTGTTTCTCCCGCCGCCACCGGTACCGCCGGTGGATTTTTCTTTTCTTTTTCTTAAACTCAGGGAGATTTTTCCCTCAGTTTCTGTCTTTAAATTTTTTGGGCCTACAAGGCCTTTTCCATCATGGAGCCTTCTTCCCCTAAGAAGTGTCTTCACTGTGGAAACACGGTTTTCTTTTTAGACTCCAATGCCTGGTGTCTAACCTGTTTGGGTCCTGACCCTTTTTCCCCTGAACAATCAGGCTTCGAAACCATGAGAAGAGATTCCCTCTTTCGAGTTTCCCTCGATACCGTTTTCCCTCCCTGGGTGAGGGCACCGGGTTTTTCTTCTCTACAGGATCAGGTAACCCACAAACAGTCTGTTAAGACTAGCCAATTCTTGAGTGGTAGGTCTCATGCCAAGCATGATGACGGCTCCGGCCTTGCCCTCAAGACCCTATTGGCATTACAACCCCGGCGGGAGTCTCCGGGCTCCAAAGCATTTCAGGGGTTTCAGGTTGTTCCTGGGGCTCACCCCTCACAGAACATACCTGAGCCATGCTCGGTGGTGGCATCCGCTTCGAGCGGTACCGATACCCCGGCATCGGCACCAGTGTTGAGTGATCCACTCTTCACCAGGGATCGTCATCTGGCGTCCTCAGTGCCTTCGGGACCGATCGGTACGGCCCAGATTGACTTTCCTGTATCTGAGCCATGCTCGGTGGTGGCATCCGCTTCCAGCGGTACCGATACTCCGGCATCGGCACCGGTGTTGAGTGATCTACTCTTCACCAGGGATCGTCATCTGCCATCCTCGGTACCTTCGGGACCGATCGATACGGCAACATCGCCAATACCACCACCGACGTCGGTACCCTCTAGACATGCATCGATGGACTCGCTCCCTTCGATGCCGAGTCTAGAATCGATTTCTAGTCTAGAGGACTGGGTACCGACGCATCTCGGAACCGATGTTCACCGATTCCACATGCACGGTACCGAGGATACTCCCCAAGGGTTCTTAGTTACCTCGGTACTGCTTGAGCAGCCTCCGATGACTGCTTCGGTATCGGTTTAGCCTTCCATTCTGGCGCAACCACCGGTATCGGTATCGATGCCGGTACCTGCAGTATCATCGGTACCAGCTCTTTCCATGCTTTTTTCACCTGGATCACTCCTCTCTATACCTAGTTTGGAGTCGATACCTGGCATGAATGATGCACTACTGACTGTCTCTACTAATAACGGCCGGTTCCAGTATCCATCCATTACAAATCCTGTTCTGCACCGGACAGGTACATCCTCCGTTGCCCAGGCTACCTTTTCAAATTTAGCCTGTCCAGGGATGGTTCCCATTGGAAATCCTTCTTTTCAGAAATTTCTCCTTGACATGGCAACCTTCCTTAATATTCCTATCCCTGGCTATGAGTCTTAGAGTTTTTCTGCAGGAAAAGAAAATGTAATGCTTCCCTTACATCACTCTTTGCAGAATCTTCTTCTGAGGATTTGGGAAAAACCTTTAAAGGTTTCTTCACCTCCTACAGCAACTGATCTTCTGTATCAGGTACCCCCCTCTCCAGGATTTCAAAAGCTTCAACTTCCCCATCATTCCATTGTAGTGGAATCAGCAATGAGGAAGGTAAAAAGCAAGAAAAAACATTCTTCTTTTCCGCCAGGGTGTGCATCCAGAACACTGGATGCCTTTGGACGTCAAACCTTCCAAACATCTATGCTGGCAACAAGGATTCTCTCATATATTTTCTATATGAGTCTATCCCTTCAGGAGATCACAAAGAAATTATCTCTTTTGACTCCTTTTCTATCAGAGCCCAAGGCTACAGACTATTCCTTACTTCTTAGTCATAGCCAAAATATCTCTTGGTTTCTTTTTCGTGCTTCCCTAGACTCTTTTGAGTCTGTTAGCAGAACTTCTGCTATAGCCATAGGAGCACGTTGTAAAGCCTGGCTCCAGGCATCAGATTTGAGTAGATGGGCACAACAAAGGCTGAGTAACACTCCTTGTACTGGAGAAAATCTTTTCAATAAGGAGTCCTTACGTCAGGTTGCTCATTGCTCCACTGACCTTCCTGTTTCTGAGGGCCATCCTAAGCCCTCTCCTTCCTCAGCAGGTAGGAAATGCCCTACCAAACCTTCTTTCCCTAAAAGAAAGAGGTTTTCCTCTTCTCCTGCCCATCATTCAGATGTTCCCAAGCAAGGGAAGTCTTGCCCTGGTTTGAAGAATTCAACCTCTAGCCAGGCTAAATAGACACAGTAACCATAGGGTTCTGCTTAATCTTTTTATAACTACAGTTATTTCTTTCAGCAGAAGTTTTTCAATGTTTTTCCAAAACTCTGCTCAGGGATTCCTATCCTCAGGGAATCCATTTACTTTTCAGTATGCTGAACTGTCAGGATATTCATGTCTATAGGTTACAGGGTTTTCCACTTCTTCCTAACCAGAAGAGAGCTTTAGCAACTATCACATGATAGTTTCCCTGTATCAGCATGAATTATTTCCTTCCAGGGACTTACCATATGGTAAGTTTTTCTTCAGCTTCTATCTCTACCCTCTTCACCAGGGTTTCCCCTGTATGAGTGGTACCATACCATTGAAAGACTTCTTGTCTTTTCTTTTCACTGTAGAATTTTTTCTCCTCTTTATCTGGGCACCTCTGCAGACAGAGACAACTTGCTCTCTTTGTCCAGTCTGTCTCTCTGCTTGACACAGACCGACTCTCTCTGTTGTCCTATTCAGTAGCTGCCCATGCAGGAGTTCCAGGTACTGACTACTGGTACTTTTCCACAGGTCCCAGTCTTGTCTTCCACCACTCCCATATAGCCTTAGTAGTGATTCCAAGACAGTTTTTCTACATCTTTCTTGGATAATCCTTTTCACTACAAGCTTCTTACATTACCTTCTATTGCCATCTCCAATTCTGGGTTGGGCAACGTAGTGGACCTGGCTGTCAGTTTCCTCCATCAGCCAGTTCTACATTCCAGTTCTCCTGCATAATACTCTCTGCAATCCTACGGAGAAGCTTTCCACTATGGGCCCTTGCTAGAGAGCATAGGTTTTCTGTAATGGCTGTCCATCATGGTTGAAAAAGGCTTCCTCAGTCATCCCCTATGACTGTGAGAGTTCTCCACACCCTACTATCTTCTTTTAAAAAAAAAAAAAAAAAAAAAAAGGAGGGCAAAGGACATAAGCCTTCTCCACGTGAAAAGCTAAGAGTTATCCCATTCCTATAAGGAATATACTCTTTTTTTCTTATAGCTTGTTCTCATGGTATCCTAATTCTCAAGGACAGTACATATTAATCTGAAAAACGCCTGATACCTCCTTTGTCCCTCACGTAGGTCAACCTAGTATCTCTTCTATGCGTTCTGGCCTTTTACCATGCTGGAGTTCCACAGGACTCCAGACTTGCTGTTTACAGACTGATATTATCCTCTGTTTTTTCATGTAACCATCCTGGTTACTCGCTGCATAGCATTCCTTTACCATTATCTCTGAGGGAACAGATTCTCTATATATTCTCTCAAGTAGGTTTCACCTCCTTGTTCTAGATGAATCTTTCCCTTCACATCTTCATGTGAATGTCCTCATAGGCATAGCTCTGTCTGCTTAATTGCAGGCATCTATCTTTAGACCTATCTATTCAGGTATATATATATCTATTGTGATGCAGCAAGGGGTACACAGCTCATGGAAGGGCAGGTAAAAGAAAGACTTACCTCAGATTCAGCATTGGAAAAGAGCACTAGGCACTCTGAATCAGTTGAGCAAAGGAAATTGTTACTGCGTAACAAACAGAAAACTCATCAGGAGCACCTGATTGAAAATCCCCAGGTCACGTGTAGGGCTAGGGATTACTTAAGACAGGGTTCCAGTCAGTGGAGGAGAGGTGTGGCAGGAAGAGTTGCAGAGGGAGCAGCAGATGCAGTTGCACCGGCAGATGCAGATGAAGGCAGAGAGAGAGAGAAAGGCACGTTACAACTCTCGAGCAAGGCAAAAGCCGGGGAGAGAGTGGCAGGAGGTGTGGCTCTCATCAGCTGAGCAGAAACCCCAGGGGAGTGCTGGGAGGAAACTTTTCTCACGGAGAACCAGGAAGTGAATCTGGCTCCAGCACTCAGGAAGAGAGGTTCAAGGCAAGCTGTACTAGGAGAAAACCTGCTACCAGAGATAGCCTTGAAGGGAAGCCAGGAGTGTCCCACTACACAAGAGACCGGTATGTGCCAGCTCCAAGCACAGGTCAGTGTAAGAAGAAAGTGTCGGGGGATGGGAACTCCAAGCACATCTGCAGCATAAGAAGTAGTTGTAAAGCTAGGACCAATTATACTTCTGCACAACCAGCCTGGGAGGCTAGAACCAAAAGATATAGGGAGCCAAGTACTAAGGCAATCCCTGCAGAGAGAAAGAAACCTCCTTATGCTTACAGGGAGAGGTTTAAAACTTATAACTGCCAAGGGCGTGGTCCTGACTATAACCGCACGAAGCAAGGTGGTTCAGAGCTGTTGTTCTGGGAGGAAAGCCCAGGCAGAAGCTACTACAGAGGGAGGTATAGACCCGAAAGGAGAAGAGCCTCCATTGATTACCATAGCGAATTGTCACAAGACGCTGTGTCTGAACACTGTTCACAAGAGGAGTCTGACACAGGAGTTTGGAAAGTGCTGGAGAAAGCATGATATGGGAAGATGGTAGCAGTCTTCCAGAGCCCATTCCCATGGATTGCAGCATGTGTTATAAATGCAGCCTTGATATTTGAGTAAATGCAAAAGAGAACTTTGTGCATATAACAAAGAATATATGTTTGCCACTATTTTTGTTACTTCGCTTACGTTTAGAAGTTTCTGTTCTTCTTGACAGTCCGAGCGGGACGGGGAATAAAATCCCACTTTATTTTCATTCAGTTTGCTCTGAAAGACTCTTTTATTTATAAAGCCGGAGCAGTTTACTTGTCTTATAGACCCTAGGCAACCCCTATACAGGGCTAAAAGGGCTCTAACCACGGGCCTCATCACACTATGTATATATATATACCTGTATACATCTTTGTAGATGTATCTGTCTGTCAGCTAAGTGTGCATATGCAATGCCCTTTTGATCTCATTATAGCTGTATATGGATCTATATACCCGTATATATATATATATATATATATATATATATATATATATATATATATATATATATATATATACATATAAGTGTGTATCTGTCCAGATACTTATTATAGATAGATATGTATTTCTATACTTATCTCTCTGATGGTCTAGGCTCATAAAGGTTTTTACCTTCCTGAATGTTTCTCACAGTGGGCTTGCACATTTTCATACTCTTCCACAGTATGTTTCGGATATTATGCACACATCCACTGCTGTGGTACTGACAGTCCTACCATATCCTAGGTTTACGTATCCCTGAAGCTCCATGCCCCAATGTCTTCCTACCTCTCACCAGTTAGGAAAGACATGGTGGATCTTCAGTGGATTTCCAATTCAATTCCCCACACATCTGTCCTTTCTTGGGAGTCTGGGGTTTTCCTCATACCCTTTCCTCCCTCAAGGACTGGGTCTGTTTATCCAGATCGGTCAGTCTTCCTCTTTTGCTCCTACCTCTGAATACTTCTGTAGCCAAAGGAGCTTTCAGCTTTCCATGAAGCTTACCACTGAAGACCTGACGTGTTTGTGCTACCCCAATTGAATCCTGGGGTCAACTCTAATTTCCAGATGTTGACCTCCACCTTCACTCCAGTGGGGTCACCTTGAACATTATTCTACTGGATCCCCAGTAGACTCCATCAGCCTCTCTACTTCCTGCTATCCAGTAGGTGAGTGTTATATGGTGATTGTTCATTTTCAATCTTATGATGGTTGTTCATTTCATTATATCTCTTGATAATGATTATACATACAAGAACTCCTTGCAGGTAGTCCTTTCTTGGGGAGCTGCGGAAAAAACAGCTAACCCTCTTTTTAACTCCTGCCCTCCATCCTCAGGATGCCTGGCCATATGAGGTGTACCATGTTTTCAATCTTCAACATGTTAGGACTCCAGGCATCTTAGCTTGGGAGTCCCCATATGTGAAGACTCATTCCTGCTTGTTCCTGGAGATAGCACAGTTACTTACCTGTAACAGGTGATCTCTGGGAACAGCAGGAATAAGTCTTCACAACCCACCCACCTCCCCTAGGAGTTGTATCTATCTATCTATCTTCCTTTCCTCTTTCTCTCCTTTTGTCTCAGCTATGAAACTCATCTGAGGAGAGGCAGTGGAACAGGTGGGAAGGCAGCGCGCAGGCGCGAGGGATGCTCCCAATAGCTTTCTGATTGGATGCTGGGGAGCATTCCCGTGCAGACTCCGTCGGTACCGACGTACCCATATGTGAAGACTTATTCCTGCTGTTCCCAGAGATCACCTGTTACAGGTAAGTAACTGTGCTTTACCAGGTGATCCTCACGTCCACCAGCCACCCAGCTATCTACATGCCTAATGATCGAATCGCCAGCTCTAACTGCTGTCCTAACCCTTCCCTCTTGGGCACATGGTCCTGGAGAAACCTCCTCAGTGTGAGAGGGTTCTACATCACCTGGAGGACAGGTCCTAGTTACAGGATCACTTCCTGCCACACCAGGTTGATGCTCTCCTGTCACATGACCTCTCTCCTCCATGGCAACAGGGATGCTGCCAGACTGGAGGTGGGACTTCTGGACTATATCCCTGTAGGTCTCGTCAATGTACCTCTCTATCTTTCTTATGTTTTCCAAGTCTGCTACTCTAGCCTCTAGAGAACTGACTCGTTCCCTGAGAGCAAAGAGCTCCTTGCACCTAGTGCACATGTAAGACCTCTCACCAACTGGGAGAAAATCATACATGTGACACTCAGTGCAAAAGACTGGAAAGCCCCCATCTTGCTGCTGGACTGCTGTCTGCATCTTAGTTTTAAGTTTGTGTTTAGATCTTTAAGTTCTTCACTTACTAAGGGTTGCTATGGATATTTATACTAATAAAATTGTACCTAATATTTTTAATATACCTTCCTCACCTGAAGCTTAATTAATCTCAGGTCCTTAGTGTATGACTGATTTGGATAATGAGCTTCACCTGAGAGCACCTCCTTTCCTTTAAGATGTGTAAGTACCTATAAAGCTACGATTATCCCAGGGGTGGGTGGGTGTTGGGGAGGGAATTAGAAAAGGGACAGAGAAAAGTGACCAAAAATGGTAAAGGAGATTGAAGGATACCCCTAAGAGGAAAGGCTTAAAAGGTTAGGGCTCTTCAACTTGGAAAAGATGTCTGAAGGGGAAATATGATATAGAGGTCTATAAATTAATGAATGGAATGGAACGGGTAAACGTAGATTGGTTGGTTGTTTACTCCATTAAAAAGTAGAAGTACTAGAGGACACACAATGAAGCTACAATGTAACCCATTTAAGACTAATAAGGGAATATCTTTTCACTCAATGCATAATCAAACTGGATGTAGCTGGGTTTAAAAAAGGTTTAGACAAGTTCTTGGAAGAAAGGTCCATAAACCATCATTATTAAAGAGGACCTGGGAAATCCACTGCTTACCCCAGGACAAGCATTGTGGAAGCTATGTACCTTTCTGGGAACGAGCCAGGTACTTGTGAACTGGATTGACTGCTGTTGGAAACAAGATACTGGGCTTGATGGACCTTGGTCTGACCCAATATGGCATCTCTTATGTTCTTATATTTCATGACAGATGCACATCCCTGCTTGCTGTTTTGCATGTGGACCATAAAACAAGTGGTTTCCCTTCAGTTTCTTTTTATAGTCCAGAAAAGTAATGGGGATTTCAGAGTACCTTCTACACTTCTCGCTCCATGTGTTTGTGGCAAAACAGTAGGTTTTCTGATGTCTTATTTGTGCCCTGGAGTAGCTATAGACATGAACTTTACCACTGATGGGTTAGAGACATGATCACCATTTCTGAAGTTGGGCACAGATGTGTATCTTTATGGAACACTCTTGGACATGCCTTTGCTGTATCCCTGTGCAATGTACTGTAGATGTTCTTGCGCCAGGGACATTTTCATATTGGGCTTCTAAAATGGCTTCAGGGACATCTCCATGACGTTGCATGTTTATATGTGCCTATTTTTGGACGTCCATCTTGTGACTAGGGCTTCTAAAATGACTACCATACTGGCTAAGGTTTATGAGGCTGTAAACACTTCATTGGAAGGAGAGTAGTGTGCCTCAGTTCGAAGCAGTCATTATTTGTCTTTTAAAGAGGCTTTCTCTGTAGCCTACTTGCTGTGGTAATTGGTTTACCAGTCTCCTTTTTCTGGAAAAAGATCACCGAAGGAGGCAATTACAGCTCAAATCCAGGCATTCTAGATAATTGGTTCTTCAGCAGCAGTTTGATTTCAGAACCATGATGCTTTCAGTGTCCCTTTTTGAAGTGCAGGAGTTGTTGGAGAGGGAGGGACCTCTGCCCTCTTACTCCTCCTGCACTTATCTTCTACAACAATCAATTAGATTATATTTTGTTGGGCCTAACAGAGGTCAGGGATAAAGGATGCTCCCAAAATAGCTAGATTTCATTTTTGACCGATAGGCAGTATCTGGTTAAAACTGGCAACAAATTGTTTAAATCGTGATTGATCAGGTATTGTATTCCCCAGGAGTTCTCCTTCATCAATTCTCAATGTTTTTTGTGCACTCTTTGTGGTGGCATTTGGAAGCCTGGTGGTATTTGGATTTTCCCTTTTATGCAGGCAACCTTCAGGTTTTCTGCCCCCTTGAAGCTTATTCTTTAACTTGTCCAGTCTTTAAATACTTACTGGATGGATGAGACAGTTGTTTTAAGTAAAGTACTTGTTAAAACTGAAGTTCTGTGGCTTGGAACTCTTGAAATGCTGAGATGTTTGATAGCTCTCTTGATAAGACTGCCTTCTGTGTACACTGATGTTGTGGTTGGAGATTTGGGAATTTTTGTGAATTCTGCTTTTGGTTTGGCTTTTCATATTTCCTCAGTGGCTCAAATAGTATTCTGGAAATTGCAGTTTGCCAAATGTCTGTTTGTCTCTATCCCATTTCATGTTGGTATTCTGTGCTTTTGTAATTAGTCAAATTAACTATTGCAATGCCATGTTGATTAGGCTTCCAAAGAAAATAGTGCATGAGCTACTGAGTGCAATGTGCAGCAGCTAGGGCCATATCTCGGGAATTCGTAGGTGGGAAACGGCATTGCCATGTTTATCTGAGCCTTATTGGCTCCCAGTTTGTCAAGGATTAGGTTTAAGATTTTGTACCTTACTTTAAAAGACTTGGAAAGCATTGACTGAGTTATTTACGACATTGTTTTTGAATGGGTATGAGTCCAAGAGGGAAGCCAAGATCTGAGCAGGAGACCTTGCTTAATGTGCTATCTGTTGATGTGGATAGATTTAGAGCTAAAGCTATTTCAGTTGCTGCTCCACAGAGTATTATGCTGACTGCATTTAAATACATTTCTTATGCCAGGTTCAAGAAACTCCTCTTAAACTGGCTTTTTAATTAGTAGGAGTTTAACTGAATTTTGGTTTAAAAAGAAATAAGCTTTCCTCGACCTAAATGTGTAGGGTCGACATAGGCAACTTAATTGTAAATAATATTGGAAGAAGCTCACCCTTATGTGATAATGTGTGCTACCATGTTATCACATACCAACATGCATTATATATTGCAGGCCCTTTTCCACAAAATAAGACTTGTGATTCATAGGGGGCTATTTTGAAAGCACTATTCATGCTCTGGAAGTCTGCAAACATATACACAGATTGTCAAATCACAGAGACGTCTCCGGAGGCATTTTAAAAGCCAGCTCCAGAAATGCCCCCAGTGCAAGAACGTCCAAGCTGTGAAGGGAGCATGGCGGAGGTGTGTCCAGAGCATTCCCAGGAACTTGGAGGTCCTGCATGTCCCAACTGCATTGAAGGTTATACCTGTTCCAAGCACGAATAGACATTGGAAACCTGTTCATTTTGCCAGCCAAAAGTCTGGGAGGTGTGGAGGGAGGGAGATGTGGCTATGGAGATTGTCAGCATGGAAAATATAGGGGCTAGAAGTACACTTCTATTCCCTATATTTTCCATGTTGTTAATAAACACTAATGGGGAATGAGGGCTTTTGTTTTTGTTCTGCCACGCCAATTAGTGTCCCCATATGCAAAGTAACATATGATAGATGTCCCCGCCCCAAGTTTTTGTAGCAGAGACATCTGTTTCTATAAACAGGCCGAAACATAGACATTCCCAGCGGGTTTTTTTGCACGTTTTGCCGTGGATGTCACATTGCACTTGAACGCCCTTTCTAAAATGCCACATCATATGTGCAGTAGTACCCATTATTACATTGGGCTGATACTTTTATGCCCCCTATCCTTTCCAGTTATATCTTTCTTTGAGAGAAGGGGGTTGGGGTAACTTAGCTGCTCTTTAAGTCTAGATTTAGATATAAATTGGATATGTATTCAGCTGATGTCAGTTGTTTGCATTTGTTGTCTTGTAGATTTTATGTAATGTGAGTGTGTTGCACTCACTGTTTGGATTTTAACTGTAGTTTTGTATGGTCTTATTTTTAAAATATTTTTACAAATGTGTTTTTTGTTATGCCCTTACTTGTCTATTCTGATATAAATAATGTGAAACTATCAGCCTAAAATGTGCAGGTATAAAAATTGTCAAAATGTTCTAGACTTATGTCAGAGCCACTGTCAAAGGGAGAGGAGAAGTATATCCACCCCCACATCAACGGTGTCTCCTTTTAATCAATTTTTATTGAATGCAAAATGTGACTTATCTTAAGTGCTTGAAGGAAGACGACGATAAAAAGGAATCCCCTCACAATATGAGCCACTTTCGAGCTGCTAAAAGGGCCCTGCTTCAGTTGCTGCTGAATTCCAGGTTCCAACAAAATTTTAAGTGCTTGTGAACTCAAACAAAAAACCTGCTTGTTTTAAAGACAGCGTCTGATGTCAGCAGTCACTGATACAATAACCAATAGAAACACAGGGGGTGTCCACCTGAAGGAAGACTCCTGTACTATTGGTACAAGCTAATAGAAATTGGTCCAATCATGTTCCAAGTTGACTGGAGGGAGAGACAGTCTCCATTTAAAAATCCAGAATTGCTCAGTCCATTGCAATTTAAAGAGCTGGTCGCCGCCACATGGATCAGCTGGAACATGATCTATAATGCACCAACGCAGTTGTTGAAACTGATAATGGAATTGTAGGCAATGTTCCAGACTAGGAGCTGAGATGGTGGCTGTTTTGTAATCTGGAAGCTTGTTCACCCAAATGTATCTTAATTTATCTGATAGTGTAATCTATATAATAGAGGCCACAAGAGCAAATTATAAGGTATACCACAAGCATCTGGTATACCACTGAACCCACAGTTGCAGCCCACTTAGTTGGTCAGTCCATAATTTGAAGCACAGTAGTTGCAATTACCACATGCAAAATGCCCTGGATTGTCATGACAAGAAAGGGGACAATTGACAACAGTAGTGGAATGGACAAGTCTATCACGGATATTGGATCCACGAGAATAAACCATCAAAGATAAAGGTGCAAAACCAACAATATTTATGTAAAAGATATGCGACAGCCCGGATGTTATGCATAACGGGTAGCACGCCAACCACTTTATCACTTGGATGATCATTAGATGATGTACCTGGCCTTTGGTCCAAAAGGAGCCAATCCCTATTGGAATAACACGCTTGCTTGTAAGCTTGTGAAATAATTCTACGAGGATAACCATGGGCCAGCAACCGAGATTGCAAATCATCAGCATGATTTTGGAATTCAGCCAACATAAAGCAAATGCGTCTGAGCCAACAAGTCTTTATTTAGCTGTATTTATATACTGCCTTTCACTGGGTCAAGGCAGTTTACAAGAAACAAATGCAAAATACATTATAACAGTGTCATTAAACTATATACAGCATGCAGTTATGAACCTTAGGGCTCTTAATTATATACATTTCTGATTATATACAGCAGTAATGATAGGCATCATGCTATGTTCTTTCGGGGTGGGGGGGTATGCGCTTGGGTTGAAATGTTCTGTGAACAGATGAGTCTTTAAATGCTTTCTGAATGTCTTGAGGTCAGTGATGTTCCTGAGCCGGTCTGGTAGCCTGTCCTATATGGAGAATGCATATAGCTGGAAAGCACTTATCTCCAGGAACAAGCAGGAATGTAGTCCTCACATATGGGGGGGGTATCGGTACCGACGGAGCCTGCACGGGAACGCTCCCCAGCGTCCAATAGGAAAGCTTTTGGGAGCATCCCTCAGCACATGCGAGCTGCCTTCCCGCCTTTCCAACTGTCCCTCTTCAGTTCTTTGTTTTCCGCGGAGCCGACAGGACGTATTCCCTGTCACCGCAGAAAATTACATCTTTAAACTTCTTTTTGTGATCACGTTTGCCTACCGCACGACGCCTACCAGTACCACCAGTTCTTTTCTTTTCATATAAACCCCCCCCCCAAAAAAAACAAAACTTAAACGTAGACTGTTTCTTTTCTGAAACTTTTCCTCTTTGGTGCTAGGCGCCATTTTGGGCATTAGGTCCCATTTTCCTAAATCATAGAAAAACCAACTAGTGGTTTTAAAAAATGTACTAAGTGTGGCGGTACCATTTCCGTCACTGACACCCATGATTGGTGTCTAAAATGTTTAGGACCTGATCATTCTCCAACTGAATGTCTCTCCTGCATGGGAATGACCAAAAGAGGAAGACAGAACCAGGCCGCAAAGCTCGGTACCCTCTTTTCTTCAGATGCCAGATCCATTGCATCAATTGTTAAAAAGTCAATACGTTCAGAAAAACCAAAAATGTAATAAGCTTCTTTTTTTATTCATTTTTCAATGCTCTTAAAAATACAGGAACATCCCAGGAAATCTTCTCTTGCTTAATATTAAACTATAGACACCATCTTATAATGGACAGAATTCCCGAGTGAACTGCTGTAAACAGGGTTATATTTAAAACACAGATCTCTTTTTAAATATTTTAAATATATTTTAAATATTTTAAATATATTTATTTTAAATATAACCCTGTTTACAGCAGTTCACTCGGGAATTCTGTCCATTATAAGATGGTGTCTATAGTTTAATATTAAGCAAGAGAAGATTTCCTGGAATGTTCCTGTATTTTTAAGAGCATTGAAAAATGAATAAAAAAAGAAGCTTATTACATTTTTGTTTTTTCTGAACGTATTGACTTTTTAACAATTGATAATAGTACGTTCATAAAATAGACCACAGGTATATTTCTTTGTGAGATCCATTGCATCGACATCGTCGAGGGCCTCTTCTTCCTCCCATGGATCTCAGGTAACTAAACATAAAAGCCGGTCCTCAAAGGGTAGCTCTCCTGCTAAGCATTGAGAGGCCATTGGCATTGCCCTTGAAGGAACCACACCGGCAAAACAGCCCCGGCGGGAGGCTTCGGCTTCCAAAGCATCGATGGGGCTACAGGATGTTCTTGAGGCTTCAACCTTGCAAGAACTACCAGTGCCATGCTCAGGGGTTCCGGCCGTTCTTACCGGTACCGACACCCAGGCATCGGCAGCATCGATAGACCAGAGGTTTATTCCTATTGAGCACAGTATCGCAGCTCTTCTTTCAGCTGCAGTACCAGTGGTCCCAATGGCACCGGTACCGACATCGACACCGATGCCAGTACCGACACCAACGATGCTGGTACAGACGGTACCGGCCCCGGTGGGAACTCTTCCCATGCCATCTCTGGCTGGAGTTGACAAAGCGGTACCGGGTCACCTCGGTACCGACTTTGATCGATACCGGGATCATACTTTGCAAGAGCATCGGGGTCAGGAATACTTTGATTCCTTCGATTCCGAAGACTCTGACAATTCTGCTGGTACTAGAGGGTTTCTCCTAGAAGATCCCTCTTCTCCCCAACACAGAATGTCACCTCCAGAGGACATGTCATTTCAGGATTTCATCCGTGATATGGCCAAAGGTCTTTCAATCACAGTAGCTCCTGAAGAGGAACCCAGAGCAAAGGAATTGGAAATCCTCAAATATCCTAAAGCTCCTAAGGAGGCAGCCACTCTGCCTATCCATGAAATTCTGCATAGCTTGATGCTCAGAATGTGGGAAAACACCTCTAACTACTTCTCCTCCTCACTCTAGGAGACTTGATACTATGTATCGAGTTACACCATGTGCTGGATTTCAGAAAACTCAGCTGCCACACCATTCAATGGTTGTGGAATCTGCCATGCATAGGATGAAAAGTGCAAAGAGGCATGCATCCAGTCCTCCAGGTCGTGAATGCAGGACTCTGGATGCTTTTGGACGCAGAACTTTTCAAGCTTCCATGCTTTCAGATAGGATCAGTTTATATATCCTATACATGAGAGAATTTTCCTCAAGGAAGTCACAGGAGACTTGGAGCTTATGAGTCCATTTCTCCCAGATGATAAGAGACAAGATTTTCTTGCTCTAGTTAAGCATGCTCAGGATGTCTCCAAGTTTGTCAATCGTGCAGCCTTTGACTGCTTCGAATGCAACAGCAGAACTTCTGCTATTGCCATTGGCGCATGACGGATTGCCTGGCTACAGGCATCAGATTTGGAGACTTGGGTACAGGACACGTTAGGCAACATTCCTTGCACGGGGGAGAATCTCTTCGGCAAGAACTGGCAGGAAAAGGCTAACGAGTTAGATGCTGACAATTCTACCTTAGATAGATTGTCAAAGTCTACAGCCACTCCAGCCAAAGGGAAGCCTTATAAATAACCCTCTTTTAGAAAAAAAGAGGAAGTTTTATCCTTCCTATACCCAGCAGAGTCCAGAGTCCAGGTCAGGCTGCCCAAAAGGGACAAACTAGACAGCAAAAGAAACCAAAGGGCCCGAGAGCCCAACCAGCTCTCCAGGTTCAGTCCCCTCAAGGGCTTTGACTCCTTCCTAGAGAGCTTGGCCTTCCTGCCTCTGAGGGGTCCCCAACCCCCCAATATTCCGGGCAGGTTATGCCACTTTGTCAACAGATGGCATCAGATAACAGCAGAAGATTGGACTTTGTCCATTGTAGGAGAGGGGTAAAAACTTCATTTTCACAGCATACCCCCTCCTACAATTCTAAAGCAATTCAATTCACAAACCTCTGCAGACAATCTGCTAGATCAGGAGGTCTCCACACTTCTTGCCCAAGGGGCAATAGAGGAAGTACCCATTCTTCAACAGGGGGCAGGGTTCTACTCCCCCTATTTTCTTATTCCAAAAAAAATGGGGACACAGACCCATTTTAGACCTCAGAGAATTGAACAAATATCTGTTTCGAGAGAAATTCAAAATGATTTCTTTAGGAACTCTTCTGCCATACCTTCAAAGCCAGGACTGGCTTTGCTCTCTAGACTTAAAGGATGCATACACTCACATTTATAATCCATCCAGATCACAGGAAATTTTTACGTTTCCTTGTCAGGGGAAGACATTTCCAGTACAGGGTTCTTCCTTTTGGTCTGGCTTCAGCACCAAGGGTATTCATGAAATGCATGGCAGTAGTAGCTGCATTTCTACGAACCCTGGGGATTTTCGTCTTCCCTTACTTAGACTGACTTATTCGAGCCTCCACAGTTGCAGAGGCCAGCACTGCACTGTCCCGTACAATGCAAATCCTCCAATACTTGGGATTGGTAATAAACTTCCCGAAATCTCAACTAGTTCCTTCCCAATGCCTAGAATTCATAGGAGCCTGTCTGGATACCAGACAGGCAAGGGCTTTCCTTCCACAAGCCCGTTGTCTTCGCATAATGCAGCTAGCTTCCCAAGCAGCAGGCATATCCTCCCTCACTGCTCGGGAGCTACTGCAGTTACTGGGACAAATGGCATCCACAGTTTATGTAATCCCATATGCTCGTCTCCACATGCGAGCAGCTCAGTGGACCCTCTTCACACAGTGGACACAAGTCACGAGTCATTTGTCGGACAAAATAACAATCTCTCAACGACTAATTTTGTCCCTCCAATGGTGGTAATCATTGGAAAATCTGACAGTGGGGTCTCCTTTCCATCAGCCCCTCTTTCAGGCCACCCTAACAACAGATGCATCACAGGTGGGTTGGGGAGCACACCTGAATCATCTCTCTACCCAGGGCACCTGGACTCCACAGGAGGTTGGTTTACACATAAACCTCCTGGAATTAAGAGCAATTTATTTAGCTCTTCGAGTGTTCCACGCCCAGCTCAGCTACAAGACAGTCCTAGTCCAGACGGACAATCAGTTAGCCATGTTCTATGTGAACAAGCAGGGCGGAACGGTCTCTCTGTCGTTATGCAATGAAGCTTTACGACTGTGGGCCCTCGCCAGAGAGCATCAAATTCACCTTCTAGTGGTATATCTTCCAGGCATTCAAAACCTTTGGGCAGACAAACTCAGTCGAGTACTGCTACCTCACCACAAGTGGTCACTCCACCTAGACCAGGTGGCAAAGATATTTCATCTCTGGGGCACTCCAGACATAGACCTCTTTGCAAGTCCACTGAATGCCAGACTTCCCCGGTTCTGTTCCAGGATTCTGGCGCAAAACTGTCAGGCAAGGGATGCCTTCCTCCTTCACTGGGGTCAGGAATTCCTTTATGCCTTCCCACCCATTCCCCTCATCCCCAAAACACTCTTCAAGCTTTAGAGAGACAGGGGTCGCATGATTCTCGTAGCACCACGATGACCACGGCAAACGTGGTATTCCCTGCTTCTACATCTCTCTCAAGCAGCACCTTTGGAGTTAGGGCATGCTCCAGATCTCCTTTCCCAGGAGAACGGGACGCTATGGCACCCGAATCCCCAGGCCCTGCACCTCACGGCCTGGTTGCTGAAAGCTTAGACCTCCAGGATTTCAACCTGTCCCAGCAGGTAAAGGATATCCTTCAGGCTTCTAGGAAACTTTCCACAAGAAGATCTTATGCTTTCAAGTGGAAACGTTTTACTATATGGTGCTCCAAGAGGGGATTAAACCCCCTGGTCATATCCTTAGAATCGATATTAGAGTATCTCCTTCACTTATCGAATTCTGGGTTAAAGACCAATTCGGTAAGAGTCCATCTTAGTGCAATTGCAGCTTCTTATAAGCCTCTAAATGGACAGCCAATTTCCTCTCATCTGCTCCTATCAAGATTTATGAGAGACCTTTTATTGACTAAACCTCCCATCAAGCCACCACCGGTAGCATGGGATCTAAATCTAGTTCTCGGGCAGCTCATGAAGCCACCTTTTGAGCCTTTAGCCACTGCAGCCCTTAGGTCTTTGACCTGGAAGATCATCTTCCTAATTGCAATCACCTCTGCCCGTCGCATTAGTGAATTGCAAGCTTTAGTGGCTGATCCTCCTTATACTAGGTTTCATCATGATAAAGTTGTTCTTTGAACTCACCCACATTTTATGCCAAAGGTGGTTTCGCCCTTTCATTTAAATCAATCAATTTACCTTCCTGTATTTTTTCCAAGGCCTCACGCCTCTAATGCAGAAAGAAGCCTTCATACTTTGGATTGTAAAAGAGCCTTGGCTTTTTACATAGAAAGAACACAGCAACATAGAAAGTCCTCACAACTTTTTATAGCTTTTGGCCCTAGTCATTTGGGACTTCCAGTCTCCAAAAGAACTTTATCTAAATGGATTACCCAATGCATATCCTTTACTTATGAGAGTAAGGGTCTTCCTCTTCAGGACCATGTCACAGCTGATAATGTGAGAGCCATGGCAGCTTCTATGGCTAATCTCCACTCTATCGATGAAATTTGTCAAGCAGCCACCTGGGCTTCAGTACACACCTTCACAGCCCACTACTGCCTAGATAAAGCCTCCTTTCGGGATGCCTTCTTTGGCCAAGCTGTTCTTCAAAATCTCTTTCAAACCTAAACCAACTCCTACCCACCAACCCTGGTGGGATGCCAGAGATCAATGGGAGGAAGGATTCTTACCTTCGACGGTGGCACCTTCCTGGTGCTATCTCCCTGCCATCTTCAGCTAGGAAGTCCCCATATGTGAGGACTACATTCCTGCTTGTTCCTGGAGATAGCGTAGTTACTCACCTGTAACAGGTGATCTCCGGGAACAGCAGGAATTTAGTCCTCACAACCCACCCACCTCCCCTATGAGTTGTCTATCTCTATCTCTATCCTTTCACTCGGCTACAAACTTAACTGAAGAGGGACAGTTGGAAGGCAGCGCGCGCATGTGCTGAGGGATGCCCCCTAAAGCTTTCCTATTGGATGCTGGGGAGCGTTCCCGCGCAGGCTCCGTCGGTACCGATGATACCCCATATGTGAGGACTAAATTCCTGCTGTTCCCGGAGATCACCTGTTACAGGTGAATAACTACGCTTTACATGCTTGCTTGCTGGATTTAGTTCTGACGTGGGGTATGAGGGTGTTCGATGTGGAGGTCAGTCTAGTTTTGTCTGGTTGGGAGAGCTGAAGAAACATGCAGAGGTGGGGGGAGGGGGTTGAGTGGATTGTTTTATGGGTTAGCATGATGGTTTTGTATATTATTTGACTCTGTAGTGGGAGCCAGTGAAGTCTGAGTATTGGAGTAATGTGATCTTGCCTTGCTACTGCTTGTAGGGTTCGGGCTGTCAAATAGTGAGCTGTTTGGAGTGGTAGGAGTGTGTGGATGCTGGTAGTCCTTGGTAGATGGCATTGCAGTAATCTGGGTGAGGTGGTATTGAGGCTTGTAATACAGAACAGTAGTCTTCTAGTTCGAGGAGTGGTCAGAGGCACTGGAGTGTTTTTGCTTTGTAGTAAACTGTATGGGTGATTTTGTTTTATGTGGGTTTTGAATGTTAGGTGTTGGTCGAGGGTGACTCCAAGGTATCTGACCTCAGCCTTGGTTTTGATTGTAGTGGTGTTCAGTATTGTAGAGGGTATCCCTTGTTATGTAAAGGGCCTCCATCTTGTTAATTTGCAGGCTGTTGTCTCTTAAGCAGTTGATTACTTCATTGAAACATTCCTGGTGGGTGGATAGAGTGGGTTGGTTTGTGTTAATTGGTCCGTATATCATAATATCATTGGCGTAGACATGGATGTTTAGGTTGTGTGATCTTATGATTGTGCAGTGTGGTCGCAAGTAGAGGTTGTAGAGCATTGTAGAGAGGGTGAATCCTTGGGGGACTCCTTGTGTTTGCTTGTATGGGATGGAGGTGTTTCAAATCTATTTGTTGGTGTCTGTCAGTGAGGTAGGATGTGAACCATTTGAGTACAGTGCCTTAAATTCCATTGTTGTGGAGACTGTGCAGTACAATTTGATGGTTTACAGTGTCAAAGGCAGACGAGATGTCCAGGAAGATTAGAAGGAAGCCTTGATTGGTTCGCTTCTTGAACATTTTGACAAAGCTTTTATACCTGCACATTTTAGTTTGGTGGTTTCATATTATTTGTATTAATATGACTGCCACATTTGGGTTCTCAATTGATGAGTTAGCACTGTTCTGATATAAAGGCAGAATATAAATATCACAAATTAAATGATATGACTACATGTGTGTGGCTTTTGTAAACTAATCTCTAGTACTGAAAAGAAAATAAGTAGAACAAAATATCCACATTTGCACGTTTATCATTCCTGTCATGTGTAGTGGCTGGGAAGCCAGTGGATGATGCCGACATCCATCTTATTCTGGAATATCCGACTGGTGCCAAGTGGGGAGATTATACCGCAGGAAGAGCCAACAGGTTAGTGCTAATGTTTTTCCAAGTTAATCATAAGGGGTTCATTAGGCAGGATGTTCTGCTCCTCTGGAAACCTCTGTGGCAGCACTCGGGGAGGATCTTATACCTCAGCTAGTCCAGCATAGGGACAGAGAGATACCAGCATATAATTTATGGACCAATTATTCAACCTGCAGCTGCCAGCAGTAACATCAAACAGTGGTAGCCGTGCGCAAAATATACTGAATATTCAGTGACGGCCACTATCTGGAGAGTGCCACTGAATATCTGTTTTTGCGATTAGCATCTGTAGCTATCTGGATAGCGGCAATATTCAGCTAGCCAATCCAGATAATTAGGGCAACTAAAAAGCTGTTCTAAGTTTTATGCAGATAATTAATCTGGATAGTGTCACTGAACATTGCCACTCTGCAGATAAATGCCAGCTTCTCCCCAGCTCTGTCCATGGACTGCCCCAGTACTATCCAGATAGTGCTGTGGTGGTCAGATGAAATATGCAGCAGCACTGAATGTTGGCTACAGTTCTTAGCCGGCTGGCAGGATGTAATAAGAAACATGGAAATATGATGGCAGAAAAAGATCATACGGCCTGTCGAGTCTACCCTCCCATACCAACTACTATAGTCCCTTTTTTTCCTTTAGAGATCTGTGTTTGTCCCATGCTTTCTTAAATTCAAATACTGTCCTTGTCTATACTACCTTTACTATTCCATGCATCTACCACTCTTTCCGTAAATAAATATTTCCGCAAATTACTCAACTTTCTCCAGGACCAAGCAGAAAGTCAGTCCTCACATATGGATAATGTCGGCGCCGACGGAGCCCTCGTGCGGAGCATTTCCCCAGCTTTCAAGGAAAGCCTTTGGGAATGCAGCGCACATGCGCAGTCCCCTTCCCGCCCAAGGGTGCCATCTTGCTCAGTCTTTCTTTTTCCGCGGAGCCCAACGGACGTGAGTTCGTGTCACCCAGTAAAATTTGATTTTTTTTTCTGCGATTTGCTTTTTCTGATCCGGTTAGACGCCGGTTCCCTTTCCCGCCTGGGCTCAGTACACCGGTATCGAGTCTGGTATTCTTTTTCGGTTTTTGTCCTTCGTGACTAGCGTTCATGCCTTTTTTGTTATTTTCACTGGCAGCCCGGTCTTTGACCTTGCAGGGGCCCTTTTTCCCTCGATGGCTGCCAGCGGGTTCAAAAAATGTGATCGGTGCAAGAAACTTATGTCTCTCACCGATACACATGACTGCTGCCTCCAATGCCTCGGGCCCGACCATGACCCTCTGGCCTATGGCCCGTGCGGCAAAATATCGTCAAAGGCACTTCGGAGCCATCAGCATCAACGTGAGAGAAATTTCTCTGAGTCCGCGTCCAGCCGGGCCCGGACTTCATCAGAGGCCTTGACATCTCGGGAGTTGGAGCCCGAGCACCATCATGGTTCCTCTGAAAGGGGGTCTCCCACCCGGGAGCATAAAAGGAAGAAGAAGCTTGTGAGGGCGTCGTCGGTGGAAGCTCCTGGGTACTCGAGGGCCCAGGTCACGTAGCCCTGACCGCCGCCCCGGGATCTCAGAGTCAGAGAGGCCATCCAAGCTACCTCTTATGGAGTCGGAGTCCCCGAGTCACGTAAGTGCTGTTGTCCTCGTGGACTCTCCTCCGGGGAGAGCTGACGTCGGAGGCTGCTGGATCTCCTGAGCTTGGACTCAGGTTGACGGCCTTGAGAGCAGCTTGGCTGCCTTCATGGAACAGCAGCGGGTGCTGATCGCTGGTCTGACCGGTGCATCTGCCCTGACCACCGGGACCTCGATGTCTAAGTTGACCCCGGAGACCGAGCCGATCCTCAAGTCCATCAAGTCTCAAGTCGATCCTCGGTCAAGGTCCTCCTCGACTTCCCGTGCGGGGCCGAGGTCGTCGACGCCGGTACCCTCGGCGTTGGGGCAGATGGCACCGAAGTCCACATGGCCGGAGCTGCGAGGAGGAGTCGACATGGGAGATGGAGGACGAGGAGCCTCCGGACACCTTCCGGACCCGGTGCGTCCCTTTGGACTCACCGGAGTCCGAGCCTCGGAGAAGGTCCCCCCCCGGAGGATACCCGGTTCTTGGACTTCCTAAGGGACATGGCCAAGGCTTTGGCATTCCCTGCGGACGCCGAGGAGGAGCCTCGAGCCGAGGAGCCTCGATGCCCTCCAGTATGACTTTCCTCCAAAGGAAGCCTTTACTGTACCGGTTCCTCCGATGCTGGAACGGCTGCTCTTCCATATGTAGGAGACACCAGCCTCGGCGCCGGTTCTTAGCAAACGGGTCGATTCCATTTATCGAGTCCATAAGAACCCTGGGTTCCAAAAGGCGCAGCTACCGCACAATTCCATGGTTGTGGAATCGGCCATGCACCACCTGAAGAGTCAGAAGATGCACTCCTTGGTGCCCACCAGCCGGGAGGCCCGGAACCTGGATGCCCTCGGTAGAAAGTGCTTCCAGGGCTCTGTGCTATCTTGCTGTGTTCAGGCCTACCAGCTGTACATGGGCATGTACTTACGGGACCTGGCAAAGGAGATTGCGGGTTCTCAGCTGGCCTCTCCGAGGAACCCTTGCAGAGGTTCAAAGCCTTGTCGACAGGGATCCGAGAGTGCTCGAAGTTTATCTCTCGAGCAGCCTCTGATGGCTTCGAGGCTTCGGCCCGGGTAGCCGTGGCCGGCATCGGTGCACGCTGTCAGGCCTGGCTACAGTCATCGGACCTGGAGTCATGGGTGCAGGACAAGTTGGTTGATGTCCCCTGCCGAGGTGACAACCTATTCGGTAAGCCCATGACTGAAAAGGCTGTAGAAATCAAGACTGAGACTCTCACCAGGACAAGGCTGTCCAGATGCTTTTCTGATCTCTTGGTCTACGGGCCTCCTGTATGCGTTTCCTCCCACACCCCTGGTGGCCCGAACTCTGTTCAAGATTCTCCGGGACAAGGCCTCGGTGATTCTGGTAGCCCCCAGATGGCCCAGGCAGCCGTGGTTTCCACTTCTGCTGCAGTTGGCTGTGGAAACTCCATTCCCTCTGGGGTTGCAACCCGATCTCCTGTCTCAGGATCAGGGTTCCCTTCTGAACCCCAATCTCAGGTCCCTCAATCTGATGGCCTGGCTGCTCCCTTGCTCCTGCCTAAGGAGGTTGAGGAAGTGGTTTTTCGCCTCTAGGAGGCAGTCCACCCGAAAATCCTATGCCCTCAAGTGGCGTAGGTTTACGGTATGGTGTGCTCAGCGCAAGGAAGATCCTTTCTCTTGCCTTGTGCCAGTAGTACTGCAGTATCTGCTTCACCTGTCAGACCTAGGCCTTAAGTCTAACTCTGTTCGGGTCCACCTCAGTGCTCTTTCAGCGCACCACTCCCCGGTGGAAGGACAGTCTGTCGGTTTATCCCTTGGTGTCCCGTTTTCTCAGAGGTCTGCTTCTTCTCAAGCCTCCGGTTCCTCCACCGGCCACTGAGTGGGATTTGAATGTGGTCTTGCAACAACTTACTTGCTCACCATTTGAGCCGAAGTCTACTTGCCATTTGCGCTCTCTGGTTTCTGATAGACCGTATACACGGTTTCTATAGGAACAGGGTGGTCCTATGGACCCATCCAAAGTTCCTTCCAAAAGTGGTCTCCTCTTTCCACCTCAACCAGGAGGTGGTTCTTCTGACCTTTCCCAGGCCGCATACCAGCCGGGCTGAAATAGTCCTTGCATACCCTGGACTGTAAGAGGGCATTGTCTTTTTACATAGAACGTTCGTGGGGACATTGAAGGGCTACTCAGCTCTTTGTCTCCTTTGACTCTAATAAGATGGGGTTACCTGTCTCCAAGTGTACGTTGTCCACTTGGGTAGCAGATTGTATTGCCTGGGTGTACAAGGCAGCCGACCTCCCCTTGCAGGGTCGAGTCATGGCCCACCGTGTCAGGGCGAAAGCCGCGTCAGTAGCTCATCTCCGCTCTGTTCCGTTGGCAGACATCTGCCGGGCCGCTACTTGGTCTTCAAGCCAGACTTTTGCATTTCATTACTGCCTCGAGAGAGACTCCCCGATGGACAGTGCTTTTGGACAGGCGGTACTCTGTAATCTCTTTGAGGTTTAGGCATCTCCTACCCTTGTGTTGGGCTACCGTATGGAGGCGTTCTCAGAGTATATTCGTATCACGGATGCTGAGTCTCTTGAGAGGGAGACATTTTTTCAGCTTTGGGTTCCTGGTAGCCTAGAGCTGGGGAGTCCCATATGTGAGGACTGACTTCCTGCTTTGTCCTGGAGAAAGAGTAGTTACTCACCTGTAACAGGTGTTCTCCAGGAGCAGCAGGAATCGGTCCTCACGACCCTCCCTCCTCCCCTGGAGTTGCAGTCATATACTTTATTTTGATTTTTTTTGCTGTCATTTAGCTATGTCATCAGACTGAGCAAGATGGCATCCTTGGGTGGGAAGGGGACCGCGCATGCGCGCTGCATTCCCAAAGGCTTTCCTTGAAAGCTGGGGAAATGCTCTGCACGAGGGCTCCGTCCGCGCCGACGTCACCCATTTGAGGACTGATTCCTGCTGCTCCTGGAGAACACCTGTTACAAGTGAGTAACTACTCTTTCATGTTCATCCTATGTGCCCTCATTGCAGAGATTTCTTTCAATTGAAGGAGGCTCTCCTGTGCATTTATGACACGTAGTTGTTTAAATGTCTGAATCATATCTCCTCTATCACTTTTTCTTCCAGAGTATACATATTAAGATCTTTAAGTATGTTCCCATATGCCTTTATGATGAAGTCCACTAATCATTTTGGTAGCTACCCTCTGCACTGTCTCTTTCCTGTTTATATCCTTTTGAAGGTGTGGTCTCCAGAACTGCACCCAATACTCCAAATTAGGTCTCACCAAAGACTTGTACAGAGGCACTATCACCACCACCTTCTTCCTGCTGGCCATTCCTCTCCCTATGCACCGAAGCATCCTTCTGGCTTTTGCTGTTGCCTTCTCTACCTGTTTTGCCACCTTAAGAACTCTACCTGTTTTGCCACCTTAAGATCATCAAACAATCAGTGGAGGAGTGGCCTAGTGGTTGGGGCAAGGTACTTCAGGCCAACGGTAGGGGGTTCACATCCCACTAGAGGACAGCAACCTTGGGCTGGAAGGACTGGGGTTTCTAGTCCCACAGGTGCTCCTTGTGGTCTTGGGCAAGCCACTTAACCCTCCATAGCCCATGTTCTCTGTAAAATAGTTATCTCCAAGTTATAATGCCCTGTTCAATGTAATTTCAGTTTGTTCAATGTAAACCGCACTGATGCAGAATAGCGCGGTACATAAGAGAATTAAAATAAATAAATAAATAAAATGCCCAGGTCCCACTCTTCTTTCATAGTCAGAAGTATTTGACCCCCTATACCAGTGATGGCTAACCTTTTTGAGCCCGAGTGCCCAAACTGCCGCACAAAACCAAAGAATTTCCTCAAAGTGCCAGCACGTCATTTGCATAAGTGGTCTTATTTGCATAAATATTTGCATAATGTTACCATACACTAACTTTTAGTAAACATGTCTCTTAATGAGTGTATGGATAAAGAAAGACTAAAAGATTTCTACATTACTATAATCCAGTGCCAACCGCCAGGCACATTAGGAACTACTACAAACGCTGCCCATTTAGAACCCATAGCAAACCCGCCGTATCCTGACAGCATTACCAGGACTCACAAAGCACCATACCCTACCTATCAAAAGGCAACACTGCAAATATTAAACCAATACATTTCAGTGAATACTGGGGAAAGAGAACAAGTGGCAACGTCAAATAGGAATTTCCTCTTGTACCAAACAAAGCGCAGATGTTAATGATGCACATTTCCCAGAGCTGACATATTCCAGTTAATAAATTCAAAATAAAGAGATATCGTTCTACCTTTTGTGCATTTTTTTTCAGTTGCAATTGGTCCAGCCATTTTCTTCTGGTTTCTTCATGTTTTCTGCTAACTCTCCATCGTCTGCTGTCCATTTGTCCTTTCTTCTCTCTTCTAGTTTTTTTTCCATTCTCTCTCTCTCTACATCTGCTTTAACATACTAATCTTTCTCCTTTTGCTCTTTCCTCATTTCTATTTCATCCACACAAATTTTACCCCTCCATCCTCAATCCCCAATTACTCTCCCAATACCTGGCCAATTGTAGATTTTTCATCCCTCCTACACAAAATATTTTTTCCCCTCTCCATTTTACTCTCCCAGCCCCATCCCATTCTAATCTCCCCCCAACATCAGCTCCCTTCTAGTTCCAGTCTCACCCAGCATCCATTCCCTTCTTCAAGCCCCCCACTTCCCCTCAGCCCATTTCCATTCCAAGCCCCGTCCCCATCAGCTATTTGCAGTTCAAGCCCCCCACTTCCCCTCAGCCCATTTCCATTCCAAGCCCCATCCCCAACAGCTATTTTGCAGTTCAAGCCCCTTCCACTCAGCCCATTTCCAGTCCTAGCAACCCCCCAACCCATTACAAGTCCTAGCCCCCCATAGCTCAACTCCCAGTCCTAATCCCACCAGCCCATTTCCAGTCCTAACCTCCCCATCAGCCCCCTCCCAGTCCTACTCCCCCATCACTCAATTTTTAGTTTAAGCCCCCCCCGCCTATCACCCTCCTAACCCCCCCAGTTGCCCATCACCCACTCCTACCCCCCCAGCCCAGCGCCCATCACCACTCCTAACCCCCCAGCCAGCCAGCAGTGCCCATCACCACCCCTAACCCCCCCACGCCAGCCCAGTGTCCATCACCACTCCTAACCCCCCAGCCCAGTGCCCATCACCACTCGTATCCCACCCCCCCCTGCCCATCACTACTCCTAACACCCCCCAGCCCAGCCCATCACTACTCCTAACCCCCCCCAGCCCAGCACAGCCAATCACCACTCCTAACCCCCCCCCAGCCCAGCCCAGCCCATCACCACTCCTAACCCCCCCCCAGCCCAGCCCAGCCCAGCCCATCACCACTCCTAACCCCCCCCCAGCCCAGCCCAGCCCATCACCACTCCTAACCCCCCCCCAGCCCAGCCCAGCCCATCACCACTCCTAAGCCCCCCAGCCCAGCCCAGCACCACTCCTAACCCCCACCCACCCCACCCCCAGCCCAGCCCAGCCCAGCCCAGGGAAAATTTAAAAAAAAAAAAAAGAAAACCTGTTTGCTGCCGCTGTCGGGGCCGCCGCGGCAGAATCGAGCGTGCCGCGGGGCCCCCCTGTACCCACCGGCAGAGCCTGTCCTCCCCGTAGCAGCTCCTCTCTTTGGAGCTGCAGTCAGACGCGCCGGCTTGCCAGAGCGCGAGGGAAGAGTTCCCTCGCTGCTCTGTTAAGCCCGCGGGGGCTGATGGGAAGTTCCCATCAGCCCCCGCGGGCTTAACAGAGTCGCGAAAGGGAAACTCTTCCCTTCGCGCTCTGCAAAGCCGGCGAGTCTGACTGCAGCTCCAAAGAGAGAGCTGCTACGGGGAGGACAGGCTCTGCCGGTGGGTACAGGGGGGGCCCCGCGGCACGCTCGATTCTGCCGCGGCGGCCCCGACAACGGCAGCAGGACAGGGTTGTTGTTTTTTTTTTCGATGGCGGACCTTCCCGCGTGCCAGCTGCAAGGCCTTCGCGTGCCACAGCTGGCACGCGTGCCCATAGGTTCGCCATCGCTGCCCTATACTGTACCCGTTGCCTTGGATATTTACAGCCCAAATGCATGATCCTGCATTTTTTAGCGTTAAAATCTGAGCTCTCAAATTCTTCAAGATGCGCTAGATCCCTCCTCATGTTGTTTACTCCTTTCTGGTTTCATCTGCAAAGAGGCAAACTTTACCCAGATAGACCACCTGCAATATCACTAGCAAAAATGTAAAGAGAATTAGATCAAAGGACAGATCCCTGTCTTGATCCTTTTTGAGTATCTGACCTTTAATACTTTTTGTGGGTACTGATAGTTTACCATTTGCAATAGGCAGACAGCAGAACGACAGAATTCAATCCAATTGAATTAGTTTCTCCTTCTGTATGCTTTTAATTCTAGTTTCTTTCACAGGACATTTTGGGGTACCAAAACTTCTTTTCTTATTTCAGGTACATTGTGCACAGTGATGATCACAACCCCATGATAGATTCCCTGGAGGATTTTGACTCACAGCTGCATAGTTTCAAACCAGCTCTCTTAATTGTTGGTGGCCTTCAGATGATGGACAGCTTTCCTTTTCAAGCAGGTGAGGGGGGGAGGATCTGTCATGGGCACTAAATAGTGCACAAGGTTATACGCGGAGTTTCATTTTCTACATTACACAAGGACTTGCTTATCCATGATTACCTAAACCCATATATATACAGTACAGAGTCTGCGAGTCCCCTAGGATGATCTGTATTTTTAGCACAAGTTATATATCCAAAAATCCTAATCTAAACCCTGATAACCTATTGAATAAGTGACTGGGAGGATATATTTTCGATTATTTAAGAAGGGTTCAGTAAACAGGCATTTACACCACTAGGAGTTTGAGGCCATTTACAATAATTAAAATACCACAATGTAATTGTTTTTATGTAGTTATACAATTCCATTTCAATAATGCATACCCTCATTCTCCGATAAGCAGACATGTTTTTTTTAAAAACTTTGTTTTTATTAGCATGTGAAAGGCAGGGTAATACAGCATACACAAAAACACCAGGTACATAAGCCCCCAATGTCCCTCCCCCAGGCCACTAAGCCCACAGGGAGTAGTCCCGCTCCCGCCCACCCACCCGCAAGTATGGTACGAGATTCGAAACAAGAACCGCCAGTACCCCACCAAACCTTAACTGTAACATATTATAGCAGAACAATAAACAGAATAAGAATAAGAAACGTTAACCAACCCAAAAACCCATGTGCCTGATACTGTGTGCTATGTGTGCCGTGCGCTGACTCCGCCCCCCTCCACCCCAGTTCCTCTCAAGCCCCATGCAGGGTATGGATCCCAAACCTTATGAAACTCCCACTCCCGGCCCCTTAGTCGATAAGTTAATTTATCAAACTGAATCATCTCCTCCACCTTCCTCTGCCAATGCCCCTCCTCCGGCCCCCCCTCCCATTTTCCATCGCCAAGCTATCGTAACCCGCACTGCCATCTTTAGCTTCTCCTCCCGCAACCGAGCCCACTTTCCCCCTCCCCCTGATCTTCTCCCCAACACCCACACCCGTGGCCCCCCTCCCACCTCCCCATCCCCCCCACACCCCCTACCTATCCCCTCCTGCACCATCCGCCAAAACCGCTGTAGAAACCCGACATCCCCACCACATGTGCAGGAAATCTCCTCGCTCCCCACACCCCGCCAGCACTCCCCTGACCTCCGCCCCCCCACCCACGCCAACCTGCTCGGGGTTACGTATGCCCCATGTACAATCTGCAATTGCGTTTGCCGCCAAGAGGTCACCGCTGTGGTACGGTATATAGCCCCGTAAATCCTCTCCCATTGTTCTTCATCCCAATCCACCCTACCCAGTTTATGCCACCGTGACGATGTCCCCAGTCCGCCTGCTCTTCCAATTCCGCCGCCTCTTCCAACAACACCCTATAAATCTTAGAAATAATCCCTTTATCCTTATTCCCCTGGAACAAAGACAGCCTCCATAGCAGTGCTGGGACGTCTAATCCAACGAATATTCTCCCCGTTTGCAAAAAGTGCCTGATCTGGAAATACTGATAAACGGGAATGGCTCTCTGTGCTCGACTCTCCAACTCCCGGTGAGATCCCACCCCCCCTTGCACCAAACAGTCCCCAAATTTGACGATCTTACTCTGAAGCCAAGCCTCCCCTCCAAAGGGGAAAAGATCCCGCACCCTGTCCATGTCGACACTGCACTAGGAAAACCACTTCCGCCCCTCCCCCCGCTGATAGATTCTCCACATGGCCCCCAAAAAGGGAGTCCCTTCCCGGCACCACCCAGGCCCATACCTCTCAGCCCAGCCAGCCATTGAGTCACGACCTGTGCTCCCATCAGGTGCCGCTCCAAGCTCCACCCATGCCGTGTCACCCCCCCCGACGGTAGTGATCCCTCCAAGCCTTAAGAATGCAGGCCTGCTGATACCACCGCAGGGACGGCAATCGAACGCCGCCCCGCGCCGTTGTGTCCGACTGGCCGTAGCTGGCTAATTCCTAATCTTAGCCTTCCGGCCTGCCCCAAAATAAATCTCCTGAATCTGCTCTTCCCACCTTCCGTAATCACTCCCACGCGGAGTACGCAAAGGGCAAACTGCGCAAACAAATACAAGAACTTGGGCAGCACAACTCATCTTGAAAGCCTCGATTCTCCCCACCCATGCTTCAAGCTGCCCGATGCAAGCCTTTCTCCCACCCACTCTTCAAAAGTAGCCCAATCTTATCCGCCTCACCCCCCCCAACATGATCCTGAGATATTGGAGCTCGTGTTTCACAAGTAGTCTGGCTTAACACGGGTCCTGGCGGGCAACTGAAAAAACCCAAGATATCCAGCCAGAGATTTATAAGTGCCCTGGCGCCCCACTTTAATAGCGGTGGACTTTCCAGTTTCTCCCCCGAAGCAAAAGCAGTATTCACTGATAGATGACCCTCCGTATGGGCCTCGTGACTCTGTTCTGGCCATATTGGACATGAAAACCCGACCACCTCGCCAACACGCCCCAACCCCAGCACAAACCCAACACCCCCACCCCAATCATATCGACCAGCGCCGGCGAGCTGAGAGAAAGACAAGGCCGCTGGTGTTCCGCCATTAGAAACATACAGCACACGTATTCGTCCGCATATATAGGAATCTTGTGCTCTCCCGGTGCCGGCCATCTTGTTCACTGGGTAACAGTGATATAAGGACATACTCCGTGCGATACGTATATAGTATAGCTATATTCACCTTTCAATGGTTATGCGTAGTTACTCATTGATAAAGCAGGGGGGACACAGGGGGAACCCCTGTCTAGTCCCCACTGTGCGAGAAACAATTATACTTACCTGAACCCTGCCAATTTGCACCAGAAGAATCCGGTTGCCTTTGGACTTAGCTCTCGAGTTCATTAAGGGCCCGCACCTACCTGTCACAATATCCCTCCCCAGCCCCCATCTTATTCAGTCATGGCTATTATATATCCTGAACCCCACTCCACCCTATTCCGATCTGAATCTGCACTTTTGAGAGCGGCCACATAATCGGAAGCCACCAACGCTGGCGCACGAACCTCCTTCACATTGATGGAGTATCCCCACCGCCCTTCTGCACATCTATCTGCGATCACTACTTTTTCCCTTTTTGATGAACCCGGTCTGATCAATGGTGAATCAGACCGTGGAGGAGTCCCTCCAATCTCCCCGCCACTCAAGCACACGCCGCATTCCAATTTGAAGTCACATATAATCAGCGCAATCCAGCACTGGTAGTTTCTCACATCTGTTCCCGGGTTACGTACCCTCCTTGTGGCGATGACCACCCCCACATTTGCTTGTGACAGCAACTCCGGCATCACTTCACCCACTTCAACACCCGCCAGTATGAACAGCCGCGCCAAAAACGGGACCATCTTCAGGCCCGCAATACTCTGGAAGTACTCCGCCGAGGTACCATATTACTCCAGCAGCCTTCGCTCTGGGATAGCCTGCCGTGATTTCCCTCTGCACTCTTCCCCACTTCAATAGGCCTCCCCAACCCACTCCGCATCCTCCGTCACCTTCCCTCGGGATGACGGGCACGTCCCGAGTCCAGAGACTCCTGTATTTTCTCTCTGATTGGCCCCGCTCCTGGTCCCCGCATACAACTGTTCATAATGTTACCTGCGGAAGCTCCTACATATCTCCATCCCCTACTATCCGACCACTCTTCCCCCTTTCGCATCCCTCCCCTCCGCCACAACCCGGCTCTCCTGCCTGCGTCGGAGCTGCCTCGCCTTATGCAACTTTCCCTGCCGGATTCACGCCTTCAGGACATAAAGTTGCGTTTCCAGACACTACATCATAAGCCTCTCCAACCCCTCCACGTCCAAGCTTGGCTGCCACTCTCGCCCGCAGTGTTTGATGCCCCTGCCCGCACTGTTGCTTCCGAGCGGCCTTTGAACCCATCTTACTATGTCCATCCGGGCACGCCTCTCCAAACTCCCGCATACACTCCCGCCGCCTGCGAGTCCTCTGTTCCTGCTAATATCTTACTCCCCATCTGCACCACTTCAGCCCCCTCGCAGATACGCCTTTCCTCCCTATCCCAAATCAGGACTCCGACACCCCTACCCATTATTCTCATTACCCTCACGGACAAAACAACTCTCTCCCAGGCTCTTCTTCAAATCTTCCGCACCTGCCCCTCTTATTGCCCGACTGGATCAGAGCGATGTTCCCCCCTCCACCCCCCTACTCTGCCCACCCTACCCCCGTTCCTCCACTTCCGCCAATAAACTCCACATGATCATGAAATAAGCCACCGGGTTGTATTTGCACTATTCCCATAAGGCCCCCAACTGTCCCTTCCTCATCTCAAAACAAACCCATGTCAATCCGAG